>OX382375.1:13600000-14338785 GCA_947508005.1 Amphipoea lucens
TAGAACATGAACCAGAAGTTCCACCACCAGTACCAGTTCCAATACCAGTTCCACCTTTGCAAAATGATGTACAGGGTTCCAATGATGGCGGACTTTATGTGCCTTCATATAAAAGAGCACCAAACACATCAAGCCACTGCATATTTGGCGCTTGTGGTAACGATAACCGCCGGCGTATACCGAAAACAATCAAGCTGTATATGGTGACTACACATCAGTTGTATATTCCTCAACATGCACGAGTATGCAGGGAACATTTAGAAAGTAATATGTGGGATGAATTAGAGAACCACTGCACAATTTCTCATTACTTTACAGCAGAACATTTCACAGACGTATGTAACATCTTCACTGAAGGAATCATTAGTAACAAGCAGTATGATTTCGAAACTATGGTCGGTCTCAATGACGACAGTCTTCATTTTTGGGTTGGACTCAATGGAAGTGAGTTTCGCTCCATATTATTGCAAACACCATCGCTACGTGCATACAGCGATAATAGAACCATACTCGGTCTTTACCTCGCTAAGCTACGGACTGGTGAGAGCAATGAAAGGCTTGCGAACCTATTTAAAATGTCTCGACGAACATTAGAGAGGAAGCTGGCGATTGTTTTGATACATTTTTTTTTTATTCCCAAGACATTTAACTTTGTCAAAAAAATATTTTTTGAAAATTTTTCACTAAAAAAATAATTAAAGTTTTTTTTTTAATTGCAGTAGCTAGACATACTATTTACTGCCTATTTGTTGGCAATGTTGGCATAGTTAGCGTATAATAATACAACAACAAAAAACCAATGGAATTCATTCATTTGTGGTCTTAGCATACAATAATGTAAAATAAGGTAAAAAATTTTAGACTTAAAAAAAAATACATAAACAAAACAATACAAAAAAAACCACTTACGTCTTACTCTTGAAATCCTTAATGATATCCAGAAAGTCTACTTAGGATATTATGTTTGGTTTTGTATTTTTTTCTGAACGGCCATAAGGTCTGCTATAAGCCATTTCAAGGATATCCATTAATTACCGGACAGCCTGTATAAGTCAATGGGCCAATGTAAAAAACCGTCTCATTGTCAACTTTGATCAAGTCATACTGATACTGTACCATTAGCACCCATCGGCCCAAAGTTCACCAACATTGTAGCAAAGCTATTAGCCTGACTATTGTTTATGAATGGTAGAGATCTTGACAGTATAACAAAATGTAGTCCTTAAAATTGGAAAATAATTAAAATTATTTTCCAATTTTAAGGACTACATTATTTATTTTAGGTGCTCCATGGGTTCCCAAACCCTGAAAGCGATAGAGAACGCTTCAACACATAGCTTTATGCGATTGGTGGTGATATCTTGGGCTTGGAAAATGAGCGCATATTTAAGTACCGCCGTGTGTGTCACTCACACTTCGAAGACAAATATCTATGTCGTAACAACAAAATCAGCAACATTGCTGTTCCAACATTAAATATGCCAGGTTTGTACAAATCATCATTGTACATAAAAGAATATACTCCACTATGCTGTATGTATTCCTGTTGGATTTACGTTAATGTTTTAGTAATTTATGGTTCTATTAAGATATGTTTTTTTTTTTCTTTCAGCACCATTGGCACTGAAAAGATTAACACCTGTTAATAGAAAGCCATTACAACAAATTCTGGATCTGCCATCAACATCATCAGGTTCCTATTTATATTTGTACTCTTAGTCTCGTATTACAGAACGTCACTCAATACTCAAGCATTACTTAAAACTAGTTTCAACCAATCAAATGACTTGAATCTAGTTGTAAGTAATGCTTGATTGATTGATTGATTGATATTTAGTGACGCAGTGTTCCATTTGATAAAAAAAATCCCTCTGCTGATTATGGTATTTATCGATCAAGGGATGCAACAAAAGCTGTCAAAAAAGAACTGTTCGAAAAATTCTCACACCACCGCCTCAACCTTATCTTAAAAAGCCACCTATACTCTAGAAACACAATTAAAGCCATCAACACATTTTCAATACGTATTCTTACACACTCTTTCGGAATTATACGATGGGCAAATACTGGTATCAAAAAACTACAGCGCAGTGTCTCTACTCTCCTTACCACCATATCCGAATAACTCAGTAAGCATCAAGATTTCACCATAGAAATTAAAACCCAATGGAAAGCACAAAACCGTTCATATTTTCCACATTGTTCTTTCATCTACTGGTGTAATACCAAAATCTCATGCTCCAAAAAGTCACCATCCTAAACATCAGTTGCATCACACGAAAGTTCCTGACTTCTTCAACACTGTCATCAACCTTTTTTATCAAAATTTCGCCTTACATACTCTGTAAGGTTTCATAACCTCTCTTATATGAGAAGAAACATAAAGAACTGAAAATAATATAATTGATATATTTTTTTACATAAATACTGAGTGATGGATTGCCTCGTTGGTCTAGTGGTCGCAAGCGCTACTGCTGAGCGTGAGGTTGGTTCGATTCCCAGTTCGGACAAAGTGTTACTTATTGGGTTTTTCTATATGGAATTTCTCATTAGTAGCCCGGAATCTGGATTTCTGCCCGGTTGATGGCAATAGGCTCGCCCCCTATTACATGGGACTTAAACATACCTGGCGAAATGTGGGTGTAGCTGCTATAAGTACACCTCTGCCCAATCCTCCAGGGAAAAAGGCCTGATATTACGTTATATTTTTGCTAAATAATAAACTTGCTTTGTTAACAATAACTATTTTCAACTGTTAAAAACCTGACCACCTGGTGGTCTTACACTTTACTACAAGATTATATTATATTGTACATTAAATAAATTTTGTAGTACTTGATAATAAAACATTGTTAGCTTGCATATGGTTAAAATGAAATAAACTCATATTTCAGATCCGGACACTCCAGTGTATGAGCATAAAATACCACTTGGAAATCCTCCAATATCCAAGAAAAATATCAAACAAAATCTTTGTAAGTTTCCAGTTTTAAGTGACTACAAAATATAACGAGTTTGAAACGAAACTTTTTGAAATTATTTTAATTTTGGCTTTACCAGAGTTGGGTTAAAATCAACTGATATCCAGCAAAAGTTCTGAGAACTTCCAATATGTACGCACGATGACATATCAAGCTATACATTTCCAGTATAAGCTGGCATGTGTGTGACTGTATGAAAAGCCTATACATACATATAATGCGAGGTCAGCTAAAACATAAATGTATAGCTTGATAATTAGGTTGTCTCGTGCAGTGTGTATATCTTCATTTGTTAAAGTAATAATTATTATAAATGTAAGATTGTATGGAAAAATAAACGAGCACAATTACTAATTGAAACTTTATTCTTAAACACGTTACAAAATCAGCGTTACACCGTGGCTGTCCGTCGTATATTCGCTATCGCCATTACTGTTCTTTTTCACTCGCACACATACATCTCTCTTTCTTTCATCCGCTGCGTTCCGTTCTAACATTTAATTTGGCTGCGTTCTTTAAATAGAATATTTATCCCACATAAATAATAAATAATAATACAACATTGGCGCAACATACATAATTCAGGGGTATAGAATCAAAACTGGTTGTGTCCACTAATTTTATAAAACGTAAAAATAACGTTTTAAATTTAGTATGTGGGTATAAAGCGTTGGGAATACAAATGATAGACCGTACGTTTTTTTTTTATATAGGGACCTACTGTGATTTTTTTTCTTAGGACATAACCAGTTTTGTTTCTGTACCCCTGAATTATGCTATAAAGTCATATAATGATTAATTACAGATCCCGGAGCTTTGATGCATGAACAAGTTCAATTTTCAAGTACTCCAAAAATTAAGAACCAACAACATCTAGGTAAGGGTGAATTGCCCAAGCAAAAAAATACACGGCAAACCTGAGAACGGTAGTGCAATGTGCTGATTATTAATTTTATATATTTTTTCTCAACAACGTAAGTATTTCTCTACCTTGGCAAAAAAAATCATTGGTATCTACCCTCTAATATACCCAAAAAAAAAATTACAAAGTGTTATTTTATCATCACGGTGACCTGTCCTGAACCCAATTCCGCTCATAACATACCTTCTCCTGCAAATACATTCGTAATATGGATTTAAATTGATTTTGTTATCATTAAATTATAATATATTCGATCAAATAAAACAATTTTTGTTTGTTTATCTTCTTTCTCATGGATTTGACAGGCAGTCAACTTTTGTCTGGAAAAAAGTTATCATTTCAGAGGACAGTAAGTTTTAGTAGAATAGCCACATCAACATTGCGTTGTTACGCCCCTTTCACCTTTTCTCACTCCGGATCAGTCCGGCTTAAGCTCTCGGCGCGAACGCACCGGTCCCAACGTCTTGCGGTTTCCCGCCAAAAAAGTAAGTTTATCATTTCAGTAATATGGGGACAAAAATAGTTTCATTTCGGTGGCTGTTATAACTCGTGCTAGATTTGTTTAATTTGTTTCAAAATTGTGTATTAAATTCGCAGTAAGTACTGTTTTGTTTGAGTAGTGTTCATATTTTTTAAATAATTTTTTTTCGGAGTTAAATGTAGAACTAACCTCTATTTTATCATCTCAGTGTTATCATTTCAGTGGATTCGGTGGACTGTTATACCAATTACAGTCCACCGGAATTAAAAGTATCTCCGAAATGATAAAAACATAAAGTTTTAGAGATCCTGGTGTCAAATACAAAGTCATAGTTTTGTAATGTACCTACTTTTACCTAGAGTGTCGATTAGATTATTTAGGTGTATTTGTTGTGTAATATTTGTGCTTAAGATATATAATATATACATATATCTATGTAGTTAGTACATGTTTACTATACTTTAGATACACATTTGTTCGGCTCAACGAAAATGTGATGAGTGTGTGGGTCACCACAGTGTAGATTATTATACCTACTAATTGTCAACAAAATAATTATTTCGAGGGTTTACCTTCAATATAAGTCACTTACCTTTATTTTTATATCATTTATTACGAGTAAATAACAATAATAAATAATATTTGATATAATTACAAAATTTCTTAATTTTACAAGATATAACAAATAAGTTAAAGAGCATTTAAACGTTATATGAAAAAAAAAGAGATATACCTATGTGATGAGAAATTGCCTGTGAGAGTGTTTGTCTGAGTCAATGCAAGAGAGCTAGTGTGTGAGCGCGTGGTGTATCTGAAGGTATAGTATTTTATAGGATCATAGTATAGTGTGTATGAATGTATGTCTGTGGATATGAGAAAGAAGAAAATTGAAAAGCGTGTATTTTGATTTTAGGATGCCGCGGCCTAAGCAACAGACTAGAGAAGAAAGGTTGGAAAAAAGGAGGTTGTATGAAAGAAGAAGAAAAGAGAGAATTAAGAGCAATGAAGTCTCACGCGAAGAGTTTTTGAGAAAAGACAGAGAAAGGTATGCCAGAAAAAAAGCAGCGGGATTAATTGTTTCAAGGCATCTAATGACCCCTAAAAAATTAAGAATCCTAAGAAGAAAAAACAAAATAAGTGCTGCTGCTTACACCAAAGAAAAAAAAATAGAGCAGCTCCAGCTCCTATAGCGGCTCGTGCTAACCCTCTGGATGAGACAATTGGGGATCAAAGTGATGGTCCTGGACTAAGCACTTCCTGTCACAGTTCCTTCTTGCCTACTTTACGGCGCAGCTTACGATTGAACAGCAATAGTATTAGTACGAATATCCAAATCCAACGTTCTAATACTACAGAAGCTAGAAGCTTTCATCGGGTATACACAAGCAGTCCACGACAAACCCTGCTATCAACGCATCAAAATTTTGTAAATTTTGACTATAGCAATCCTGGTCCAAGCACTTCTCGTCAAGGGAATCCATCTTCGGCTCGGCGCTGCTTGCCGATGAATAGCGATAGTACAATTGGTTCCAATATTCAACATCATATTGATGACAATGTAGTAACTGGCACTCATTGTGTACAACCAAGTGGCGTACAACGAATAACATGTCCATCAAATCTAAGTAGTATCGAGTCAACATTATGCCCCAACAGCCCTGTTTCAGACTCGTCAATTACATCTGTAGAATTCAAGCGAGGACTTAAAGACAAATTTAGAAAATATCAAAAAACTAAAACTAAGCTAATAACAGAATTACAAAACAAATTATTACAGGTCACTAAGGAAAAAGAAATGTTCAAAAAAAGGTGTAACAGACTACAAAGCAATTATATGATTTTGAAGAAAAGTACCCAAAAAGGAGAAAAACCAGCAGTAGAAGTCATAAAACCTGATGAAAAAAAAAATCGAATTCTCAGGAGGGTGGTGAAATTTTTAGAAGATGATGAAAATTCAACACTGTGTCCTGGAAAAAATGACACCATATCTAGACATGGATTAAAAAAACAAAAAAGACTATTGACAGACACACTTAAAAATTTACACTTGAAATATTTGGGATCAGGAGAACCACCGATAAGCTATTCAACATTTTCAAGAATGAAGCCTTTCTGGGTCACTCAACCAAATGTGAATGCACGAAATACATGCCTATGTGAAAAGCACGAAAATATGAAACTTTTGATTGAATCTATGAAAAGAAACCGCCTTATCAAAGAAAATACAATATCCGACGTTTTAAGTAGCCTATGTTGTAGTAAAGATAACATCGATTGTCTGCAAAGAATATGCTCAAGTTGTAAAAATAGACACATTGATTATCAAGAGTTTAATAATGAAGTGAACATAGCGTATTGGGGTTGGGAGAAGAATAAAAGCATATATGTCAAAAATAATGTAGAAAAATCTGCTATTAAAGTTGAAAAAGTAAGGCGTTGGGTGAAACCACTAGATTTAATAAAAAAATTCGAAGATAGCCTGAAACCATTCCTTAAACATTGCGTCAATAATAAAAATCAAAATCAAGCTTTCAAAACGTTAAAAGAAAATATGACTACGGAAGACTGTATTATACAAATTGATTTCAGTGAAAATTATAATGCCAAATATGGATCCGAAATTCAATCCCTTCATTTTGGTGGTAGCAGACAACAGTTCACTTTGCATACTGTCGTAATATATTTCAAACTCGACAACGAAACTTGCAAAACTCAGTCATTTTGTACTGTAAGTACCTCTTTAAGGCATGATGCTGCTGCAGTATGGGCACACCTCATTCCTGTTTTGCAAGAAATTGAGATAACTGCTCCTCTGGTTCGTAAACTTTACGTTATTTCTGACTCACCATCTGCGCAATACAGGAATAAAAATATATTATATATAATAACTCAGTTATCCTCCTATTGTCCGATGCTGACCCACATAATTTGGAACTATTGTGAGTGTGGTCATGGAAAAAGCGCAGCAGATGGAGTGGGTGGAGTATTAAAGAGAACGCTAGATAAACAAGTCTCATATCAACATGATATTACCAATATTGAATCGCTGGTACAAAACCTACAGTGTTATGTTAAAGGTGTGAAAATTGAAACAGTTGAAGATTATCAGGTGACAGAAAAAGATTGGCTCTTGCCCAAAGACTTAAAGACTTTTCCGGGAACTATGAAAGTTCACCAAGTTGTTTGGTCTAAAGAGTCAGGAAACCGTTTGGCACTTCGACATCTGTCCTGTATTGAAAGAGAATGCCTAAATAAAACTATTAGGTGCCCTCACGGCAAGCATTTAGGTTTTCATGACTTCACTGGGATTCAATCAACGAATTTTGCAAATAATACAAATATAGCACATCTGCGTCCAATTCAACTGTCAGAAAAATTAGTACTACGTCCCAAGCCATTCAATGAAAAGAATCTTTCCAAAAAATTACAAAGGAATAGTTTCATACATGAACCACACACACACTCAATCACAAACATTGAAATATCAATTATTAAGCCCTCAACATCCCATTCCTTTGATGGAATGAATAATCAAAAAGGAGAGAATGAGCAGGAATCATCGATAATACCCAAATCATTGCTCGAAAAATATGAAAACTTCAATGAATTTAGCACTCCATCGTGTTCATTTTTTGAAAACAATGATACTGAAATTATTGAAAAGTATGAACGGACAAGAAATATTGACAGCGAAGAAGAAATCATGATTACAGCCAAGAAGAGAAAAGTAAGAAGATTATCTTCGTCTTCGTCCAGTTCTGATTTGAATATTTTTTGATTTTTGTTATTGTATATTTAGTTTTTTAAATATTTGCTGTCATTTAATGGCATGACTTGTTTTAGGTAGGAAGTTAAACTTATTAAAGAAGACTGATGACTATAATAATTATAGTAAAGACGTGCTGTGGTGTGATAATTAAAGAAGATTTGTTTATTAGGTACATATCTAAATTAAAAACCTATATTTATAGTCATGAAAAGAGGCTGATTAGTGAATTTGAGAAATAATTGTGTGATTTAAAGTGACATGATGAAAAATTAATCTTTAAGCTACATACTTGAACCTACTCGTAAATACGTACCCAGAAAGACTGTTTTATTGGAATAACTATAATTCGCATTAGGTATAAGAATTACTTATACATAATTGCGAATTATAGTTATAGGTAGAACAAAACTTTGTTGTTTTTTGTTCTATTTAGATATGTTCGTTTCTCTATTGTTGTAGTAATTTAAGAATAAAGTGATCTCAATCTCAGGTTTCTGTTATGTTTCATACGTTTATGTAAAAGGATTAAAAGTACTAAGCTATTACTACTAAGATATTTTTATAATGTTTCTTATTCATTTATTGTATTTTAAAAATATAAGAGTTGATTTAATTTTAGAAGTTTTACTGATATACCTGTAGAAACACTATTCTCCTCTCGTTACCAATTTAACTAAATTATACCTAGCATTTTTCTCTTAGTGCAATAGGTAGACATTAGGTATTACTATTAATGGCATAACTTACAAATGCAACCATCATATTAATCAGAAACTTTAAGCTTTCTAATCGCGATACGTTGATTCTTTTGAAAATATATCAAGTAAATTAGTATTAGTACATAAACAAGCAAAAATATTTATTTAAGGTTACCAGCATTTACGATAAAGTTTTCCAACATTTTCACACAACAACAACCACAAAAATTACCAAAGGTTATAAAAGTAAAGAAACTATTCATTCATATCATAATAAACATTACATTACATTAATATCATTCTTTGAGGTTATTGTAACCTCAAAGAATGATATATGTAATAATACTAACTGTAATATCTGTATATTAATGATGATATTAAAAAAACTGTGTACTGTCCTGTCTCAGTGTTTATCTAAAATTTGTGGAAATCAAACCTAACAAAGTACGGAACCCTGGCTGGGGGTGCCACGGTTGTTCTTAGCTGTATCATTTCGGTGGATTTATCATTTCGGTGGTAATTTTTATCATTTCGGTGGACACTTTTAATTTCAGTGGACTCTTAAAACTTTATCCTTAAATATTTATGTAAGTTTTGATAATATTTGATGTCCACTCACGCACAATGTTATAAAATAGACTAAAGTATTATTTGTCACTAAAAATATATAGATTGCATTGAAATAAAAAAATCCCACCGAAATGATACATAAAAATCTCTTGTTGAAATTCACCCGTAAGTTTGATAAATGTAAACTAATATATTTATATGATACTAGCAACGCCCCGCGGTTTCACCCGCGTTAGTTTCGATCCCGTGGGAATATCGGGATAAAAACTATCCTATGTCCCTTCCCGGGACTCAAACTATCTCTATACCAAATTTCATCTAAATCGGTTCAGCGGTGTAACGGTGAAGAGGTAACAGACAGACGGACACACTCGCATTTATAATATTAAGTATGGATTGTCTCCATTGTACATTGCAAAATGCAGCCTATTATGCAACGTCTTCTATAATTAGTTGTTGAATCTTTACAGATGTGTTGGGAACCAATATCTTATCTACATACTAATATTATAAATGCGAAAGTGTGTCTGTCTGTCTGTTACCTCTTCACGCTTAAACCGCCGCGCTGAACCGATTTAGATGAAAGAATAAGGCTCACGACCCATACAAAATTAACCCACGTCCTACAGCAAAGAGAAGTATCTCAAAAAAATGATAAAAATGAGTATAAAAAGATGGCATACTTCCGATCGCCATCCTTACAGTCTAGCATATAAAAAATTGTTATGAAAGTTTGTTCAAGGGCAGTAATAAGCTGCTTTTCATGGACAACATATTTGACTCCGTGAATGGAAGTGAAATAAAAACGCCGAACCCCTGCTTGGTCCAGCAACGCCGAACTCTGTCCACTATAAAACATGGGCGGAGGGCATAAAAATATTTAAATCAATGAAATTTATAACTTCGGATGGTAAAAAAGAAACTGTTCCGTCTGTAACTAATTGGGTGTGGACATTGAATGGAATACAAACATAAAAAAATTAAAAGGTGATTTTAACGTGTCGTCAGTATGTTTGCGACACCTTAATCAGGACCCCTTAGAAAATTTCTTTGGAGCAGTGAGAAGTCATGGGTGTCGCAAAACTAACCCGACCTGTGATCAATTTGAATCAGCTTTCGCCACACTTTTAATGAATAATTTAAGCAATGTCTACACCCGCGGTAACTGCGAGGGAGACTTTTGCGATGCATTGCACTCTCTCATCATTAACGAAAATGCGAAAACAACGTCGACCTGCTCATTCGATTTCTCAAAAATATTTGATTTTAGTTTTACCCCACTAGAGGTAAACGAAAGGGATCCCCGCATAATTGCTCCTATTCAATTAGAGCGGATATTTAAAAAAAAAAAACGAAATCCCAAATTTTTAAATCTTGCGCTGATTGCATAAATAATTTATCATCGCAAAATGAGATAGAATATATTAAATATAGGGAATATGGCAGGTCGACGATGGCTTTGCACTCCCAGCAAAGAGTTAGTACAGTTAATATCAAATATGCAAGACATAATAAATGAAATAATTAAAGAAAACATTGAAAAATGCAATTTAAAAGATATTATTAAAACGGCGATAATTATATTTGTTGATTTTGAGTCTATAAAATGTAAAATGCATAAAGACAAAGTAATTGATTATTTAATTAGCATTGTCATACTTTGTATGGTTTTTAATTACTGTAAAAATATTAATAAAATATAAGCTGGGAGAAGACAGGTTGATAATGATGAGGACAATCTGCAAATAAAAGCAAAAAAGTTAAATAAATGCTATAAAAGACAGAAATAAACTTGTTTTGATTAATAATATGTTTCATTTATAAATCCTTAAATAACCCACAGTATAACCATCCAAGAAATTAAGATAGTACCTATTTGTATGTCTGTATGCCCCTGCGTGTATATGCACAGATATAGCTATAGTTATAGATATGATGAGTAAAGATTCTTACTAGTGATAACAGATGGCGTTAGGGGCTAGGCGTAAGCGGTTACCCATTTTAAGGCCGAAGATTGGTCTCTATTTCAGTATATTATAGTGTACTCTGTGCTAATACGTACGAACGACGTAGGCCGCAGCAGCAGACTGAGTCGAACGAAATAGTTTGAAACGTGCGCGTGACATATTGTGCAAGTGTGCGTGAGCGTCTTTCCCCCGCACCGCGACGGGGGGAACATTATTGAGTGAAATGCACGATAATTCCATAGTAAAACGAGCGCGTAAAAATTACGAAACGTCCTTTAGAGTTTTATGAAAAAACCGACCCTAACTTAGTTGGAAAAAAGCTAGGCAGATGAGAGGTCTAGATGTAGGCTACACCTAGACAGCTACATCATGCAGCTGTCTTGTGACGTCACGTTTCTGAATCGCGGTGTCAAGATTCTCCGACACTTAATGACCCTCGAAGAAAATTGTATTTTAAATTAAGCTATTCTTCAACTATCAGTAAGTTGCATCTGCGGATCCTTGTCCTACTTGGAAAGGTTCACGTAGAACAACTCTGAAGCTGAAAACAAATTATCGGACACGGCTGACAGAAATCTGGCGCGCCGGATGTTTTTGTCAGCCGATAACGTCCGCAGACGGTATCCACGGGGTGCGGGACACGTTCGTGCGCCAGAAGGACGCGGACTACTTAAAATGGACGAACGAATTATGGAGTGTGTTCGCAACAGGGAATTTCTCTATAATCATAAACTAAAGGAATACAAACATGCTTCATAAAAACAAGAAGTCTGGGAGCAAATAGCTGCCGAACTAAATATTACGGGTTAGTATTTATTCATTCAATTTCCAAAACGCGCGTAGATAATGATTATTACAAATGTGAGTAAAAAAAAGTAAACAGAGTAGGTATAACAGAAATTAAGCTGATTTTACTGAGTGTAAGAACTAAAACTAGAACATGGTTCAACAAATATGCAGCGACAGATATTCAGCTTAATGTATCATACGCACAGTATTTTATTTTATCTGAAAATGACCACTTCCCTGATTATCAGTGAATCAGATAAAGCTTTTTATTCTAATTGCGAGAGTAAAACTCCCACAAATCCATCTTAACTAGTTTAGGAGATATCCAGGGATAAAACTTTTTATCCATATTATGAAGAAATAATTAAAAAAGTATTAAAAAAATTATTTCATCTAAACTTTTAGTTGCTTTATTCTTTTAACTACATTTTAAAAGGTCTTGTTTTTATCTATGTTACGAGTCCTTTATGGCTGCTCTAGACCTCGTAGTAACCGAGAAATCAGCGATTTTGTGATTTTCGTTTTTTTTTGCCCATATTCCTTAGTATTAAAATCTGCAATTTACTTTAAAAAAGAGGTAATAAGGTAGACTACCAACACAAAAAAAACAACAATTAATTCCGTGGAATATCGGAAATATTAAGATTTACCCGAACTTACCCGAACCCGGGTAATTACCCGCAAATTTTATAGTGTGGTATTTTAATTAACGTAGGTTGTTGGGTACATTTAAGAGAACTGTCTTTATTTGTGCTTTTAGCTAGTTAACTAATTTTGTCCAGTGATAGGTAATATGGTGCGGGAAGGAGTCCAGCCTCGAAAGGCAATCGCTGAAACCCCGTACATACATATTACTCTGGAGGACACGGGGGTGAGGCACTATGGAGCCGTCAAAGACTCACTAGTGCCACTTTGCCTCAGCACGGCTTCACCCACCGTGCTGAGGGATGTCACTCCGAGCTCCGATCGGATGACTTAATGCAAGGAGGGCGCTAACCCTCATGTTGGTCGGCGAGTGGCAAGTGAAGCTACGGATTGCGCCGTAGCCGGTCCTTCACATGCTCCGGAAGAGACCGCAAATACACGAGGAGTACACCAAGACCCAGATCCTCCATTAACCAGATTACAGGCTTTTAATATTTTTATTGAAGAGAGTAAAAAAATAAATGGACGATTGGGTAGGCCAACGGATCTAAGTAAACCCGAGAGGGTATGTTTGATGTCATTAACTCTTGCAAAACATTTTAATTCTCCGCTTTCCAATGTTCAAGAGGAAAAATTTGCTATAGCTATAGGATTATTTATTTGTAAATCAGAACAAAAATTCAAGACTTGTAAAAGCAACTTTTCCCATTTCGTGAAAAAGAACAAAGACTGGTTGAACAAATCATTTATAGATGATATTCCTCAAGACTTAGTTCGCTCACGTGTTGATGTTTTTCCTGAAAATTTTACGCAGAGTGCGTTGCATATTAGGAAGAACAGCATATAACACCTACAGTGAGTGCTAATGACCTTGAGGAACAACATGTAGATACATCATTTACTACTACTCTCAGTCCCTATACAGAAGATAGCAGCAAAAAAAGATTCGAGGAACTTAATCCACGTCAAAAACAAAGAGCCATAAAAAGACTTCAAGCGAAACTGGAAGATGAACCACCTGAAAAATTGACAAAAACGTTTACTAAAACAATTACTGTTGGAGACGAAAAATTAAGTGAAAAAAGTGCACGTGATTTGGATATAATAATTAATAAGTGTATTGAAACTCCGGACAAACCAACTAAAATACTAACTATGATAAATCAAGAAACTCATCCTTATAATCCAGAAGAAACTCTTGGAATAATGATTGACAGAAGATTAAGCGTCGAAACTTATAAATTTTTACAGCAAGACTCCAAGAGGATTTAATCTATATCCACCTTATCATCAAGTAGCGCAAGCCAGACAATCATGCTACCCTTCAGAAGAAATATCTGTTTCAGAAATCGAAGCTTCTGTTACCCTGCAGGGTTTACTGGCCCACACACTCCAGCGTATCTTAGATTTAAATGATGAATCTGTAAATCATTACATGGAAAAAGAGAATATCAGCTAATTGGCTTGTACTTTTTATGTTTCTTGGGGATTTGATGGAAGTACTGGGCAATCTGTATACAGACAGGAATTTAGAGAACATTCTGGTGAGATTATGTCCTGGGCCAAATGGGGTTATCGAGAATGAAGAAAAAAACGGATGCCGAATCAGATGGACAAATGGAAGAATTGGAAGATATTCTAACGGTGGAGGAAGCCGAGACAGAATTGAACAGAACGATAGACAAATGGAAACAATCATACTCGTATCTCCAGTCGGTACGTATTTCACAAGTGATGATGGTGAATTTAACAAATTTTATGAAGGACCTTATAAACTCGTCGCTTACCATCAAGGAGGAAGAAGACCTCACTGGCACCTCATATACATTAGTGTCAATAGACAGTGGAGATTTAACTCACGATTGGGAAGAACTATTCGAAAAGGATCCTACAGAACTAAATCGGTAGACTGCCTGTCTTGTGTACGTGAGTATCTTTATTCCGGCAATGGTCGTCAAGTCATTCAAGACATTCTCGATAAAAAATATATTAAAACTTGTCAGTGCGCCGAACATGGTTGTGGAATGATAGGCGTTAATAAATGGAAAAAAACGGCATACGAGATTGATTGTGCCGAGTGGGGAGATACAATATTTCGATCAGAAAGCTTGCCATGTGAAGAAGAATACAATGGAATGGTGGATTCAACTGTTCAAACCAATGACGATACGGATGGAGAATGCGGATATAAAATATCAGACAAAAAGCCGAAAGTTTTGGAAAGACAACATAGCGATTCCAACGACGTTAACAACAAATCAAATAGCGAGAATAACTGTGGAAACACAGATATTATTATGCAAAAACGGTGCTTTCACAGAAGCCGAAGCTGTACCTACTCCTGTTTGCAAAATCAAATCAAGGGATTAACTTTGTTTGCACCAAACAATACGCAGAAAAAATCAGGACATACATCCACATCGCCAGAGTTTTGGTATTTTCGGAATCGATAAAACAACGATTCGTACGAGCGAAATCAAAGTGGGTAAAGGAAAACGAAACGCTGACCAATGAAATTGACCAAGATGAAACGAAAATGAAATTAAAAGAAATATTAACTTTAAACAAAATAGATGCGGCACAATTCTTCACATAAACATACAAACACTACGCGACAAGTGGAAAAATAAACAACCTATTCTTCTTGGGACCACCGTCGACGGGAAAAACGATGATCATGAACAGTCTAGTGGAGTATCACTTTAATTATTGCAGATTAACAGGGTTAATGTCTAATTCTAGTTTTAATTTTAGCGGATTATTACATACGAATGCATGTTTAATGGATGAATGTAAACTGACGGACAATCAATTCGAACAATGGAAATTGTTAGCGTCCGGATTACCAATGTCAACAGATGTAAAGTATAAGGATAGATGTGATATAAAAGATGTAGTATTATATACTTGTAGTAATTATCCTATCGAAATGTATTGTAGTGTTCCGATGTCACAACAAGCAGTGAAGTCGAGAACAACACAATTTGAATTAAAATTGCGCTGTCCATGGTACCTTAGAATAAGCCCTCATATATGGGAACAATGTTGGTTAGAATATGATTGTACATTATAAATATAAAAACAAAAAATCCAAAAAAGTGTGTTAAATAAAATATAAAACCCAAAAAAGTGAAAATTAGGTGACGTAGATGCTTATATGCAAGAGATCGGTATTCGTTTGGAATGGCCAGCGCGGAGCCCCGACCTTAAACCCATTGAGCACGTCTGAGACCTCCTAAAAAGGCGAGTACGATCTGTCCAACCACTTCCACAAAACATCAGGGAGCTTAAACGTGTGATCTCGGCTGAGTGGGAACACATTCCACAGGACACCATCAAAAGCCTGGTGGAAAGCATGCCAAGACGATTACATGCCGTAATCGCTGCAAGGGGAGGTCATACTCGTTATTAATTTTCTTTTTTGAATGCCTTTTTTTATTAAAATACCATGAAAATACTCGTAGTCTTAATGTCATTATACCCATAAAAATGTCCATTTTTACACGACTCTCCGTTTACATTGACTAAAACACCGATTCCAGGATTTAAGTGTTAAAAACTATATTATTATCATTGATAATAAGTTTCTAGTCATTTATGCTTATGACATACTAAAAATATTAATATTCTCCATAGAAAAGCCAATGACGGTAAGGCAGGGGCGTGCCTTTTACTAAAGCCGAAAAGCCCGGCTTTCAATCAAACGTGAGCCTAACAATAAAAAAAGAACTACACAAGTATACTTTAAAATTAACCAACTCAATCATGTCGCAAGAATTGGTAAGAATAATAAAAAAAAATAACCCCGCGCGTCCCGGCCGCTCACTATACGTACGATGCAAGGTAGTCAGGTTTACATACTCAAAGAATAATTTCAAATTCCGCGCAGTTTTCATCACGCGCATCGTTGCCAAGCATCTCCAATGCCGCTTAGCGAGAGCGTAACAACAAAAAACTTTTTTACAAAAAAAACAACCAACTTCAAAAAAAACACTACAAAGTGATAAATAACTTTAATTTCGGAAGTCGGTGTCGTTGATTCCGCATTTTCGTTTTTTGACACCGACTTCCGAAATTAAAGTTATTTATCACTTTGTAGTGTTTTTTTTGAAGTCGGTTGTTTTTTTTGTAGAAAAGTTTTTATTTTTCACTTTTTAGTTGTACATACCCCACAAAAAAGGAAACAAAAAGATCGTTAATGTAGACAATGTAGATAAATTTTTAGATTTTTGTTGATTTATCAAAAACCGCTCATCCGATTTCGATAAAATTTTCATGGGACCATTTGGGAAGTATACCATTTCTAACAAAAAAATAATTTTTCAAATCGGTTGGCAAACGACGGAGATATGCGCGAACAAACACAAAAAAAAAAAAAAATACAAACATCCGAATTGAGAACCTCTCCCTTTTTTAGAAGTCGGTTAAAAATCGACCCGTCTCGCTCGCACGAGCTGGCTTCAAATGAGGCTTCTAGACCTCTATTTGTATAGAAATTGTTCACGTTGTTGATAACATTAGTATGTACTTATTTCCCAAATTGTACTGATTTTTAAGCCTGGCTTTTGATTTTTTATGAATGGAACGTATAACGACGCGCGTGTGTGTGTAAAAAGAGCGCGAACACGTTGGTTGCGGGAGTCGATTTGATTAGTTCAAAGTTTTGAGCGGCTACTGGTGCATTTTTTTTTTTTTTTCATTTTCTTTGAAGTTTAGATTAATTTTCAATCGTCAGCCTAAACACAAAATTTGAAGATCCTAACTTTAAAACTGACAGACTTTCATACAAACTTTCATCCCCTTTTTAACTCCCTTAGTGGTTGAATTACAAAAAATCCTTCCTTATTCCTTGTCAACATTATAAAGGGAACCATTTTGTAAAATTTCAGCTTTCTAGGTCCAAGGGTTTGGGCTGGGCGTTGATGAGTCAGTCAGTCAGTCAGACAGGCCTTTTGTTTTTATTTATATATATAAATAGGTACTTTCCCGGGATAAAAAGTACTCAGTGTGGTCACAGTAAATATAATATACAGTAAGTTATCTAAGGCCGCCCGCCGAGTTATTAGCCTACTCTTGCGTTGATCCCCAGGGTTGTCACTTTTACTTTTAGTTAATATTTTCGAACAAGCAGCACTTGATCTAAATTTATGAAATAAAAAGCATATTATGATTGAATATTTTACCAATTTATAAATTTAGTAAAAATAAAAAGCCTTGATTCACATAACATTTATTATACTAAGTTACAAATTTGATACCGAGAAAATTTTTCTCCTGTTTCTGCACGTCCGGAACGCTTTATTATTATTTGTTAATGTAAAGTAAATTCTCATTCTTATGTAAAGTTTTTGTAAAAAGCTTTTGGGAAAGCATGGACAGGGCATCTTAAATTCTATATCATTCAGTTGATCGACAAAATCATCAGGTGGGATCATGAGTAAATTTCGGTCTTTGCCGTAATTCCTGTAATGGGTGTATCTAGATTCTACACTTAAATTACACGCTCGTTGATTAACGTCGACGTAATTATTAAAAAAATCGCAGTTCTTATGGTAATCAACACATTTTTTTCACAAAGCGCCACAAACATAAAAAAATGCATTTTTTTCCGGTAGCTCATGTTGTATTGGTACATAGTCAGAACGTAAGATTTCCGACAAAATATTTTCATTTCCTTGTGTTTGATTGCTACTGGTCAGATGTTTGTCGATTACTGAGGCACTTGTTTTGAAATGTTTGTGATTTTTCAAACTAATCAAAAATTCTGTGATATCTTCAGAACAATTACCATCTATTGGAGGCTTTGTAATATTTGTAAAATAAATCTTTCTATATGCAGATATGAATTGCCTACTGGTTGGCTCTGTAGCCATCCCGTTTTTTGCCGAATTTTTCCAAAAAAATTTTCAATAACATCTTGATAAGGCGTCTTGTCAATAAATATTCAAACCCTTCTTGTTTAAGATCATCAAACAACTGTAATATAGATTTGATAGTAATTTGAAAACCATCAATAAACTTGACTGTTTTCGTAACGTCGCTACCGTTTTTTGGATTATATAACTTTAATGTTTGAAAAAGTATTAACATTTTATTAAAAAAATCTATTTGATTGTCATTTCCGCAAAACGCATTTTTGTAAGCATAGCTATGATAACGCCGGCGAGAGTTGACGAACGCAAGCGGTCATGAAGCGTACGCGCGTGCTCACAGTGTTGCCAACTCGGTGTCAGGTTTTTGGGCTAAATAGAGTTTTAAAAAGGGCTAGATTCGCCCAATAAATTCAAAATAGGGCTAAATGGCTTTATTAATAAAAATCAATAAAAGAAATGAGTTTTGTTAACTATTGTTTCCTTATTAAATATCACATAAACACACATCCAAAAATTAAAGAAAAACAATCTAACTAAATCAAAAAACAGCTTAAATGTCCTCATCAGAAGATTCTTCGTCACACAATATTTCACTTTCACTTTGTGCTGATGCTGACGAAGTTGATGGTTGAGGTTGAGCCTCTGCTTCATTAGGGTCAGTCTTGCTCAATTTAAATTTATATTTTTCTTTTGATCCCATTTTTTTTGGGATATCGTGTGTGTAGCATGTTTGATTGAATTTTATAAGGCCAAAACGTATTGTTAATATAGAATTTAATGTCTCAAAGTTCATCCTATTTCGTAATTTATTTTTAATTACGTTCATCGTGCTGAACACTCTTTCGACGTCTGCGTTTGAGTGTGGCAATACCAGCATTATAAATGCCAATGAGCACAGTTCTTGATAAGGATTATTATTTCCCGCGTCTTTATGTTGCGATACTTCGTGCCAAAATTTTACGGTATCATTCGTATTTTCCCATTTGTTAGTATGTATATTTTTCCATTGTGAAATCACTTTCTCTATTGTATCAGCATTTAATCCGAAATGTTCAGCTAATTTAATTATTTCCAGGCCCTTCACTGGTTTTAATATATGATCAACGCTCATAATGTTCATATCTTGAAGGGTTTTTATGTTGTCGGGAAGCCGTTGCTGCAATTCTTTGATCAGTTTGACGGTGAAATCAATGCATCGCTTTCTAATCATTTGTTTATCGCTTAAATTATAAGTTTCAATTAACTTTTCAAAGTTATAGCCAAGATATGGCACCGGATCCAAGTAATTGGCAATGTTGTCTTTAAAAATATCAATGGAGTGGCGTCTTCCTGGAGTCACAATTTTATCGCATAGGATCTCTAACAATTTGACTAACGATTGCAGCAGTTTTGTAGGGTCACTGTTTTGTCCTTCAAATGCCTTTAACGTGTATTGTACTTGTGCAAGTATAGTTTTGATATAAATCAAGTATGCCTTACTGCGTGGCTCATTGTACATGTTAAATAGCATTTCAGCCGTATAACAATTATTTTTATTTTTGGCAATTAAAAAAAACAGCTTAAGCTCATCCCATTGATCCAAAATTCGTTGCACGGCAGGTTCTATGGAAAGCCACCTAGTGGCACACTTTTTCAAAATTTTTAATGGTTTTTTTCCACAATTTATGGTTGCATAAATTTTTTCATACTGGAGACGGCGTTCAGGAGACAAACAAAACCAATAATTGTAAGTTTCTCTTATCAGGTACTCAATGTTCCGCGGTATCGTTTCCTCGGAAGCATGACTGACTGCGAGTTGTAAGGAATGGCAAACGCATCTTACCAAAATTAAATGTTCTAGACCATACTCTTCTTTTAAAATTTGGTGAACGCCATTATTAATGCCTACCATGACACTAGCATTGTCGGTCCCCAGGCCTACCATATTCTGAAGGTTTAAACCAATGTCTTGAATAGTTTTTACGATCCCATTTAGAATTCCTCTGGCGTCTGCAGTCTCTAATTCTGTGATAGAAAGAAATGTTGTCATAATTTTTTCCATGGATCTACTATAGTACCTGATTACAAGGCCTAAATATTTTTGAACTGAAATGTCTGTCGACTCATCAATTTCGAGACTGTAGTTGGTATCACCAATATCCTCTCTCAGCGCTGATTTAAAATGGGGCGCCAACACATTTCTTATAATTTCACTACATTTAGTACGACGTACGTAGTCTGGAAAAGCTTTTGCACACATTTGACTTAGATGATCCACTTGCATAACAGCTGCGTGCTCTGCGATGTAGAGCGAAAGCAGTGCTTCTGCATCATGTACACTGCCTTTGAATTCCACTTCTTTTTGTATAGATATGATGCTCTGGCCCGTCGAAAATGGTTTCAATTTTTCTATATGTTTTTTCGACTCAGAGTGACGCTTCACTTCGTATAACTTTGCTGTAAATTCTGTTTTACAATAAATACACATTGCTTTACAAGCATTTCCACTGACTGGTTTTAACCATTGTTTATAAGCAGGATCCTTCTCCCATTCTTTCCTATAATGTTGAGTGTAATTAGTCTTCTTTTTAGACGGAACTTCCATTTTCGCAATTTGCAGCACGTATCACCAAGTAAACTCACTGAATTTCTAATCAGAATATTAAGAGTATGAAATTTACTTCGCAAAGTTAGCAATTCTGTACTAGCTTCGCTAATTTACAAACGACTAACCAAATTATTACTATACTGATAAACTCTATGACAAACGACAAAGACAAAATAGTAGTTGCATTTTCGGGGAATTCCCTGCCCATGGAGTGTAGCGACCACCACCTGTCTCTACGATTCATGTAAGAGGAAAAGAGACAGGTAGTCTGACTGACGTTTAGATTAATGACATTTGATGTATTGGAGTGACAGTGTGTGTGGTCTGCTTGAGTGCGTTTAGTTTATGCAAATTTAAAAAAAAAAATCTGTGTCGTTATTTCACAGACTGTGCTAGTGTAGTTTTCTTACACGATTTTGGGGCTAGAAATTGGGCTAGGTGCTAAATAATTATTTTAATGGCTGAGAAAGCATAAAAAGGGCTAGATCTAGCCCCGAAAGGGCTAAGTTGGCATCAGTGCGTGCTCACAGTCGCGCTGCACAGCCCGCACTGCCGCCACCTTATTCCCTCATATATTATGCTAGCGTGTGCGTGAAATCGCGTGCCGACATGGCGCGCGGCGCGCGCACACATTCAAACCGAGAGCGGCACGTTTGTATTAAGATGTTTTACTGTATGTTTACTGTGGTGTGGTGCCCGGGATATTAAAGAATTAAGGTATGATTCCGATCTCGGCAGCACGCAGCAGTGCTGCCGCAGCACTGCACTGCTGGTCCCCATAATTATATTCTCTATTGCATTGGTTTTCAAAGTGGGGGGCGCGCCCCACTAGGGAGGCGCGGAGACATGCAGAGGGGGGCGCGGGCGCGGGCGCCGGTGCGTCGGTTAATCAGGCGCGTCACTCCCCGCACCGCAAACGTCCTGACTACACGTCTCCTTTTGTTGCAAAAATACGCTATTGTTTTTAGCTTGCTATTGTGTGTTAAAGTAGTGATTGGTTATTTCTTTTATTTCGCCATGAGCTCGGCGAAAAAACGCAAATATAGTGATGAATATATTAAATACGGTTTTGTTTCTATAAATAAAAATGGTATCGACCAGCCGCAGTGTGTTATTTGTTATGAAGTATTAAGCAATGATGCCATGAGACCTTCGCGCCTGGAACGACATTTGTCAACAAAACACAGCGCTTTTAAAGACAAGCCGAAGGAGTTTTTTTCTTCAAAATCTGCAAGTTTGAAGCGCATGAAATTGGATAGCACTGGATCCTTTGCTCAGTCATCTGAGAAAGTGCTTGAAGCTTCGTATGAATTGTCGCTACTCATTGCAAAGTCCAAAAAAAGCCATACTATCGGAGAAACACTCGTCAAACCCAGCTTATTGAAAGCAGCTGAGATCGTTCGTGGACCGGAAAGTAAACAAAAATTTTCACAAATACCTCTTTCTGACAACAGTGTGAAACGTCGCATTGATGATATGGCTAAAGACATCAAAAATCAAGTAGTGGAGGCCGTGAAAAAATCAAGTTTTTTTGCAATACAGTTGGATGAGAGTACGGATATTGCGCAATGTTGTCAACTTCTAGTTTTCGTTCGATATATCCAAAACGAAACAATCAAAGACGAGTTGTTGTTTTCAACAGAGTTAACGACGACTTCGAAAGCAATTGACATAATGAAAGCAATCTCTGAATTCTTTCAAAAATATGAACTATCATGGAAAAAGTTGATAGGCGTATGCACAGACGGCGCTCCGGCAATGCTTGGATCTCGATCAGGTTTTGTACAGTTAGTCAAAGAAAAAAATCCTAACATTATAACTATTCACTGTTTTATACACCGTCAAGCCTTGGCAGCTAAAACTTTGACTTTAACTTTAACTTTTTTAGATGGCGAGAAATAAAAGACCAAAGACAGCGGAAGAAATTCGCAAACAAAAAAGAGAATGTGAACGAAAACGAGCTCGTATTAAGGCTAACCCCGACTTGTATGAAGCCAGTAAGAGAAAAGATAACCTGCGTTATGCAGAAAAACGACGTAAAAAACAGGTAAAACTAGTATCCGAAATGACTCCAAGAGAACGACCGACGTGCTAAACAACGTGAATGGCGAGAACGTAAAGCTAGGAGTAGACAGAATAAAAAACGTAATGAGCGGCTAGCCGGCTACTACAAAGTTTGAGAGAGAACACTCCAGAGTCAATTGCTGGTGACCAAAACGTAGCTAGCCCTGATTCTCAAGAAATTGTTTCTTACCTTTCTCCAGTTTCGTCAACTGCTTCTATGGTTTCCAGAAGGTCATCGCTTGTTAATCCTGGATCGTCCTTCTCCAGAGAAGAATGTCTCACACCTTCTAGCTCTAGTTCTAATTTGAATAGGCAAAAAGTAGCAGGTATTCGTCTTGCCCGGAAACGACGTGAGGAGTCCAATTTAAAAATAAACACTCAGGCAACTGTAATCCAGGCAACTGTAATCCAGACGCTGGAAAAAAAGGTTCATGCATTGCGGGTACAATTGCTAAGGGCCAATCATAAAATTCAGCAACTTTCTAGCCATCCAAAGAATTTTTAATTTTTTTCTGTCCATGTTTGACAGTATATTTGAAAAGACCGACGGCTTGTACAACATAATTCAAAAATCACAAGTCGATGTTGGTTATTCTGTCAATAAAATAAAGGAGTTTCAGTTTTAGTTGCATGTACAATTCCTTCCAAAACTCAACGAAATTTATGAAGGCACATTGTTAAATAATTCAGCTCCTCGTTTGAAACGTAACATCACTTGCGCTCGGACAGAATATAAACGGATCTATGTACAAGTAATTGATAACATATCATCCGAAATTAATGATAGATATTCTGAAATATAAAAGTTAGAATTTTTCTTTTTTTTTGCTAAATAGGTACCTAATTTTAATGTTTAACCCTTAGTTAAATCAGCTAGAAGTACTTATATCAATTAGAATTTGAAGATTTCTAAGAAAAAGTAGGTACTTATGCATCTTTCTTTACGGTGCAGTCACTAGATAGTTTAGCCTATCTAACTGGTAAAATAAATATTTCAACCCATATGATATAGCTTGTTTACAAAGTAAATTGTCAAAAAACACAATTTAGAGTAGGTATTTGTAAGCTCAGGATCGCACGGGCGATTTTTCCCGCGGCGATATTTTTTCATGCACTCGATTTTCAACACTGCTAAGCGCCGAGAGTCGAAAATCTAACTGTGTGGCTTTTCGACGCGCTGGGATGCACTCTGTTAGATACTCAACGCTCGGTTCAGAACCGAGTTTAAATTCCAGTGTGCAATAATATTCCGCCGCGATATTTTTACGTCCGTGCATACGTGGGCTTGAGTGTCTGTCTGCTTTACAACTTTTTTTTTTCAATATTCATAGTTTAGTTACCTACTGCAGTAATATTGCCTGTGTAGCCTATGTAATAGTATTTATGTATTATTTATATCTGTCTTCTCTTACCTAGTTCTCACAGTACAAGTTCTACCTAGTGTGTCTGTCTTGTGATATTAATTATCTCATATTATACGTTTATCAAATATTTTTGGTTTGTTATAGCATGGATGTCATAGTGACGTGGGAAGACCAAACGAATAATTGCGTTTGCATATCTGAACTGAAACCCATAATAAAAAATGAGCCCATAACTTTAGGAACCAAAGTTAAAATGCTTTTCAAAACAAAATGGTATTATGGAACTGTCACAGCTATAGAAGACGATGAAACTGGTGAAATAAAAACTGTGAAACCACTTGAACGAAGACAATCAAATGGATCAGAATGCTCTGAGGATTATGTGCCTATTTCTATGCTCATTGATAAAAGTGACAAAAAAAAGCACCTGAAGTTGAAATGAAAATTCAGACGAACGACGATAGTAATATCACCAAAACTGACGGTAAAAAAGCTAATGAAACTGCAATGGATATTCAGACGAACGACGATAGTAATATTACCAACTGTCCTTCTGATCAAAGTAATATTACTTACTGTCTTTCTGATCAAAATAACTCGGGACTGTTTGAAAACATGGATATAGATGACGTTGATGATCCGGATTACCACCCTGAAAGAGCTTTATCACCCACGGTTTTACAAGACTACCAGGAAATAACTGTGGATCATCCTATGTTACTATCATG
The DNA here is from genome assembly GCA_947508005.1 of Amphipoea lucens. Lineage (NCBI taxonomy): Eukaryota > Metazoa > Arthropoda > Insecta > Lepidoptera > Noctuidae > Amphipoea > Amphipoea lucens. The sequence goes on from OX382375.1 coordinate 13,625,439, forward strand.
TGAAGTACCTCATTGTGGAAATGATATTTTCAATTGTTGCAATACGTGTTTCCTATTTTTGTGTTCCGAACATTTCGTAGAAAACGTATCCTGTACTATGCATGGACAAATTGTCGAAAAAAATGGCTCAATACCACATGATGATATTCGTTCTGATGAAAGAAAACAGGTTATTACAGAAAAGCAAACTGATCGCCAACTTAAAGACAGACAAGCAAGAAGCTTCTTTCGAAAACCCCCGACTAGTCTGTGCATCTTTTGATTTGCAACAAGTCATGTTCTTACCCATTACAAAAGAAGGAGCAATATTTTATAAAAGACAGCTTTCAGTGTACAACCTCACAATTTACAATATAGCAAATCGAGATTGTTATTGTTTCACGTGGCCTGAAACAGAAAGTAGACGCGGGTCTTCAGAAATAGCTACCGCTGTATCTATGTTCCTTTATGAACATGACGTTGTAGGTTTTAAGTCAATAAGCTTGTATGCAGATGGGTGTGCAGGGCAAAATAAAAACTCGATAGTCGCTTCTGCCTTGCTATACTGCATTAATAACGTTACACATCTACAAACTATAACTTTAAGATTCTTTGCTCCAAGCCACGGACAGAATGAGGGAGACTGCACATAGTGCCATAAGTTACGCTGTGCAAAAAGCTGGAGATATATTCCTTCCATCCCAACTGTATCCTATTATTCAAATGGCTAGATCTTCACAACCTTACATTCTTCGACCCTTACAATACTCTGATTTTAAAGACTATAAACAGCTATCACAAAACATAAAGATGCTCAGTCTTCGCAAAGACAATGAATCTGGTGCTTCAATAAACTGGACGGAAGTAGTGGAGTTTAAAGTAGATAAAGAAACCCCGACTTCATTGTATTTTAAAACAAGTCACACTGATGTTGCTTACAGGTCCATTTCTGTTAGAAGATCGCAAGCCAAATTCTTAAAAGAACCTATAAGGCCATTAAATGATTCACAAATAAAGATTTCTAAGCTTAAATTTGACGATTTGCTGAGTCTTTGTTCTGGAGACTGCCCTATCATTAGGTTCCATGAGTATCAACATTACTATGAAAATTTGCCACATGAGTAAATGATAAAGATTATTAACAAACCTCATTGTATAAAATCTAGAAATTTCATGAATACAATTATGTTTAAAACTTATAATATAAGTCACTTTAGTTTGTAACTATTAGGCTCCTTTCATTCTGCAGCGTGTCGCCGGTCGCGTGCACACGTGACCGGCGCAATTTGTTTGAAACCTATGGTAGGTTTCACAGTGGCGCGTCCGGCCGGTCGCGTGTTTCGAAACGCCCGACCGGCGCAAATGCTTGACCGGGGCCCGCGCGCCCCGCGTCTGCCGGTCGGCGCGCGGGCCAGTGCCGCTATGTATGCTTTCACTGTCGGACGTGCGCGTGTGCACTTTGCGTACAATCATGGCGGCAATTGATACAGAACATTTAATAAGAGAAGTTCAGAAAAGGCGTGCTATTTGGGACTTACGATATCCGTTGTATAAAGACAGGGATGTGAAACAAAGTTCTTGGGTGGAAATAATGAAACAGTTATTTGAAAATGTTGACGACTGGACGCAGACAGAAAAAGAAAAAACACGTGAGTACAAAACTTAGTTATTTATTTCGCAGCCTATGTAATACAATAGTCCTGCCAATCAACTTTACCTTCTTCTGAAATGAAATAATGTGCATAGTGATCACGAACTTCATTTCCAATTGAGTTGTTCACTATTGAATTGTTTGAGTCTGCAAGCCCTTGGATTACCAAAGTATCTTGATGTTGGTAACCATCTTTTACTCGAATGAAATTGTGTAATACACAACAACATTTTACGATGTCAATTGCGAGGTCTGTGTTCACATTGAGAGGTCTATGAAAAATTCGGAACTTATTAGTTAATATTCCAAAAGTGGATTCAATCATACGTCTTGCACGACAGTGACGATAGTTAAAGATTTTCTTCTTATAATTAAGATTTTTTCTTGCATAAGGCCTCAAAACATTACGTGTAATTCCAAATGCTTCATCACCGAGTATCACATACGGAACCGGAGTTCTCATTCCAGGAAGCGCTTTAGGTGAAGGTAGATTGATAGTACCATTCTCAATTTTTTTCAAAAGTGACGATTCTCTAAATATCCCTGCATCAGAATTTTTTCCCGGTGCTCCCACATTTATATATTGGAATTTATAGTTTGCATCACACATTGCTAGTAAAACAATTGAAAAATACCCCTTGAAATTAAAATTAAGTGAAGCAGTGTGTTGTGGCATTATCATGCGTATGTGTTTGCCGTCCAAGGCTCCAACGCATTGTGGAAAATTTGTATTCTTCTCAAATTCTGCAGCAACTTCAATCCATTCATTAGGTTCATTCGGGAGCTTTAAGAATTCGTTTTTTAAAGAAACCCAAATAGCTTGACATACTTCTTTCACTATTCCACTGATCGTAGAAATCCCCATACGATAAGAGTAATGTAGATCAGTAAATGTATTTCCAGATGCAAGGTACCTGTAACAGAATAAATTTAATTGTTTCAGTAAGGAGTTTACATCAGAGGTGGAAAAGTGCGAGAGATCAATACGTACGTTACAAAACGGCAGTAAAATTTAAGAAATCGGGTTCTGGAGCTAACCCTAAAAGAAAATATGTTTTTGCTGACTGTATGTCTTTTTTAGATCCTGTGACCGATTTAAGCGATGTTCACGAATCAGAGTCTGTTGAAAATGTACAAACTTCTGACAATCCATTGACACAAAATGATTCTCGGGGCCCAGAAAACGATTTGTCGAACGACCGTAACAAAAGTAAAAAGAAAAAGACACAGGAAATGACTGCGTTTGAGAAACAGTTACTTGAGATGTGGAATTCTACTAACCATCTTGCTTTTGATGAAGACGTGGCATTCTTCAATTCAATCCTCCCTGCAGTTAGAAGACTAGACTTTGAAAAAAAATATTTTTTTCGGAGTCAGGTTCTACAATTACTCGTTGGAATAAACCAAGATACATGTACCGTCCCGTGCCAAACTACAAATATGGGGCCATCTAGAAGCATTGGTTCATCTACAAGCATGGGTCAAACTACAAGCATGGGTCAAACTACAAGCATGGGTCAAACTACAAGCATGGGTCAAACTACAAGCATGGGTCAAACTACAAGCATGGGTCAAACTACAAGCATGGGTCAAAGTACAAGCATGGGTCCATCTACAAGTGCTGGTCCAGCCATGCCTTCGAAAGTATCTCCTGTGAGTGCTTCATCGTGCTCCACCGACAACTATGATACAGAAGACTCGTTTGATTTTGATTTCACAACACTTTAACTGGCTTTCGATTTTTTTTTTACTTTTTTGTGATTAAATGATGATGTAAAATATGACTATTTTTTTATTTAAATTGAAGTAGGTAACAAAAGTTTGCCAAACATACCTTATTGTGACTGCCAAGCGTTCCGTAGGTGTTATAGCTATTCGGAGTAAACCAGTATGTGATATTTTGTTTTCAATTTTAAAAATCAGTTCGTCAAAAGTGCTCATTGACATCCTAAAATAATTGAAAAATTTATTTTCATCTTCTCGCAGTTGCGAATATAGCGATACGAATGCACCACTCAACAAACGCTCCGAAGTTATGGGGTGCATGAACAATTTTCCTTTTCGATTAGCACGGCGTTTTTTGATGTGATGATATAGCACAGAAATCAAAATAAGTTTTTTTTTATTAATTGTATCCATGACTGTACACGTCCAGCCCGGTCGACTGCACACGCAAAACTGTGAAATGCTCAACCTGACCGGCAGCGCTGCACGCGACCGGCGACACGCTGCAGAATGAAAGGAGCCTTAATGTTTATGATTTATGACTGAAATTCTCATTGATCTCTTTATAATACTAGTCTTAGTATTTTTCAACTAGAGTTTATAATTACTGTTAATTACTGCAACACCAACGTAATTGCCTATTATAAGATTAATACTGTGACCGTGCCTAAATTTAATACATACATACACACTTTATTTCATACTTTTTTTTGCAAATGACTGTATTTCAGTAGGTCTAGCATCGATTTATTTTTATTTTGTTGTTATGAACATATTTCTGATATTATTTGTTACCTATGTGAAACACTGTAATAATACCAAATGGTTTTTATTTGATTTTAACCATAACATAGAGTAATAATGACAAAGAATCCAAACTTACTAAGTAATTTGGTTTGTTTAAAAAATATTTTAAGGTCAATAAGTTTGTGATCTCATAATAATTTTTTTGATTGTATTGAATATAGTTTTTGAAATTAAAACAACGCATATTATCATAGCGCATCGAGGCGTAACTCTAAGAGAATATTAGTTAAACGGGATGTCTTGTTGATAAAGTGGCGCGACGAAAAGGCGTATATATTTTCTCGGCTTTTCTCGAAAAACCCAGCATTGTAAAATATTATATTTGTATTAATTTTGTAGTCCTGTTTCCATAGTGTACCTTCGCGTTTGATTTTTTTGATTATTGTATATATATTTTTTAATATCATCAAAATAAGCGCGTCATCGGGAGGAAAAAAACGTCTTTTGGCTCTCCTGTAAAATTTTCTCATTTGAGGTTCGCCCCTTTGCCGCGTAGGCGACGAACCGATTGTGAATGTTGCCGTAATTTGGCCGCGCGAAGAAAGAAAGGGATGGATAACATAGAGCGCGGGGCGTGCGACGCGTAAGGAGAGTATTTCATTCCATACTCATTTATTTGTTGATGTATGTGTTATCACCGGCGAGCGCGCGCCATTTTTGTAGTTGTTGTTTGTTTTGATTGCAAATAAGTGTTGAAAAAAAGAAATTGCTGTGTTTATTGTGTTTTAGTTTGAGGTGCTGTGTGAGCAATGGATAAACTAAAGTGAATAGTGTGGCGATCAATCGCTTTGTATAGAAAAACTGCGGACGAATCCATTCGGTACGTTTTCGTATGTTGATAAGACAAAAATTATTGAATTTTCAAGACCGACACCAATTCTTAATTTGTTTCAGAAAAAGGGTAAAATAGTCAGACATTTTAATGTAAAATATTACGCCATTTAGTGGCTAACTGGCTGCTGTCGTTCTAATTTGTTATTTTGTTTTCCGTGTCTTTTGTTTTCCATAACAAAAGCTGTCTGGTTACGTTGACTTGAACAATTTTACAAATCTTGCGAAAAAAAAATGACCAATCGGAAAAACACATTCAGGCATGCATGGCTATGATTTCTTTTGGGCAAAATCGTGTAGAATTGGGTTTGAGCGTTCAATTAAAAAAAATTGTTTCCTTTCGTCCAACCAATGAAGATTTTTTGCTGTTAAAGTTCAAAGGACTATAAAAAGTAAGAAAATAATTTGGAGATTCAAAACAGATAATTTTGTTGTTTCTGATTAGTGACCGCATACCTATGTCTGCCTAGACTAGACCAGGCGGCCTAGTGCCTACCTATTCTAAAAAGCAATGCACGCCACTGGTTGGCATACAAAAATTGCAATGGCCAGCTCGTAGCCCAGACTTAAACCCAATTGAGCATATCTGGGACATGCTCAAAAGAAAGATAAAATCCAGCTCCAACCCGCCGGAAACTCTAAACCAGCTCCGAACAGCAGCGCTGGCCGCTTGGCGCAGTATACTGCAAGTTGATGTCCGAAACATCATCCAAAGTATGCCAGATCGAATGCAGGCAGTTATCAGGGCTAGAGGAGGAAACACCCGATATTAAAACGTATAGACAATAACGAAAAAGACCTTATTTTTTATTTTGTATTGTTTTTAAATTTATAGATTAAAAACTGATTTATTGGTGAGGTAATCTTTTAAATTCTAAGTTCTTAAAGCATAAGAGACACGTATTAAAGCCTCTTACCCTTAATTTGAACTGCTGTATTTTCTCCTACTGACATCAACATATTTGAAAATGACATAAACGATACTTTAAATCACACTAATATTATAAAGGCGAAAGTTTGTGAGTGTGTGTGTGTGTGTGTTTATATGTTTGTTCCTTCTTCACGCCTAAACCACTGAACCGATTTAGATGAAATTTGGTATAGAGATAGTTTGAGTCCCGGAAAAGGACATAGGATAGTTTTTATCCCGATATTCCCACGGAATCGACATTTACGCGGGTGAAACCGCGGGGCGCAACTAGTGACATTATAAATTGGTTAACATGTAATAATCTCATAATTAATTCAGATAAAACAAAAATAGTTAGTTATTACCAAAGAAAAATCCCTTTGACATTAAATGTAAATTATATGCCAGCCTTTTGGGCACTGTTCCTGTTGACAGCGATGCGGATGAATTCTTCGATGCCCTATAATGATTGTGTATTTTTTCATATAATTGTACATATTATTATAGTTTATATTTTAGCTTATATTATGTAAATATAAATAAATAGTACACACAAGTATTTAAAAAAAAAAAAAAAAAAAAAAAAAAAAAAATATATTTATATTATTATATTTTTGACATTATACATATTGATACGGTGTGTAAATAACTAAATAAATTTTCCTACGCTTTATATAGGTTATTCAAGATTGTAAATCAAGCAGCAGTACTAACCGCCTATCATGCCTATGTAACGTCTACGCTTAGATATGGAGTTATTTATTGGGGGAATGCTACAGACAGGGAACTCGCTTTTAGGGCGCAAAAGAAGTGTCTTAGAGTTGTTTGTGGCATACGTGCCCCAGATAGCTGTATACCATATTTTAAAAAGCTTAAGATTTTAACCTTTCCTGCCCTCTATATCTATGAGTTCGCTACATTTGTAAAAACCAATAAGGAAAAGTTTGGTAACGTGCACTCTCGTCGACATGTCGACAAAATAACAAATATGCCCTCAAAAACAGCCCTACTTTCTAAAAGTTTCTTCGGAATGTCTTCACGAATTTATAATAAGCTTCTTAAGTAAATAAGAGAAATTGAAAACATTAAATTGTTTAAGAAAAAATTAAATGACTTCTTGGTAAATAGACCATATTTATACAGTACATGAATTTTTGTCCGACAGATTCGTGACGAGTTAGTGCCAAACTATGCTTTGATGCAAAATATTTCAATTAAAATGTCTATTTAAATTAATTTAAATTATATAATCACATAAACTTAGGTCATTAAAAAAAATTGTCCAAATTATTGTATGCCTAACATGGTGGAGCAGTGCAAAAGCACACTAAAATAATTCAATAACAACTTTGTAACCACTATCTCACAATAAAGATCTTTGACTTTGAACCTGGTTCGACAGGAGCTGGCGACCTTCCAGGCGCGGTTCTCCGCTCTGGAGGGCATAGTCCTGCACCCCCCTGGTGTGCAGGACGGCCCCGAGGCTGAAGGCGGCCTCGTATACGACCGCTGCGGCAACAGCTGCCCCTAAACCCCGTGCCGTCTGGCTGGGCCCAGGCGCCGGCCAAACCGGCGTCGGCTGGCGGAGCGCCGGCGCCGGCAAAACCCCGGCGCCGGCCCAGAAGGTCAGAAAGGCACGGGAGGTGAAGGCCCTAGAGCCTACGCCCCGCCCCCAAAAATCTCCCACGACCGACGCCGAGTGGCAGGTGGTCGGGGAGAAGGCGGCCAAGACGGCCAGGCAAAAGGCGCAAAGATGACGCAAGGAGCGAGCCGTCGCGGCTAGGCTTCGCACCTCTAAGACCGCGGCTGTAGTAATAACGCTACAGCCGGACGCGGCTAAGAGGTGTATGACGTACCGCGACGTGCTCACCAAGGCGAGAGAGACGGTGGACCTCCAAGAGCTGGGGATCACAGGGGGGCTCCGGCATAGGGTGACCGCCACTGGCACCCGCGTGCTGGAGATCCCCGGTGCGACGAGTGGCCCCACCGCTGATGCCCTAGCTGAGAAGCTAAGGACGTCCCTCAACGCGCGCGCGTCCTCAACGGAGGGAATGGTGGTGGCCGCCGTCGTCAGTATGGGCGGGTGTCTGGCTGACCAGGTGAAGGCGGGCACCATACGTCCTAACTTCGCGGGCATGCGAACCGTAACAGTAAGCTGCCCTGTGACGGCGGTCAGAACAATAGTGGAGGTAAAACTGCCACCTTGCAAATCATCAACTCCCGACAACAGTAGTACAGGGCAGTGGTGGATACCACTCGGTGACCATCAACGCCGAAACTCACAATCTCTACGAAGAGATTCCCTCACTAGGAATCTGTGGAGATATAGTGATGGCAGAGTCCTCAGAAGCGGTACATCCAGTACCAAACTTCCGAGTTCTCCCAGCACACACCAGAGCTACTAGGTCTTTGACCGGTAACTATGGAGCGATAGGTGCACGGAAAGAGGAAGTTCGCATCCTACTGGAATCAGAGGGTGTAACGGCTACTCACTTCGATGAAACCATCGCAGGAACCCGACTAAACATCAATCTGGTTCAGAAGGTCAGCGATTATTTCGTGGGATGTCATACATTCCGCAATGAAAAAGTTAAGGTCGACGCTCTGACAGTATATGGAGACGGTGTCCAGCTCATTAGATCAGTCCCGACTAGTAAGAACGTAGACCCGAACGCAAAGTGGACGAATCTGATTATCAGACCGACCTCCGCGAACGCGAGTTCTTTTACAACCATCCACAAGGTTCTAAAACGCAAACCTTATAAATATCGGAAGGTGCAAGCTTTGTTATCGAGAGACATGCCGATCAGGAACAGTTACTGCCAATGGCTACTAAATAAAACAACCGAAGACCGTCATTTCTTAACCAATGTAATATGGAACGATGAGACTACTTTTACTCGGAACGGCATCTGGAATCGACAAAACCTCCGGTACTGGAGTTTGGAAAATCCACACGTGTTTCGAAAATCTGAACACCAGTACAGATTTTCTCTCAATGTGTGGGCTGGTATCCATAATAATAATATTATCGGACCTGTTTTTATTGACGGCACTCTTACAACGGCGAAATTTTTGGATTTATTAAGTGGTCCTGTTGCCGAGTACACTGACCAACTGCCTTTAGCCGTTCATCGCAATTTATGGTACCAGCTGGACGGTGCGCCTCCACATTCTGTGATGGCTTCCAGGGAGCGGCTCACAGAAATGTTTGGGCAGCAATGGATCGGTCGATTCGGACCTGTTCGGTGGCCACCACGATCTCCGGACCTCACTCCCATGGATTTCTTTTTGTTGGGGTACATTAAGGGTGAAGTGTATGCCTCAGAGGTAAATACAATTGTTGAACTAAAAATAGGATTATTATAGCATTTCATAAATTAATACGTTAGTTGCCAAAGAGAATTTTGAAAAATTTCAAAAAAAGTCACCCATTTTTTTTATATTACTTTGAGTTAAGGTGTATTATAAGCATTATGGTGTGATTACATACTGATAGCTTGTATATAATGCTTATATACTACTGACGGACACATTAGTCCGACGTGGCCTGAACGGAATAATTATTTCAATTGCGCCACGCGGGTCACTCTGTCGGACAACCACACACCCCACCCCTTTCCTCGCGCCACCGACGACGCGCGACGCGACGAATCACAAACTTTGTTTTGATTTAGCAGTTTACCGTTACGCATCCTCGGTGAAGGTCATTATTTAGGGTGTTTTTAATATCGTGCGGATTTCATCACGCACGCGGGATTGCCCCGCATGCGTAACACCCGCAAGTGTCCTTTTTATACAAGTATTTATTATAATGCGTGGAATACGCACGCGGGACGCGGGGTGTGATCCGTGGCAACAGCCCCGCGCGGGGTCTCCGCGCGCGTGAGCACTTCTATGAAAATCAGTGTGCGTTTTACTGTCATGCGGGGTGCACGCGCGCATAGTACAGTCACATTTAAAATGAAAATTGACACAGAACGTGTTATAATTGAAGTGCATCTGCAGCCGTGCTTATGGGATAAATCCCATGAATTATATAAAAACAGAGATGCTAGAGACGCTGCCTGGAAAGAAATATTAAAGGAACTAGCACCAAATTTCGAAAGTTTGAGTATATGATCAATAATTTTCTGAGTTTGTTGTTCATTGTACACAACCACAATGCATGGCAGCCCGCAGAAAACAAAATCGTGGGGTTGCGTGTCTCACGCTGCATGAAATTTTCCGCATGCGGGCCAATCCCGCGTGCGTGATGAAATCCGCACGATATTAAAAACACCCTTAGTGTTCTCGATTTGTTTACGTTACGTTGTTTACCAGTACCTGTATTACTTATGCAAATAGTGAAATTATTAGGCTGAATGACATGCAACAATGTCTTTTGAAGATTTTGTATTCCATCAAGACGATTTAGTGGAAATTGATAACATTGTGACACAGTTTGTACTGCAAGAAGAAGAATTGCAAAATACTGAATCACAGTGTACCCGCAAACGTATTTCCTCGAGTGACAGCAGTGATGACGATATTTTGGACATACATCGGTAAAGGAAAAGACGCCGAGTTTTGTCTGAGTCGGAATCTGATACAGATGAAACATTTATGAGACCATCCTCTGCAGGATCTACATCTAACAATAATTAGTCAACCACAACTGGTAATCGGCCACGAATCATACCCTTCACGGAATCTCCAGGTTTGAAACCATTGCATTTGAGACACTCTATGAGTAATTCCAGCCCTGAGCAGTTTTATACATTGTTGGTACCGGACGAAGTTTTTGAAACTATTGTCTATCAAACAAATCTTTTCGCTCAGCAAACTATATCTAAAACGAGATTGAAGCCAAGTTCGAGATTGCACAAATGGAAACCAACAGATATAGAAGAGATCAAGAAGATGTTTGGCATAATTGTACACATGGGTATGGTGAGGTTGCCATCTATATCTCTTTATTGGTCGAATGACCCGGTTTTTGAACAAAAGTTTGTGAAAAATGCAATGAGCCGTAACAGATTCGAATTGCTTCTTCGCATGCTCCATTTTTCTAACAATGAAGAGGCAAAAAGCGGTGACCGCCTACATAAAATAAGCCCATTGATAAGTACCCTCAATACAAATTTTGAGAAACACTTCTGTCCTAATGAGTCACTCTGCGTAGACGAAAGTTTAGTACCGTTTCGTGGCCGTATAATATTTCGACAGTACCTGAAGCAAAAAAGACATAAATATGGGATTAAAGTATTTAAACTGTGTACCATCCCTGGGTACACATTTAAACTAGAGGTCTATGCTGGCAAACAATTGGATACTGAGAACACAACACCCACAAACGTCGTCCTCAATCTGTGCAAGAACTTATTTCATAAAGGTCACACTATGTATACCGATAACTGGTATACGAGTGTGGGCCTGGCAGATAAATTATTAGAAGCTGATACTCATCTAGTTGGAACGGTAAGAAAGAATAGGAAAGGACTGCCTAAAGATGTTACTCAGAAGAAGCTGAAAATTGGAGAATACATTGCACGTGAAAACGAAAAAGGGATAACAGTAATGAAATGGAGGGATAAGAGAGAAGTGTTGTTGTTATCAACAAAGCACACCGATAATTTTCGAAATATTACAAATAAAAGGGGTGTTCAAAAAAGAAAACCAAAGATAATTCTAGACTATAATGAAGCCAAATCAGCAGTGGATTTGTCGGACCAGATGTCTGCATACTCGACTCCGCTTAGGAAGACAGTAAAATGGTATCGAAAATTGGGATTCGAATTACTTCTCAATACAGCTGTTGTGAACGCTTTGGTGTTGTACAAACAAACAACTAAAAAAAATATATCCATCGTGCAGTTTAGAAGAGCGCTAGTTGACCATCTCATGTCTTCAAACAAAGAAAACCAGTCTCAACTGACCGAAGCACCAAGGCAATCGCGACTGAAACATCAGCTGTCAAGAAAAGAAGGAAAGGCCAAACAATCACGAAGAAATTGTCTTGGGTGTTACAAGAAAAACGTACAAACTATTGACAGGCAAACAGCACGCAACAAAACAAAAAAAGTTGTAACCTTCTGTCCGATGTGCCCCGGAAAGCCACATTTGTGCCTAGAGTGTTTCAATGTTCAACATCGTTAGGTCTTTTTTCGATTTATAATTATTTTTTGTGTCTAGTTAATACCCATTATAAAAAAAAAACCATTGAAAATTGATCTCTTATTGAAATAAACAAATGATTAGATAAGTTGTGTTTTATTCTGCAATAGTACATTATGATACATGTGTGCTATGTTGATCATTAAACTCGAGGCGGTATTATTCGCGCGAGCCGTAGGCGAGCGCGATTAGGAAGCCGAGAGTTTAATTATCAATGCACACGCGTATCATACGACGTTTTTCAACACACTTGCGAGGAAAAAAACAGGCTTGTATTGTTAAATATTAACTTGTATGCATAATGGCGGGCTGGGTTTGTTTTTCCGCGCGCCGCGCTAGCGTAGTGCGCGCGCAGGTTTACCCATGAAGTAAGTAATGGCGTGCGTTTATTTATTTAAAGGCACAGACAAAACGTATGTCCAATTGTAGTTTAGTTAGTACCTATGGAATTAGAAAGTACTATTGGCATACATTAAATATACATTAATTCAGTGAGAATCCGCAATAATAGAACGCCAGTGGTCTTTTCCGTTTGGCTTGGTTACGGGAGGGACGATGGAAAATTATAAGGTGCATCCAGACAGAGCGAGCCATGTGCCGCAAGTGCTTTTTTTGTATGTTAGATGCCTCAGCCTGAGGCAACCGTACATATAAAAAAATCATTTGCAGCACATGCCTCGCTATGTGTGGATGCACCCTAAGGTGAATGCGCAGTGGTAGACCGCGAAATTTTTTTTTTTTTTAAGTTTTTTACAATTCGCAGGTCAGTATCAGGTTGTATCTTGATCAAAATGTATATTTATATAATAGATGTGTATTTACAGAATTATAGTCATTAGAATCATTAATATATATATGTTAGATTTGTTCCCTAAGAACTTTTCCATAAGAGATTTGTTCTTATGGAACAAATCTAACTTAGAAAGATGTATTTAATGATTCTAATGATTATAATTTTGTAAATACGTATCTGTTATAGTCGCGAATCATATTTTGATCAAGATACAACCTGACACTGACCTGAAAATTGCAAAAAACGTTAGAAAAATTTAATTTCGTGGGCTACAACTGCAACCTTAAGATGAATGCATCTTAAGGTAAATAAATTTTAGTTCATCTTGGGACCAAGGACAATTCAGACTATTTAAAAAAAAAAGTAAAATATGGCTCGCGGATTCTTTTTGGCATGAAGTCTCTTTGAAGAGATTAAAAAAAAAAAACGCACTTCTCCGACCTCCGACTAGTAAATTAAATAGTTATCTGTGGAAATAAAGCACAAGTACCGTAACGTAAAGAAAAAGCACGCGTTTGTAATACACTGCATTATGGTCCTAAAAGCGGTGCATTAAGAGTCATTTTACGAGCAAGTGTGTTGAAAATATTTTTATTTTTCGTCTCTAGCATTCCAAATATGCAAAAAAGTTAGGGTGACACACTATTTTTAATACTCTACCAGGCCGCGCGGGTCACTTAGTACGCGCAAATTCAATGAAAAAGTGGCCGCCGGCCTGTAAGCGTAAGTCAAAGTAAGATGTGCCCTGTCGGTCACCAATGTCCGACGCGGCCTGAATGAAACATTAAGGCTATGGTCTCCTATAAACGCCCTCGGCCGCGTTTAGCGTCACGCCGTACGCCGCGTCACGATGCTTACTATAGAAATGTACTGTTGTGGTCTCTTTCACACGCTGACGTTGCCGTATGAACGCCGTAGGCGGCATCCAACCGCTTTGCGCCGCGTCACTAGTTATTTGGAAGCATTGCCGCGTAAATGTCGTATTTGGCGTCAGTACAAGATGGCGAAATTTAATAAAGAAAAAGACGAATTACTGATTGAATCAGTCCAATGTTATAATGCAATATACAATAAAAGTGACAAAGAACATAAAAATAATATTTATAAACACAAATGTTGGGAAAAAATTAGCGAAATAGTCGGATTGCCTGGTAAGTTTTTATTAATTAATTTTTATTAATAGTTATCTTGCCAAGTTAACCGCCCTTGTTGTGAGCATATATAGGACTTAAGTTCATTGCGAATATTTACTGCTGACGTAATTTCTGTGCCCCCTGCTCGCCTGAGAGATCGAAAATTTTCACATGGTATTGGTATATCGCTGTCGCTACAGTTGTTACTAGATGCACATTTATTATTTATTAACATATTATGTAAACAACATGCCGCCAATATTAAGTAGTCGATGGTACCAGGGTCCATGTGTATTGGTGAATGAAAAATTCTGAAAACATTAGCCAAAATGCCAAATGCACTTTCGACAGTACGTCGAGCTCTGCTCAGTCTGTAGTTAAATTGTCTTTTCTCAGTATCTTCTTGGCTCTGAACAAATGGATAGGGTTTCATAAGACGTGGCGTTAACTTAAATCCACCATCACCAACAATAAATTGGGGTAAAAATATATCCGTGCCAGGTAATTTAATGTCTGATGGAAATGGAAAAGTTCCATTCAGTATTTGTTTGCCTATAGTGGATTTGGCAAATATTCCGCTATCACTTTCTTTTCCATAGGAACCAATATCCACGCATAAAAATTTGCAGTCTGGGTCTGTAACTGCCAGCAGAACAATAGAGAAATAATTCTTGTAGTTGTAGTATAAAGATCCGGAGTTAGGAATATTTCTAATTCGGACATGTTTACCATCAATTGCAGCACAGCATGGAAAATTCCATTTCGAAAGAAATCCTTCCGCTGATTGCTTTAAAATATTTGTTGTAATACTTGGCAAATATATAGGAACAAGGCTTTTGCACATTGCTTTAAGAGTTGTTTTGATGATCAATGACATATAATTATGTAATATACGGAACTGGAAAGCTAGTGATCGCATGGCCTCTCCAGTGGCGAGGAATCTGAAAAATAAATTAAAATATATTTTAATGAGTATTCCTCTTAGTTTCAGAATGTAAAAAGAGGTGGAAAAGTCTTCGGGACCAGTATAATAAAAAGACGAAAGAAGGCAGCGGCACAGGTTCAGCGAGATTAAATAGTACTTGGGAATATATGAATCTAATGTCGTTTTTGTCAGATGCTCCTGAGAGACGGCGTAGTACAGCTACAGGTATTACTGTAAATGATTCACAGACAAAGATCCCTAATACTAATATAGACATGAATACCATTGATTCTGAATGCGATAATACTCAGACAACTGTGCCTAATACAGAGTTTAGTACTGGCTTGGATTTTGAATGCGAGGTAAATGCCGAAAACAGACATACTGCACATGAGAACATCGATGACACTGATGCTTCACCTCTAGGTCCGTCAATATCTAAGAAACGGAAGCCAAATAAATTACAAGAAACACTAGATAAACGGGAAAGTCAAAGATTAAATTTACTGGAGGCGCTAGTAAACAATACACAGAAACAATCGCAAGTTCAACCTCAGTCGGCAATCAAAAAGTTTTTTGAGTCAATGGCCGAAGTGGTGGAAAATTTCCCACCGCGTGAACAAGCTTTAATCAGAGCAAAAGTTTGTCAGTTAATAACGGACACGGAGGTAAAACTGTCTTCCGCAGTAACTCCTATGCCTGAACATTCTTGGGATAGTGATTATTATAATTTGTGACGGACAAGAAAATATTTTTTTATTGATTTTGATTTAATATTTGATTTTTAATTTGACTAAATGGTACTACGAGTATATTACTATAAAGTGATTATCTTACCTCAGTGTGACAGCAACTTTTTCTTCAGGTGAAATGGGCTTAGGATGCCTTTTTGATGGCAGTTTTATTATATATCCCCGCACAAGTTCTACAATATGTTTGAATTGTTCTTGATTGACACGAAAATATTCAATAAATTTAGTATTGTTATCTTTTAAGTGTTTCATTACCAAAATCTGGAAACATCCTTCTTTCTGTCTCTTCATAAATAATCGGTGCCTTGCTGCCCTGATTTTTCTGCGTATGCGGTCGTCTTGTGCCTCCTCGTCAAGTAACACAAGCCCCATCAATAGTGTCGAATTTATATCCATTTCATACCACACGACTACACGCGAGCACTGATAGTCGACTACTATTGTGAACGAGACGTCGTCTTTCGCGTGAGATGTATTGACCGCTGACGCGGTATCTGGCGTTCAGACGTCGATCGGAACGTTTACGCTGAAGTCGGACGCCGCACATATCATTTAATAGGAGACCGAGGCCTTACTGGCGGTCACCATTGTCCGTCATGGCGACTAACGTGTTAAAGTGCTTAGCGGCGGACAGTGATTTAATTAGAAAAAAAAAAAAAACAATATTCTCCGTCGGTATGATTTGTGCATTAATGTTAATGGAGGACACATCGAGAATTTAAAAATTTAGTGTTTTTGATGTGATTGTTGTTATGCGCGTACTTCAAAACCTTACGGTAGGTAAGGTTTTGAAGTGCGAGGGGCGTTCAATGTATTCTCGGATCAGGGTGGTTTACTAACGATGTGGGTAATTTGACAAATTAATTAATTATTGACATTATCTAAGAGTATAAAGGTAAAATTTCATATAGATGTGATCATTAGTTTGCTAGTTATCCTTAGTCAATGACAACTGGAATGGCTAACGTCACAATGTTGAAGAAAATCGAGCACCGCGCTCTGTTATTAAATTCCTCACCAAACAAGGAAAAGTCAAAAAACTATTCACGATGAGATGGTGGCTGTTTACCAAGATTCTGCACTTTCGTTATCTACAGTTCAAAAGGGGTCAAGTGAATTTAAAAGGGGCAGAGAGAGAATTGAAGACGACACTCGCTCGGGCGGCCCGGTTACTGCCTCTACGGAAGAAAACGTCAAAAAAAAAATTGAGAAGCTTATACTGGAGGATGCCCGAATGAAGATCAAAATTATAGCAGAGACTAGCTGCGCCCCGCGGTTTCACCCGCATAAGTCTCGATCCCGTGGGAATATCGGGATAAAAATTATCCTATGTCCTTTCCCGGGACTCAAGCTATCTCTATACCAAATTTAATCTAAATCGGTTCAGCGGTTTAGGTGTGAAAAGGTAACATACAGACAGACAGACAGAGTTACTTTCGAATTTATAATATTAGTATGGATGATAAATTATAAATGACTAGCTGCGCCCCGCGGTTTCACCCGCATAAGTGTCGATCCCGTGGGAATATCGGGATAAAAACTATCCTATGTCCTTCCTCGGAATGTAATCTATGTCTGTACCAAATTTCACACAAATCGGTTCAGTAGTTTAGGCGTGAAGAAAAGACAGACAGACAGAAAGTTACTTTCGCATTTATAATATTAGTTTGGATGTCCCACTCTCTGTTGGTTCAAGGTAAACTGACCACCGGTGTGTTGCTTCTTCACGACAACGCCCCGGTCCACACGGCGTGTTTCCAAGGGTGCTGCGTGAGATTGTGGATTCGAAGAAATTAACCACCCAACCTATAGCCCGGACCTAGCCCCGAGTGATTATTATTTGTTCCCTAATTTGAAAAAAGACCTTCGTGGGAAACGATTTTCGGACGATGAAGAGCTCATGGCGGCAATAAATGCGCATTTTTCAGAGAAAGCGGAAAGTAATTTTTTACGATTATTCCCGATGTCCACCACTGGGGGACAGCGAGACAACTTTAAAACATTATTCTCGTTGTCCACCACTGGGGGACAGCGTCACAACTTAGTAAATTATTTCCATTCGCCACCACTGGTGGAGAGCGACACGATTTTTTTTAACATTCCCTATGGCCACCGTTGGGGGACAATGGCACAACTCTTTTGATCTAATTCCCACTGGCCATCAATTTAAATTATTTTATCTAGAGACCATTTGGTTTTATGCTGCAATTACTTTTATCCAATTCTAATGCTTACGTAATAATAATGACATAATATTTCTTTCCTTGTATAATATAGTTAATTTAATTAATTATAGGTAATTCATTAAAATTAAATTTTATTTTCTTTCTAATGCTTATTATTATTATCTATTGAAACTATTCACTTCATCAAGATATTTACAAAAAGTGTTGCTACGCCTCATCGCCAGAGGGCGCTGTAGTTTCAAAAGAGTTTTACCACAGTGTAGCACATTCTTTTTTCAAATTTTCATTCCAATCCCTTCATTTGTTTTAATTTGACAACTTATGGAAGCGAACCTATCGATCGGTTTTACAAAAATGGAAAAAGAGCAATATCGTTCAGTGATTCGATTCCTATTTTTGGAAGGGAAAACGCGCATCGAAATCAAAGAGCGCTTGGATGCTGTGTACAGTGACTCTTCTCCATCGATGGCCACCGTCAAGAATTGGTTCAACGAGTTTGCACGTGGCCGTACGTCGGTTTTTGATGAACCACGTCCAGGTGCACCGAAAACAGCTGCTACGGAGGAAAACATTAAAAAAATCCATGATCTCGTATTGGCAGATCGCCGATTGAAGGTTCGGGAGCTAGCTGAGACTGTAGGCATTTCAGAAGGAACAGTGCATCATATTCTTCACGAGGAACTCGGCATGAGAAAGCTGTCGGCGCGATGGGTGCCGCGTTTACTCACACCGGAAAACAAGTGCAACCGTGAGACCACATCGGAGACGTGTTTGGCGCTGTTTAAGCGGAATCCAGCGGAGTTTTTGCATCGTTTTGTGACCGTCGATGAAACCTGGATCCACTGGTACACACCAGAGACCAAGGAGCAATCAAAACAATGGATCCAGACCGGGGAACGTGCTCCAAAGAAGGCGAAAACTGTAAAATCGGCCGGAAAAGTTATGGCCACCGTTTTCTGGGATTCACAAGGTGTGATCTACATCGATTACCTCGAGAAGGGTAAAACAATTACAGGGCTTTACTATGCCGATTTATTGGGCCGATTCGACGCTGAATCAAAGAAAAAACGACCCCATTTGGCGAAGAAAAAAGTGCTGTTTCACCACGACAACGCACCGGTTCACACGTCTGCCGTTGCCATGGCCAAATTGGTCGAATTACGCTACGAATTGTTGCCCCATCCACCGTATTCTCCAGATTTGGCCCCTTGTGACTTCTTTCTGTTTCCTAATCTGAAAAAATCTCTCGCCGGGAATAGATATGGATCAAATGAGGAGGTCATCGCCGCCACGGAGGCCTATTTTGCAGAGTTTGACAAAAACTATTTTTCGGACGGGTTAAAAAAGTTGGAGCATCGCTGGGCTAAGTGTATCGAAATCGAAATAAAAGGAGACTATGTTGAAAAATAAATTGCCTCTTTTCCAAAATTTTCGTTTACTTTTTGTAGGCTAAGTATTTATTGAATGACCCTCGTCGTATGAGGGAAAGTACAGACGCCAGCACATCAAGTTACTACAAACTGTAAAATTTTCTCATTTGAGTTTGAACTTTACTTTCAACGTTTTAAGGTTTAAAATCATTTGGAGAAATTTGACAGTTTGGTATAACTTAATGTGCTGGCGTCTGTGCATAACGTTAAAAAGAGACAAAAAATATATCTATTCTACTCTACTCCTACTTGCGCAAACGCAGCATGCGTCATTATAACTACGTCATTAGTGCACTCGCCGCTTCCATAACCAGCCATGTCCGATATAACCAGACATACCGTCATTTCAAAGCATCAAGTCAAGTTTATACAGACATAGAAATACAATCGCTGGAATAAAAAGGCTTAAATGCAAAAATGTGGAAGAATTCCAAGTTCCAAAAGATTATAAGGACTTTCTTTTAGCAGACTATTCATATAACTGCAACCGAATTGTAGTGTTTGTATTGAAGAAGCCAAAAATGTAATCTGTGAGATTCATCATTTCTTATGTGATGGTACCTTTAAAAGCTGCACAGAGCCATTCACTCAACTTTACTCGATACATGGAGACTTCAGAAGTACTGAAAATAGTACTAACATAATTCCGCTAATTTATGCATACATGAGTCGCCGTGATGAGGAATCCTATACAATTCTTTTCAATTTAATCAAAAGTCAAGTTCCTGGATGGCAAGCTTCAAAGTTTTCAATTGATTTTGAGAAAGCTGCTATGAAGGCCATAAAAGCGACATTTCCGTCAGCTACACTTAAAGGATGTCACACACACTTTAAAAAAGCCATATGGAACAACGGCCGTGATTTGAAACTTACAACATCTGCTGACATATTCAAATTTCGAGAGGTAGCATTGACTACAGTACTTCCATTACTGCCCGAGACAGAAATAAGAAACGGTTGGCTCTATATAACGCACAAGGATAGGGGAAGGTTCGTTAAAGTGGCCCAGGCGGGTAAAGTGGACACCTTGATTTTATGGATCAACCTACAAGCGCCATCTGTCAGCGGCGTGTGGAAATAATTCAATTCCCGACGCCATATTGCTCCAGTATGCACGAACACGCTTAATTCACGCGGAAAGATTTTATTCCAAAAAAAAAATGTGTTTTGCGGTCTCTGATCTAAGGTGAGTGTTTTAAACATTGTAATTAATTACTGTGTTCAACTTAAGTTATAAAAAATGTGATATTTTATCGGTTTAGTCCCTGTAATAGTGTTTATTTCACGGCAAAGGAGGATTCCACATTTACGAAAACCATTGACTACAACAGACTGTTGGGCTGCCTCACTGTAGGCTTCGCCAAGGAGTTTGCTGAATTGGAATACTGTTATTGCTCTTATTGGGTTATTGCGAAGATACCTCTCAACTGCACGGATGTTAAGTGTCATGAAATTTTTTGACCTACTGGAAGAGGTGAGGTCTAAAACAAACTACCCACCTCATCGTATTTTTAATGTGGATGAGTCTGGTTTTACGACGGTGCAGAGCAAAAGCTCTAAAATATTAGCGCAAAAGGGAAAGAAGCAGGTGGGCGCTATCACTTCAGCAGAGCGGGGTGTGTGGTGGCAAACATAAGACGGTGGTGTGATTTTTTCTTGCCAATTCAATAAAATCCAAATTTTTGGTGTGTGTGTATTATGTCCATCAAGAATCAGGAGAGCTGGATCATCTTCAGTCGGCTTGGCAAATTTGAGGAAATGTTTAAACCAATCTGTAAAAATGTCTAACTGCATCCACCCTGACGAATGACAAGCAAATCCTGTGCCTGGTGGTGCCCCATCTTGAAGTTCCACCTTCATTCTTTTTCGGGGAAATATAATAAAAGGGGGAATAAAGTTTCCACCAGCCGCCATACAAATTACAACGGTGCTTAAATGAAAGGAGGTAAAAACGAGAAGAAACCACTTTATGCAGGAAATATAACAAAAAGAGGGAAAAATGGGAAGAAGCCAAAAGACAAGACAGTTATAGGAAAAAAAAACAAAAATAATAATAACACAGTTATTTTGTTTTTCATAGAAATAAGATAAAACAGCTTAGTTTAAGTTGAGTAAAGTTTCTAAGATTTCAATGTAATATTAAGAATATGCATGTTATTCAGTAGAAAAACAATTAAGTATTTTTTTTAAAACTGCATTTGGTATTATATGAGCATCTTTAAAAGACTACTTGTAGGACGCTAGCTAATGACATGAATCTTAAAAAATATTTTCAATAATCATTTGTATTTCAAATTCAGTCCCATTAGTAACTTACTATACTTATTTGATTTTCTTTTTCTCGATAAAAAAAAAAAACTAAAACGATTACTAAACCTATTTTAATTAAAGGCTTAAAACTCAAATCATAAATTGAAAGAAATTGTCATAAAAGCATCCTGTATATTTGAAACATAGAACAAATAAGCACGAATAAATGAAACAGTCACTTTGTCCTATCTCTAATGAGGTAGTGTTCTAAGTCCACATTCATAATTATATTTGTGCATGTTTGTTCTATCTCCACATAAAAACCTGTAAAATAAAGTATAATTAATTACCATCTTATATAAAAGTTATAACTATTGTTGGCGACGCCGTCTGCGAAGCTCCAATGACAAGTGTGTTGTGAATAAACAATCAGTGATAAACAGTGCAATAAGAAAAGACTTATAAGAACATTACTCAGTATTAAGTGCAAAGTACTCGTTATAAACATTATAGTGTTCAGTGATAAAACTTAAGTAGACTTGTTAAAAACATTATAAAGTGTTCTGTATTATAACTTGTGTAGAGTAACTCGAATAAGAGCTGTATGTGTCTAATTGGTGTCATTTTGAAGCTAATAAGATTGTCTGTTTATGTAATGCATCATATTGGAATAATGTGTAAATAATAACGTATATTGTGAGTTATCGTAACGAGGTGCCAAAAGTAAATAAGGTGCAAAAAGGGCCTCGTTACGGTAACGTTTCGACCCTAGATAGCTACTGTGTGTTTTTTGTGCTCGGCCCTGATTGGTCGATATTTTAAACTAAAGATGGGCGATTGTTACTGATTCCAATAATCGAACGGTTAGATACTACTAATATTAATATTCGAATACAAAAACAATCGATCGCTAGTTCGCAAATTCGAATGAAACCGCTAGTTCATTCATTCACCTTGCCATACAAAATTGGGCTGTTTTCTCGTACAATAAAGTCTTCTTTTAATTGATATTCGTAGTAATAAGTAACTGATTTGCGAACCGCTAGTTCATTCATTCAGTTTGCCATACAAAATTGGACCTACTTATGCAAGACGGAACCAATCCACACACATGCCATAATCGAGATAGAAGGTGCATTTTGAAAGCTTTCTATATACTTATCTCGATTTTGGCATGTGTGTGGATTGGTTCCGTCTTGCATAAGTAGGTCCAATTGAGCTTTTAACTCGTAAGAGAGTGAATTTCAACAACTGTGACTTTTGCCTAATTTTGGTGGAAATTTTTGTTTTTGAGTTTTTGATGAATGTAACAAGTTGATGTGCAGGAAATACGTATCGTTTAACGATACGTATTTCTTGCATATCGGCTTCTTATATTCATTAAAAATTCGGGGGCAAAGGTTTCCACCAAAATTAGGTGGAGGTCGTGGTTGTTGAAATTCACTCAAGAATAAAGATTACTTTTAGTTATAGCAATAATTAGTTACTAATTTCCGAGTAAAATGTTGTCGAAGCCCTTTCCACGAATCGCGCGCACACACACTCACGCAGCTATAATACGATTATTTAGAATTTTATTGAGATAGGTCACAGGTGCACATGCACACCAAAACAAGGAACCAACGAATGCGACAGAAGGTCAAGGTTAGTAGACACGCGTGCATGTGCTGTGCATTGCTTATGGTAATATTAAATAATTTTGCGGTTAATCGAGCTTAATTACAGGATAAACTAACAAAAAGTAAACTGGCATGCTTCTCGGTATTAAATTAAGAACATTTAACATAAACTAACCATTAATTTAAGCAAAAACTGGTGGTGGCTAACTTTTTCTTAAACATCGTGGATGCAAATGCAAAAGTACGTAGTTGAATGTTTGTTTTTGTGTTCATAATAGTTGATGATGGTGATAAAAGCTATGTTAGATAAAAGTGCGTCATTAAATTTTTGTTTTTATTGCTTTTTCTGAAAGCAAGAGTGTTACTAGACTTGCTAGATTATTAGTATTACTAGATTTCGAACTGATATAGAATGCCTCGACCAACCGCAAAACGGTCCATTGTGTGGGCATTTTTTGATGTGGCTGCGGATAATAAGACCATAACATGTAAACTGTGCAAAAAATCTTATCCAAATCACGGGAACACATCAAATTCAAAGGACCATTTAAAACGTATTCACCCTATTCAGTTTCGTGCTGAAGAAGACCGACGAGCTGGACCAGTGAGCCAAAATCTACCATCTACATCTGAAATTCCTGGAACCCGTCAGTTAGTTAGTTCTACGCAAAATGAAAATAATCAACACGAAAATGTAAATTTGATGCAGCGAGATGAACAACCAACTAAGCATCAAAGGCAGCTGCGTTTATGTGCAAAAGATGCAGTTCTAACACCTGAGCAAATCGCAAGTTTTGATGAAGCTGTGGTGGAAATGATTGTGAAGGATTACCAGCCGCTTTCTATAGTCGAAGACTCCGGTTTTCGTAACTTAATTCACAAATTAGAGCCTGGTTACACACTGCCCTCCAGAAAAACTTTAAGTGAAAAACTTTTACCCGCTTATTACAAAGCTCATGCAGAAGCTCTTGGAAAGATTCTCAAAGATGTTGAACATATTGCGATAACATCCGACTACTGGAAGGCGAGCAATGACAAGACTTTCCTCAGCCTTACTGCGCATTATATCTATGATAATAAAGTATCTTCAAAAACACTAGCGGCCCAGGAAGTACTCGGATCGCACACAGCAATCAACACCGCTGCGGTTATAACGGATATTTTGGAAAAATGGGATGTTTATGGAAATGTGGTGACAGTAGTTACTGACAACGCCGCAAACATGAAGAAAGCGGTGTGTGAGAACCTATGCAAACACCACCATCCCTGCGTAGCCCACACCATTAACTTAACAGTTAATGATGCAATATCCCCGGATTTAGCGACATTACTCACAAAATGTAGAAGCATTATAACCCACTTCAAGCAGAGTTCGGTTTCAGCTTACAAATTAAAAGAAAAACAGACGGAGCTTAACTTGCCAGAACTAAAATTGAAACAGGATGTCGCTACTAGGTGGAATAGTATTTATATTATGCTGGAAAGACTTGTAGAAGTAAAACAGCCATTAACACTAGCTCTGGCTGATTTAACTGACAGAGCGCCTGAAAACTTAATAGGTAATTAATGGGCAACAATTAAAGACTGCTTGCAAATTTTAAAGCCATTCCTAGAATTGACTGAAATTATCTCTGGAGAAAAATACATAAGCATGTCCACCATAGTGCCTTTAATAAGAGGATTACAATTTTCACTGAGAAACGTTTTGCCAACAACACTGATCGGCACTTCACTTCAGATGTCACTAATTGACATGGTGTCTCGCAGGCTTGGACACCTGGAAACAAACAAAATTGTAGCTAAAGCTACGTTTCTAGACCCACGGTTCAAAAAAGCAGGATTCGGACATGACGATAACGCAAAAAATGCCCAACAATGGGTGACTGACGAACTTTCACACCTTATAAGCCAAGACCAAGCTCAGAGAACGGTGACAGAAACAAACAGAAATAATAATCCTGCTCGTGTTAGCACCAATCGTACTACTGGATCAACGTTATGGGCTCATTTTGACGAAAAAGTGGCCCAAAATCATGAAATTCAATCAACTTCAACGTCGGCAATTATAATGGTTAAGCAATATTTGGAGAGTAGCTTGATAAATAGGAACGAAGACCCTCTCAATTATTGGCGAGATCATGCGAAAATTTTTCCAAGGCTATATACTCTCGCTAAAAAATATTTGGCTATTCCAGCAACATCCGTTCCATCGGAAAGACTTTTTCAAAAGCAGGTTACGTATTGAGCGATCGCCGTAATCGTCTGGGCTCCCAAAAATTGGACCAAATTTTGTTCCTCAATGGCAATATTTAATATAGCAAGGAAATTTCTGACATTTTATTATTGTTTTGTCCAAAGAAAACTGTTTTATCTAAGTGATGTTCCTAATTTGATTTTATTTTAGTTCCTATGTTTTAATTAAATGAATAAATTTTATTTTTGTTACGTTTTAAACGTTGGTTAATATAATTAGCTGTCAAAAACATATTTTTTTAAATTAGTATGATTCCTTAAACTGATTTGTATTTTTTCGTATTTTGTTAGTTTTTTTTTACATAAAACATTTGATACAAATTGTTGATCTTATTTCGCATAACGTAAGCGTGTTAAAAATACACGGTCGAGCAAATTTTGTTAAAATTAATTTAATTTAGATAAAAACACATTATTAGAAACGTAAAAGAAGATTTATTTCATTGTATTTTTTCTATTGTTGACAAATGTAAGTAATTTTATGTTAAATTGAGACTGAAAGAAAAAGCTTTTTGTTACCTCATATTCATAGCATTCAAAGTTAATAAAAGAATTGTAATTTTTATATTTTTAATACACTTTCGCTCTACAAATTCGTATTTTTTTATATTATAATTTTGCCGTTACCTTCCTATGCACGTAAGGCGTCTATACGAAATGGCGGGTACGGAAGAAGAAGCTAACGCCATGATGATTGTTTATATTTCTATCTTGCTTACACTTTTTTCGTTTAGAAATCTTTTTATTCCTTCGTACAAGACATAGAGCATGGACTGTGCCTTGACTAGCCAAATGACAAATAAAAATTGCTTTACTCTCTATAAAGAGATAAAAACAATTGGATGGGATGGCCATCTATCTCATTCCTTTACATTACCATAGACATTCTGTGGGTTTTACAATCAAAATAGTTTCTTATTCACGCGCAATAAAAACTACGAATATTCAAATACAAACTAGTAATGTTAGTTAAATTCGATGGTTTAATGGTTTCATCTGCCATACGGAATTGGGTAGTTTTTCTTAGTGAATAGAGTTTACTTTTGGATGACGTTACGGATTTTCGAATATACTAACTAGTAATAATGAAATTTGAATCGGAAAGAACGAGACGACGCAATACATTCTTATTTACATCTCGCTTTTGTTCAAATTCGAATGAGTTGTATGGTCATTCGAATGATTTGAATGACTTGTACAATAGAATCATTCGAATAATGTCATTCACAATCGCCCATCTCTATTTTAAACTATGTAATGTGGGCGTGACCGCCAGAGGGCAGCAGATGTATGATTCTAAGTAGCTAGAAGAGTATAAATTAAGCGTCATTGTAAGACTGAAATCAGTCAGCGGCCATCTTGTGAACAAGTAACATCAATAAAGAAGCAAACTAAAGTTGGACCCTGTTAAGCAGAAAAGATCCAACCAACACTTTTTCTAAAATCGAGTTATCTACATATCCATAAAGTACTCATCAAGTTTCATATATGCACAAAAGATCCAGGTATTTTGACCACATTAACCTAACAAAAGTTATACTGTGTGAAAGATACCAACTCCTAATCACCAAGCTTAAATGTAGAAAAGTATCACGTTGCGTGGACACAGACATTAATAAGATTTATAGTTTTCAAAAGATTCATGTTGCATGGATCTTTTTAAAACTTTTAAAAGTCTCAATAATTGTTGTATAATTTTCATACCATGCGGTTTGGATCTTTTTTTCAAAAACTTAAGAAGCCAAGTTCTTTGGTTCTATTTTGCATAATATCAAATGTAACCTTTGCCTTTGTTTCACACATTCATGATGTTTGGATGTATTCTGCTTAAAATATTTTTTATTGTTATTTAAAATAATAGATTCAAAGTGAACTTTGAGGATACTTAAATATTTTAAATCTCAGTATGCTATTGTTTTTTGTTCAGTATAAAACAAATATAACTTTATTTTGGTAATATCCGTTTATTTGATTATGACATTTTTTTTACTTGGTAACACTCAAAGAATTTCTTAATCTATGGCATGGACTTATTATACAAACAGGACTGAGTTCTTCAAAAATTGTGTCATACAAAAATGAAACTTATGGGTTGCATCTTAGGTTTACTTTTGTTAGTACATCTTAGCCGAGCCTAAGCCGAGGCTATTTGTCCCTTTTTCTCAATTGCCAAAAGACAAAAATGATAAAAAATGGTAGAAAATATTTCACGATCTACAAGTAAAATAAGTTACGTATAAATATTTTTATCTGAGAGATTATTTTTAAATAATTTTATTAATACAGCCTTGGCCAAAAGTATTGAGCACCCATGACATCTTTCACTTTTATGCAGAGTATCAAATAGAAATAAAACAAAACGTTTTATATAGGTTTATTTTACTATTTATTCATAGAAAATTAATATTTAGTGGGTCCACCTTTTGCCTTAATTACGGCAGAAATTCTTTTTGGTAAAGAGTTTATAAGATTTTTACAGTCTTCAGCAGAAATCGCGTTCCATTCTAGGCGCAGGCAGCGTTTCAAATCTTCTTTGTTGTTAATTGTGTGGCGCCTAACTCTACGCTTTAATAAACCCAATAAATGTTCTATGGGGTTCAGATCTGGTGACTGGGCAGGCCAGTCAAGAAGTTCGGTGTTATTTTCCCGAAACCATGTCATTGTGCGGGCAGATTTGTGGCATGGCGCGTTATCCTGCTGGAATTTAACACCATCCATGTTCGTGTCGCCAAAAAGTTTCGAGAATGAAGGCAGCAACGCAGTTTCTAGTACATTTATGTACTTAGTAGAGTTCATGCGGCCCTCACACACGAACAATTCGCCAACTCCAGAATCGGTCATGCAACCCCAAACCATTATGCTGCCGCCACCGTGATATACGGTTGGTATCACACACTCTGGTTTAAATTCTTCACCCACCCGGCGACGCACAAAGGTCACACCAGGTGTACCAAAAATCTGCAATAAAGAGAAAAATATTGAGTTCCGGAAAAAAAAAAATAACTTCATCTATGCGTTTGGTTTTTAAACCATTTTATAAAATTTTATTAGGGCATTAAATTGACGTACTCACCTCAAAGTTTGATTCGTCTGACCACACAACGTTTGACCAATCTTCAGCGGTGAATGTTCGGTGTTTTATGGCCCATTTATACCGAGCTTTTTTGTTGTTGTCGGAGAGCCGTGGCTTCTTCCTAGCTTTACAGCCTTTCAGACCAGCTTCCTGAAGTCTTCTACGAGTAGTTCGAGCAGAAATTAGTTTCTTAATTTCTTCTGACAACTCAGCAGCGAGCTCTGAAGATGTTTTTTTTCCTATTTCTTAACGACTCTCTCAGTAACTGACGATCCTGACGGCCTGTGGTGATGCGTTTGCGCCCGGTTCTCGGTCTATTTTGATGTGATCCGGTAGCAGACAATCGCTGAATAGCATATTGCACGGATCGGCGCGAACATTTCACAGTTCTGGAAATCTCTACTTGTGATTTCCCTTGCTCATGCAGAAGCTGTATCTGCACACGTTTTTCTAAAGAAAGTTCGTTTCGTTTTGGCATATTGTAATGATAACACTTAAAACTTCTGAAATAAAATACCAAAGGCGCACTAGATCACTGGATGTGTTCACATCGAGCGATGGTAGCGAACTAAGAAATAAATACAAAAATTGTAAAAGACACATTTTATTGCACCCAGGTGTTTTATTGCTAGCTGCGGCGTGGGTCATTGTTTTTAAACCTTTGTAGATGACCGAAAAAAGAATCCTTCAACAGTAGATTTGGTTTTCTCCCATACTTACCGTGAACGAGCGAAATTTGTAAGGTGCTCAATACTTTTGGCCAAGGCTGTAGGTTTACAATCTGTACTTATTATTAAATAATTTAATTGTAAGTAAAATAATAAAAATAATATGATTGTTTGGTAGCTACCATAAGATAACTCTGGTAACACTGAAATCTGACATCAATGGTGTCATGACTCATGCATGACAACATGGCCTTTTTCTGTTCTTGTGTGGAATGTGGAGAGCATTAAAAGTTTTAGCTACAGTTCTTTATTAATTTGTTAAGTGAAAATGGTGAAAAAGTGTTGTATAAAGACATGTAAAAGTGAATCATATGCTGGTTGTGGCATTTCATTTCACAGGTAAAGAAACAACAAAGATTTTGTATTTTGTTTACTAACGAGTCTAAGTAGTTTGACCATGCTGTTAGCGTTTTGTAGACTGAAGATACTAAATCTTTAGTGTATTTCTGATTAAAACGATTAATAATAAGCGTATAATAAATTTGTACCTGTGTATCGCATGAAAATAGCGTTATTTTTTAGTTGGTTACAGCTTTCCATCGAAAGAAGAATTGAAGCAAGAATGGTTGGATGTAATTCCCAAATCACAAACAATCACCAAAAATTCTGTTGTGTGCTGCCTTCATTTCAAGCCGGCAGATTTTTACATTTCAAAATCACGACGAGTGTTGAATGCTAATGCAGTACCATCAATTTTTCCAGTGGTAAGGATATTGGCAGTTTTTATCATCAGTAAGACTATAATTATTCTGAGATGATCTGTAAGTGTGTATGGTACCGGGTTATAAAAATTTTGGAAAAAATAAACAGTTTTTTTTTCAGCCGAAGAATAAACAAATTCTGGTACTAAGTGATATACTACTCCCGTCTCAAACTATTGTGGAACCCACTCCTTCAACCTCTCAAGCTGGACTCTCGAAACCTATGAAAGTCGATGTATCTACACCAAGCCACTCGGACCAACCTCCAGCAAAGAAAGTTTGTTTGAGCTTCAAAGATGTTGCTATCCAGACAGAAATGCAAAGACATAGTAGCCCTGCAGAAGATGATTTAAAGCGTAAAGTGAAAATGTTAATTCTTAGGCTTAATAGGCGTGAATCTAAATTGAAAAATTTTGAGTCTATTTTAAGTATATTAAAGAAACGTAAATCAAATTATAATGAAGTTAAACATATGATGAAAAACAATTTTGTCAATATACACAATCATTTAAACACCGATAAAAGTAATAAAGGTGTAAGATATTCAGAGGATGTAAAACAATTCAATGTAACCGGTCATTGCGCTAATAAATTATTGAATAAAATTTCATGTGAAGATTGTCGCAATATACTTATTACTCCTAAACAGCATTCGGATCATCCATATTTTATAGATGTTACACATTTTTCGTCGTATACCGCCTTTATTGATAGGGGTGGTTTAAAATATGCGTCAAGATTTGCCTTCGAGGTAATAAAGTGTGGTGAGAAATTGTTTATATCGGGTATAAGTTATGGTTCATTACGAAACACCAGTAAACAAAAAATTTTGATTAGACTAAAACAAATGTTTTACACAAAACTGAAACATATTATTAATCCACCGCATCCTATCCAATGCATAACGGATGAAGAACCACACGAATTGCAAATAGTGAAAGCATTGGCTAATTCTTATTTAAATTTAAGAATGTTTCACCATGCGAAATGTAATGCATTAAGAAACCTAGGCAGTAAGATTGGCCTAAGGCAGAAACTGCATAAAACGATTTTGTTTAGCCATGTTTAATTTTAATAAATGTTTGTAACACACAGTTAGTTTTATTTCCCTTTGTTTCATTTAAATACCCAAACACCAGCTCTGTAGAGCAATCTGAAAAAGAGCAGGAAGGGGAATAGCCATGGCACCGGAGCGCAATTCTGCATTCAGTGCACCCTTGCCTACTTCATCATAAGCCTTTTTTCATTAAAGTATTATTTCCATAATAAATGTAACTTAATTTCAATATTTTTCTAATACGAACAATAATTATTGAAACCACTTAGTGTTTCAGCCGGACACAAATTATCTCGTTCAAAACGAACTTTTCTCTTTGTTATAAAAATGTTTGGTCACCCTATTAGAAAGAGATAAACAGCCTCGGTCTAACATATCTCTCTCTGCTCGTGTTTTTGGTACGAGAGCTCAGTCCAGTTTGTATAATAAGTCCATGCTCTATGGTCATTATCTACGTGACGTCTGTGTAGTGTAACGTTCGTTTAGCGCTCATAATAGCCCAACCTTTTTAATATTCGAATATGGAACGTGCGAACAATGTTTCAAGAGGTGCCTACTTGGGATATAGTTCCGATGACGACGATAAAGATGAAAACAAAGACAGTAAGTAACTTTCTACATTTTATAACCTCAATAAGACTTTCAATCTTTTTCAAATGCTGAATGCTCAAAGTATGATGGCGATGATAATAAAAAGTACATCTATTATGTTACTCCCAAAATGTCTCTAAAGTTGAGGCATGCCTCAAACTAAATGTGTATTTTTAGATTGAGCCGAGCTAAGTTTTATTTGTACCAAATTTTTGATCGTAGGTGAATTACACATTTCCAATCTGTTTATAAAGAATCTATTGTATTGAAACCGGACTAGTGTCCGCAATTCCACGAATCGGCGCTTTTTTGGCGTGCAGTATAAAGGATGTATAAGCTGTATTTAATTTTACATTAAAAAGAAAATTAAATTAACTTTTGTATTACACAGATAACTTGTCAGCAGATGACGTTATAGAAAACTCACCTCAAAGCAGCCCAATTGGATCCCAAAAGTCAGGTTTGTCTATTTAAACTCTTATTAAGTTTGGTAGTAATAATTGAATACTGTTATTATTCTACTCATATTATAAATGCGAAAATTTGTCGGTTTGTATGTTTGTAACTCCTACACGAAGAAAGGCAACGAGAGCAGGGCATGAGTTTTACGCATGGCTAAATAATTCAATCTATTTTACTAAGTCTTGTCACTGCTTTGTTACATTTGTATTTTTAAACAAGTTATGATATTTTTTACTACTGACGAGCCGCGTTTTGGTTAATAATTTGCTTACAAGCTTGTTTGTTTGCCTAGGTACTCACTTGGCTAAACAAAAAAATGCAACACCAAAAATACCATCAAATCAGCTTTTTCGAAGCCACCAGCCGGGGGTTGCGGAAGGATCGTACGTTCCCGCGACCCCTGGCGTAGGTGTGAGATGGAACACCGGGGTGGTTTTTAGTCAGTAAGAGTCTGACAGACCCCGCCGCCCGCCCCAGAGCGGCGGACATCCATGTGGATTTTCCACCCCGGAAACAAAAAAAAAAAAAAAAAGGTCGCCATTTTGTGTCTTGTGACTGATGGATTCACTTCGTGCGTGTCGTAAAAAGGACAATTAAAAACAAGTTTAAAAGTGTTAAATAGCGTGAATTCGGTAAGCACTATACTTTACATTGCATCCCGTTATTGTAGATGATAATAAATCATAGTCAAATGCATGTTTCATGAGTCAATTGAGGGTAACTATACAACAGTATTGTTATTTTTAGGTTAAAGACACGTGTGTTTTTTTCATTTATGTGACCATTGTGTTACTATTTTAGTGTTACGTAACACAATGGAATGGGTTAGGGCTTGTTTACATATGCTCAAGAATATGTACACCGTTAAATTTTGATCGTTTTAATTCCTTGGTGAATCGATCCGGTACATGGAACATTATCGATTTGTAACGATAAAATTAAAAAATAAAGTTTTTTAATTTTAACGCTAGAATAATAGAATCTTCGTGGTTATAGTTTGGTTTAAATTGGTCAATAATTGATTTTAATATTATACCCAGTAAATATAAAACAATATAGATTAGGGCCAGATTAACTTGTGGCAAAAATATTAGATTGCAATTGTCATCAAGTTTTTAAAATTTCAGGATAAACTATAAAAAATTATACCTACATAATATCCTATATGAAATTGATACGTGGGAGCTTTATTTAAATTATATTCTCTAATGAATAAAAAGCGCTTTCCCACTTTTGAAATCGAATCACACACTGCGCGACGTTATAAGTACACAAAAAAAAAAGTGAATTAATTCTATTTTCGGTTTTAGGAAAGATGCCGCTAACGCCTGCTGAAAAGCAAAGACGTTACCGAGAACGCTTAAAATTAAATGATCCGCAAAAATGGAGAGAAATAAAAGAAAAAAATTTAATAAGAACTAAAAATAATTACATACCGATTCATCAAGTTTCGGAATCTGAAAAAAAAGTTAGGCGAAGGAAATGGCGAAGGTCTAAGCAACAAAAAAATGAAGAAAAAACAGAGAAAACTAAAATTTGTCGGAAAGTTTATAAAAAGAGACATAATAAAATAACACAAGAAAATAAAAAACTGAGAGAAAAAGTAACTTCATTAATTAATAAAATTATATTGTTTTCTTCAATGCTTTATGCATTGAAGAAAACAATATACAGGTATAAAATTCGACAAGCAGCGCATTCACAAGACAATGATCACGATAAAGAGAATAATATTTCGAATGTAAGACCTAACGCCAAACTCTAAAACTGAATCCTTTGTCAATTCCTTAAATATTTCGCCTTCAGACAAAGAAAAGGTGAAAAGAGAACTCTTTCATAAAAATATATTGTGCGAATCCATTAAATATCAATATGAATTGGCATCAAGTAATGAGCAAAAGCACATATTTAAAAAATTATTGATAATTGTTTGGTTAAAAAGTATAGGACGAAAACTAAACTGGAAGCAATAATTGGACTAAAGCCCGATTTACACTTCAATAAGTACAGTAGCGAGTTAACTTGCGTCATCGGCGAGTTAAGTTGTTAATGTTGTTTGAATGGCAAAAGCGAGTTAAGTAGTAAGTTGTCGATTAAGTTGAGTTGAATAGATCGCGATCCTATTTTTTGGCGAGTCCAGTGCGAAGTAGCCCCCTCTCTCGCGTCTCTCGCGCCCCGCCAACTTAACTGCCCCGGCATGCAGGCGGGCGAGTTTAGTACAGTCCATAATTTGTAACAGTGCCGCCGCGTTCGTTGTTAATGTAAAAATGAAGTGGTCTGATAATACAACCTTTGCATTTGTACAAGAATACTTGAAACATGAGTGTTTATATAACTCAAAATGCAACAATTACCGCACAAAACAAGCTAGAGATGCAGCCATTATTAAAAGGACATGACCAGTTTCTGCCTTCGAGTTCGGGAACATGTGCAGGATTACAGTTTTTACACTGAGATTTTAAAATAAAGATATAAATTATCATGGTTATTATTCCGAATAAAGGCAAGGTTAAAATCTCAAAAAAAAATAGTATTTTAATTGCTTCCGCTTCTCTCTTTTAAGAACTTCCCGATGTTGACGTTCCATTGCATTCATAATCATCCGGTAACCATTATAACCTACACATATTATAACGAGTTATTTTAGATCAAGTGAATTTTATATATTTTTTTGTTTATATTTATTGACACGCCTACAGGTTAGATTAGGTTTTTATTGACACGAGTGTGTAATTCTATGATCGAACACCATCATTTTAAAAAAATCACTACGTATAAAGGAGTGTCATTTCTTTCACAATGCATCTGACCATCCTGACGTTAGTGGCGTACACCACTGTGTAGGGACGGCCAGCAATCTGTTTCATAAAATCGATAATTCTATCGATTCGAGTCAAAGCATGATTCACAAAAATCGAGATTGAAATCTTCGATCAATATTATTTGATCGAAGATTCAAATAGATTTTTGGATTAATATTTTATTTTACCGTTTTATATGTTTAATTAATAATAAGTAAATAGTTTATAGTTACCTATGTGAAGATTTTTTTTTGTAATAAATAGTCGACATTTTGTCATTTTTGTCGTAAAAGTGATTTACACACTTATACTGCCTATTAATGCCTTTGTATACTGAATTAACATAATTAAGTGTAAAATATGGTTCTACGGAAGAGTTTGACAGGTCAGAGTAATTATCTAATAATAATACTGAATTCGATCTTAGTGTGCGTGAAAAAATTGGTTATCGATTTATCGATCTCAGATTGCCATTCGCCATAATCACATCCCTCCCTAGTGGGGATTCCCTACTTGCAAAATGCACACCAAGCGTCGTCCCCACAGAACATGTCGTCCCTTTAATTCACGACTCACGTCAGGTTTCATTGCCGTTGTGTTAATGTGTACTGTGCGATTATTGTGTTCTATTTCTAACGACCATTGCTAGTAATTCATAAAGGATTCAACTGTTTTGCTCATGATGAGATGCCTAAACTGTGGTATATCCGTAAGACGGGTTCAAAGGCATATTATGTCAAGGCTTGCCCTACAACTGCAAGCGAGACTTGCCCGATGATTGAACAATCAGGTATGTACGAGTACCTATACTACATTGAAATAATACTATTTACAAAAAGACAACTATAAAGTCTGGTAGTTCGATTACATGTGAGCCAGCAAAACTTAACAAAGCAGCGTTTATTTGGTGGCCCAGGCCTATGTATACTCAATCTATTATGTTTATTGCTACACATGGCTGTATAGGATAGTCACACACAAGTCTGTACCGCCATAGAATTTCATATAATAGGTATTTTAACTAAATGATATTTATATTTTTCAGATGCCTATAAGATGCATATTATGTGATGTGACCCCTGTTTCAATTTATTGAATACCGAACAGGCTGACAATGAAAGATTGCAAGGCCATATTATGGTCTGTCGTTGGTGTGGTCTCTCTCAGAGGAATGCGTTTCTATGTGATTCCTGCAGATAGCCAATTACTACCTATTATTTTCCATGATAATTATCAGGTAAGATGTTTGATTATCTAATTGTACGTATTAATGATACGATGGTTATTTGAGCAAAGTATAACTTTTTTATATTCTGCTATTCATTATTCTACTTTTCATAATGTGAAGGTGCAGTAATTCTATGGGCTGGGTAACAACTAACAACTATGCTGTATTTTTCATATTCATTCTGTAGGTGGATGACCAATGATCAACATTGTAATGGCATTTAAAACTGTATATTAATAAGTCATTCTGTTTTAGGATGTGACAACAATCTATGCGTGTCGGGCCCGTTGGACTCGAGCGAATCGTCAGTTGATTCAGGATTCATCAAGGGATTTACAAGAGAATGTTCAGCCAGTCCAAAAATCAACACCACTGTCTCCACCATCACCACCACCGCTACCACAGCCAGCAGTACCGCTACCACAGCCAGCACATGCGGCATCAGGTTACGGGTGGGCGTTTTGGGGGGCTGTCTTATGTAATTTTGACATTCGAAAAGTGCTGATATTCAGCCTAGTTTGAATTAGTATAAAATAAATTTAAATAATTAATTAGTTCAAATTATAGTTTTACTATTGAGTGTAATCCTCATCCCTTCACTAATAACATTTTTGTTTCCTGAGCCACATAGAGCATAGTAATTGTAGTCAATAGCTGACTGTCGCTTGTAATTGGGTTGGCTCCACAGGGGAGCTACCACGCACTTACAGAATACCAACGTGAAGGAACAACATAATGTTGCTGCGCTTCGAATGGTGAGTAAGAGGACCGGAAGCCCAGGGTTTGGTGTGGGAAAAGGGTGGCAACGCATCAGCAATAACCCTGGTTTTTTGGATGTCAATGGGCGGCGTTGATTAACGTCAGGAGACCCGCATGCTCGTTTGCCCCCTTGATGGTTTTAAAAAAAAACTTAGCGCTTCGATGGCGTGTCGAATAGTAGAAAATCATTCTCAAACTCGATAACCGCAACGCCTAGCGCCATCTCTTATCGAAAACCAGAGTTATTTAGTGAAAACTTATCTTTATTTTTCTCAGTTTCCTTATCTTTTAGACTCGTGAAACTTTTTTATCTGTAAACTACAGAATATAACAATTCCAAAAATAAAACAATATTTGCTGCACATTGATGTTGATACATAGGCAGGCGCCCATTGTCCCACTGGTCATGTCCTTTGTGAGGCTATGAACATAAGTGATTTCGGACCGAAGGAGGCTGTCTCAAAAATAAAAAGTATCAGGTCTACATATAGCCAAGAACTTAAAAAAATAAATGAATCTACAAAAAGTGGAGCGGGAACCGACGATGTTTACATACCGACACTGAAATGGTTCACATTATACCATGATGTAATAAAGGATAAATATTTAACACCAAAACAAAGTCAAAGTAATTTGGTAAGTACTGTTTTATTATTTATTTAATGAAAACATGGTAGGTAATGAGATATTTAATGTATCATTCTAAGTTGCCAACTCACAGAACCGTTTCCGACAAAATAGGTAGCGTAATTATCACGCACGATACGAGCTCTCTCTGCAGAGTGATTGTTACTGCTTCTAGGTAATGATATGAGACCATCGCTTGGCACCACTCTCCAATTACCAAGTATTGTTTGGCCAGCGTTGATATCTTCCTCGTCGATTGTCACAGAGTCATCAACGTTTTTTAAATATCTGAGCCAGTTATGTAAAGCACAGGAAGCCTTTACAATTTTTATAACTTTGTCTGGATGAAATGGTAAAGGTTTTTCGAATATTCTAAAACGGCTAACTAGAATACCGAAGGCATTTTCAACTATACGACGGGCTCGAGAAAGTCGGTAGTTGAATACTTTCTGAGCAGTGGTCATATTGCTGCTTTCGCCATACGGCTTCATTAAATAAGTTTTCAACGGAAAAGCATTGTCCCCTACAATACAGTGATTTTTTGGTAGCATACTTTCCAATCGATTGCTGAGGCTACATCTTTGAAACACGCCTCCATCGGATACTCTGCCGTTGCAACCAACATCGATATATGAAAAGCTGTAGTCATCGTCAACCACAGCCATTAGCACTATGCTATTTTGATGTTTGTAATTATAGTAATAGCTTCCTGCTTCAAAGGGCGCCTTTATTACAATATGCTTCCCATCGATAGCACCACAACATCTGGGAAA
Source organism: Amphipoea lucens (assembly GCA_947508005.1). Classification (NCBI taxonomy): domain Eukaryota; kingdom Metazoa; phylum Arthropoda; class Insecta; order Lepidoptera; family Noctuidae; genus Amphipoea; species Amphipoea lucens. The sequence goes on from OX382375.1 coordinate 13,663,639, forward strand.
GTTCCATTTATTTTTAAAACCCTCTTCAATTTTCTTCCACTGGTTTTCATCGCTTGGAACCTGAAACAGAAATTTAATAGTAAAATACCTTACAGAACTCGGCGAACACTGCGATGGAAGAAATCCCTTCAGCTGTCGACGAGTCTACCTGCCAGGAAGTTCCAGGTTGTAGCAAAGATTCTCAGGATACTCCCATTATACAAGAAACAGAAGCTGCTAAGAAACCTGTGTATAGCCGCAAAAGAAACATCAAATGCTTAGAAAAGAACAATGTCAGATGTCCATAGTAACTTTGGCTCAATATTAATTTGTCATGGACAGTGAAAATTCTTACGTTTTTTTGTGTAGTTTAATGTCTAAAGCTTTTCTGTAATATCCACTTTTACACTGAACTTCTACAGAAGAAGTTATTCAGACATTTTAAATTGGAGGTTATTGTTGCTCTATCACGCGTCTGATAGCATCTTCTCTTTCTGAACTATTATTTAAGGCGTGAGACTTTACACGATGCAATAAATGATCGCAACCAATACAAAGATTTCGATGCACAATTGATTCAGTTGGCGCATTGCTACTTGTTGGATTACTTGTTTGTTTAATAAATAACCAACAGTAATGACAAAAAACACTGACATTTGGAATCTAAAACCAACAAAATACGGTTGTGTTGCAAATTAACATTTAGCTTAGTTAAAACAGTTGACATTATATTAATAAAAATCGTACTTTACCTCAGAAAGTGAAGTCCATTGCCGTAACAATGAATGGACATCGTCAGATTCAAGTAAATGCCGTTCCATCCGGAACACATTTATACCACAATTAATACAACTTAGTTGATGGTACATTGTCACAAAATGTGTGGTATGAATATAACACAATAAGTCTATAAAGCAAACGCAGATGAATTCGAGAAGGAACCAAACGTACACAATCACATAGAAAAACACCGACAACAACAACATGTTTGAACTGGCGCGCGCGATTTTGACAGAACTGCAAGTTTTTTTTTTTTTAATGGCGAACTGCTGGTTGCCATTACAAGGCGATTAAGTTATCGAATACAGATCAGGAAAATCGATTTCTTGAATTTCGTTCTAATATTCTTTAAAAAATTATAAATGTATTTTAATAAACACGACGAACGTATTATTTAGATAAAAAAAAATAATAATAAAAGACAATTGTGAGGTGGTAAATAAAAACTAAAGAGTAAATCGCTTTAATTATTTAGAATAATCGATTACAGTGGCAGAATAGGTAACTACCTGACACTTTTATTTAAAAAAAAGTAAAACCTGGAATTCAAGAACATGATTAGTAAAATGATTACTTATTAAAATTATTTTCTTTTCGAACAGTTCTCGAAAAGAAATAAATATTTTTTTAGAAGTTGGAATTTTATATTTAAATTGTTGTAGGTAAAAACTTCGTGTCCGTGTGAATTTAGTTTTAAAAGTTGTGTGAGCCGAAATCTGACATTGTTCTTTGGTGAAACAAAGTCAAAGCTGTCGGAGAGATGGTACATACAAACCCCAATGGCAAACAACGAATTGAATGACAATGAGTTCGGTATTTTTGGGAGGGGTGTCGCTGCACAATTGAATGCTATGCCTCTTATGCTGGCATTACAAGCGCAATCACATATTCAAAATTATTTAACATCTCTTCGGATGCATGCATTAGCGAACCCGTTAAACCTAGAAGGTTACTCCCCTTCTCCTCTATCTCACACGACATATATTTCTTCACCTTCGCCAACGATAAATAGCTCCGTTTCAGGAGTTTCTGTGAACAATAATTCTACAGAGAACCTAGAAGTATATTCTCCTCAAGCAGCGGCACCAGCAATACCTTCAACAGTGGTCATAAATAGCTCGGTTTCAGGACCATTCTTGGATAGTAATAATGTTGAATCCACAGTACATCAATCTAATGACCTACATGGCGATATATTGGAATTGGCTGTGAACTCCTTAACAAATGACTAGAACTGGTTATATACTTTCATTACGACTGACGTGTTTTTTAATAATATTATGCTTAATAAATACATAAATCCCATATTAGGTTTTTTATTTCTTACCTGTATATAATCCTTGAGTGCTTCGTAAATCGCATCACATACTTCAGGAATCATTGTTGATATGCTAACTTTTGATGTTCTGAACATATGCGCTAAAGTACGCAAACTGGTTCCATTAGCAAGCATATACAATACAATTTGTAATTTCAATTTTGCTGGTAAGGCACATCTCATGAACGTATCCGACTTCTGAACCGTCGGCGTAATTTTATCTAATAAAAATAGAAATGAGGGCTCACTCATTCGTAAAGCATATCTATATTCAACTGTGTCTTCTACAGACAATTCCATAAGAAGGTTACTGCTAGTACCACGTTCTTTTCTTCTAGCAATCCACTTTCTTTCCCATACGCGTTTGGGTCTATTCATTTCTATTAATATTTCACTTTCAATGTGTAGTGCAAGTATTGATACTATTTCTCTTATTATAGCACGTAAATTGGTGTTAAGTAATTCAACATCCATTTTCTGGATTAAAACAACGCGAAACGCGACTAGTCTTTTTCTCGGCAACTTATGACTACTCACTCCGCCCGTTTGGACGCTACTTACAACTTACTGCTTATTACTTAACTGTCTGAGTTCTTAACTCGCTACTGTACTTAGTGAAGTGTAAATCGGGCATAAAGGGTAGAATTCGAGTTCCGAAGAAAACGATTCCCGGGAAACATGTAGAACTCGCACAAAAGATTCATAACTTTTTCTTACGAGATGACGTTAGCCGCGCTACAGCTGGCAAGAAGGAAACGAAGACAATGAAGAAAAATAAGATGCAAAGACGATACCTCTTAGAATCTATGACAAAATTACGGTATAAATTTATTCAAGAAACAAACATCCCAGTGTCCTATACCACTTTTACTAGATGGAAGCCATTCTTTGTATTAAGTCCCAATCTCGCTATCCGCGACACATGCGCCTGTAAAAAACATGGCAATATAGAGTTCAAATATGCTGCACTTAAAACTCTTTCGATATTGAAATTTAAAGATTTGGATGAGTTCATGAAAAGTATCGTTTGTGACACACAAAAAAAGGAATGTATGTACTCAGAATGCAACAAATGATAGTAAACCGACAACTGTGTATAATTTATCAGAATGCAATTTAAATGATAAAGTATCTTGGCTGGAATGGACAGTTTAACAAATTGAATATCAAAAGGAAACCCAAAACAAAACAGCAAAAAGAATGGTAAAAATAATACAATCAGGTACGATAAGGCATTTAATCATGGAGTTTAAAAAAGCACTAGTGGAATACAAAGTTCACTGTTACAATATATGCCACCAATATAAGTGTTACAAACACTTAAAAGAAAATTAAAGGGAGAATGAAATTTTAATTCATTGCGATTTCTCAGAAAATTATGCTTGTAAGTTGCACAAAGAAATTCAAGCCTTACATTTTGGTGCATCCCAAATTCAAATTAGTCTCCATACCGGTGTTGTGTACGGGCCTAATTCTTTCGAGTCCTTTTGCACGTTTTCCGATTCAAAAAAGCACACTCCAGAGGCAATTTGGGTTCATCTTTTGCCAATACTACAGAACATAAGAAATAAGAAACCTGAAGTGAACATAGTTCAATTTTATTCTGATGGACCCACAAGCCAATATAGGCATAAAAAGAACTTTTTCTTCTTTCTTAGTGTACTGGAGTCCTTAGGATTTTCTTTTGCTACTTGGAACTTTTTTGAAGCCTCTCATGGCAAAGGTGCTGCCGATGGTATAGGAGGTGCCATCAAAAGAACTTTGGACAAGAAAGTAGCTTATTTTATGGACATAAAAGACTCGCAAACAGCCCTTGATGCTTTGAAAGATGAAACTACAGTAAAGCTGTATCTAATAAAAGAGGAATCTTCCTCTTTCATTAATATCTATTAATGACATGGAAAGACGTATAAGCTCATATGACTTAGTTGCTGTACCGGAAACAATGCTTATTCACCAGATTACAAGTTCTGTTGGTATATTTGAATTGTTTGAAAAGCAACAACCGTATGTAATAGGTTATAGAAAATTGAGCTGCTTTTTCCATAGTGAAGGATTTTCCATGATAAAGGGGTTTTGTCATTGCTTTTCCCTAAAAGAACATAACCTACTGAAGAAAAAGACGCAACCATGTGTAACGAAACAAAGAAAATTAGTTATTTGCTCTGATTCCGAGAACAGTGATAATGATAATGAAATGATTGTCAAAACTGACTATAATGCCAGAGATTCTGACACTAACAAACCAAGTACGTCCAAAGTCACTATTCTTTCAAATATAAAAGTGAACTATAGTAAATCAGATTTAGCAAAAATGAAAAAATCAGCAAAATCTTACAATGTATCATCACTTAATATAAAAAAAGATTTTTGGGAAATGTTTTCTGACAGTGATGATGAAGCGATTTTTTAAATATATATGAAGGGGATGTGTAGTGGTAGCCCGTAAAATTTAATTATTTTTGTATTTTTTGCAATTTACAGGTCAAAATCACAGAGTGAGTAGGTGTCAGATCTTAACTTGATCAAAATATGATTCGCGAGAATAACGAGTATGCCTACCTATTTATTGATTATTATTCTTATGGAAACATAAATGTGATGCATATTAAATAGACTTTGGAAATTAGACCAATATGTACCATATCTAAATCGGTGATTGATCATAGTTATGTTTATAGTTATGGAAATACATACTTGTTATAGTCGTTCGTTTAACATATTTTGATCAAATTACAACCTAACACTGACCTGCTGATTGCAAAAAAAAAAGTAATTTCCCGGGCTGCTACTATGCAATCACCTTTTATTGAATCTTAATAATTTACTTTCTATTTTCTTTGTAAAGAAACTAAGAAAGTTGAAATTAAGATAATCTGGATTTTAAACTGACACAATCTTACTTGTAAGTGTTTAAAATACAGATTATCTGTGTGATATCTATCGAACTGAATCCAAAACAAATAGACAATTTCACTTCTTAGTTCTAAAATTCAAGCCAAATATTAAAGTAAAAAATTGTAGCAGTCAACAGTCACAGACATATAATAACACAGGCAAATACTAGTATTTGGCTTCTGCCTGTGACTGTCAATCGTGTTAATGATTTTTACGTTAAGCTTAATCTTCTAGCAATATAGGTTTAACTGAAAAATCATTTATTTATAATATAATTATTAAGATGTTAAATACAAAAATGTTAAGCGTGCAATGGAAATCGTTATTGATAAAATATATTTTATTAAAATATAATATATCGTATAAAAATACTGGTGTAAGACTGTTAAATTATTTCTAAATGTGATTTATTAAAATAATCATTCATTCAAAGAAGGAATAGAGTAGTTATATCTGTCTAGTTTACTCTGTGCAAGTTTGAGCGCGATAAACACAGGTTTAATAAGTTTATTACGTCAAATAATAAGTGACAGCTTCAGTGGACCACAGTGGTTTTGCCACAGACAGCCCTTTTTCTATGGACCCACTTGGCTCCGCGCCACAGACAAGCGATTAAGGGGGAAGCTCAAGGTAGCCCGCGAAATTCAAATTTTCTTACGTTTTTTGCAATTTGCAGGCCAGTGGTAGGTTGTATGAAGTTAAAAATTATTTTGCGACTGTAAAACGTAAGTAGTTACATAATTATAACCATCAAAATCATCAATACAAGCTTCCCAGCTCACTTAAGTCTAAAAACGTTTTTGACCTGGAAAAAATCGTTCCTCGAGTTATATGAACTAAAAGGGATGTATCTAGAGAATGTTTTATCTTGTCCCAAGGCAGAAGTAAGCAATTTTTTTTACAAAAGTAAATTTTCTACTTACAACATGACTGGCCATCTTTCTACTAATAAAAAAGTGTACTGTGCCATTTGGAGTGAGAACACTGCTGGAAGAAGTGGAAATGATATAGCAAGTGCAGTATACAAAATTTTGACACAGGTTCTGCTTGACAACCCCCATTTCACATCAATTATATTATGGAGTGATAGTTGTGTTCCACAGAACCGCAACAGCATCATGAGCTTTGCTTTAAGACAGCTTATTGATAAATTTTCTACATTGGAACAAATTACCTTAAAATTTTCAACCCCTGGACATTCTTGCATTCAAGAAATTGACAATGTGCATAGCTGTATTGATAGAGTCCTCCTAAAGGCTGAATATTATTCACCTGTATCTCTCATGAGATTATTATTGCAGGTAAATTCAGCTAAACCATATTCTATCTTGCAAATGAGTGGCAAAGATTTCTTTAATTTTCAAGAAGCCTGTTCAAGGCTAAAATATTCACTAGTTCCTTTTTCCAAAGTGACAGAGCTTCGATTTACGAAGTCACAATTAGAAGTGAGTTTTAAATGCTCACACACTGCAGAATCATACACTGTAGCTAATCTGAGACTCCAGAATATCCGAAGGAATGTAAACACAAATTATTTTACCGAACCAAAACTGCTCAAAAGACCTGTATTGTGCAAGACTAAAACGGATAATATACGGTCTATGTACAGGTGGATGCCTACATTGGACAAGGAGTACTATGAAGCAATATTCAGAAAATAAAATATGACTCGTAACTTTTTAATATTGTCTAAATTTAACTTTTAGTGACTTATTTTGTCTAAATAAGTGTAACGGACGCCGAGCCCTCCAAATAGAATTAGTCATTGATTGTGTATAATTGATTGTGTGTAATGATGTATGAATATGGGTACTTTTTATAACATTATAGAAAAAACCCTTGATTACGTAATAATTGTTAATTATGTTGTAAAAGTCTGAGACCTTTCTGGAAAGACCATTGATTGGGTATATAAGAGGGTGCTATGCCCAGTCAGTTGAGTGAGGGATTCCGCGTCCGGCTGCCGTAGCGCACACTCGTGCTCTTGGCTCCGAATCGCTGTCCGTCCCGCGCCCCGCGCGCCCCCCCCCGTCTTGGTCACGTTGCAGTGCTACGCCCGTAGCACTCGCAGCTACGCCGCACCCGCGTAGGCCACCGGCCTCGCCCCGTTTCGTAGCAGTGCTACGGTTTGTGCTCGCGCACAGACTAAGGCTTCGTTCACACGGCATTGTCCTGCACGTTTTTTTGCAGTATACGTCTTAACGTATAAATAGTGACCATACAACGTACATATATCCATTCACACGTCGATTGTACTGCAAAAAAACGTGTACCGCTTATACGTTTAAACGCATACTCAACGGACTTGTCAAGCAAATCGAATGAACTTTGACGTATTCGGTTCGCAGTGGCACATAATATAGCTCTGTCTCGTTCACACGGCACGATGTTCACACGTTTTTTATCGAATAGCAACCGAAGAAGCGTTTAGTACCTGAGCGTCTTTTGGACGGGTGGCACGTATTTTATGTTAGATTTGGTTTGATATTCAAAATGGTTGAGGAATCTTCTATAGACAACGAACTATTAATTTCTTTAGTGGAACAATGTCCCGTTTTATGGGATAAAACTTTGGAACTTTATAAAAATCGCGTCGCAACTCAAGCGGCTTGGAAGGGAATCATGGTAATAATTGATCCTAATTTTGAGACAAAGGAAGAAAAAACAAGACAAGCCTTAGGTATGTATATTTTATTACTAATAATAAAAATTGAGTTACAACATATTTTAACTTGCTCTGCTTAGTTCTAAATGTATTCGTTTTGCCATGGGACTGCTCCTTCGTTTGATAAAAAATAGTGACTAAAAATGGACCTTACGCTGTTTGCTTGAACATTTCGAACTGCCGTACTTTGAATATTTTCAAATAATGAAGGATTTGCCACATCTTCAAAATTGTGTCCATCATTTTCACGAACATAATTGTGTAATACAATGCATGCTTTTATGATTTCTGTCAATAAACTTGGTGAAACATCAATAGCCTTATGTAGAATTCTCCATTTTCCCGCTAAGATACCAAAAGCACACTCCACGTACCTCCTTGCTCTGCTCAGGCGGTAATTGAAGATTTTTTTACGTAAATCTAAATGTGTTCCTCCAAAAGGGCGTAGTAAATTATTATGTAGAGCAAATCCCTCATCACCAATAAATACGTAAGGTGTACTTTCTCCACCTTCTAATAATGGCTTTGGTTTGGGTATATTCAACGAACCATCATTAAGTTTTTTCCACAAGACGGAATTTTTCAAAATGGATGAGTCACAATCTTTTCCGTATGATCCTATGTCTACATATATAAATCTGTATTCCGAATCAACCACCGCAAGTAGCACAATTGAAAAATAATCTTTATAATTGAAGTACATGGATCCACTATGAGGAGGCTTTAAGATTTTTATGTGTTTTCCGTCAATTGCACCTAAACAATGAGGGAAATTAGTCTTTCTTTCAAAACCTTCCACTATTTTTATCCATTCACTTTCTGTAGAAGGCATTTGAAGATATTCTCCCTGAAGGACATGCCATAGAGTCCAGCAAACATCCCAGATGATACCACTTATAGTCGATACTCCAACTTTGTATGAATAGTGTAAATCTTTCATGGAGCACCCCGATGCTAAATACCTGAAAAAAAATGTAAATGTACAGTCAACAGCACGTCCCTCTATACAGATCCAATATAAACTGACACGCGGCATCATTACACAGACTGGTTTGACAAGATCAGTTTATAATGGAAGTGTAAAGAGGGACGTGCTATTGTCTGTACCGTATTACTTTTTTGTTTACCGTTTTTGTTTGTCTTTTACAGCTAAAATGATTATTCAACGGTGGACTCATATAAGAGATAATTATAATCGATCGTATAAAAAGATAAAAGATCAGAAAAGCTCAGGAAGTGGCGCCAAAACAGCAAAGCCTTATGTATATAGTAAACAGTTATCTTTTCTGCAGAAAGTAATAGAACCTAAAAAGACAGTAAATAATGCTACTACCGAAAATAACAACACGGAATCCAATAATAACACAGAATCCGAAAACCAGAAAAAAAATTCTGAGGGGGGAAATGAAACATTGGAAACAAACTCTATAGAGACACATGACACAATGGCGGCAAAGAGCCCAATACCTAATCGTGTACCTAAAAGATCTCCAAAGAATATGATTAATCCTGTAGATGCGAAGATGATGAAATTTATGGATTCTTATTCGAATAACGAACCTAAAACAATGAATCGGCATCTTTCATTTTTTAATGGGATATTACCATCATTAGATAAGTATGACGATGATGAAGTCCTTGAATTCCAAATGGGTGTGTTACAGTTAATGAAAAAAATTAAAAACAGTCGCCAAATTCGTGAATCGTCGTCTTTCAATCTGTCATCAGTTCACAGAGGATATTTTACACAACAATACCAAAATAGTAATATACAAGAAGCTACAAATTCTATTAGTACAAACATGACTACAACGACTTCTCTTCAAAGTCCAGCCTCTGTAGAATTAACTACAGCAGCTTCTCTTCAAGGTCCGTCTTCTGTCGAATCCTGCTATTCTAACTACACGGATATTGATTACAATGTCTTTTAATACGAAACACGAATATACCATAGTAAAATTGGTAAATTTTTTATATTTTTTTAATTATAATAATTAACATTAATAAAAGTTAAATAATCACAACCTGTGTATTTTTATTTGTGTACTTACCTTAAACAGATGGCTAATTTCATTTTAGTACTAATGCATTTCCGCATATTCGTATTTGATTTTGGTAGGCTTGAATTTTCCAGTCGAGTTAATAACTTTTCAAAACTTTCAACAGACATTCGAAAGTAATTAAAAAACTTTTTTTCATCGTTTCTAAGATTTTCGAATAATTTTTCAAATGTGATCGTTCGCACAGATTCTTGATTAATAGGATGTACCCAAAACCTTCTGTTTTGTCGGCGGCGAGACCGTTGGCGCCTACGATACCAATATAAAAGTACAACCACGCGTGGATCCATCAGTGACGTCTACTCGCTGTGACAACTGTGTGAAGACTGCGGCTATTCGTCTTTTACACGAATGGTAATTTACCGTGTGAAGACCCGGATGATTGTACGTTAAAAAAACGAATACGAAAAAAACGTGCAGGACAATGCCGTGTGAACGAAGCCTAAGTGCTGCTACGAGCTCGCCGAGCTCGCGTTTTTAAAGCTCCTTCAGAGCAAAAATCCACCGTTTTAAGTGGTACTTGGGGAAACCTTACGGTGCCAACGAACCCAAGTGGGTGGAGACCCGCCACACCCGCCGACCCCCTTCAGGGCTAGGCAAATTGTTCGGAAGGGCTCCGACTGCGGCCTTGGGGGATCTCCTAGTCGCAGTCTGGTAGCATTCTAACCCCCGTTTGTCCACAGCTGCACCCGGGACGTCTGGGTGTTTCTACCCCAGCGGCCCGGATCGGTCGCAAGACCCATAGGGCCCTACCGCACATTGAGATTGGCGGTAGGTTTACAAGCTTAGGGCTCACCCTAGGTACTCACCTCCCTGCCTAAACCCGGCAGGGAGGGTTACCCATCCCCGGGCCCACCCACCCGGGGAGTTAGTGTTAGGTTTCAGTACGCTAGACGTACATAGTCCCCCCCCCCCCCAAGATCATGCAGGACGCCACGATAGTGGCGTTCTTCAAGGAGGTCCTCTTCAAGGACCCCGACTTCGTCGCCAAGTATGGCGAGAAATTCGCTGCCATGCAGCAAACCCCCCCCTCCCCACCGACTTTTTCCGACTCTGAAGAGTCGGTTCACTCGCCCGTCCTCATGGACACAGAGGAGGCCTCGGCGAAGCGCCTCCTTGACCCCCCTTCAGATGTGGAGTCCCTCCACTTCTCCTCCCCCGCCCCCTCCTCCGACGACGACGGCTTCACGCTGGCGTCAGGGAGGAGCAACAAAAGGCGGAAGAAGTTCTCTTCCGCCCAAAAGTCCAAGCTGGTGGCGACCGAGCCGGCCCTAGCAGCACCCTCCCCCGTCACAGTGACTTCCTCAGCCACTGCCCCCCCCCCGACTCCCTCATCATCCCAAAAGGATGCCTCTCCCAGCCTCAGTGCTGGACCGACACCGACCACTTCTACCCTGAAGAAGGTACCCCCCCCTCCCACTGTGTTCATCCAAGACAAGGGGCGATGGACCGATGTGTCCAAATGGTGCGCCGAGCGCAAAATTAATTATACTAGCGCCCGCTCTACCCTCCAGGGTATCAAGGTGTCCATCCCGACATCGAGAGATTACCGGGACCTCACCCTACTTCACCGCCAGAGGGACGTGTCATTCCACACGTACTCCCTGCCGGAAGAACGCCAGACCCGAGTGGTGATTCGCCGTATCCCCAAGGAGATCTCGGTCGCCGACATTAAGGCTGACCTCGAACTCCAGTCAGTCCCTGTGACAGAAGTCCACAGGATGCATCGTTCACGAGGACAAGTCCCCTTCGACATGGTCCTCGTAGTCTGCCCTCCCACTGAGGGCCATCACCCGATCTTCCAGATCAAAAGTATCTGTAGCCTCACAGGCATCTCAATCGAGAAGCCTATAAAGTCTGGCATCGTCGGTCAGTGTCACCGATGCCAGCTATATGGCCATTCTCAGAGTTTCTGCCATGCCAAGCCTAGATGCGTGAAGTGTCTGGGTGAACATGGCACGGAAAACTGCCCCCGTCCCAAGGACCGTACCCTGTGTACGGAACCTCCAAGCTGCGTTCTATGCGGCGAGTCCGGTCACCCAGCCAACTACCGTGGCTGCCCCAAGGCCCCCAAGTCCTCTTCCTCCAAATTGACGAAGCGCGCACGCGCCCGTCAACTTAGGGAGACCCCCTCTCAAGGACCTCCTGCCCTTCCCGAGCGGCTAAGCCCCCAAAGGCCCAGCCCCTGGAACCTCCTAAACCACCAGAGTGCTTTCCCAGCTCTCGCGGCTACCAAGCCACCCACGCCTCCCGCCCACACTAGGTTGGACCCCCGTTTAACCCGCTCCGCGGCGCCCAACCCCGCGCCCCCCACCACCACACCCGCACCCGCTGCTAGGGCTGCTCCCGCTGCACTCCCAGCGCCCCCCCCGACCACAGCTACTCCCGCTCTTGATCCCTTCAATGTGATCACGAGCACATTCCTGACATTCGTCAGCCCCCGCGCCAGGAAAATGGCAAGCGAAATCGTCGCTGCCAGATACTCCGGCGACCTTTACCAAATTCAGGCGATCTATAACGCCTACCCTGATATAACTCAGGCGCTCACCTCTTTCGTCACTAAACCCAGTAATGGATAGAGGAATTGTATCTAGAACCAAACCCCGATCCCTCAACATAGCCTTTTTCAATGCCAATGGCATCCAAAGTCAAAAAGATGAGATCGCCACCTTCATCCGCGACCATCAAATTGACATCTTCCTCGTTCAAGAGACCTTCCTCAAGCCTAGTCATCGCAACCCGTCAATCGCGAACTATCGTATAGTTCGCAACGACAGATCGCGATGCCACGCAGGCGGCACTCTTATATACTACAAAAAAGAGCTCTACTGCATCCCAATGGATCCGCCCCCTCTTTCACGACTTGAAGTGTCCATCTGTCGGCTAGGCTTGTCAGGACACCAACCAATCACAATAGTTTCAGCCTACATCCCTCCCACGACCTCTGCAGAGTACTCACAACCTCTGTCAAACGACCTCTCAGCCCTTCTTGGCTTAAGCGACTCCGTAATAATAGCGGGTGACCTTAACGCCAAACACCCCGCCTGGAACAGCACCAGAGTCTCCACCAGAGGCAAAATCCTATTTGACCTCTCCCCCATTCTGAACTTCGACGTCATCGGACCGATGACTCCCACCCACTTTCCGAACAATCCCAATCATACTCCAGAAGTCCAGACGTCCTCGACGTGGCACTCCTAAAGAACGTCAACCTACGGTTGAACGATTTAGAAGTGGTACAAGAGCTATTCTCTGACCACCGACCAGTCATCATCAGACTAGCCCCCCGTATTGGTCTCCCCGACCCCAATCATCCCCCCCAGACAAAAGTGGTAACGGACTGGAGGAAAGTAAGCGAACACCTGAAATCCACCACATCCCCCCACTTAGACTCTATTCCTGATCAGTTCAACTCTATCGCGGACACGACGGCCGCGATCGACTCGCTCACGGAACACGTACAGTCAGTCCTGAACGACTGTTCAAGGGAGATTCCAGCGATGGATGACCATCAATGGAAACTGCCTGACGACTTGCGTGAACTACTGTGTGAGAAGAACGCGGCTGTCCGTGCTTACAGCAGCTTTCCCTGCGATGCGAACAAAGCCCATATGCGTTACTTACAGAGATCTGTGAGGACTCGCATATCGGAGTGGCGTGAAGTCAAATGGGATAAGACGCTGAGCGATCTAGAACCCACACATCAGGCATTCTGGGATCTTCAAAGGAGACTCAGATCTCAAGAGATAGTCTCCATGCCCCCACTGACCCGCCCTGACAAAACCATTGCCTTCGACGACAATGACAAGGCCGAATGCCTGGCCGACAGTCTCGAAGCCCAGTGTACACCTAGCTCCCTACCCGTAGACCAAGCCCATCTCTCTGAGGTTGACGCGGAAGTCGAACGCAAAGCCTCCCTCCCACCTGTCGAGGACCCTGATAATCCTCTGCCACCCGTCACTCCAGACGAAGTGCAGGATATCATCAAGCGCCTCAAACCTAGAAAAGCCCCTGGCTCAGACGGAATCACCAACAGAGTGATTCAACTCTTCCCTGCCCAAATAATAATGCTACTGGTCACCATCTTCAATGGCGCCATGAGCAACAACATCTTCCCACAAGCGTGGAAAGAAGCCACTGTTATCGGCATTCCCAAGCCCGGCAAACCCAAATCGGAACCTTCGAGTTACCGCCCCATCAGTCTGCTCAATGTTCTCGGTAAGGTCTACGAGAGGCTTATTTATAAGCGTCTCAAAGACTACGCCGAAACAAAGGGCCTTATCCCTAATGAACAATTCGGTTTTCGGACCCAACACTCCTGCGTCCAGCAGGTCCACCGCATCACCGAACATATACACGCAGGTTTCCTACGCGGGTATATGACAGGTGCAGTCTTCTTCGATATAGCGAAAGCCTTCGACAAGGTCTGGCACAATGGCTTAATCTACAAGCTATACCAACTCAAAGTGCCTGACCGTCTCGTACTCATCATACGAGATTTTCTGTCGAACCGCACCTTCCGCTATAAAATTGAAGGAGCGTTATCCTCCCCACACCCCATCCGGGCAGGTGTACCCCAGGGCTCTGTACTTGCCCCACTCATCTTCACGCTGTTCACCAGCGATATCCCCACAAATAAAAAGGCCCAGTTGGCCCTGTTCGCTGACGACACAGCCATTTTCTACACTGGTCGCAGCCTAGTCCAGATCTCACTCACACTCCAAACCGCTGTCAACAAACTCGCTGACTGGTTCAGGAAGTGGAGAATAGAGGTCAATCCCGACAAAAGTCAAGCAGTTCTCTTTTCGAAACCGCGACATAAACCCAACCCCCCCCGACCTATCACCCTGTTCAGCAAGCCGATCCCTTGGGAAAAGCAAGCTAAATATCTAGGAGTAATACTCGACAGGCACCTTTCCTTCGCAGAGCACATAAAGACGGTTCGCTCGCGCGCCGCTTTCGCTCTCGGCAGACTCCACTCCGTTCTCAATGCACGCAGCAAATTGTCACTAAGATGCAAATTGCGCATCTACACTGCGTGCATTAGACCCATAATGACCTACGCCTGTGTAGTCTTCGCTCACGCGAAACCCCACCACATCCACAGGATGCAGACCCTCCAAAACCGCTTCCTCCGTAAGGCTACGGGATCCCCTTGGTTCGTTCGAAATGAGATCCTCCATCTTGACCTCAAAATCCCCACCATCAAACAATTCATGAAACGTCTTTCCAAGAGTTTCTTTGATACCGCCGCCAAACATCGCAACCCACTGGTTGTCGAGGCCACCAAATACACCCCATCCCAAATCAGCAAACTTCGCCGTCCAAGGCATGCTCTCTCCGAACCTGACGACCCCATAACTCTCCTCCAGGAGAAAAACAAATCGACCAGTACAGTGCACAAACACAAAACACCGTCATTCCGACCTCGCCGCCGAGGTCCCTCGCGACGTCCCCAAGTAAATGCTTCCCCCCGACCCTTGCTCGAAGAACGGCCAGCCCGCGCCGCAGCTGAGCCTGTAGCTTTAAATTCCCGACTGTGACCTCTGAGTTTGTTTCGGCATTTCTTCTCAGAGCAGTCAGATAGGAAATGCCGGCCTCATCAAGCTTAAATAATATTATTATGATCCAGCCTGTCCCATCTTGCTGCCCTCCCCCAGCGACGCCCTAAGCCGAGGTTCGTACCCCAAAGGGGGTGCCCTTAGCGTGTAGTCGCTTAGTATACTAGTTTTACGCCCCTGGCTGGAGGCTTTGAGTTTACTTAAGGCAACCACAGGATAGTCCGGTTAAGTAGTCACGACCTCTATAGGTCAACTACGAGATGCCATATAGGAGAAAAAAAAAAAAAACAGTCAGTTGAGAGTTCGTCTTAGTTCGTCAACAGAGATAGTTCATCTGTAATTCGCCAATAGTTTGTCAACAGTTATAGTTTATCTTAGATCGTCAGCAGAATTAATAACTTCACCTGAATAAGTTATTAACAAGAAAAATAAACAAGGATATTAAGAACAAGTGTATTATTTGAATAAGTGAAACCAATATACAGTCCACACCATTACAATAAGCATACTTTTTTTATGATAAATAAAGATATTTAATGGTATAATGTTTTTTAATGCTACTGTGACATGAAAAAAAGGGAAGGCCTATACTATAGGTACCCAGCAGTGGGTGATTCTGGGCTGAAATTATGATTTCTTTCACTTATTTCAGAGGAACAAAGTCCTAAGTTCTGGTTTAAAATAAATAAATAAATATTTTTTAATCACAAAGTTCTATGTTATTTTAATTTCGTTAATAAATCAGAGTATAAAAGTCTATGTCCAATTTTTTGTTCCTAGAAAGCATTATGTAGTCCTAAATTAAGATAATAAAATCTCACTTAGGCATTAGGGCTACATGTATATGTCGGAGGAAGCTATGAGTTGGGTTGATTATTGTTTGCATGTGTAATGCACAATATTATTTGTTTACATTGTAATTACTTTTAAAATTCTTAATTCAATTTAATTTGATTTGTTAACTGTTTCTATAATTTAAAATCCTTATTAATCTAATAAAAGTTATGAATATTGTAATTCACGTAACAACCAATCAGAGCAGAGCACGTGCCTCGAGCGGGGTCGAGGCGCCATCTTTGATTTGAAGGACTTGGACAGTTTTTGCGACATATTCTTCTTGCTGGGTGATAGCGATTGATCGAGTTGGATCGTTGAGTTGAGAGTGTTAAAAAGTAAACTAAAAGTAAGATCGGTGCCCTGAACCCGCTGCTCGGTATTAACTATTAATTGTCTCGACGTTATTGTGAACTGACGAAATATTGTTTAATCTAAATTAAAATAGTGTGAAGTAGCAATAATTGTGTTTTGTGCTTGCATTTTACCCTGATGACGCCCACTAAACCCGCAACCACTGATGACGATGTCGATGAGAACAATGCTTCAATGCTTCTCCGACATATACATTTTACTACAGTCAACAATTTAAAAGTCAAATTACTCAACTTCATTAAAATTAACTTAGAACCTTGTAATAGTGAGCCAACGAACTATTAATTAATAGGTAACTCTTGTGTTAAGAAAAACCTACAAATCAAGAAACTACAGCTTTTTAAGAGAAATAGAGCTATAATTCCACGTATTGTAAAATTTAACCAATAGTAGATAGGACAAACAAGCACTGAGGCGACGAATTGTTTCTATTCACATTTTGAACAACAACAAAATTTATTGATACTTGCAACAATAGTTTCTATTCACATTTTGAACAACAACAAAATTTACCTACCATAACACAATTTCAAGACCGAAAACAACCACAATGTATCAAATTATACACGCAACAGTACTTGCTTTTCATATTTTGGACAACAAAATCTACCATTGTAAAATTTAATATTACACAATTTCTGTTTCGAATTTCAAGACCGAAAACAACCACAATGTATCGAATTATACACGCAACAGTACTTGCTTTTCATATTTTGGACAACAAAATCTACCCTTGTAAAATTTAATAATACACAATTTCTGTTTCGAATTTCAAGACCGAAAACAACCACGATGTATCAAATTATACTCGCAACAGTACTTGCTTTTCATATTTTGTACAACAAAATCTACCCTTGTACCATTTGTTTTTTGACCTTTCATTTAACAAGAAGTCCTAGCAATTTCTGCCTTTAGCAGCAGCAAGTTTTACGAGTCTACAGAATACAATCTGCTGCTTAACTCAACCGCTATCCAAGGAAAGTCTTGTGTACCTGTAAAACTTCACACATAATTACACATTCCTTAAGTTGTACCTACTTATGAACAAATAAGGCACAAGGATGCGTTCCGACAGTAATACTTTTGCATAAGTCCGCCCCTAAGACGACCCACTGACCATACCTTTGAATAAAAACACTGTCTTTCACTAGACAAACGTTATAGCAAGGTAAATAGAAGTCGCTGCCTGCTCTCTTCTCAACAAAAGAACACGTGTTGATACCTATGATTATGACTCTATGATTGACTAGATATATATTAATACGAATTTCGTCTCTAGTAAAATCAATATTAGCTCGAAGTTTAGAAAAGACGACGAACGGCACTTTATAGCAAACAAAACCAATGTGACCAGTCAAAGTAATTTACTGCGTCACAACAGACAGCGTCACTGACTCCCAGTGTTGCCAACTCAATTTTTTAAAGAGAGCTAGACCACCTTCGGAAAAGAGCTAAAATAGAGCTAAATTTTTGGAAAAAAAAAGAGTTAAAATAAAATAAAGTTTAAAAATCAAAATTTTAATTATTGATAAAGAAAAACGTAACGTGAAATTATATCTTTTTAGATTAATAATAGAAATATTTAAAAATACGATTATTCCTCGCCAGAACTATCGAAATTGTGTGTCACATTCACTAATTCTAATCAACTTGTGCTTGGTCCTAAGTTTTCCACATCAGAAGTTGCCATGGTAACATTTTTCTTAATCCGCACTATAAATAAACAAATAACCAACACAGTCACAAACACAAACCCGATCGTACAGATGCCAGCACATCAAGCTACCCAATCTGTCAAATTTTCCCAATTGAATATGAACCTTATTACTTTGTATTAAAGTTAAAAATCTATCAAAGAAATTTGACAGATTGGGCTAGCTTGATGTGCTGGCGTCTGTACATCAATTACCAAAATCAAGGAATGAATGATCGAACGAAACGAAGTACTTAAATGAATCGAACGAAATAAAACATTACTGGGATTTCCCGTAGTTCAAGTCGTAGACTAAGTATGGCTCTATGTATTAATTTACTCGTTGGTCTCCATGAAATTCGGATACACACCTAAAATTTTTAAAGAAAAAAACCAAAAGTTTCATTTTCATGTATTGTAATGGAGCTACAATTTTAAAATTTAAGAGCTAAAGAGCTAAAACAGTTTTTTTGGAGCTAAGAGCTAAATTGGCAACACTGCTGACTTCCTCTATAGTAGTCTATAGCTTTACTTTTTCTTTGTCACTGATACAGAGCATCATAGTTACTTTACTTTTTTTTAGTCTTTATTCATGCCCATGGATACATGTCCTTCAGTCGTTAGTTACTTTAGTCTTTCTTCGGTATTTGCAGAGCATGTTACCTTTTTGTTTTAGTCACTAACTTAACTGACCATAGACTAATTATTTATTTATCTGTCTCTTTCTTCACGTGGAATCGTAGACAGAGAAACTAACTAGTTTCTCTGTCTACGCGTGGAATCGAGATAATATATTTTCTAATAGATAATACTTCCAGACTACATAAAATCTTTGATTACGAACTTTAAGGCCCGTTATACACGGCACGGTTTCTTTATGGTACGGTGTCGGGTGTGTCGGAATATGTAGAGTTATACAGAATACAATCTTCCTAGATTATGGAATTAGTATGTACTTTCCTAAATTAAATGGAATTAGTATGTACTATATTTTTGCTAGAATGTCGAAAGTGTTACTAGATTAAATAATTAACGAATTCCGAACGTAACCGGAGATCTGTGAGTCGGTCTAAATAAATAGAATAACTTATTTTCCTTTTCACCTAAAATGTAAGGGTAACAGAATTAAACATTGTATTTAAATATTTTCTTAATTTTATGTGCAATTCTTGATGTATTAGTGGTTTTAATTGTAGTTGGATAAATTGTTATAAAAATACATTCAATATCTTATAACGTTTTGAAACAGTTCTGTCAAAATAAATTTACATAAGACTGTCAATATTAAAAGTATTTGGTCAAATAGGATCATTGTTAAAAAGTGGCGGGAATGTTAGATGTACTTGAGTAATATTGGAAAACTTTATAAGGTGTGGGCCCGCCAAATCTCGCTCTCTTGGATTCCAACTGTGAGGAAAGATGGACTACCGTCCGTTCATGTAAGTGAATTAATATTATTGCTGTTAACTGTGTTGCTCTGTACCTAAATGTTGCTTTAGCTTTGAGAAATGGTCCAAGAGATTAATGTGATAGGTAACAATATTATAATTGTAGCAAATGTACAATGACAATACTTTATAAAACAAGCTGCCATGAAGTTTGCTTGTCCTTCCTTCTTCATGATGACCTAGTTTCAACCACACTCTGAGCTTGCTAATTAAGAGCGCTATCACAATTTTTCTTGTTTGACTCGAGTTTTGATGTCGGATTATGGTTATACTAAAGGCACAATAGTGAAACAAATACATGCCCGAGAAAGTTTCATTCCTTCTTTTGGGAGTGTATTAAATAAATATTTCAGTTTGTTTAAATAAATCAGTAAAAACCTTGTTTCTGCAAAGGATGTTTCATAAAATTTTACTTTTTGGCATCTTCCGATGCTTTGTTACATCGAAGATATAATAGTTTATTAATTTTTAAAAATATCCATGGTACAATTGTATCTTCTACTTTCGTATGCATAAATCAATTTTTATGTTTCATACAGTAATACACCAAAAATAATTCCGTAAAACAGGGAGTTAATGATAATCTTTCGTCCGAAATTATATTTTTTATCTATGAATATTTAATAGAAATTCAAACAAAAAGTATTTAATAAATAAGTTTACTTTGTCACCTACTTGAAAAAAACAAAATTACTCTATTTTAAACTAAAATAATATTTTTAAACAATTGTTGTATGCAATGCTATAAATCAATATAAATCTCGGGACGCGCGGTCTTAGCTTCAGTCCGCGCCGAGCGCTTCCAGAGGGAGGACGTATCGCTCGCTCGCTGTTGCCGTCACGTGATCTCGCTCGCCAATTCGTCAAGAATAAAGCGCGACCAACACTTCTTGATTTGGAAAATTATTTTTTTTATTTAAAAGGATATACTTCCAGATTGGTCCCATTGTCATCAGGTCAGAATTTGATGATGGGATCCTGGAGAAATCGAAGGCACTCTTCGAATATTATAGGCACACCTATAGCGATTTGGGTATTTTTTGTAGTAACTCATGCATTTAAAAATAACTTCGCCATTTTCATTTGCATGTGCATTTTCATGTTTTCCGTGCTCTCGGAAAGCACCATTTGGTGAAGTGGAACTGATGATGAAGACCACAAATGGCCACCGGAACTACTCAATAATATCTAAGTATTTCACGGGTTGCAATTCGATTACTTTAATATGGTTGCTAAGCAATTTATGCTAGCCACGATGTGAATGGTGATATGGAGCTGATGGTGGACCAAGAGAACTCCTCAACAATTAACTTCCCTGCATCGGGAAAAGCAATATTTTGTAAAAGGCGATGAGCAAGTTGACACTAGGCTATTGTAACTTAAGTAGATAAATTATAAGCAGACCCACTAAAAAGCGTGAAATAAAACCTTTTTACCAAAAAAACAACCGACTTCCAAAAAAAACACTACAAAGTGAAAAATAACTTTAATTTCGGAAGTCGCGACTTCCGAAATTAAAGTATTATTTCCGAGTAGTTATTAATTATTTCCGAGAGTTTTTTTGGAAGTCGGTTGTTTTTTTGTTAAAAGGTTTTTTACATTATTATACTGTATTTTTTTGGTTCCGTACCATAAGGGTGCCAACGGGACACTATTACTAAGCCTCCGCTGTCCAGTGTCTCATGAACGAGAATGTTTATTTGTATTGCCGACGTGATTTTTTCGGTGTATATGATTCTCAGCCTAATTTGAATAAATGACTTTGATTTGTCTTTTTTACTTTTGACTTTTTATCCAAACTGTAGAAACAACTCACATTGCATTTATTTCTATCAATAAGTACTAAAATGTCTACCTACCTACTGAATAAATTAAGTATACTTACTTCAAAAACGAAGTAACTCAAACCGTTCTAGGTAACATTCATCGGTACAAATCATATTTCATGAACTATAAATAACAGATATTTAATTTACTTCAAAAACAAAGTAGCAAAGGCTCTTGTTGGTTTGTTCCTGGCATCCGACGCATAGCGGTTTGTATGTGTGCGTAGCGTACTTCACTAGACGCACACGTGCGCATCCGCCGCCGCGCGCCGTCAAATTTACCTAAAACTGAGTACTTCGATTTTGTAATAGCGCTCTTAAGCTGATATTACACATAATCATATAGTTTTCATTCACCTTTCTGACAGGTGCGGTGCGCCAGCCGCACCGCAGAGTAATAATGTGAGCTCTCCGTTAGGAGCATACAGGGTGTCCCTGGAAGTATGGATCAAATCGAATAGGGACGTGGGCAAGGTCATTTCCAAAAGTTTTAGCAAAAAAAAAAACAAAAAAAAAATACAAAAAAATACAAAAAAAAAAGAGAAGAAAGATCGAAGTCATGAAAACTATCAGGGCTATCAATTTTTTTTTTAGATAGCTCTGATAGTAATTTTTTTGTGATTAATTTCTTTGAACACTAAGCGAAGTGATTGAAAAATAAATTAAAATCGGTCATAACTTTTGAACCGTAAAAAAATTCACTGACATTCTCAGGTTTAAAAAGTTTGGAAATGACCTTGCCCACGCCGCTTTTCGATTTGATCCATACTTCCAGGGACATCCTGTATATGTTCTGTGTATGAGCTTGTATAAAAAAAGAAAAGCAAGAAAGAAAATACGTTTATTTGCGGTAAACATGACGTAAAATAGAACATACACAAAAAAAAAAATAAGAACAGGTTGGGGGAAACAAGCGTCACATCCACGCAAATCGGCTATCGCTTAGCATTATGCTGCGACCCGATGCAAGACAGAACCCTAGCGCTGGTTTTCAGCGACAACTGGCGCTGGCGTAATGACGTCGCCCAGTACAGTACAGTACGGTCAGCATCAAAAGTTGATTAACACTTCAGTTTTTTTAATCTTAGTTATTGAGCAAAATATTTGTTCAAAATTGCAGCAGAAGATTTTTTTTAGAATATATACTCTCGTCTATTATGTGAAAAGCTAAAAATCAGTTTATTGAAAAAAGTTGTTGTCAATTTAATAACATGTAAAAATGATAGTGTTAATCGACTTTTGATGCTGACTGTACCAGTACAGCGTACTTCAAGAAGTGATAGAATATACTAAACAGGAATATAAAAAAAAGAAATACTTATAGACACATGCTATGAGAATATCATCCTATGCCATCCATATGACACGGTCCTATAGTATACGACTAACCGCCCGGCGACATTTTATTTTTTGGCTTAGCGACTTAGCGAGCGCCCTTGTTAGAGTCGACGACGAATACCTCGAAGTGCGGGGTGAGGTGCGGTAACTGATGTTAGTGCGGGGAAGGGAGTGTCCTTTCTGTACGTAGTACTTAAGTATTCTGTGGTACTGGTACAGATTTGGTTTTCAATCGCCCATATTAACGTTCCGTTTTCCCTTTTTATCTGATTTGAGGTTAGAAACAATTTTGTATAAACGGCCTAAGCATCAGCCAGCCAATTTATTAAATGTTGTATTAGACGAATTGTTTAGTCAAAAGGCTAGGCAGTTAACTGAACGGCTAATTTAACCAGTTGGCTGCGACATACGTATTACCTTAATAGGTAATACAGGCTGGTGTCCGCAACTCCACGTCAATGCGCGTATTTTGCGTATTACCATAATATTGCATTTCTATGATGGCAGAAATGAAATAGCTGGCAATGAAATGGCTAATAATGCTGGGTAGAATAATATCAATGCAATAGAGCTTAGAAATGCTGTTTTTCGAGTGTAATTTTTATTTATTTAACAGATTAGTCTGTTGGCTAAAAAAATTACTTACCTAAGAATAAAACGAAAAATAATGTGTGGATAGTTCCTCCCGCCACAGAATACATGCTCTCGCTCACAGCTACTTGAACATATACTAAAAGACAAACTGTTTTAAACCACTTTATAAATTAATAAAAAACATAATGAAAACAATTTGTTAAGTCACTGAAAAAAAAATTATCTTAAAAAAAACAAGCTTTGCTTAAAAGTCTCAGTAGCCAGGTCATTAAATTAGAAAAAAACAGTGGAAAAAATCCTACTAGGCTACTACTGTCATTTCAGTCAACCAAGCAGCACCCTAACCTTTTTTTTTTTTTTTTTTTTTTTTAACCTAAGAGTTGCATTGTGATGTCAACCAGAACCACTCAAAAAGTCAAAATTATTATCAAAGCCTGTCTGGGCGGTGCAATTAAAACCGCTTTCTTTCGCTGGAATTTCTTTAGTGGCCTAATTTCCTTATTCCTTCAGCTTCGAGTATTTCGGAATAATGATGTTGTGTGCAAACGTTAGCAAAAACCTGTGGATGCAAAACCCTTTGATTTATGCGCAATCACATGCACACAAACCAAGCCAAACGCCCTGGCACACGTTTCCATACGTTTGAATTTTTATTGGTTTGTCGAGGATTGACAAGCGCGTGGACCCCGCAGTAATCCTGTGTGTGGGTCAGAGGATCATCTTTGGGGCGGGTTGTAGTATTTGGTTGTTGGTGTTGCGGTGGTTGTTTTTATCGTTGTTAATGAATCTTAAGGAAGGTACTTACATTTGTCTATCAGTAACATGTCTGTGTCATGTCGCGGATTAACAATTTTTAAATGGTACTTTTGTAAACAAAATTAACTATATCATGTTGTATTAATTTTACTTTTGGTGCTGAAGGCTAAGTTTCTGTGAGTGTCTTGTTATTGCTGTCTTATGAGATTGAAAATATTTAAATATCCTCCTAAATGTAGTTGTCTGAAACCATGTCAGTTTTGAAGCTCAACAGATGGTCCTAACTCTTGTCAAATTAGGAGGTTCTTTAGGAGTTCTCTGGTAGGTTACCTCATAGTTTGCCTACTAACTAACACTCACTGAGAGGAAGCCTGTTTCCCAGCAGTTGGAACCTTATTCAAATATGAGGTAAAGGTATAACTTCTGCTGTTTAACCTTTAATTTGGCAGAGATCCGAGTTGTTTTATTTTATGAAAATAGTTTATTTTCTGAAGTCCTATGGTTAAATACCCTCTACACCAGCATACTTACAAGCGCTGCTCGCTTGCTCAAGCATATATAAATATTTTTGCTCCTGATAACTCTTCAGATTACTACAACTACAAAGGTTCTCACAGTGTTATACTCCTGGCATTAGTTGACCATAACTGTTGTTTCTCATATGTGGATATTGGAACCAATGGAAAGGCTTCCGATGGAGGAGTTTTTGAACGATCGAGCTTGGGAACGGTCTTGGAAAGAAATACTCTCAATTTACCAGAGCAATGAGTCAGTGTGGGAGACGCTGCCTTTCCTCTAAAAACTTATATTATGAAGCCATATGGAACAACACCAATGCATAAAGAAAAGATATTCAACTATCGTTTATCTAGAGCCAGACGAATAGTCGAAAATGCCTTTGCAATTTTGTCAATTTTAACTGATGTCATAATGACATCAGTTAAAATTGACACAATTACATTGGCTGCTTGTTCTTTACACAATTGGCTTCGAAAAACGTCCGCTATGTACATTACCCAACAATGTGTTGATTTGGAAGAAGTACAACAACATGTTGTTATACGAGGATCATGGAGAGATCAATTGCACATAGCCATGGAAATTTTACCAGCAACTCGAAGTAATCACGCCTCTCGAGTGGTGGCAATAAGAAACGCTTATGCACAACTTTACAAAACAACGGAGGCATTGCCATGGCAAGATCATATGATCAACATATAACTTGATAGATACTTACCACAAAGTCGGATTCAACAGTTTCACGATAATCATCCGTGTCTGCCATAAATGATTCCATTTCCGTAAACCATGACATGCGTGGTTTATAAACGTCTGCTGCACCTGCTCCGGACCGCTTCGAACTGTTGATTTTTTTCACTTCGGCATGATACACAGATCTAAGATTTTTAATTTTAGTTTTAATTATTTTCATCGTTAAACTTGAATCATTCATGTCCTTTAATAAAGCCTCATAAGCATTATTTCGTGCAATATTATTTTTATATAAAGGAGAATGTGTGTTCCACAGACATTCGTAACTTCGATAATATGACGCAAAAAGCAAAGTGTTTTTTTCTCCCCATCGCGACATATTGAGGGTTTATTTCGTTTTTATTTTAAATTGACGCAGCAACTGTCGCGGATCGAGATCGAATCGATAATAGCATGTTCATAAGCAAACCTGTTCAGACGCGCTCGGAGTACGCCCCCTTCTACCCGCGCCTCAGGTAGCATGCTCGAAAATCAAACGTCGCACAGTGATCAATTTCAATTTAGAGGGACGAAATTATTACATACTGAAATCGTGAATTAAAGGTGTATTTATAACATTAAATAGTATCGAAAAATCGTTTTCACATAATTTAACTTGGTAATTAATATTCTATGTACTTTGTTACATCACTCCTCATCTAACA
Source organism: Amphipoea lucens (assembly GCA_947508005.1). Taxonomy (NCBI): domain Eukaryota; kingdom Metazoa; phylum Arthropoda; class Insecta; order Lepidoptera; family Noctuidae; genus Amphipoea; species Amphipoea lucens. Next base: position 13,689,680 of record OX382375.1, read on the forward strand.
CAACTTCTGGCTTGTAAAAGATTAAGTACCTCAATTGGCATTATACAGGGTGTTACGGAAAGGGTATATCAATACAAACGGGTTGAAGAGTGTGTCTGGTCTAGAATCTCTGTACAAAATTTCAGCTAAAAAGCAGTAACTTTGAAATTGCTTAATATTTTTTTATTTCGATAGTTTATTAAATTGAAATCAAAACAAACGTGTCACCGCACTACGAGGGTCATCATCCATTATCTGTAATGTGTCTGTGCGCCTAGTACAGGCACATCACGCCGCCGCGCGCCAGTGCAGCGCCGTGATGTCGAAATAAAAAAATATTAAGCATTTTCAAAGTTAATGCTTTTGAGCTGAAATTTTGTACAGAGATTCTAGACCAGATACACTCTTCAACCCGTTTGTATTGATATACCCTTTCTGTAACACCCTGTATGTTTTTGTTTTGCAGGTAATATTCTGATGTTAGATATTACAGGATCTGAAGATATGAGCAAAATTTTAATTAGATCTTCATTATTTTGATTCCTGGTCATCTTCCTGGTGTTATACTCTCTGTAATATCTGACATCTTTGTGGCGACTTTCCTGTGCGTCTTCTCCAAGCATACCAATTGGCAACAAAAAGTTGTCGATGATATCCTTGCCGTGTATGAGAACCTTATGGACTGTTGGTGTCATAGGAGTCATTTTCAAAAAAATTGTACGTTACACAAAAGAAACACAAGGGAATTCAAATTATTCGTTACATAAAGGATCATATTTTTACACAAAAGACATTGTAAAGAATAGTTCATATTGCCGTTTTCCACCTGTCTTGTCTTGGTATTGTTGAGGAAACTAAAAAAAACTAGGTGTAGGTTGTATTGTACCTTTGTTAAATTTTAATTCTAAACCCAAAAAAGAAATCATTGTAGTCATAATTTTGAACAACTTTTATTATGGGATCAACCCTGAATCGCGAAAAAAAATCAGCTATCCCATACATTTGGGTTCACAATCTTTAAAATCTATGGAATAGCAGATTATTTTTCATGATTTCAGGGTTAGTCCATAGTAAAAGGTGATCAAAATGATGGGTACAATGACCCCTTTTCGGGTATAGGGTGAACAAAAACAAAGTTTTTTTTTCTTTTAGTATGAAAATAAACAATTAAAAGGAGTTAAAAAACTGAGCACAAAACACATTAAGAGCTCTTACACACGAGCGGCATGTTCCCAACGGCAGAGGTAACTGCAGCCGTCGACGCGCGCCGGCGGCAACCGTCGACGTGCCAACGGCAGCCGTCGACATTTCGACTTCGAAGATATAGGTCGACGGCTGCCGTCGACGCGTCAATGGTTGCCGTCGACGCGTCGACGGTTGTCGTCGACGCGTCCACGGTTGCCGCCGGCGCGCGTCGACGGCTGCAGTTACCTCTGCCGTTGGGAACATGCCGCTCGTGTGTAAGAGCTCTAAAACATTTAAAAACAAAAACAGCCGAGTTTCCAACTCTAAGTTAATTCTACAAAAAAAAAAAAAAAAATCAAATTAAAAAACAACCGACTTCAAAAAAAAAAACACTCCAAAGTGAAAAATAACTTTAATTTCGGAAGTCGGTGTCGTTACTTCAGCATTTTCGTTTTTTGACACCGACTTCCGAAATTAAAGTTATTTTTCACTTTGGAGTGTTTTTTTTTTGAAGTCGGTTGTTTTTTTTTGTAAAAAAGTTTTTATTTTTCACTTTTTAGTTGTACCTACCCCACACAAATTCAATTAACACTAGTGCATTGAAGACACGACTCGAAGAATCATCAAAATTCACAAAAAATGCCGGAGATGGAGTACATTTATGCATATAACTTCGTACATAAGAATAATTACCTAATGTATTATATACTAAAACCTTCCTGAAAGTATGTAGATCACACTCATGAAAGAATTATCAAAATCGGTTCAGTAGTTTTTGAGATAATCGCGGACATACAAACATACATACATACATACGGGTCGAATACAGAACCTCCTTTTTTAAAGTCGGTTAAAAAGATTTTAAGCATTGCGCAACTTTTCACAGGTTGAACAATTTTCAGTATGAGAAAAAAAGTGAAAATTTGCGCACTGCTTAAAATCTTTTCCTGTCTATAAGAGATCAGTTTACCTACATAATTATATGATTATTAACCAGTAAGATACAGATTTTAAATTTGAAAAAACGTAACACTTATTTTGAGTAATTGTTATCACAATCTTAAACCTTACGCGAAATGAAAATATAAAAGAAATATTTTGATGAATAATTAAATACAATTATACAATTACTCAAAATAAGTGTAATCACAATCATCTTTTAACATAAACTCATTTGAAACAAGTTTTAAGTTTATAGTTTTTACCACACAGTCACTGGGAACAGTGTCTCTATCATTTTTTTTTGGAGTTATGAATTTTAACAAGGGCTTTTTAACAGTTTTTAAAAATCTAACAATATAATAAGTCAAATCTGATTTACGGTTGCGGTTCACAGAATACATCTACTTACCAAGTTTCAACAGTATAGTTCTTATAGTTTCGGAAAAAAGTGGCTGTGACATACGGACGGACGGACAGACAGACAGACAGACATGACGAATCCAAAAGGGTTCCGTTTTTTGCCATTTGGCTACGGAACCCTAATGACCAAGTTGAGTTCTCAAAAACCAGTTTTTTTTTTATCATTTCCATCATCAGATAAAAATTTCCTTTTTGCCTGTACTGGGTAGTGGGGCCGTCAGAAAAGAAGTGTAGTGTAGTGACATTTCGTGATGTTCTTTTAATATATTCCAAAACGGGTGCCAAATGTGCCCATATGGCTATTGGATCGTGACTGTTATTCGGTGAAATAGTGCAGAATGATTTTTCTTGAAGACCTTGTTCGTTTTTAGTATAAGTGACTCCAGTGTGTAATGTAAATTGTTGTTTAGACGCGCCGAAATGTGTTGCTTGTACTTCCTCACTTAATTTCGCAAGATAATTTTCCGAGAAATCACAATGGATGATACACTCAGTGTCAGATAGTGTCTCTTTGCATTTTTTGTACATTTGGTATGCATGATAAATGTTGAAATAGTGTTTTTTAAATTTTATAAGTTGATCGGTAAAAGACTCAATCAGAGGTCAGAGCTGCTAATGTCCCTTGTATGACATCCTTAACGGTTCTCTTAGTAGTTTTTTTATCGTTTTCTTGACTGTCGTTTTTTTTCATGTATTTGTGGTTCTTTGTTACCCATGCATTCCAAAACACAACCACGTCTTTATTTTTATGTGTCAAATCAAATGAGACTGTTTATTTTCACAACTTTGACATTCACCATACATACATTTTTTATTTAACTTATCACAAACAATAGCCGAAACCAGTTTCTCGAGATCATCAGTTTCTAAAACTCCAGTATTTTTAACTTTTGAGCTAAGAATGTCAAATTCGCATGTTTGACACATGCGCATGTATTTCTTTGTGCAACTTTAGGATCTAAAATATAAAATGGCTTGTATCTAGTAAATGTTGTGTAAGAAGCCAAACCACCTTCGTCCATATATTTCTTTTTTTTTTTTTTTTTTTTTTTTTTTTTATTGCTAAATGGGCGCACTCTTGACCCCGATCACGCCTGATGGAAAGCGATAGATGAGGTCTATGATGGATCGAGCGTGCCCAGAAGATGCCTGTTCACTCTTGATTTGAAGGCAGACGGGTTAAATGTGGGAGGGAACACAGATGCCGGCAGAGAGTTTGCAGTTTTTCTAGAGAGCCTTGTAGATATCTGATTTGCCGTTTATCTTTGTTGAACGTTTTGGTTTCTCTTTTTCCTGCTGTTGTCCTGCTGTTATCATCTCTTCCAAGAAAATCTTGTATCTCTTTAATCCTTTTTATCTTTTGAATTTCAAGTGCTCTTTTTTGTTTTCTTAGTCTTCCTTTTAGTCCCAAGCAAGAGTAACCAAAATTAGTCTTTAATTTATATTTTTTCACAATGTCATTGTTTATTACATTCTTTAAAACATCTCTTTCAGATCTAGATTTGGCTTTCGAGAATTGACTTGATAAGGATTCTTTCAAAACATAATTTTCGAAAATAGCCTTTTTCACTTTTTCTTTTTCCGGTGTTGGAATATTTGGCACTTCTTCTAAGAACCTCTCTGTTTTTAACCGACTTAAAAAAAAGGAGGAGGTTATCAATTCGACTGTATTTTTTTTTTAATGTTTGTTACCTCATAACTTGCGACTGGGTGAACCGATTTTCATGATTCTTTTTTTATTTGAAAGCTGGTGCTTCCCGTGTGGTCCCATTGTCACCATTTCAATATCTGATGATGGGATCTTAGAGAAATCGAGGGCAACCCTCAAATTTTATAGGCTCACTTATTGTTTTTCGCATATTTTATGAAGTATCTTGTGTATTTGCGTATGATTGTCACCATCTCAGGTAGCTGGGCTGATGATGGAAGGTACAACTCCTTAACAGTAAAAAGTTACTCGAACAGGCAAGGACTGTTTTAGTAAATTGTTTTGATGTTTGATAGGGCATTTGCCACATTTGATCTCATGATCATCAAGTCATGACCTGATGCTGCAGTCAGGATAGTCTGCAGAGTACCTAACTCCTCGACAACTAACAGCAGATATATCGTGTTTAGGCTCATTGAAAAGGGCTCGATGTGTGGATAAATGTACTGTTAATGAGGAACACCGAAATACATAAAGACCTGATGCTGAAGCCAGGAGCATCAGAAAAAGTACCAACCTTGAAATTACAGCACCGTAGTTGTGTTTGGGCTCATTTTAAACAGGACTAAATTTTAAGTTCAATGCAATGTTGACATAAGTCTGACCTGTTGCTGCAGCCAGGATTATCAGCATCTAGTCTAAAAACATCAGGTCAGGATTTGATGATGAGATCCTGGAGAAATCGAAGGAACTCTTCAAATATTATAGGCACACCTATAGCGATTTGGGTGTTTTTTATAGTAAATCGTGCATTTGCTCTCGGAAAGCACTATTTGGTGAAGTGGAACTGATGATGAAGACCACAGATTGCCACCGGAACCACTCAATAATATCTAAGTATTCCACGGGTTGCGATTCGATTACTTTAATATGGTTGCTAAGCAATTTATACTCATCACAATGTGAATGGTGATATGGAGCTGATGGTGGACCTGGAGAACTCCTCAACAATTAACTTCACTGCATCGGGAAAAGCAATATTTTGTTTGTAAAAGGCAATGATCACTAGGCTATTGTAACTTAGATAAATTATAAGCAGACCCACTAAAAAGCGTGAAATAAAAACTTTTTAAGAAAAACAAAAACGGACTTCCAAAAAAAACACTACAAAGTGAAAAATAACTTTAATTTCGGAAGTCGGTGGCAAAAAACTAAAATACAGATCCAAAGACACCGACTTCCGAAATTAAAGTTATTTTTCACTTTGTAGTGTTTTTTTTGGAAGTCGGTTTTTTTTTTCTTATTGACAACGGTGTTGTCGCTTCTTTGGTTACAACTCCTTCCATTTCCTTATTATTTAATACCTCATTTTCAGTCTTATTTAATAATTGTTTTAAGTTTTCCATTTGTTTTTTGTATCGATATATGGTTTTTCTTTGAGCTCTTATAACTTTTGTCATTCGTTCAATATTAACCTTTAGTTTTAAATTTTCCTTTGACTGAAGGTATCGAGCCCTTCGTTTTTAACCGACTTCTAAAAAAGGAAAAGGTTCTCAATTCGAATGTTTATGTTTTTTTTTTTTTTTGTGTTTGTTCGCGCATAACTCCGTCGCTTGCCAACCGATTTGAAAAATTCTTTTTTTGTTGGAAAGGGTATAGTTCCCAAATGGTCCCATGAAAATTTTATCGAAACCGGTTTTTGAAAAATCAACAAAAATCTAAAAATGTATCTACATTAACGATTTTTTTGTTTACTTTTTTGTGGGGTAGGTACGGTCAGCAGCAAAAGTCGATTAACACTTCAGTTTTTTTAATCTTAGTTATTGAGCAAAATATTTGTTCAAAATTGCAGCAGAAGAATTTTTTTAGAATATAAACTGCTATTATCTGACAAGCTGAAAAGCAGTTTATTGAAAAAAAATTGTTGTCAATTTGATAACATGTAAAAATGACAGTGTTAATCGACTTTTGATGCTGACTGTACAACTAAAAAGTGAAAAATAAAAACTTTTATACAAAAAAAATTTCGGAAGTCGGTGTCAAAAAACGAAAATGCGGAACCAACGACACCGACTTCCGAAATTAAAGTTATTTATCACTTTGTAGTGTTCTTTTTGAAGTCGGTTGTTTTTTTTTTTTGTAAAAAAGTTTTTCTTTATAATTTTTGTCAATATTTGGTTTTATTGTTTGGTTAGTTTTTGATTTTTCTTTTTGTTTTTGCTGTCGCCATTTTTTGCGCTGTTCGTTTTGCATAGTATCTGGTAATTTTTTAATTTTTATATACTTTCCAGTGCCATTTTTCATTATCTACAGACAAAAGTACAATATTTATTTATTATTATTATTTATTTATTTATTATTAATAATATCATTACTACAAGGTCTATCAAAAATTACTATCAAATTGAACAAACTTCTCCATGATGATGGTCCCCATCGTAATCGAGAAAAAATTATTCCCTTACAAAACTTCAATACCTACTCGACCTAAATGTCCCATACATTTGATGCGAGTAAGTATTGAAGGTCTTGACGCAGAAAAATTTGGTCACTAGCATAATGTCACTTTCGCAAAACGTCATTTTCTCACAACGTCATTTTCTCAAAACGTCATTTTCTCACAATGTCACTTTCGCAAAACGTCATTTTCTCAGAATGTCATTCAAGCCATTTTTTTATCGGGAGAGACCTAATACTAACACTGTAGAATCGGGTAAGTAATTTATTAAAAATTTACAAAAAATCATCAATCAAATTTTTATTACATACATAACTATATACATATGTGCTCAGTGGCGTGCACAGAGATTTCATACAGGGTATGCACAAAACAAAAAAATTACCAGTTTCAGCTTATTGTACCTACCCTACCTACCTGACTCTTACCGCAGGCGCGTATCCGCTATAATACCAAACATAATTTTTATCTTGATTAATAAACAAAATGCAAGAGAAACAATACAATGTCTTTTTGTGTATACAGCCAGTTAGCCAGGAATACTTATCATAAAACTTGTTATGAAAATAACGAGTGGTATTACCTTTTCTTTTAGATAAATCTAACCCGGGTACACTCCTTCCCTTTGCAATCAATTTAACTTTTCCTCAAAAGGTAACGTCGAAAACGCGGCCGATTTTAATTTATTAAAACACACATCGCCAGCACAGGTCTCACAGGTATAAATTTCCATTTTTTACAATAAACTTAGTAAATAATTACTCGACAGTCAATCACTTGCGCCAAGAAAACAATAATTAATAAATTCATCTATTTCAAGTAAATAGGTACTTAAACTCCCTTGCCACACGACATAAATTGATAAAAAACATAATAAATAAATTAAATAAAATCAAATTAAAAAAAAAAAACAAATCCAACAAAAAGCGAAAAACTTTGCAATTTTTACGTTACAAACTATTACAAACAATCCGACTAAAAAAAGTCGACCCTCTGCAATCAAAAATTAAGCGGTGTTTTTAAAGGTGGGTACTGACCAACGTTACAAGGTGTAATGTAACATTCGCATCGAGCGTGTTACTCATCGAGCAGTTACGCAGTGTCCTTAAAATCGACGTAACATGCTCGTCAAAACTCTGTGCTCCGTCGCCGCCAGTTCACTCCGAGATGGCCGACAGCGAGGACGTATTGGGAACTTTAATTCTACTTAGTTATTGTTTCATCCAAGTGAAGAAAAAGAAAAAACGTTACTGGACATCAAACTTATTTAAAAAATAGAGGCGTATGTGGTGGTTTGTCATTGATAGCAATATTAAAAAACCAAATGATTACTGGACAGTATAAAAACTTTGTACGCATGTCTCCGATTGATTTTGAAGAACTATTGAATTTAATTGGACCAAAAGTACATAAAAACGATACAAATTTTAGAAAAGCTATCAGTGTCACGGAACGGTTAGCACTAACGCTTCGTTTTTATGCTACAGGAGATTCCTATACTAGTATGCAATATCTTTTCAAGATATCAAAACAACGAATAGGATTTATAGTGAAAGAGGTCAGCGAAGCCCTTATTGGAGCATTAAAAGAATATGTAAAGGTATGTATTATGTATGTATTAATTCAGAAAATGTAGTCATTACATATCAAATTAAATTAAATCACCAAATTCTGACATAAATTGTTCACTCATAGCTGGTGACCCACAGTCATTTTGATGGGACGTATTTGATGCAGGAGTTTCAGGGCTTTGCTGTGGCTCATAGTCATTTTGATGGGACGTATTTGATGCAGGAGTTTCGGTCCGTGGCATCGATGAGACTCTGGAAGTTGTTGGTCGTGTAGAGTAGCCTGAATAACTGTAGCTGTTCATTCCATTTCCAACATAGTCATACTCTCCGCGATCAGCACTGAACAATATATTTGATATATAATGCTGCACATGTATTTTTGTTGTCTTTGAATAAGATCGTAATTTATTTGCCAAAAACATACCATAGGCTTCACATTCGTCAGGTCTGTGCGAAGTTGCCTCCGTTTGCTCGGTTCTCTTTTTTAATATATTTAAAGTAGATACCATTATCTCTTCTGGGCTTGAGGCTACTGATTTCTTCCTTTTTGGAGGAGGAGGGCAATCACTGTCGCTTTTTTTGGCAGACGGAGGGCAATCATCAGGCAGTTGTTCTGAAGCACCTTCATGTCCACGTAGCTGAAAATAAATATTAATTATTATTTCAGACGCCAGAAACACCGGAGCAATGGCTGGTTGTAGCAAATGACTATGATACTTTGTGGAATTTTCCACATTGTTTAGGTGCAATCGACGGTAAACATATTTTACTGCAATCACCGATCAACAGTGGCAGTGAATTTTATAATTACAATGGTTTCTTCAGCATCGTATTACTGGCAGTTGTTGACGCGAAATATAACTTTTTGTATGTAAATATTGGGTGTCAAGGAAGAATATCTGATGGAGGAGTTTTCAACAACTGTGTTTTAAACGAAAAACTAAAAAATAATGCACTAAACCTCCCTCAGCCCACTGCGTTGCCAGCAAGAACAGAAGAAATTCCATTTTACTTCGTTGGCGATGAAGCTTTTGCTCTTTCCCAAAATATGATGAAAGTATATGCAGGATATCATGAACGTGGTTGTAAAGAAAGAATATATAACTACCGACTTTGCAGAGCTCGTAGAGTAGTGGAAAATGTGTTCGGCATATAGTCAGCAGTGTTTAGAGTTTTGCGGAAACCAATGTTGTTAGAACCGAAAACCGCGACATCTGTCGTAACAGCAATAACATCTCTCCACAATTTTTTAAGAAAAGGTAATAATGCTCATGTATATACCCCTGCAGGTAGTTTTGACGAAGAATTGAACGGCTAGGTCAGATTAGGAAACTGGAGAGAAGGTAACAATGATATGACTAGTATGTTACCCTTGCAAATAAGACCGCGAAGGGCTACAACATCTGCTCACAATATTCGTAATGAAGTTGCTGAATACTGTATTCAGCAAGGGTCTGTAAGTTGGCAAGAAAATTATGCTTAAAATGGACTTACAGTATCTGTTGTGTCACGAGGTGTATTTCTATCCAGTAGAAATAACATGGATTTGTAAGCGAACCAAGTGCTGTGGTAAACTTCATCTGCACCTGAAATTTAATTTGTAATTAATATTGAATTATTTTAAATAAAAAGAAGCACTATACAGATTAATACCGAGTTTATATTGTTTTCCCCACACTAGCTTGAAAACACCTACTTCCCTCACTAATTTCCACCCCCCCTACTATAACCCGCGTTAAACTTAATAAATAATTACGTACCTTTTCCAGTACCAGTTGATTGTTTAGTTTTCTGTTTTTCCCTCCTCAATGATGCCAGTAAACTTGTCATTTTCTTTTTACAGGCTTCTCTTTCGCTGTCGAGTAACGAAGCCAATCTATCCCAAGCGTCTTCTTTCTTTAATTTGTTATAATGCTCTGGGTGAGCTGGGTTCCACAACAGTGTTTCTTCTTTGTATTTTTCAATAAAATACAAAGTTTTTTCTTTATTCCACTCCATGCTTCTTGAAACTAGATATAATTACGAGAGGAATAACGGGTGATCACTTGCGATGTCCACGTGCGCTCGTGACGACTCGCAACGGCGTACTGACTGAACCGCGTAACAGTCAAAGGATTCGCCAAAAAACCGACAGCCGGGTGGAGCACTCAAAGCGAGCAACGAGCGGCTCGTTGCTTGCTGGTTTTCCCGTAACACGACGTACTGACTGCATGAATGCTCGCTGTGTAACACGTTACATTACGCCCCGTAACGCCGGTCAGTACCCAGCTTAAGGGTTCTCAATTTGGACGGTTTGCAATGTAAGCTATGCTTCCAAAACTCCAACACACGCATACATTTTCACGCACACAGTCACACTTTTGCTGTGTACTACACGAGATGCGTTGTATGAAGAATAAGCAAGGCGTAGTACTGCTTTTGCTCACGGGAGCGATGCCTGCGCGTTGCGCGGCAGTGGATGATCGCCGCTCCAACGAGTTAGTTCCAAAAAAAAATTAACAGATGGCGCTTAAGCTAAATTACCATGATTTTTTAAATTATAGTTATTTATCATTTAGAGGGGCATGTATGTATATATGTATGTGACTACAGCCACTACAGGGTATGCAGAGCTTATTTGCATGTATGGAGTGCACGCCACTGTATGTGCTTAAAATGATCTATCATGTAATTGGTTATTATAATTATTATGTTAAAAAATTGGTGTGTAATGTAATGAGACGCCTTGTGTAATTTTTCGAGTCTAGAAAGAAAGCCGCTATTGGGATAACCGAATCGAAGAAAGTTTCATAAAACATACTTACCGCGGATACAGAATACCGAATAATATAGGATTTTGGCAAAAAAAAACCGGCCACGTGCGAGTAAACTATGAAATTGAGCGGTACAAGGAACAACACGCCTAACCTTGCATCCAAACCCACTAGTTACTGAACTGTTGAACCCGACCGTGGTGGTGAAAAGGCTGAAGAGGAACCACATTCTATAAGTGGGAGGCGCAGCACTGGCTGCTCCTTACTTAATTACTTACCCGATTCTGTAGTGTTAGTATTAGGTCTCTCCTGAAAAAAAATAGCTTGAATGACATTCTGCGAAAATGACGTTTTGCGAAAGTGACATTGTGAGAAAATGACGTTCTGAGAAAATGACGTTTTGCGAAAATGACATTATGCGAAAGTGACCAAATTTTTCAAGATGACATTTTGCGAAAGTGACGTTCTGCGTCAAGACCTTTCTGTGGTCTTGACGCAGAACGTCACCAATAAAAACTTAAAAACTTTAAGAGGTGCTTTAGACCATCGAACTGAACAACTTTCACTATGGGACCAACTCTGAAATCACGAAAAAACATCTGCTGTTTCTTACAAAAGTTCAATACAAATACTCGACCAAAATGTATGAACCAGCAGATTTTTTTTCGTGGTTTCAAAGTTGGTCCCATAGTAAAAGTTGTTCATATTCATGGGTAGAACACCCTGTGAAAATTGGATAATGATAAAAAAAATCCCTGTAGAAATGAAAAAAAAAACAGGTAAGTATAACAGCTTTGATATATGAAGGAGAAGGTATGGGTGTGTCTCGTTATCATCAACCATATTTCAATTACTGTGGATAGATAGTGTTGGTTATTGCGCAATAGAAAAACGGTTTGCAGTTCAAATCAGATTGTAATTTCACGAACAATTTAATCATACACTGTAGGTACACGATACAACCAGGTCCAGATACATAGTAAAATAATTATGTACAGTAACAAAGTAATTGCGAACAAATCGAATGATCGATTATTGTTCGTTTAGTGACAGAGCCACCCAAATAAAGCGTATTTAGAATACAGGTATGTAATTCCAGCAGCAAGGCTGAACTTAAGTAAACTGACAGGTTTGGCGGGAGCTAGTGCTCTGTAAGGAGTCGAGTCCGAAGACCAACTGATTGACTGACTGACTGCCGGAACAAACAAGTGCGCTCAGTTATAAAGGGTTTGTCCCAACCACGCACTCGCTCCACAACCCAGTCCGATGACGTACGGAAGTACGTCATCGTGTTTACTCGATACACAACACTAAAATGTGCTAAATCTAATAAGACTTACATTACAAATAATCAAATAATACAAGATTAATCGTCGTAAATAAACAATGGTGATTTCACAAAGTAAATCATTTTAAAATTAAAGTAGCATGTCATCAATTGTTTTGAATGAAACCATCGGTTACAATAAATTGAAATAAGTTACCAAAATCAATTACTGCGTACACCGAGTACTCAATAAATTATGTTCCGATTTATTAGACAATAATTGATACTGTAAGAAGTAAAACGCAATTGACGATTTCCAACTATATTTTCGTAATGTTATACAAAACAACTTAAAATGACTTGTACGATAACTAGGGAAAAATGCGTAAGCTAGTTCTCAGTGCTGTCCAGTCAGTGAGACTGAAGCAGTCCGAGAGCGCAGCGAACACACTCTGAGTCGAATGTTTTTTTTTTTTTTGTAATGGCATCTCGCAGTTCAACCTATGAGGTTGTCGTCTGCTTAACCGGGCTTGCCTGTGGATGCCTCAAAATTAAGGCCTCCAGCCAGGGCTTAAAAACTTACTAAAACTAAGCGACTACACGCTAAGGGCACCCCCTGTGGGGTACGGACCTCGGCTTAGGGCGTCGCTGGGGGAGGGCAGCAAGGGACAGGCTGGATCGGAATTATTTTGGGGCGAATTTAAAGCTACAGGCTCAGCGGCGCGGGCTGGCTCGAGCAAGGGTCGGGGTGGATCTGAGTCGAACTCGTAGAAATCGCGACGCCCCCGTAAGGGGGCGTGGCGAGCGGTGCCGGGGCTTCGCCCCCCGGCCGCGGAGGCAATACGGTGGCCTGCTAAAACAGGCCCCTCCCTGTTGTCGGCGACAACGGCCTGCGGCTTCGTTGGCCGCACGTAGTGCAGCCATGTGAGTGATTGCTAGTTGTTTTTCTGTAGGCGCGCCGCGACGCTGTTATACAGCGCCGCTTTCTTCACGACACCTCGGCGGTCTGTCCCCGCCAGTAGAGACCCCCAGTTACCTGGAGGAGGCCCGGCGGGGGACGACCAGCGACAGAGGTGCCGACTCGACGCTCCTACAGAATATAGGTGTTTGCTCCCGCCCGTCCCGCTTTCAGAGCTAGCCGATCACGGTCCGGGTTAAGGAGCAGTCGTGTGTGTGTGAGCGGTATTGTTTTGTGTGACACCGCTCAGTGTCTACGCGTATCGCGGCCCGCGCTGCGCCTACGCGTGTGAGTTTAGGCGTCTGTATAGTGGTGTGTGGCTGCGCTCGTTGCGTAACGTGCCTATATTAACCTAGCACACGCTACGCAACGAATGTATGTAATATGTGGAGTTCAGTTGTTTCAAGTGAGCCGCGTGTAACCTGGGTGCGGCTCACTTGAGGCGTCAGTCCGGTGCGATGGGGTCGTCGTCCGCTACCAGGTCGCGGGGCAAGGGTCTCGCGTCGGGTGGGCGCGCGTGCCAGGGCGCAATGTCCTGGATATGCGGCCAGGCGGATGCGTCGGCACGCGCGAACATACCCTTCGCGAGTCGCCGCACAAACTCGTCCAGGCTCTCGATCCCGAGGTCCCGTTCTATGACATCGTTCCTCACGAAACGAGGAGCGTCAACAATTGTCCGCAACGCTTGACTTTGCTGCGTGCGGAGCAGCTTTCGGCTCGACTCGCTCGTGAGGGCGAACCAGGCCGGGGCGGCGTACGTCAAGATTGGGCGCACGTACAACTTGTACACGCCCAACTTGACGCGCGCCGGGATGCGGGATGAGAGCACCGGTTTAAGGAGGTTGCGGGCGACCCTACCTTTTGCGGCGACCGAGCGGACGTGTGGCCCCATCGTGAGCCGACGATCGATAGTCACCCCCAGGTACTTGACCCGGGGCGACCACGCGATGTCGGCTCCCTGCAGCTTCAAGGGTGGTGGGAGAGGCGCGAAGCCGGTGACCATCGCCTGCGTCTTACCCACGTTAACCGACAGCCGCCACCTGGACAGCCATTCTGGCAGCATGTCGAGCGCGCGCTGCATCTTGACCGCCGCGTACTTCGCATTAAGCGATGTAGTGATGTACGCGGCGTCGTCTGCGTACAGCGCGAGCATGGCGTCAGAGGTGACGGGGATGTCGTCGGTGTAACGCGAGTAACACGCCGGCGACACGCAGCTGCCCTGCGGTACACCCGCGAGCACCGGACGGGCGCTCGATAGCGCCCCTTCGACCACCACCCTGAAAGTCCTGTCTGTGAGAAAAGTAGAGACCACCTTGACGACGCGACGGGGCGCGCCGGAAGTGGCCAACTTGTATATTAGGCCGTCGTGCCACACACGGTCGAAGGCCTTCTCCATGTCGAGGAATACTGCCACCGAGTACTCCTTCTTGTTGGTCGCGGCTGCGAGGTGGTGCAGTACCCTCGACAGCTGGAGCGTCGTGCTATGCTCCGCCCGAAACCCAAACTGCTCCGGGCGCGGCGCGATGTGAGGCTGGAGATGTCGCAGCAGGAGTGCTTCGAACACCTTGGAGACGGTCGACAGGAGTGTGATCGGCCGATAGCTCTCCGGCTTCAGAATATCCTTTCCCGCCTTGGGCAGCATGATGACGCGCCCCTCCTTCCACGAGGCGGGAAAGGCCCCCGTGCGCAGTATCGCCGTAAACAGGCGCGCCAGCGCCGCTACCATGCGGTACGGCAGGTGGCGCAGCACTGTATTGGTGATACCGTCAGCACCGGGGGCCTTCCTGGGCTTCGTCTTTAGGATGGCGCGTCTGACTGCGCCGGGCGAGAAAAAGACAGGGTCTTCATCGGGAGCTATCGGCGTGGCGAAGTAGTCTCCCAGGTGTTGCTCGACTACTGCGACATGGTCGGTGTCGCTGGTCGGGTTTGGGCGGAACTGACGCTCCAGGTGTTCGGCGAAGACCTCCGCCCGGTCCTCCGCTACATACTTAAGCGCCCCGTCGCTGTTGAGCAGCGGACGCACCGGGGCTGGGGTACTCGTTAACTGGCCGCACAACTTGTGTAGTGACGGCCAGCTGTCTGCTGTGGCATCGATTTTGTCCTCCCAGCCCGCGGTGGTGAGCGCCTGCAGCTCGGCCTTGACCTTCTCCGCGAGACGGTTGAGCTCTCTCTTGAGGGTGGGGCATCTTAGTTGTTGCCACTGCTTGCGAATGCGCCTCTTCTCGGCGATCATTGCATTAATGTGCGCCGGCAGGGGCGGCAATAGCACTCTCCCCTGCGGCTGCGTGCTAGTCGCCGTTTCTAAGGCGCTCTGTATGCAAGCAGTGACGTCATCCGCGGTCTTGTCAACGTCTGCGGAGGTAGCGATAGGCCGAGTCGGCGTGGTGGCCTCTACTTTTTCCACGAACTTCGTCCAGTCCGTGGTACGACGTGGCGCTATGGGCTTCAGTCGGGTCGGCATTCCCGATAAGACGACGAGTGCAGGTTGGTGGTCCGACTGTAACTCGTCGTCAATCACTTGTTGTGTGATCTGGCAGCTCAGCCCCCGGTGGACTACGATGTCCAGCACGTCCGGCATGTAGTTGGCCGCGTCCGGGTAATGCGTCGGCGTCTCTGGGCCGGACACCGTATAGCCGAGGGCTTCCGAGTCCGCGAGGAGCCGTCTCCCCTCGGTATTCGTTGTATAGCAGTTCCACGCCGGGTGCTTGCAGTTCAAGTCGCCGGCGAGGATGGTGGCGCGCGTGGTGCCTACAAGCAGGGCCCGCAGCTCGGTAAGGTCCAGGCGAGCCGCGGGCGGCTTGTAGCAGGCGTAGATGTTGATGTCCTCGCCGGCTACGTGCAGCTGCACACCCAGGGCGTAGAAACTGCTAATAGACGGCAAGGGGAGTTCCTGGTGGACGACTCTTCGCCTCACTAGTACCGCCAGACCACGGTACCTTACGTGGGCCGACCTTTCGTCCTTCCTGTATAAGTGATACCCCGGGACCCTGACCCTATCTTCGGGTCCTAGTAGGGTCTCACTTATAAGCGCCACGTCGATGTCCTGTTCCCTCAGGAGATGGCGGAGGGGGGCGACCTTTCCTCTAAGGCCGCGGGCATTCCAATGAATCACCCTTAATGGCCTAGCCATGATACAGGGTAAGCAGCGTGGCCAGGCCATCAAGGATGACCGTCTCGATGTTCTGACCCTGCCTGATGGCCTTGATAAGGTCCATCAATAACTTAATGGCGCAGGTCGTGAACTCTCTATTTTGTGGCTCGGATCTGGCTTCTTGTTTTGTTGTAGCGCCGGAGGCGCCGCGGCTCGCTCTCTGAGCGAACTGTTTTAGTTCCGCTTGCTGCCGCGGCGCAGCGCCGGCGCTAGTCCGAGCGTCGGCGTTTGTTTCGACCTGCGCCTCGGTAGAGGCAGGGTCGGCGGCCTTGGGAATTTCTTCCTGTGTCGCCGGGGGGGGGGGTTGGGTCTTCTTCCCCTTTCCTTTGCCCCCACGCCCCTTCTTCCTCCTCCGCTTCGAGGAGGTGGCTTGGCTCTTGTCGGTGGGCCCGTTGGCTGCCGCCATAAGTGTGGCGCTCTGGGCCTCCTGTTCGACCATTTGCGGCCCTTCGGTGGCCGCTTGAGGCCGGCGCGCAGTGGTGGCCGTGATGGCGGCAGTCCCCGCTCGCTTGTTCCGGGTCTCCGCCTGGAACACGGGGCACTTGTTGTTGCACGCGTGTGCGGGCCACCGCAGTTGACGCAGGTGGCCGGCTCCTCCCGCGGGCGCGGGCAGTCACGTGCCACGTGTTCCCCTCCGCATCGGACGCAAGCGAGCGGTCGGTGGCACTGGTGCGAGCTGTGCCGGAACTTTTGGCACCGGTGGCACTGAGCGGGGCCACGTTTGCCCCGCCAAGCCTCTATCTTGACACCCCGCATGTACATAAACACGCTGGTGTCAAAGATAGCCCGGACGTCTGGCGTCTTCTTTAGAACTGCGTGGAACACGCAGCTGGGTCTTCCTTGTGCGCCCTAAATGTGGCGCACGTACTCCGGCTGGTATCCCAGCGTCCGGAGCTCCTCCTCGATCTCCTGGGGGTCCGTGTCCGGTGGCAGCCCCCTGATGGCGATCTTCATGTTGCGTTCCGCTGGCAGCGAGTAAGCGAACCACGAAACGCCGCTCTCCTTCTCCAGGCCACTCCCTCCAACCTTCCCATGGCCCTACCAACATACGTTATACGGGCCGAAACGTGGGGCGGCTGCGGACATAGCACCCTTGGCAATCTTATCAGTCCGCAGGCGCTTCTTGACCCTTACAAGTTATAGCCATGTGTGTCCCTAATGACAACTCTCCCCAACTGGGCTTGTAACACACACAGAACGGTCGTCGCCTTCGTCGCCGGCCGTCGTGTCCTGCCATTTTGCTCCGTCGTTACTGCCATTACATGGCAGCAACAACGGAGCACCCTGAAACACAACACAAAAAACGCAAATTGCACACATATTTTTTTTTTTTTTTTTTTTGGGTAATATTTTTTCCCGTTCCTCCTTTTTTTTTTTTTTTTTTTTTTTGTATTGTGTTTCTTTTCAATACATTTTAGTCTGTTATTTTTGTTCCTTTTTCCCTTTTCTCTCTTTTTTTTTTTTTATAGAACATATTACATACACTACATATAATACATAAATAAATACCACGTAGGCCATCATGGCGTGCCTCCTCTCTCCATTCTACTCCGGGCGGCATGCCAGTAGTGCGCGTACTCTTTGAGCCGGTCAAAGTTCGCCGGTGAACTTACAAGATCGCCGTAGTAGATCGGGCCAGCCTCCACGCGGCTTACCCCATCCATCATCTTGCACCTGGCTTCCTCATACAGGGGGCAAGCCCACAGCACATGGTGCAGGTCTTCCTCATCCATACCACAATAGCACATACTGTCCTCACATAACGTCATATCATGCAACCTTTTCCTGAAACACCCGTGTCCCGTGAGAATCTGGGACAGCTGGTGGTCCGGCACGATCCAGTGCGACCTGACGCGAGCCGCCACGTCCGGGAAGAAACGGAACAGCTCCCGTCCTTTCTCCTCATTTACCCATCTCTTTTGCCACACATCCATCGTCTCATCAGAGATCTCACGCCTCCGTCGGGCCAGCACCTGTTTCCGCAAACCCAGCTCGACCTGTGCCTCGGCCGCGCTCTGGCGCTCCTCATCAAACCGCCCCGCACGGATCACCTCCAAGTCCGCCGGGAGAACGCCGGCCAATACTGCCAGCGCAGCCGTACTGGTAGACCTGTACGCCTTCGTCAGCAGGATCAGACTCGATCTCTGGCACCTGAACAGCGCGCTGCGAACAACGTGGAGTGTTGCCCTTTTGTGCCAACAAGCCGCAGCATACGTGATCGTGGCGACGAAAGTGCCCCTGTAGAGGACGCGCAGACCGGGATATCGAATGCCCCAGGACGATGCCGACACCCTCGACATCTTCCCGAAGCATTTGGCCGCACGCTCCCCTATCGATACCGCATGCTGCGCAAAGGACTGATTTGCGTCAAGTACCACGCCCAGCACCGTCGTCGAGGTGACACTCCTGACCGAATCCCCGGCCAACTTGACAGTGGGGGCCCGCTGGAATTTTCCCCTGACCGTCATCATAGATGACTTTGCAGGGGAGAACCCCAGCCTGTTCCTGGCACCCCAGCTCGCGACCAAGTCCAGTGTAATCTTGGCCGCTGCCTCAATCCCAGAGCGAGATTGGGACTCGATCAGGATGGTCACATCGTCCGCATAAGCGACCATACGGACACCGTCAGGCAGTGGCAGCCGAAGCAAATCGTCCAAGAGCAGGTTCCATAATGCCGGACCCAGGACAGACCCCTGAGGGCAGCCCATGGTGGACACCTTCCACTCCACCCGGTCCCCGATGAATAGCCCAACTCGTCGGCGGACAAAGTAGTCCGCCAGCATCTCAAAGATGTTAGGCGGACACCCTCCCCGCTTGACTTTCGTCAGGATCATCGGCCACCAGGCGTTGTCGAAGGCGCCCGAAATATCCAGGAATATGGCCTGCACATACTTGCCCGAGCCCTCCCTCGCGGCGCGCAGGATATCATTGAGCGCCGTGACGGTTGACTTACCCGGAGAAAATCCGTGCTGGGCAGCAGAGATCTGGTTGCCGATCGTGGGAGCGCACTTCAATATTACGCGTTCCAAAATTTTGCCGAGCACTGGCAGCAGCGTAATTGGCCTGTAGGCCTTGGGGTCGGTAAGCGGCTTGCCATTTCCTTTCGGCAGAACAAGCAGCCGGCCCTCCTTCCACACATCCGGAAACACACCATCCGATACACACTTGCCGTACACCGCGGTGACTTCCGCGGGTGCAGCGCTCCAAACATTCCGAACTATCCGCGCACTGATTCCGTCTAGTCCCGGTGCCGTATCAGGCAAGCTCCTAATGATGCCCCCCAGACTGTCACGTGACAGAGGAGGCGCAGCTTGGCCCGACGGGGTGAGCGAAGCAGCGACGCGTATCTGCCTGTGGTATGGCGTATCCCGGGACGGATCATCGTCCGGGCACAGCGCACACAGGAGACCGGTCGCCGCCTCCCCCACAGTGCTGGCAAAGCCCTCCGCCAGTTGTGTGCCGTTTATGACCCGGGAGGGCGGCTTTAGCCTGCCGCACGCGGCACGATATGCCAACCCCCACGGGTCCGCGTTGCCAGACTCAGCAATCTTTCTAAAATGCGCAAGCTCCGCCTCCTCCATTGCCTCTCGGTATCTCGCACGCACCCCATGGAACTCCGCACGCAGTCGCTCCTCTCTCGGACCCCCGTCCTTTCTTGACTCCTGCCATTTACACCTCGCCTTACAGTTCTGTTTCCGAAGCTTTTCAAGCTTCGGATTCCACCATTCATACCCTGCGTCCTTTGGTGATCCTTTCACACCTAGAGCCTTACTCGCCACTTCCACAATCACTTTCGTAAAGTCCCGACAGACAAAGGACGCCGGCTTGCCGAAGTCAAGCCCACCCATTCGCGCATGGATAGCCTGCTGGAAGCGCGGCCAGTCCACTCCTTGATCCCGGAAGCGC
This sequence comes from Amphipoea lucens, assembly GCA_947508005.1. Taxonomy (NCBI): domain Eukaryota; kingdom Metazoa; phylum Arthropoda; class Insecta; order Lepidoptera; family Noctuidae; genus Amphipoea; species Amphipoea lucens. Next base: position 13,709,918 of record OX382375.1, read on the forward strand.
ACCGGCTCCTTGTCCGGTCCAGCGCTGTGGCGACTCCTGGCTGCACCCACCTGGAAGGTAATGAGCCGGTGGTCACTGCTGCTGGCTCCATCCTGCACTGCCCACTCTGTCAGTGTGACACTCCTAGTGCTCAGTGTAATATCTATGTTGGACTCACCGTTTGGGCCGCTGAAAGTGGAAGGTTGGCCCTCCACGTTATTAACGGTGAGTCCGTGGGCGGCTATGAACGCCTCTAACGCCACCCGCCGGTACTCCGCAGCGTGGCCTCGGCCAGTGTAGTGGCGAGGCTCACTGTGCCACATCGGCGAGTGGGCGTTGGCGTCTGCGCAAATGACCACGCGCTTCCCGCGCAGCGCATGCATAATACCCTCCAGGTGGTGCAGGTGGCGGTCGATGGGCTCCCCGTACTGAAAGTACGCGGAGACCACGTGCAGGTCGCACTCCTCCAGGTGGACCACGATGCAGTGGTCAGTTGAGAGGTTTTGCAGCACCGCGCAGGCCATGCCACGTCTGTGGACGTAAATGCCTGCCTTGGCTGTTGGCCCGTGCTGCAGGATGCTGCTGAAGGGCCTTTTGAGATGTTGACTTAAGCCACTTCTTATGTGCGATAGCTCACAGGTGTTAATTGTTTTAATTAAAGCAGAAGCACTAATCAAACTTATTTATTTAGATAACTTAATTTAGCGTTACAATGGAAAAGGTAAACAAAGAAATGAATTGGCGAGGAAGCGCAAGCAAGCCAAGCAAAAATGAAGTGAGTCGATACATTGCTAGTCCGCGGTTTATAAACTAAAGCTCACATACACAATAAGGTTCACTTTTGCTAATTACTTTAAGACGCCCGCTAATGACCGATGGGCGTAAACAAAGGATCGAACGATATGACGTATACGGTGGCGTGATTTCTTGCCGAGGTGTCACCGCTCATTAGCGGCAGCGGATGTCGTAGCGGTTTTGGTCGCTACACTACTCCCCCGCTGAGACCGTGTCTACGGGCGATAGTAATCCGGGAATTTAACTATACGCCCACTCCTTGTCTTCTTGACAGCCTCTGGCACTTGCTGTAGGTCTGGAGTTGAAGACTCTTCTCTGGCGATATATGCTGGTTTTAAACGGTCTATGGTGACTGTCTGCCTCTTGCCTTCCACGTCGACGTCAAATGTCTTCAGCCCACGACGTAGTACCTCGTATGGCCCGAGGTATGCTGCTTGCAAGGGCTTTCGTGCTGGTCCCTGACGGATAAAGACGTGTGTCGCTGTGCTCAAGTCCTTTGGTACGTAAAATGTCTTTCCAGAGCTAGTATGCCACGAGGTTGGTTGAGGTGCCAGTTTGCTCATGTGGGTCCGAAGTCTGCTCACCAGGTTGCTTGGTTCCACCATTTCGTGTGTGTTGGCCGAGAAGAATTGCCCAGGAAGCCGTAGTGGCGCGCCGTAGACAATTTCTGCTGTGGAAGCTTGAAGGTCGCTTTTCCAGGCGCTGCGGATGCCCAGCAGCACCCACGGGAGAACCTCAGTCCAATTGGAGTTGGAGTGGCAAGCGATGGCTGCTTTCAATTGACGGTGTAGTCTTTCGACGAGACCGTTCGCTGCGGGATGGTAAGAAGTGGTGGTATGGTGGGTAGCACCCACCAGCTTGGCGACTTCTTTGAAGGTGTTTGACTCGAACTGTCGCCCGCGGTCGGTCGTGATATGCTCTGGACAGCCGAACCGTGCGATCCATCCGGATACCAGGGCTGACACGCAGGTCTCGGCGGTGATGTCCTGGAGTGGCAGCGCCTCAGGCCACCTGGTGTAGCGGTCGACTATTGTGAGACAGTACCTGTTACCAGAACATAAAGTTAGAGGACCTATTAGGTCTAAATGAATATGTCGGAAACGGGCAGAAGGTGCTGCATAAGTTGCTGGTGGTGCTGACGTGTGCCTTGTTATTTTGCATCGTTGACATTGCTGGCACTCTTGCGCCCACTGTCGACAGTCCTTCTTGATTCCTGGCCACACAAATCGGTCCGTAATCAAGCGTACAGTGGCCTTAACCCCTGGATGGCTTAAATTATGCAGTGCATTAAATACCTGTCGGCGGTGTGCGGGGGTAACGTACGGCCTCACACTGTCTGTGGAGACATCGCAGTATACCTGTGTGGTACCCTCCGGTAACCTCCTTTTTTCCAGCTTCAAGGAGGAGCCGCCCGTCAGTAGAGTTTTAAGTTCCACATCAGAATCTTGGGCGAGCGCTAAGGACTGGTAATCTATGGGCAGAGAAATTTCGTTAATGCGTGATAAGGCATCTGCGACAACGTTGTCGCTGCCAGAAATGAATCGGATGTCAGTTGTAAATTGGCTGATAAAATCCAAATATCGAAACTGTCGTGGTGAGCAATTGTCTCTGTTAGTGGAAAAAGCAAAGGTTAGCGGCTTGTGGTCTGTCAATATGCCGAATGTTCTTGCCTCCACCATAAACCGGAAATAACGGATAGCATCATATATGGCCAACAGCTCACGATCATATGGGCTATATTTCTGTTGTGCTGGAGACAGTTTCTTGGAAAAGAACGCGAGCGGTTGCCATTCCTTCCCTTTTCGTTGTTGTAGTACTGCGCCAATTGCCGTATCGGATGCGTCGGTCTGGATCGTCAGCTCAGCATTTGGATCTGGATGTACCAACAGTGTTGCCTGTGAAAGACTTCTTTTACTTTCGTTAAATGCATCCAAGAGTTGCGGTGTCCATGTAATTGGTGTTGCTCCTTTTGTTTTGGGTCCAGCTAATAAAGAGTTGAGGGGCGCCTGCACGCCAGCTGCACCAGGTATGAAACGACGGTAAAAATTTAGCATGCCGAGAAATCTTCTGAGTTCCTTTACAGTACGAGGCTCTGGAAAATCTTGAATGGCTTGTACTTTTGTTTGCAGCGGCTGTACGCCTGCTGCGGATACTGTGTAGCCCAGGAAAGTAACTTCTGTTTTACCTAGATGGCACTTTGATATATTTATAAGAACGCCATATTCTGCCAATCGTTCGAAGAGTTGCTTTAAGTGGTCCATATGTTCCTGGCTGCTTCTGCTGGAAATCAAAATGTCGTCCAGGTAAGTATAGCAGAAGTCCAGTCCGCGCAGTACCTCATCCATGAAACGCTGGAACGTTTGTGCGGCGTTACGAAGTCCAAACGTCATGTGAGGAAATTCGTATAAACCGAACGGTGTTGTGATTGCCGTCTTTGGGATATCTTCTTCCAGGACTGGAATTTGATGATATGCTTTAACCAGGTCTATCGTGGAGAAGATGGTGCTACCTGTAAGCTGCTGCGTAAAGTCCTGAATATGCCTGATTGGATATCGATCCGGCACTGTGCGTGCGTTCAGAGCTCGGTAGTCCCCACATGGCCGCCATCCATCAGTTTTCTTGCGGACCAGGTGAAGAGGTGATGACCAAGCGCTCTCTGACCTTCTGGCTGTGCCATCCTGTAACATAGAATCAAATTCTTGCTTTGCTATACTTAGCCGTACCGGATCGAGGCGGCGAGGTCGACTGTATACTGGTGGTCCTGGCGTAGTCCTGATTTGATGCACCGTGCTATGTTTGGGTGTGCTAGGCTTACCGGCAGGTCGTGTGATCTCGGGAAACTCCTGCAGCAGGCGATGAAAAGGATCTTCATCTGCAGCTGCACAGGTCGTACGTACGGATGAAATGCTATCCGCTGATCGTTGACGAGGGGCTGGCACGGTAAGTGACGTAACCCCGTCTATGATGCGTTGATTGCGGCAGTCGACAAGCAAGTTGTAGAAACTTAAGAAGTCGACGCCGATGATAGGTTTGGACACGTCAGCCACGATGAAACGCCAACTGAATGCACGTCGTAGACCTATATTTAATTCCAGCTGTATATAGCCATATGTAGCTATAGGTGTCCCATTGGCTGCGAACAGATTGTATTTAGTTTTCGGACGCGAATCCCGTACAGCTGACCTTGGGTACACGCACAAGTCTGATCCCGTGTCGACTAAGAACTGGACTTTTGTGTTGCGGTCAGTGATGAACAGGCGGTTCGCAATATTGGGGCAGTCGTTTACCGCTATTGTCGGCTGCCTTAGTTGTTTTCCGATTTGTAACTGCAGGGCTTTATGCACTTTCGTGCTCGTTCCCTAAAGGTGTAGTGATACCAGCAGTGCGGGTGGTCCTGGGAGCGCGAACGTGAGCGGGAGCGACTACGGTTCCTGTAGGAGCCGCGACCTCCTGAATCGCGTCTGGAGCGTCTGAATAACTCCGTAGACATTGCCTCCATCTTACGTGTTAATTCCGCTACTTGCATTTTTAAATCGCTATCGCTTGTATTTGCGACCGCGGCCGATGCTGCCGATGTACTTGCGACTTGATTTGCTGCAGGGACGATATCATTGATGCGGTCGGCCAGCTCTGCTATGTCCTCTAAGCTCATTTTGACCTGCGATGCCAGAACAGTTTGTAGATTAGTAGGTAGCCTGTTTGCCCAGATTGTGCGGATGAAATCAGTAGGGACGTTTGGTCCCGCTAAATGCTGTAGGTGTCTCAGGAACTGTGACGGCTTTCTGTCGCCGAGCTCTTCGTGCATTAAGAGTTGCTTCGTTTTCTTCTCCTGCGATGCCGATAACCGCTTAATTAGTTCCTCCCTCAGCTTGGCGTATTTACCGGTTTCGGGGGGGGTAACTATTATATCCCGCACTTCAGTGGAGTATTGTGGTTCTAGCTGTGCCAGCACATAATAATATTTCGTCTCATCACGCACTATATTAGACAATATGAACTGACCTTCGATCTGGGCAAACCATAGGGTTGGGTCGTCCGGGTTGAATGGTGGTACTCTTACGCCAACCCTGAACGTCTCTGCTGTTCCCTCTTTCGCTGACTCCGTGTTGTTGTCCATTTTCGATGTCGGGGTCACCAGTGAAGGGCCTTTTGAGATGTTGACTTAAGCCACTTCTTATGTGCGATAGCTCACAGGTGTTAATTGTTTTAATTAAAGCAGAAGCACTAATCAAACTTATTTATTTAGATAACTTAATTTAGCGTTACAATGGAAAAGGTAAACAAAGAAATGAATTGGCGAGGAAGCGCAAGCAAGCCAAGCAAAAATGAAGTGAGTCGATACATTGCTAGTCCGCGGTTTATAAACTAAAGCTCACATACACAATAAGGTTCACTTTTGCTAATTACTTTAAGACGCCCGCTAATGACCGATGGGCGTAAACAAAGGATCGAACGATATGACGTATACGGTGGCGTGATTTCTTGCCGAGGTGTCACCGCTCATTAGCGGCAGCGGATGTCGTAGCGGTTTTGGTCGCTACACTGCTATTATCTGCCTGCGCGTACTGCTCCTGGAGGAGTACAACGTCCATCCTATGTTGGCGGCACACCGCGGGGAGCTCCTCGTCGCAAGCGCTGATCCGGCGAGATTCAGCTGCCCAATCCTCATCAACGTGGCCCTATCCATAATTGGTCATGGCCACGCTCCTCTGCTCCGCATGAAGTCGCGCTGGGCACTCCCTTGAGGCAGTTTTGTGCCCAGCCGCCCCCTTCTTCCCCAGGCGCTTGCACGTAGCGCAGGTGGTCGTGCTAGACGTGCACTCTTCCCCACGGTGGCCGGTAGCGCCGCAGTGCTTGCACGTGGTCTCCGCTGACCTGCAGAAGCGCTCAGAGTGGCCGTATTGCTGGCACTTGTTGCAGCAGGTGACGTCCACATAGTCCGTCACCTCGACAGCCTCCCAGCCCACATACACCCGCCCCTTGTCCAACAGTGAGGTGCGCAATGCCGCCGAGCACGCAAACACAGCTGCCACAGCCTTGGCCGCGCCCCGCGAACGGTTCTTTTTAAAAGCGCCTGTGGCCTCCTTACGCAGTCGCTCCAGCGGCCATTGCGGGTCGTCCTTATAATTTTGCTCGTGGAGCGCGTCCAGGATCTCGTCGAAGGACGGGTCCCCATCCAGCCGGTTCAAACACACCAGCGGCTGCCGCATTTTTGGCTCAGCCACCCTGAGCGTCGCCGGTATAGCCGCCCGGAGTCGTGTCGCCGCCGCATCCGTCGTCGTCTGCACGATGACGCCCGCGTTGCCCACCTTGCGCACTTTAGACACCTGAACCCAAATCTTTGTCGGGTCCACAGCCTTCTTAAGTTCGGCCTTTGTCTCCTCAGCCGTCTTTAGCGCCCCGTTCTCATCAGCCGGGTAGAGCGCAATGGTTGGGCCCGCCGAGTTTTTAATTGGTATGGGCTCCGCATGCCGAGGTAGGCGCAGCGCCGAGGCATAGGATAGCGCTGGAGTCGGTGCCGCAGCGGCCGCCACCTGCATACCGGTGCAGGTCTCGGCCTTACGCTCAGCAGCCCCAACCCTGTTTTCCGCGGCTGCCAGGCGTAGCGTGAGATGTACAATGACCGCCGCAATCCTCTCAGTATGGAGCCCAATGGTCGCCACCTCATCCTTATTAAGTTTGGACGTCTTCGAGCGCACCGCCTCCATGATGCCCCTCGTCGACGCCGTCGCCAACCCCGCCAGAGACTCCATCGGAGCCGTCGCCAGCGGGTCCACTTCGCCCAATGTAGCGCCTTCACCATCGCTGCCTTCCTCCTTCTTCTCCGCCACCTTTGGGGGGGGCGGGGGCGAGTTCGGCGGCCGCGCCAGTAGTCCGCCAATAGGCGGCACGTCAGCACGTTGCGCCCTTTTCGCTCCAATGCGACGCCGCAGAGCCTCCTGTACTTCCTCCGGGGAGGTTAAGGTGCGCTTCTCACACCGCACACCAGAGGGCTCGGGGGGGGGGGGGGGGGGGCGCAGGAGGCGTAGCCAGGTCAAGCAGCAGTCCCATCTCGGTCGGTGGCGTCACAGCCCTCATTGGTGGAGTGCGCTGCAGGGCAGCGCGTGGGGTGAATCCGCCCGCCAGTCGCATCTCCGAGAGCATCCTTAGTTCCTCCGCCTTCCTCTCCATTTCCTGCTCTATGAGCTCCTGTTCGAGGCGCTCGGCCTCCTCGTCATCGGCCTTTCGGTATTAAGGACTTACGCCTTAATACACGAACACACAAAAACACTTAATACACGAACAATCTAGTCTAGGTGACCACGCTACCGATGCCACCAAGTGACCCGGTCACGTATATAGGTCAATGCCTGCACGCAGGCGCACACGCACAGCGCCGACACACACTGAAAAAGTACAAGTCTAAGTTCACGTCACCTAAGTGATACAAATGTACTCACTGCGAGTCCATGGTCGGGAAATCCGGAAAAGGGGGAAACCCGGAAAACGGGAAATCCGGAAAATCCGGAAAACTCCAAACACAACCACTTCCAATGAACGTCACTATCGCCGAGTGTCACTGTCACTATTCCTAAAACGTCACTGTCGCCAAGTGTCACTGTCACCGAATTCACGCCAAAGTGTCACTGTCACCGGCCAACTTCACCGAAGTGTCACTGTCACAAAAGAAACGTCACTGTCGCGCACCACACAGGGGGGGAGGGGTAACCTTCTCCAGGCCAGTCAGGTACCGCTGGACCAGCCGGTACTCTTCCTCGGAGTCGGGGGTGAATCTCACCCCACACCCGTAAGGCCGAGCATTCGGCGGCCGGCCCAGCTTGGCGGCGATGGCCCGGAAGTGAGCGGCCCAGTTGGGTAGCTTCTCAACTACCAGCGGCGGGTATCTTAATTTCTTCGCCCCCGGCTTCTGCTTCGTCGTCTTCGTCGACGTCGGGGCGCCGGGGGTGGCAGCAGGGGGTGCGGTGTCAGTGACAGGGGCAGGGGGTAAATGAGGAACACTTACCCCTGAAGTGCTGGGTCCGGGTGAGGGCGACTGCGGCGGCGGCGGCGGCGTACGCCGCGCCGCATCGGCGAAGGTGGGCGAGGCGGGCGCGGCCCGACCCCGCGGCGCGCGTTCGCGCTGTGGCCGCGGCGGGTCGAGACAGTACCGCTTCGCCTCTTCTCCCTCGACGGTCTCGTCCGTGCTTCTTCGTTGCCGCTGGGGTCTGGGCTCGAGTCGGAACTCAAACCCGAAACCGGGCGGCGGCGGTATCGGCGTTGACGGTGCCGGTGTAAGCGGCGCGGAGGCTGCTCCATCCTCGGTGGGCCAACGCCCGGATCGCGGGGACGTATCTCGCGACACGCTATCGCGACCGGACGCGGCCGAGCCCACTGACGCCAGCGACATGCTCGACCCTACGCGCGAGGAGCATGCCGACAGCATGGCGGGCGAGTCGAGGGCGGAGGCCCTGGGGGGCGCCGGTGAATCGGGCGCCTGCGGCGACTGCATCGCCGACCGCTCCCACTCCGCCATCGCCGGTCCCGCCAGCCCGCCAGCGAGAGGCGGGGGCCGGGTGCGGCGGTGCGCGGAGCTGGCACGGCTTGTTGTTTTGGCGTCGCCGCCGGCGCAGCCCCGGAGGGCGCGAAGCTTGGCGGCGCGGCGGGGCGCGCCGGGGGTGCGCGGGGACGCGCGGGTGGTGCGGGTGGTGCGGGTGCGTGCGCGGGCAGCGCGGGCTGCGCTTGCTGCGCGGCGGCACGCATGGTCGGCGCGGTGGTGCGCGCAGGCGCAGCGGGTCGCGCAGTGGGCGCGGTCGTGCGCATGGGCGCAGGTACGCGCGCGGGCGGTGCTGTGGGGCGCGCTTGCGGCGCGCGGCCGGGGTTTGCGGCTGGTCCCGGGGCCTGTATGGGCACCGGGCGGAACGCAGCTGGGCGGACAGGTACCGCGTGCTGTCGGCTCGACGACGGCGTCGGCGCAACACGCGCAGGCGCCGATGTCGTCGGTGGGCCGGCAGCTACTGCGGCTCCCGTACCCCCCCCTCTACTTCCTTCCTCCTTCGTATTCTTGGGTCCGGCCGTCGGCGCACCGGACGACGCCTGGCCGATATTCGGCATAGACGCCGTCCGATCCAACGCCGGACGGAGCTCCTCGGACCCGGCATCGCGGCCCAAAGAGCCGCGCTTGCCGGGTTTCGACATCGCGGGTGAGTGGCCTCCGCGACCGCTGCGGCGGGGATCCGCCGGGCAGCGAGGTGGGCTCCCCCTGTGTTCGCACGAGTGCCCTAGGGAGCTCGCGCAAACACAAGATGAGCGGTGTTAAAAATATCGCGGTCCGCGCGGGCAAACTAGCTTGCGTAGGAGTGGACTAGTTGTAGGTAGCCACTAGCCAATCCTCTGAGTCGAATGCGCGCGCGGTCGTCTTATATAGCGGCCGGCGCGTAGGTAGCGGGAGCCACGCTCCGCCCCCTCGGTGACGTCTTGTGCTGTGAAGTGGGGCGCCGCGCGCCGCGTGCGCTGTATGTATGATGAGTTGTTGTTACAATCTCCCCCTCTGGATCTAAAGTCGTCCCGACGAGGATCCAGGATTAGAAGAGTTAGTCTTGGGTCTGCCTCGCTTCTTAACTTCGAGCTCGTCATCCACAGACTCGGGTTGATGTTTTCGTGGCCGCCCTTTCTTTCTGATGGGTTGGACGGGGGCTGGCAGCTCAGGACAATTTCCAACATAGGGTACCAAAGCGGAAGAGTGATATACTCCAATCACAACATCCGGTTTCTTGGGATCAGCAAGTTCGTAGGATGAAGGACCGTGTTGCTTCTTAATTATGTAAGGTCCATCACGTCGCGGCGCGAATTTACTACTCACACCTTTAGTAGCATTACTCAAGGAATGCAGTGTGGCGAGTACAGGGTCACCAGGGTTGCAACCCGGATTCTCTCGCCGGCGTTGGTACACATATTTCTTGCGTCTCTCTTCAGATTGTTCATGGACTTCCCGAGCTTTTTGCAGGTTAGTAGCTAATTGCATGAACTTTGGTGTTATTTCCGGTATAAAATTCTCTGATTGCAAGATCTGCCGAAAGTCATGAGATGTATCATCTGGCGTTCCAAGTTCCCTCCCGAAAGTCAAGTAAATCCTGTCGAAAGACTGGTCGCTATGTTCATTGCGAATCGAATACTAGTAAGATGTTCTGGCCAGTTTCTGTGTTTGTCTTTAACTAAGATAGCTAACTGGGGCTTCAGATCCCTGTTCTTCCTTTCTACAGGATTGGTTTCCGGATGGTATACGGGTGTGAATGCATGTTTGATACTTAGCGAATAAACGACTTGTTGCATGATGGAGCTAACGAACTGAGGTCCGTTATTACTTATCATACGGCGAGGAAGTCCAAAGCGAAGGAACACCTCATTGATAAGCGTCATAGAGCAGGTCTCTGCAGTGGCCTGTTGTAGGGCAAACAGTTCCACCGAACGAGTAGCCACATCTTCCACAATGAGGATCCATGTTTTTCCATCCGGGGATGTTGGCAATGGTCCAAACAAATCAAAAGATATAACTTCAAATCTTTGGCTCATCCCAGTGGTTTGAAGTAGTCCCGCCGGTTTCTGGTTTGATGATTTGTATCTTTGACACTCTAGACAATTCTTTGAATAGCTATCAATATATTTTCTCATTCCAGTCCAATAATATCGCCGACTGATCCGCCGATACGTCTTATCCGGACCATAATGGCCTGCTAAAGGGTCATCATGATATGTCGTCAGCACGTTAGCCCATTCGTGTTCTGGTACAACCAATTGTGCTTCGTCAGAGTCTGAATGGGGGCTGTGTCGATAGAGTATCCCATTATTTAGTAAGTACCCCTTGTTGCTCCAATATACTGCCTTCTCATCGTTGTCTATTCCTTCCAAATCCTTCACAATCGGTCTTAATCTTTCGTCCTTTAACTGTTCTTCTCTTATTTCAGCTGTGCTACGTAAGGGCATGTCAACGGTCACTGTACAAACGTCACATGCTTGAAGTGTTTCTTCATTACATGGTGGTCTGGAAAGACAGTCAGCGACAGTGTTTGTTCTACCAGGAGCGTATTTGATTGTTATGTCAAATGCTTGCAATAATAGTGCCCATCTTGCAAGCCTTCCTGTTGGTGTTTTTAATGACATAAGCCACTTCAAAGCTTGATGATCTGTTACTGTGGTAACAGGAAGACCTTCAATGTAACCACGGAACTTTGTTACTGCCCAAACTACAGCAAGCGCCTCCCGTTCTGTGGTAGAGTAGTTGCGTTCGGCTGATGTCAAAAGACGACTAGCAAACTCGACGGGGTGCTCGTCTTCTCCCTCCCCCTGGACCAATACTGCTCCAATCGCATAAGAACTTGCGTCACTTTTTATTATGTAGGGCTTGGTTTCATCAGCCTGTCTGAGTATTGGGGCAGAAGTCAAACGGCTCTTCAGTTCGTGGTATGCATTCTGCTGGTCCTCTGTCCATTCCCACTTAGCGTTCTTTTTCGTTAAACGAGTGAGAGGTTCCGCAACCTTTGCGAAGTCTTTGATAAATCGCCGATACCAGGAACACATTTGTAAAAAGCTCACTAGATGTTTCTAGGTTTTCGGTGTGGGAAGCTTCGTGATCGCAGCTGTTTTCGCAGGATCCACTTGCAGCCCTTTCGGCGTAATATAGTGACCTAGGTATTTAATTAATGAACAGCAAAAGCGACATTTCTCTCTATTCACTGTCAGGCCAAATTCTGTAAGCCTATCGAAAACTTTTTGCAGATCTTCTAGATGTATTTGAAATGACGGTGATAGTATTACCAGGTCATCTAAATACGCGAGAAGCTTCACATTAGGCAGACCCACTCGCATCCGATCAATCAATCGCTGAAATGTGGCTGGAGCATTACGCAAACCGAACGGCATGCGAGTAAAATTGAAGATACCAAACGGCGTTATGAATGCAGTCTTCTCTTGGTCTTGTTTGCGCACTCCAACTTGCCAATAGCCTGCTTTCAAATCTAGTAGTGACATATATGGGGTTGGCTTGGCTTCATGCAAGAGATCATCAATCCGAGGAATTGGGTATGAATCGGGTATCGTAATCGCATTTACATTTAGTCGACGATAATCTACGCAGAGCCGTATGTTCCCGTTGGGCTTCGGTACAAGAACTACAGGCGCAGCCCATGGGGACGAAGAGGGTTCAATAATACCGTCGGCTAACATAGCGTTGATCTCCCGCTGCAGAGACTCTTTGCGAGGCGGTGAGAGTCGGTATGGTGGGACCGAGATTGGCTTATCGTCTATGGTTCTGATGCAGTGCTCAATCAGCTTTGTTGGTTCTCGCTTGGCGTTGACAACGTGGCTGTTTTCTTGTAGAAGCCTGTCCAGCTGCTCCTTCTGAGCACTCGTGATGTGTGTTTCGGTTCTGATGCAGTGCTCAATCAGCTTTGTTGGTTCTCGCTTGGCATTGACAACGTGGCTGTTTTCTTGTAGAAGCCTGTCCAGCTGCTCCTTCTGAGCACTCGTGATGTGTGTTTCGACGTCGATTGAGTCAATTCGTATTTCCCAATTGTTTGCGTCAAAGAGACTGGCACTTTGTGGGGATAATTCGATGTCTTCCCGGTGAACATTGATTTGTGCGTCTCGTAGCATAAAATCCGTGAAACTGGGAGAATAGCCATCGAACAGTCGTGACTTCTTCTTTGCTGGGGGCGTACTGGATAGATCTATCGGTGCCAGCTTATATTCTACGTTACCGACTGGCTGATCCTTTGGTGTTGACGGAGGTTCAGGTATTTCCATCGGCGGAGGTGTTATTGGTGGAGTAGGTGGTATTTTTTTTTGTAATGGCATCTCGCAGTTCAACCTATGAGGTTGTCGTCTGCTTAACCGGGCTTGCCTGTGGATGCCTCAAAATTAAGGCCTCCAGCCAGGGCTTAAAAACTTAGCTACTTAAACTAAGCGACTACACGCTAAGGGCACCCCCTGTGGGGTACGGACCTCGGCTTAGGGCGTCGCTGGGGGAGGGCAGCAAGGGACAGGCTGGATCGGAATTATTTTGGGGCGAATTTAAAGCTACAGGCTCAGCGACGCGGGCTGGCTCGAGCAAGGGTCGGGGTGGATCTGAGTCGAATGCGCGCGCGGTCGTCTTATATAGCGGCCGGCGCGTAGGTAGCGGGAGCCACGCTCCGCCCCCTCGGTGACGTCTTGTGCTGTGAAGTGGGGCGCCGCGCGCCGCGTGCGCTGTATGTATGATGAGTTGTTGTTACAATACTAAAATCTCTTAAATTAATAATAAGAAAACAAATCATAACAAATTCTGTTGACTACCCACAATTGTAATTGACTACCGTCTCCGACATATACAGGGTTATTGGAAAAACACCAACAATCTCTTAAGAGGTCATTGTACTCATCATTATGAATAACTTTTACTATGGGACCAAACCAAACAACAAAAAATATTGGGAATGAGTCCTAAGGGCAGCTTACAAAAGCTAGAAGCAAGGAGAGAACAAAAAAGAAAGCGAGCTAATGCTGTGAAAAGAAAAAAAAAATAGAGTTAAGCTATTCGAGAAACAAAATGATTATGGCAAAAAAGTAGCTGCGCCGGACATGTCTGCCGATGAGTACAGTGCAGCGTCTGCAGATTTTATGACAAATCTAAAGACACTGGTAAATGACCGGGACGGTATACAAAAACGAACCACACTGCAACGCGAAAGCACTGAATGGTTGCAAATCAGAAGATTGATGATAACGGCCTCAAACTTTGGAGTAATAATAAAAAGACAAAAAAGTTTTGCTGCCCTGGTGAATAACATTTTGTATAAATCTAATATTTCATCCGTCGCATCAGTGGCCCATGGACTCAAAAATGAAAAATTTGCGCTTCAACAACTGAGCAGCCAAGAAAATTTACAGATTGAGGACTGTGGACTTTTTGTGGACAAAGAATTTCCTTACATTGGTGCCACACCGGATGGAGTCGTTGGAGAAAATACCATCGTTGAGGTCAAATGCCCAGTAGCTGCTTTTAAAAACGGCATAGAAAATGCGATCAAACAAAACAAGGTCCAAATTCTAAAGTATGACAAAAAGAATACCCAAGTTACTATAAATAAAAATAGTAACTGGTACTATCAGGCTCAAGGACAGCTACGATTGACGGGCAAGCAGCGATGCATTTTCGGTATATGGGGAGGAGAAAATGAAAAAATGGAAATTATGTTTGTATAACTCGTCAAAATGTAGGGAACAGCTGATTTTTTTTCGCGATTTCAGGTTTGGTCCCATAGTAAAAATTGTTCGTAATGATGAGTACAATGACCTTTTAAGAGGTTGTTGGTGTTTTTCCAATAACCCTCTATATAAAAAAATAAAACAGGGGGTATATCATTCATATTGCTAGCGGGGTTCTATAATATAACGGTTGTGGACCCGTTATAGAACCCCGTTAACAATATGGCTAGCCGATAGTGGTATCGGCTCCAAATTATTTTTCAGAGCCTCTCAATGGCATACCACGGTTTCGGCGGGAATCTACTAACTCTGGAAGAATGTGCGTGTGATAAAAGTTTACAAGTTTTGGCTCCATTTTATCTTTCCAAAAGTCATCATCTTTTTGGATGTAAACAATTTCCATTTTTTCATTTTCTCCTCCCCATATCCCGAAAATGCATCGCTGCTTGCCCGTCACTCGTAGCTGTCCTTGAGCCTGATATTACCAGTTACTATTTTTAATTATAGTAACTTGGGTATTCTTTTTGTCATACTTTAGAATTTGGGCCTTGTTTTGTTTAATCGCATTTTCTATGCCGTTTTTAAAAGCAGCTACTGGGCATTTGACCTCAACGATGGTATTTTCTTCAACGACTCCATCCGGTGTGGCACCAATGTAAGGAAATTCTTTGTCCACAAAAAGTCCACAGTCCTCAATCTGTAAATTTTCTTGGCTGCTCAGTTGTTGAAGCGCAAATTTTTCATTTTTGAGTCCATGGGCCACTGATGCGACGGATGAAATATTAGATTTATACAAAATGTTATTCACTAATGATGGGCGATTCCGAGATGTTTTAACAATCGAAAGAATCGGAGTCGTTAAAATAAACCATCGAGTCAACCATCGACTCGCCGTTCTACAAAACAATCGAGATGTTTTTCGATTGTCTCGAGTCAATGGAATCGACCGCTAGTTTTCGACTGTTCGAATCAGTCATTCATCACTCTCACTCACCGAGTCTCGCTCGGTCACCGAAGTCAGTCGATACTCGATTGCATGCATCAACCCGAGGTGCATGTTAGTTAAAGGTGAGAGCGTGCGTGCCACATTCGATGACTCGAGTCGACCGAGCCGCGCGTAATTTGTGAATGTTTACCTTTACTTACGACGACGATTACTTTGCACTGTTTTAATTTTAACTTGTTTTTAAATTCATTAAAATGCCACGAAGTTTTAAAAAGTCAATAGTGTGGGAGTTTTTTGATAAATAATTGGTAAACGGTAAAGTGACATCAGTGGAATGCAAATTGTGTAAAACTGTTTACAAGTATTTTCGGTTGCTCTTGTTGAAAGAATTAGTTTGGATTCGCAATCATAACGCAAGTCAAGAACTCGCGAAACTAAACCATCGATGAACAACTCTCGAATGAACGCGGCATGCGCCAGTCGCAATACAGCTTAAACAGACCGAGTCGGACTCGAGTTCAAGTCGAAACAATCGAGAACCATCGAGATGTTCGAACAATCGAAACAATCGAATAAAACCTCTCGCCATCGCGCATCGCTATTATTCACCAGGGCAGCAAAACTTTTTTGTCTTTTTATTATTACTCCAAAGTTTGAGGCCGTTATCATTAATCTTCTGATTTGCAACCATTCAGTGCTTTCGCGTTGCAGTGTGGTTCGTTTTTGTATACCCTCCCGGTCATTTACCAGTGTCTTTAGATTTGTCATAAAATCTGCAGACGCTGCACTGTACTCATCGGCAGACATGTCCGGCGCAGCTACTTTTTTGCCATAATCATTTTGTTTCTCGAATAGCTTAACTCTATTTTTTTTCTTTTCACAGCATTAGCTCGCTTTCCTTTTTGTTCTCTCCTTGCTTCTAGCTTTCGTAAGCTGCCCTTAGGCCTCATTCCCAATATTTTTTTGTGAAGTGTGTAAAGAGGTCTTTTGGTGTTGTAGGAAACAACTGCAGCCGAGCATCTCGCTTGATATGATCGTCGGGAAGCAAAATTAATTCTTTTGCCTCCAACAAATTTGGCAACTACGCTGTTGAATCTCTCAACAGCATTGGTGTCAACGTCTTCCAGAAGACTCCGAGATTTTGCTGCCACCGAATTTAAAATTACTTTCAGTCGAAACCAAAAAGTTGAGTTTTCAAGCTCTGCCACAGTTGAAGACAAAATTATTTTATCTTTATTGCAGCAATAATCTTTGCAACGCGTGTGGTCCCCGTACGCGTGGTTCAAAGAATTGGTGATGTCTTCGTGAATTTGTTTTATAGCGATATCCTTGGGATTATTTTTATTATGTTTGATTGAAGTCGTGACGACTTTTCTCATGCTCATAACTTTTTCGTCAGTAATATGTTTTCTCTGCACGTTTGGGTATTTTGTGTCTTTGCCTAGTGACCGCAGCTTGTTACACATATTTCGCAGAATGTGATTTCGGCATTCTATTTTAGACACTACATAGTCTGAATACGGATTTGATGCCAATATTTTAGCATACGTTGCAGAATCACCATCAGCCACAATGTTGCCATATATAAGCCCATACATGTTGATGGATTCCTTGAAACCCTCGCATACGATCGTTGCTTCCATTCCGCTGGATGAGCCTTCATAATTTTTATAACATATGTGATTTTTGGGTTTTTCCTGACGTTTCTCTGCCCTTGCATATATTACACAATATTTGTTTTTGACACCAACGAAAAGAACTTCTCCAAATTTTCGTCCCACAATTGCAGCAACACCAGACATTGCTTTATAGTTATTCCCATAAGAACGTTTGCACCATGCACCATCCGCAAACACGTCAATCACAGGTATGCCATTAACAACTCGCCCTTCTTGGATTGCTGCTTCACGTTCAATAGCAGCAGCTCGTTCCATTGCCTCCACTGCTGTAGCCTCCCATTCATTGAAAATGCTATCTTGAATTTTCGCGTAATATTTTTCTCGAAAAATAGGAATGTCCATGGCAGCCATAGTTTCTTCGAATTGAGAGTATCCAATCGCAGAGGATACTATACCTGAGACTGCTGCAGTGTTAACATCTACACTATTAACACTGTCCAAGTCATCAGTACACACCTTGAAAATTTTCTTGCACATCCTGCATTTGAAATTGAAATATGAAACCAGACCGGTGCGTTTTTCTGTTTCTAAAACCAAGCAGCTGAAATCACACTGAAAAAGAGGGACGTGTTCTTGCTGTTGCAGTTGATTAAAGAAATGTACTACGTCTACAATTCTGCGACCGGTGATTTCTTTGACAGACGTTGTCTCACACTCATATTCCACTTGATAGGGCAGGTGTTCTTGGGCGCTGAAACATTTGAAAAAAAAAAAAAGCGTGTAAAGAAAGAAGAAAGAAAGAAAAAATGTTTATTTGGACACAGTTCGTGAAACACAAAATACAAAATTAATAAAAAAAAAAATTGTTTCTAACAACAATAGTGTGTGCCTCACGGCTGCGCCAAAAAGGTTCATTTCAGCATTAATGCCAGACAGATGCTGCCTGACGCTGGTTTTCTAATGAACCCTTAGGGAAAAGTGACGGGGAGTACACACAGTTTCAACATACCTAAGACATACTTATAAATAAATAAACTAGTAATCACGTATATATCATTACAAATACAAATAAGAAAAAAAACAAAAACAAAACATCAAAGTCTCAGCAAAAACCTGTTTTTCTTTTCTAGATTAATTTAGATAAGATTGATCCGTGCACGGTGCACGCAAAGCGCAGCAGGCCGCCGAGCACGACGGACCGCACGCGCACTTGCGAACAATAAAACTGTGGGTTGTTTGAATAGATACATGGATAGTCGTAATAATAATAATAAAACTAAGTTAAAAAATGACTCCTAAACAGTTAATTCAATGCTATTCGAACAAAAAGTGATGTACCTTCCTATAACAATAGATGAAGTAGGTACACATGTTAGTAGAAGAAGGTAAGCGTTATTTAATACTTACGATAATTAAATTAAACAGATCAGCATTGCTATTTTGAATTTCGTGTAATTTATTAATTTATACCCTCTTTTGTTTTAGTAGTGCATTTACGAATGATGCCACACCCTGTGTTCACATTAACAAAAAGTACCGTCTACGGCCAAGATTCCAACAGAAGAATAAATAATAAATAAAAAGGATGCGTCAACACTAGCTGTGCGTCACAGTCGCAAGTAGGCGAGGCACAATGTGTAAGTACGAAAAACAACGCGTTAAGAATGAACAGAGTACGAGATTGTTGTGACAAAAAGGAATAATGTGTCCGTTTATGTTTCCCACAGGTCTCACCACTGCGGCGGCAGTTAGGCAGTTAGGCGCTGCAGGAGCGCCATCGAGTCGGAAACGTTTGAGACAGCAAAGGACGGGAAAACACCGAGTGTGCCACCACGCGCATACCCCATTCTATGCATTCGTGACACAACAGGGACTATTTTTAAGCTAAGTACTGTAGGCATTTCATATAAGTGAAAGATTTAGGGCGACCATATCTAATTTCTGTTGCGAATCTATCAGATACTGCCGTAAACGTGTTCTGAACGTGTGGATAGTGCCCAGTACCCTTAATGGTGGTGGGATATTATTCCACACCTTAGATGCAGCGTATCGGAAAGTGCCTCTGAAAGCTGCTGATCTATGAGACTGTGTTGAAAGTTGTTGTGCACATTGCCTGGGCGCGCAATCTCGTCTACTAGCCATCCAACTAAGCTTGTCGTATAAATACTTTGGTTTCTTAGACTTAACGACACCAAAAAGCAGGCACGCTAGATGTAACTTTCGTCTCGACTTCATCTTGAGAATAAAGTGTTTGTTAAGAACGGGGGTGACATGACTTCTAGGGGGAACAGAGTAACAGAAGCGCGCACATGCATTTTGGACTCTTTGTATTAGTCGTTCGGTACGAGCCAGCAAGCGAGGGCCATAAACTGTATCAGCGTAGTTTAATTTAGACAGAACAAGGGTTTCGACTAACTGCTCACGAAGCTTTTCAGATAAGAACGGCCTCATCTTGTAAAGCAGTTTCAGACGATAGAAGCAGTTTCTTACGGAGTCAGCAACGTGTTTCTCAAATCTGAGGCTGCTGTCCATATATAACCCAAGGTTCCGCGCCTCATCCACACGGTCAATAAGCTCACCCATTAGAGTCAAATTAAGACTAAAAGGTATCTTCTTCAACTGCTGCCTGGTACCAAACAACATATACTTCGTTTTCAATGGGTTTAATGACAGACAGTTCTCATCTGACCAGGTGGCGATTCTTTCTAGGTCGTCGTTTAGGTCTCTAATGGCCGACTCATAATCGTCCGGACTGAAAGATAAATACAGTTGTACGTCATCGGCATAAATATGATATTTGCATTTGTGAAGGCACTTTATTAAGTCTGCACAGTATAGAATAAAAAGAATTGGGCCTAAAATTGATCCCTGAGGAACGCCTCTTTCTATAGAAGTTAGGGCCGAAGTCAAAGTAGTACCATCCGACAAACGCAATTCTACAAGTTGCTTTCTGTTACTGAGGTAGCTGTGGAACCATTGAATAGCATTGTCGTCAAAGCCGTAGTACCTTAACTTCGACAGCAACAGCGAGACGTTAATACAATCAAATGCACGGGAAAAATCGAGTAGCACCATCAGTGAACACATACCCTTATCTTGAGCTGATAGAATATTGTCCGTAACATCCAGTAACGCCGTAGAAGTGCTGCGCTGTTTCCTAAAACCGGATTGTAGATCAGGTAACACTTCGTTCTCCTCTAAAAACCGAGTTAATTGACGGCACACTACCCTCTCCATTACCTTTGAAAGACAGGGGAGAATACTGATCGGCCGCAAGTCTTTAACTTCTACGGGGTTAGGACTCTTAGGTAGGGGTCTAACTGTGGCAATTTTCCAGTGGTATGGGAACTTTGATGTCCATATGGAATAATTCATGATGTAGGTGATAGTTTCTAAAGTGTGCGGCAAAGTTAAAGTAAGCATACTTAAGGTTATATTATCGTAGCCTTCAGCATTTGACTTTAGGTCAGAAATAATTCGGGAGATATCATCTTGGTCCACTGGAGCAATTGTGAATATTGCTTCACTATATCTGTGGGTCTCATAGAATGATATAAGTGACGCGCTAGCTATCGAGTTTCCAGGGACATTCAAAAATGTGTTATTTATAAGGTCTGGGTTTCTAAAATGTGGGGGAAGGTCTTGCCCTTGCTTTGAGGGTGCAAATGTGGATTTAATGTTCTTCCATAGTAATTTTGGATTATTTATTTTATTATTTATATTATGTTTAAAGTATGCAATTTTTTCATGATACAAGGAACTTTCTACTAAGGATTTTAATTGTTTATAGTAGTCCTTTTTTGTTCCCGATTTAGTGTTCCTATATTTGGCTAATGCATTGTCCCGTAACCGCATCATGAGCTGGATTGTGTCCGTAATCCAGGGATACGATAACTCCCTAATACGACAAGTCTTAATTGGCGCGTGAACATCAAACAGTGATATTATGCAGTGATTAAAAGTATCGACCATATCATTCACGTCGGCGAATTCAGTAACACGACCTATGTTTAATTGTGTCAAATCCGTGTTAAAATTATCTCTTATGATGTTTTTCATCGGCCTAAATTTGATTACGTACGGTATAAATTTGTCCCGCTTTATGTGAAATTCACTGACTATCATTGAATGACCTGTAATTGAACCAAACGATTCCACCGTCGTGTATCTTGCCCTAAGGTCTGTGCACAGTAGGTCTATAAGAGTCTCACTCGTATCTGTGAAATGAGTAGGCATTGTGACAAGTTGAACGAGACTTATACAATTTAAAAATTCTTGTACTTTTTTGGTTTTAGTCTCGTTTACGTTGAGCATGTTCACATTGAAATCACCGAGTAATATATAATGATCACAGCTGCCCAACGTAGCAAAGGTGTTTGTGATGGCGTCAAGGAAAAGATCTATGTCAAGCCACGGTGGCCGGTAAGCTGTACCAATTGCAATTTTTTTCCCACTTAACGAAATTGTCAACCACATCTGTTCGACGGAATCGAACCTGGGATCGGCCATGCTAGTAGAGATGCGCGCGCTCAGACCCCGCCGCAGGTAAAACCCAACGCCCCCACCACGTCCCGCGCAAACAGTTGACGGCCGCGGCGTGTGACGTAGACGATAACCAGGTACTACCGGCGCGCGCCCCTCCTCCCCCGGCCGAAGCCAAGTTTCGTTTATAGCCATTATGTCAAAATTATATCTGTCCATTGCACAAATTAAGTCATCATGGCCTGTACCCGGAGACCCCGCATTAAGGAACCCAACCTTGAGATATTTCCCACTTTTAGGCATCATGACTATAATGTAAAATTACCACAGTCACGAGTATCACTTGATGTGCTAACACCCTTAATGTAATGTACTTAAATGTGATGAATAGCAGTACTACAAAATCGATGCCAGTTTTGTACCATCCATAAAATTATAACCAGTAAAAACTGGTGTATCGGTATGACTATTTGTAGTCCGTACCCCCACCAATTTTTTTTTTGTTATATATATTCAATGAAAAAAATATAAATATACATCTATTAGCATAAACAAAACTACAATTTCACTGGAGAGTAAACTTACTCAACAACACCATATGGCGGTGGTGTGATTGGCTGAATGTTCACATCGTGTGCCGCATCAGAGGTAGCTGTTGTGGTGAGACCGTTCCTGCTCCGTCAGTATCCAGTGGTTTTTCATGTGTGCTGAAATATTGGAAATATTTTTAACAATACAACATAAACATAAAGTACCTTAAAATTAACCTATTCTCTTCAACAACTAACTTCATAGTGGTGGTGCATTTCCGCTACATGCTGCGTAACTTGTAACCTACCTATGAGAATAAAGTCTACCCTCAATGTGCCAAAAGAAATATAAGTAATAAAAAAATACACATGACGTGTTAAGAACCGGTTTTTACCTGGTACCGGTTTTCTTGAATCCCATTCCCAATATATCAAAATACCGAAAAAAAAACGGTTTTTGGTAAAAACCGGTTTTCAGTCCTATTCATGACTTCTAACATATGTACATATTATACGTGTTTTTATATCCCATAACTCTAGGGGGTCATTGTACTCATCATTATGAACAAGTTTTACTATGGGACCTAACACGAAGTCGCGAAAAAAAATCAGCTGCTCCCTACATTTTGACGAGTTTAATGCGAATATAAAATAAAATGCTTATAACAGATGGTTTTTTTTCGCGATTTTAGGTTTAGTAAAAGTTGTTCATAATGATGAGTACATTGACCCCTAGAGTGGGATATAAAAAAAAAACACGTTGTATGTTCTAAAGCTTTCTCTAGTACCTACACAACTACAGAGGGTCAAATTAAATTAGCTAGCGAAGCTACGCAGCCGTGACGGATATAATAATAATAGGTAGGTATGTAAGCGAGCTTACTCAAAAAACTTGGGTGATACTGATTGAAGTTGTACTAGTGCCCCATCAGATGTTTCTGGTAATTGTGGTGGTGTGACGGCTTTACTCATTCCTTGTGAGTCTGCTGGCAACTCCGCAATGTCAGACTCAGTGTTGATACGAGTTCTGTAAGAACATAATAAACCATATTATGTATAAATAAAGCTATTGGGGTACATGAAAGTTTAAGACCATAATTATCTATCTCTATTGGGCCGCTTACACATCATGCCGTAACTGCGGCGCCGCACTATGGAAAATAAAGATCTGTTTCTGATTAAAAATCAATAACTTTTTTATTTCTGAATATTTTGTTCTAAAATTTTGCACAAATATAGAATAGTGTATATGGCTTCAAATGGAATGTAATTTATTATGTTTGAATTTAAAACCATACATTAAAAAATAAAACAATTTGAAAATTATCAAAAATGTCCAATATTTATTTTTTAACAATGAATACTATTATTTTAATGTTTACAAAAACCAAATATCATATAGTACATCAAAATAAAAATCAATTTAAATAATAAAGACATTTTTTTTTTTAATTTTGATTAAAATCGAACACAGATTAATTAATAAATTGTAATGTTTACTAAATGTTATGTTATTTATACCTACTTGATGAACTTCGGGATCTAAAATTAATTCGTTCAATTTCAATAGATCTAAGGTGTCTTCATTAAGTTCCTTCAAGTTTTTATTAGTATACGGTTTTCTAATGCTGGTATGTATGTAGGATGAATGTTTTGAATGTGCAAGTAAACATGAGGAATGGAACGTAACGCATGAGAGAGGGAAGGAACGATAGTGGGAAAGGGAGAGGTGAGGAATGGCGGATTGAGTACTGGAAAGGAATGTGTGTGTGATAGGATAGAATATAAAAAAGACGTAAAGATTAAAATTAAGAAGATATACATTTTGTGTTAGTAAAATAAACCACTTGTAAATTGTGTAAAAGCATTTTACTTGCCCCACAATCCCCCACACTACATGTAAGGGTCTGAAGTATAAAGAAGAGTATGAAATACATCCTGGTTTGTAGCGGACCTTGAGCATTTTCTAGCATGATGTAGACGAAATTTTTTATAATCCTTATTATGAGATTCTTGTGCATCTTCCGAATGTTGACCAATAGGAAGTAGGTACTGCAAAATGCTTTATGA
This sequence comes from Amphipoea lucens, assembly GCA_947508005.1. Taxonomy (NCBI): domain Eukaryota; kingdom Metazoa; phylum Arthropoda; class Insecta; order Lepidoptera; family Noctuidae; genus Amphipoea; species Amphipoea lucens. Next base: position 13,733,557 of record OX382375.1, read on the forward strand.
AACTTTCTCCAAGAATCAAAATTTTGTGAACTGAAGATGGCACGTAGTACCATTCATAATTGCTCACATACATCCTGGTAATCTCCATAGCATAACTGCCAAACTTTTCAGCAGTTATCATTACACCCAATGAAAGAGCTTGCAGAATTATGTAAAGTCGTTTAATCAAATTTATATCCACTCCTGTAATTTCAGCAGAGCAGCTTGCATTGTGTAAAAATCTTCTGGCAGTATTACCGTCATTAGAATTACCACTTACTTGTCTTGGTTTGTCGATGATCAATCCTAGCTCTTCACGGAAACGCCTTTGTACCAGGGTTTTCATCTCTTGCTTTAGTCGTTTCTTTTCTTCGCTTGTGGCTGACCATGTTTGGAAAGACAGATTATAGGAAATATGTAAAATAATTTCCATACAACGAATTCAGGCGTGGAAAGTAGACAGTCCGTATTGATAAGAATCTTCATTTTCAGGCCTAGCAGTCATTTTAGTCAAATCATTCATTTGGCGTGGAATAGCCCCACATATTGTACATGTGGAACCCGAAGGCGTACCTGTTAATACCTGAGCTACTTTGCCATCTATCATTGTAAGAAAGAGATCATGCTTCACTTGCACTCCCTCACACTTCTTTGTTAATTAATGATGGACCCAAAGAATTTATTTGACCTTTTATTTCATCCACAACAGTTTTAGTTTTCTCGGGAGTTTTTTTGCAAAATTCTATTAATATAGGCCGGCAAAAACGATCAGATGAAGGTACCGGATTTTGCCAGACAACATCACCTGTTAGCTCATTAATTAACTTTATAGGCACCAAAGAAGTGATAAATAAATTTGCATCAGAAATTAGTTCAGACTCTTCTGGCAGTTTCTGTTTGTACTGGCTTTGAGGTAAACGTTTAAACACGTAAACCGTTGATGTAAACAGCAACATTTCAAACCGCAATAGATAGCGAGCGGTTTTCCGTTTTCTGACTTTTATCACATTTTTACTAATTACTCCGAACATCGCAAATATCCGCAGCTTTTTTTTATTTAAATATGTTTATGGATAGCTAGGCTACAAATCAACATTAAATGTAAAGCAGGGGTAAACGTGGGCAACTGTCAAAAGTCTCGATGAACTTTAAAAAAACCTTTTTTTCACCATATTTTTTTTTTAATTATTTTAAGGTAAACGTTAACATAATAACAAATACATATTAGTAGTTTCATATTCTTCAAAAGACGAGGTTTCCAGAAATATATAATACATTATACCTTTTCATGTAACGTATAACAATAAAATCAATTTGAAAGTGATGAAGTGAACGGGCTTAACATGGACGTCCGTCAAAACAATAAAGTTTGTGGTGTTGTAAAAAAATCATTTTTATTTATTTTACCATTTATGTACACACATATATAAACAGACAAGAAAAAAACAGAACAGAAAAATAGGTACAAAGGTGATGCTTATTTCATAAGAAATCTCTTCCAGCATACCTGCGATAGGACAAGAAATAAAGAGATGTAGACAGCGTGTTAAAGAGTAAAGGAGACAAAAAATACATAAAACCTAAAAAACAATTCACTTAATAAAACTAAACAAATAATACAAGAATATACTTACATAAATACAAATAAACATACATACTTCTAAAATAAATAACACTCGAATGTAAATAAAAATACATACACAACTATGATAGGGTGGAGACATTGTTTAACTGCATAGAGATAATTTCTTAAAAAAACCACGGTCGTAATGTTCACTGTTTAAAATTGTTTATTCACTCGTCACTAGATGGCGTTGTACCATTTTGATCGATTTTTACATCGCGGTGTCAAGATTCTCCGCCGATAGTATAAGGTCTTAGCATTAAGAACGTTTTTTGATTAACCACCAATATTCTACGGTGTAATCACTACATCCATGATTCATGAATAAAACTAGCTTGAGGTCGTGTCGGTTACTTGTCCGCACTCCCAAGTAAAAAGTAAAAGGGGTCTTTCATTCAAAAACCCCAGTTAACTAACCCCACGAAGTCGAGGGTTATTCATGGTCCTTCGAGCCAAACGTGACCAGGGCTGTTCTACAGCCACATCAGGTGTGTTCTCCTAATTGGACGGAGAAGCATCATCCCCATACGCTCCTGCTGAGTGATCTTGGATGGTGAGAGAGGGTGGAAGCGGTTCCGGATCCAGTTGCGGGAGGTACGGAGGAAGGAGTGCCAATCAGCAGCAAGCAAGCTGCAGAGTGCAGACGACTGACTGAGGTCGTAAGGAAGTGAGTGATAGTGCCGAAAATCGTGAGTACTTTGTGATTTCTTATGTGCCAAGCAAAAGTGAACTTTATTGCCTAGAAGATTTTAACTTAGTAAATTTTGTGTACTTAGAATAATTTCATGTGTGCATGTTTAGACTTAGTTAGATTTAAGCTAATTGTGTTCAGACGGGGAACCTATGCCCGATTTTTAGTAGATTTTAAAGTCAAACACTTAGAAAAATTTCTTTGTTTACATTGACTTGTAAAATTTTCGACAACTTTTTGGACTTGTAGATTTTTTAACTTTTGTCAAACACTTAGAAAAATTTCTTTGTTTACATTGACTTGTAAAATTTTCGACAACTTTTTGGACTTGTAGTTTTTTTTTTAACTTTTGTCAAACACTTAGAAAAATTTCTTTGTTTACATCGACTTGTAAAATTTTCAACAATTTTTTGGACTTACTATTCTTTTTGTTTTGTAAGTAAATTGTTTGAATAACTAACTTCAAAATGTCTTTGCAATCACATGTTAAAGTCCAGGATGATATTTACAATCGGTTGTTAAGAGCTAAAAGTAATTATAAAAAGTCGCCTAAGGATAGGATTACCAAGCAATATATAGAAACCAGGTTAGAAAGTGTTGAAGAGTTGTGGGCGCAATTTAGTTTAACTCATACACAAATTGTGAAGGATTTTGAACCTAAGGAATTGATATCTTCAGCCTACACTGTAAAGGAAGTTTATTTTAATACTGAAGAATTATATTTAGATTTAAAATGTGAGTTAAAAACTGCATTAAATAACATTAGGGGTAGCGATGTGTCTCCGGTTGCGGGGTCATCATCAAATAATGTTTCCGAAGGTAAGGGCACATACATAAAGTTGCCAAGAATCACTATCCCGACATTTTCGGGGAAATATACGGAATGGCCGACTTTCCGAGATTTGTTCGTATCGGCAATACATAAAAATAACACAATTGATAATGTTCAAAAGTTACACTATTTGAAAAGTTATTTGACTGGGGAAGCTGAACAGCTCTTACGTCATATACCAATTTCAGAATCAAATTATGACAGATGCTGGACTCAATTAGAATCTAGATATAACAATAAAAAATATTTGTCGCACTGTATTTTGAAAAGATTGCTCAGTCAAAGGAACATAGTACAGGAATCAGCTAGTGCTTTAAAGGAATTAATGGATACAACATCCGACTGCCTAAATGCACTTACTAATTTAGATATTGATGTTACTTCATGGGATATTTTGATCATTCATATAATAACGTTGAAACTAGATTCAGACACTAGAAAGGATTGGGAACTAAAGGTAACTAGCAACACTGATTCAGATCAGCTGCCTACGTTTGAGCAGTTCAAAGAATTTTTAACAAGCCGGTATAGGGCATTTGAATTCCTAGAAAGTAAGCCAAGTAAAAATAATGTTAATGTTAGTAAGGCAAAGGTTTTTCACACGGCAGCCAATGCAGCCAATGCGCTCTGTCCGCTTTGTAAAAACGAACATAAAATAAAAAATTGCAAGCAATTTAGTAGTCAGGATGTGGATACTCGGCGTAAGTTTGTGCAAGATCACAACTTATGTTTCAATTGTTTGGGGCACAACCACTCTGCCAGGTTTTGTAAGTGTACAGCCTCTTGTCAGGTATGTAAGCGGAGACATCACTCCTTGTTGCACCCTAAAGGTGAGCAGGAGTCTAAGGGAGAGAAGGGAAATTCATCTAGCGATAGTGTTTTGCAGACTAAAGAACATACACACACGGTTGGAGTAGAAGATGAAAACAAGGTAGTAACTTGTTTTTCTAAAGGTACAGCGAAAAACCAAATCCTATTAGCCACGGCTCTAGTGAAGGCTGTATCGAAAAATGGGGCTAGGTATACAATCAGGGCCTTGTTAGACCAAGGTTCACAGGCGTCTTTTGTTACAGAAGATACTGTCCAGATTTTAGGGTTACAGAAAAAACCAGCAAAGGGTTCAATAACTGGTATAGATGCTAATAACAAATTATTCTTAAATTCGGTTGTTGAGGTTAAAATTCAGTCTAGGGTCGATCCATCGTTTGAACTTGTAGTCACAGCGTATGTTCTCAAATCGATTACGTCATTATTACCTGGTAGGGAAACGGTATATTTAGATTGGGCACAAACAAACGATATGCAATTAGCGGATCCTAGATATAATACACCGGATAAAGTGGATATGTTGTTAGGAGCAGAAATTTATAGTCAAGTTTTACAAAACGGGTTAAGAAAAGCTCCTGGTGGTAGCACTGTCGCTCAGCGTACATCATTGGGATGGATTTTATCTGGAACGGTAGCTTCTGCTGCTCAGAGTACATCGAATATTACGGTGATGCATGCTCACCTCGGTGATGATGAAGTCCTGAAAAAGTTCTGGGAATTAGAAAAGGAACCACAGAATAAAAAACGTATACTTACCGAAGAAGAAACAAGATGCGAAGAGATATTTAAGGCTACAACTGTGAGGGACAATGACGGTCGTTACGTAGTTAACCTACCATTTAGAAGTCAAGATCCGAGCTGTAAATATGGCGGTGCTAGAAAGGTAGCACTTAACAGATTTTACGCGTTAGAAACTAAACTTAATAAAAACATAGATTTAAAAACAAAATATGAGGAAGTTATCAATGAATACTTGCAGCTGGGACACATGAGACCAATAACCAAAGCAGAAGAACAAAATCAATATGCAGTGTACTTACCTCATCATGCGGTTATACGGAACGATAAAGACACAACCAAGGTTCGGGTTGTCTTTGATGCTTCCTGCAAAGGAAAAAATGGAATATCGCTCAACGATGACCTAATGATTGGTCCAGGGCTGCAACCAGATCTGCGACATTTACTGATTCGTTGGAGAACTCATCGCATTTGTCTAGTTTCGGACATTATCAAAATGTACCGAATGGTACGCGTGGCCGACCGTCATACAGATTTTCAACGCATCTTGTGGAGAGACAACAAACAATCTGCTGTTAAGGATTACAAACTACTTACTGTTACTTTCGGTACCTCTTCAGCGCCCTATTTAGCAGTTCGATCGATGCAGCAAGTAGTGTACGATGAAGGAGTCAAGTTTCCACTGGCAGCTGAAAGAGTACTAAAGGATTATTACATGGATGATCTTATGACTGGCTGTGACTCGATAGAAGAAGGCATACAGATCTATAGCCAAATGAACAAGTTACTAGCAAAAGCAGGATTCACCTTACAGAAATGGTCAAGCAACAGCAGTGAACTACTGGAGAGGATCATCGGTGAAAGGCACTCGTACAAGGGACAGGATGGTGTAGAAAGGGAGATCAACATAAAACAGGATGAGATATTTAAAACGTTGGGACTTACCTGGAACCGAAGCCGCGACACCTTCCAGTATTCTGTTCAGATGCCTCTGCAGCAGGAACCTGTAACTAAAAGAAACATGTTATCAGATATAGCAAGACTATTTGATCCCTTGGGATGGGTCGCTCCTGTTATAGTATTAGCAAAAATTTTAATACAAAAATTGTGGATTTCTGGAATTGGTTGGGATGAGGAAGTACCGTATGAAATAAAAAAGGAATGGTTTACTTACCGGCAGGAGTTGAAAGTTTTAACGGAATTTTCAATACCTCGATGGTTGAACATGAAATCTGGTGACAAGCAGGTTGACTTGCATGGATTTTGCGACGCGTCAAAATCAGCATACGCTGCGGTAGTTTATGCACGGGTAGCTAATACTGACGGTAGCGTTTATGTAACTTTGCTCACGGCGAAAACTAATGTCGCACCAATAAAAACGGTATCAGTGCCTCGATTAGAGTTGTGTGGAGCAGTCCTCCTAGCAAAGCTGCTTTCTGAAGTCTCTGAAGTGATGGGAATCGGTAAATCTAATTTGTATTATTGGACCGATTCAGAGATAGTGTTAGCGTGGTTAAATAGTCATCCCAGTAAATGGAAGACATTTGTGGCAAACCGCGTTTCTGAAATTTTAAGCATCAGTGAACCACAGCAATGGAATCATGTTCAGTCGAAAAGCAATCCTGCTGATTGCGCATCACGTGGTTTATATGCGTCGGAATTTGTAAATTTCAAGTTGTGGATAGAAGGTCCTGGATTTCTGAAGAATAAAATTAATCTATTTGGCAAACGCAAAGCGGTAGCAACTAATATAGAGGAAATAAAGGTACATGTAGTAACAGACGATAATTTTATTTGGGATAAATATTCATCACTTACCCAACTAGTTCGAATGGTAGCATATTTAAGACGTCCTTTAGAGTTAAGAAAAACGAAGGCTGAAAGAAGAATTCATCAATTTATAACTGCAGAAGAATTGAGATTAGCGTTAGAGACGTGCATTAGGGTATGTCAAGGGCAAAGGTTCGAAGCGGTAATTCTGGATCTGCAAAAGGAAAGGCCTAAGAGAAACATGTTTAAGTCGTTAAATCTTTACCTCGATTCTGTTAAAATCCTCAGGGTGGGCGGTAGATTGGAACATTCCGATCTTGACATGGATCGTAAAAATCCAATATTGATTCCAAGTGATACTTGTTTTACCAATCTTCTAATCGCCGACGCACATCATAGGAATCTTCATGGTGGTCCGCAACTAATGCTTAACTACTTAAGCACGAAGTATTTTATTCACGGAGCTAAGAGGTTGGTTACTGCATACGTGCGAAAATGTGTAATTTGTTTACGTTATGCAGCATCTACAACCCCTCAATTAATGGGTCAATTACCACCAGCACGGGTTATACCTAATAGACCGTTTAGGAGCAGTGGGGTAGATTACGCTGGTCCTATTCAGTTAAGGACATCAAGGGGCAGGGGTCACCATGCGTATAAAGGATACATTTGTTTATTTGTCTGCATGGCGACTAAAGCGGTACACATTGAGGTCGTAAGCGACCTAACAACAACGGGGTTTCTTGCCGCCTTTAAAAGATTTGTGGCAAGACGCGGTCAATGCAAGGATATATGGAGCGATAACGGTACAAATTTTCAGGGTGCTTCTAAAGAACTAGACACATTACTGCGCTCGGAAAAATCAGGTATAGCTCAGGAAATTGCTGCGGCCTTAGCAACTGAAGGTACCACATGGCATTTCATTCCACCACATGCTCCGAACTTTGGCGGACTATGGGAGGCCGGAATAAAGTCATGTAAGAAACATTTAAACAGAGTAATAGGTAGCTCAACTTTAACCTTTGAAGAGATGTCTACTTTGTTAAGCCAAGTAGAAGCATGTCTGAACTCACGTCCCTTGTGTAGACTGACTGACTCGAACACTTTTGACGCATTAACGCCAGGGCATTTTCTTGTGGGCGAACCAATTGTCAACGCGCCTGACCATAACTATGAAGAGGCGAATATTTCTAGTTTGAAGAGGTGGCATTTGGTCCAACGGATGACACAACATTTCTGGCGTCGTTGGTCAGACGAATACCTGACCACACTGCTCCATCGTTACAAGTGGTCTAAGCAAAATCCTGAACCAAACGTAGGGGATATAGTTCTAATCAAAGAGGACCACTTACCTCCTTGTCGGTGGCTTCTTGGCAGGGTGGTTGAAAAACATCCGGGGTTAGACAAGCTTACACGAGTGGTCACACTTCGCACTAATGGTTCCTTATTTAAAAGACCCACATCAAAACTGTGTGTCTTGCCGATTGCCTAAGAACGTTGTTAGTAGTTTTAAGTGATCATTTTAAGCATTGTTTAGACATTTAAGTTAAAATTGTTTATGTTTAAGGTAAGATACGTATGGCATATTGTAAGAAAAATTAAAACTGTTTGATTAGGAAATATAAAAATAAATACTTAACTTTGTAAATTTTAACATTAGAAGGACATAATGTTGCACAAAATGTCCTTGGTGGGCGGAATGTTTAACTGCATAGAGATAATTTCTTAAAAAAACCACGGTCGTAATGTTCACTGTTTAAAATTGTTTATTCACTCGTCACTAGATGGCGTTGTACCATTTTGATCGATTTTTACATCGCGGTGTCAAGATTCTCCGCCGATAGTATAAGGTCTTAGCATTAAGAACGTTTTTTGATTAACCACCAATATTCTACGGTGTAATCACTACATCCATGATTCATGAATAAAACTAGCTTGAGGTCGTGTCGGTTACTTGTCCGCACTCCCAAGTAAAAAGTAAAAGGGGTCTTTCATTCAAAAACCCCAGTTAACTAACCCCACGAAGTCGAGGGTTATTCAGACATAGAAATGTAAAAAACAGGAGAAGTGGCAAGGGGGCGTGTCTGTGTCCACGCGTCATGAGCAACATGCGCTTGTACTAGGCGAATGGCCGTCTCCGCGAACTAGTGCGCTTTTGACTGTGATCGTGATAAAATATAAAAATACCGAGTTGTTCAGTGGTTTCCTGTAAAAATAGAAGTCAAAATAAAAACCTCGTATCTCGTGGAATCACTTGCCATATATAAGTAAAAGTATTTTACTGTATTTGTCTTTAAAATCATGAAAAACAACAAAGCGTAAAATATTTCTTGCTTTTACTACGTTATTTTTGTTTTCAAATATCGCACCGGCTATACTATTTTTGCAGCAAATACATTGCTTCTTAACCACTAGCCACTCAGTATGTCGTAAGTGAAAAGCAAGCAATGTAAAAAATACAAAACGATACTTTATTTTCGCCGAGCGTCGCATAGTACAGCCGCTGTGTCTTGCGGCGAGATAGTGATGTGGTTATGAATGTCCACTAACGTAGGCTATCGACAACATCGTTGAATGCTCAACGAATATATTGCTATTATAGTTAATTTTTCAATTTGTCAACCGTTTTAACCCGGTTTATAGAAGACCTGAAAATATGACGTTTAAATGGTTGGAAGGCCCTTGAGAAAATGCAAAATAATGTTAATTTTTTTTTTATTAACTGCAATTACTTTTTTACACATTTTATTGATTTATAATATAATAATATGTTCTGAACATATCGTTTTTTATTTATTTTATTTTCATGACCCTTTATTCTTAGTACAATAATGAATTAAAGAATCGATAACTTTCCGATTTAGTCAATCACTAGCGTATATGTAAAATAAATGGCTTTTGCACAGCACAACGATAGCGATAGATGTTTTTGTGTGAGTGAGTTGTACGGTGCATGGTAAAATGCACGCTGTGTGTGATGATTTAAGGTTTATAATTGATTGTGTAGTACGTTCTGATTTATGAATTGCAAGAGTGTGCGCGACTTTGTATCTATTGCTTTTACTAAACTACATCTGTAGTAGTGGCGCGGCGGTGGGGCAAACCTAGCGACATCGGGTTCTGATACATTTTCAACTACGGCGCATATCTCCTTCATTCATATATCTATGGGTGGAGAGATAGTGTTCTTTCACTCTTCTTTTAAAAACTGCAATAGTTTGGCAGTCCCTAATTGCAGGTGGTAGTGTATTCCACAGCCGCACCGCGTGCACTGTGAAGGAGTAGGAGTAGAAGTCAGTGGAGTGGGGAGGGGACTTAAGGAGCTTTTTAAGATGCGACCTGCAAGGCGCATCTGAAGGACGCCCGTAGGAAAAACGCTCCCGCAGATAGGAAGGTGTTTTAGGATTGTGAAGGAGTTTGAATAGCAGACATAATATCCGAGAGTTCCTGCGAAGTCGAATGGGGAGCCACTTGAGTATCTTGCGAAAGTTGGAGACGTGATCATACTTTTTAAGATTAAAAACAAAACGAATACAGATATTTTGCAAACGCTCAAGTTTATTTAAAAGCTCCTCGGTGGCATCCAAATAACAGGCGTCGGCGTAATCAATAATGGGCTGAATGAGGGTTTGAGCTAGAGAGATTTTGGTGTTCAAGGGCAAAAAGCCTTGGAGACATTTCAACGAATGGAACGTGTAGTGCACCTTGCGACTGACTTGCGCAACATGAGCAGTCCACGACAAGTAAGAGTCCATGGTCACCCCCAGGTTTTTAACTGTATGTGCGTATTCAATCTGAACTCCATTCAGACAGAGTGGAGACAGCGACGCAACATCGAGCCTATTCCGCATATACCTGCCGCCAATAATTATGGCCTGGGATTTCCTAGGGTTGATTTGCAGTCCAAAAGACCGCGACCACTCGCTAATCAAATCCAGGTCACTGTTCATGGCAGAAATAGCAGCTTCCGCATCTTCCCTTTGGAAGTTATTGTAAAGCTGCAGGTCGTCGGCATAGAGATGGAAGTAGGAAGAGATGACACTGGTGACAGAGTTAATGAAAATAGAAAAGAGAAGAGGAGAGAGAACGCCACCCTGAGGCACACCTGCGGTAAGAGAGCACCAATCAGAAGACAACTCGTCGAGACGGACCCGCTGCGAGCGGCCTGTAAGATAGGAGTTAAACCAATCAATAGTGGAAGGGGAAAAATTTAGAGATTTAAGGATCCCGAGGAGGATATCGAAATCTACAGAGTTGAAAGCACTGCTAAAGTCGAGAAGTACAAGTAAAGTAAGAGATTTGTGATCCATTGCCCAGCGGATGTCATCAGTCACCTTCAACAGGGCCGTCACTGTGCTATGACCAGGTCGAAAACCAGACTGAAAAGGACTAAGGAGATCATTCGCAGAAAGAAAGGCAGAAAGTTGTTGGTGGACAATATGCTCAAGAACTTTAGAGACAAATGGGAGGATAGAAATGGGACGGAAATCGGTAGGCGAAACCGGCTTAGGAATTTTGGGTAAGGGGATGACATGAGCCTGTTTCCAGACCTCAGGAACAGTACAAGAAAACAAGGAGAAATTAAAAATGTGAGTCAAAACGGGAAGTAGTGTAGGGAGGATAGGAGAAATCATTCTTGAACAAATATTGTCATTACCAACAGCAGTAGAGGAGATAGCACAAATAGATTTTTTGACCTCACTTTCACTCACTAGGTTCAATACAAAAGAAGAACATTTCGGCAAAGGCAAACCAGCAAGTCTACTCAACGTAGCTGATCTGACGTGCGGATCAAAAGTAACAGGAGGATGTGAGAAATGTTTTTTAAGAGCACACACGTCAATGTCCTTACTTGAAACAACTGGAGACTTGCCAATGCCGACAGTTTTAAGAAACTTCCAGACTTCAGAAGAGTTACGATTGTCGAGAGAATTATGGAAGTAGCGTCTCTTTGCATCTCTACACGTACGCCTGCAGCGATTACGCAGCACCTTATACGCATTCAAGTTGCGCTCAGAAGGGCAGCGTTTCAACCTTCTTTTGGCTCTGTCCCTGCTTGCCATCGCATCCTTAATGGCAGGAGTAAGCCAAGGAGCCGGAACATATTTTACCTTGACTCGGCGGATAGGGGCATGCCGGTCAAATAAACTGAGAAGCTTGCTATTAAAGATCTGAACCATATCGTTGATACATGAACTCTCCAAAACGTCCGTCCAATCGATGCTACCAGCATCACGCAGCAATGCCTCCAGGTCTATGCCCTTGTAGTTCCGAAGGAACATATAATGCGGCTTACGCTTAGGAGGGCGAATACTGTAGGACAAAAAGATGAGGTCGTGGTAAGAAAAACAAGCAGTGAGCTGTCCGTGGACAGAAACATTATTCGAGTTAGAGACAATTATTAGGTCCAACAGAGACGGGGTGCAATTAGGAAAATGATGAGTAGCAGACAGAGGCAAAATACTAAGATTATAAGAAGATAAGAGAGATTGAAGTTTGTGAGTACGACTGTCGTTTTTAAGAAGGCAAGTATTAAAATCGCCCATCATGACTACGTGGTCATAAGAGGGACAGAAATCTTCTAAAAGCGAATCAAAAGAGTCAAAGTAATCAATAGTCAGATTAGGGCTGTAAACGACTCCAAGAAGCATTTTAGTGTGATGCAAAGATATTTCAAGAAATAGATGCTCCGCTGACCCCGAATAGGAAGATGGTGATGTGCTGATAATCTTGTAGGGGATATCAGTACGCAAGTAAATGGCAACACCACCACCACCCTTCCCAGTTCTATCATTACGGATAAGGACAAAGCCAGGGAGGGCAAAATTAACTGATAAGAGAGAGGGTTTGAAGAAGGATTCAGAGATGAGCAAAGCATCTATATGTGCACTGTTAAAGGAAGCCAGAAGATCAGAGTAATGGGCAGGAACACTCTGGGAATTGATATGGGCTATGTTGAGATTGTTGGGGAGGTGGGAAAACAAAGAGGAAATCTGATCGCTGAGAGTAAGAGGAGAGGAAGAACCACTCGTCGCACTAAGGAAACTATTTGAAGAGGACGAACAAGAGAAAAAATCATCATTGAGGTCGACACCGCTCATAGTTTGCAAAATTAATAATAAATGTATATGTATAAAAAATAAACAAATAAGGTACTTACAATATTAAAACTATTTATGTGTATACAAACTAATAATAATTTAAAACGCTCAACCAATATAACACCTATTCGCTGGTATTGGTAGAGATTTTAACACAACATTTTATAAAAATGATAGTTAAGAGCTCTTACACACGAGCGGCATGTTCCCAACGGCAGAGGTAACTGCAGCCGTCGACGCGCGCCGGCGGCAACCGTGGACGCGTCGACGGCAACCGTCGACGTGTCAACGGCAGCCGTCGACATTTCGACTTCGAAGATATAGGTCGACGGCTGCCGTCGACGCATCAACGGTTGCCGTCGACGCGTCCACGGTTGCCGCCGGCGCGCGTCGACGGCTGCAGTTACCTCTGCCGTTGGGAACATGCCGCTCGTGTGTAAGAGCTCTAAGGCGTGAATTATGAACAGAGGACAACAAAAAAAAAAATTAAAACACAAAACAATAACTAACGATAATGTCGGCAACACCATTCGCAATCAGTCTATAACAGACGTAAAGTGTAACGAAACGTAACGTCAAAATAAAACAAACAGATGACACTGACAATATGACTGACAGACGTCACTACACTATGTCAGAAAAGTAAAAACATCTACCGGCATAATTTCATATAATATGTATAATTTTTTGATATTATAGTCTAGTTTGGTCCTTAAACTGTTGAATAAAATAAAAAAAGCCTGCCAGTAGCGACATTGACAATAGCCATTTTTAATCAGCAGTTGTTCTACGATTTTCCACAGTGCGCCGCCGCTACGGTGCCTCCTGTATTGGTTTCCCTTGGATTGGTATGAACCCCCACACAAGGCGCCGCGGCGGCGGCGGCAAGTTTTGATAAGACCTATCAAAACTCGCCGCCGCCGCCGCCGCGCCGCCGTGTGCAAAGGTTCATACAAATCCAAGGGAAACCAATACAGCGGTACCGTGGCGGCGGCGGCGCCGCCGCAGTTACGACATGATGTGTAAAGGGCCTTTCAAAACGAAAGTTGTGTACTTGTACAATAAATACCAGTTAGTACGTCAATGTCAAATCTCAAAATTGTTTTTTTTTGGGATAATAAATAAAAAACTTACCTATTCAGGTTCATCAATTTCAGCTTCTTGAGCTTCAGTCCTGAATATTTTTTTTGTTTATTACGTTTGTTCACCATTTTTGTGACTAAGGTATCACTTTAGACTTCAATGTTCACTTGAGTAGTCGGCGACAACGGGCGCAATAAAGTTGTACACGAGTGCTCTCTAAGACGCGCTGCGGCCGACTGACGGGACTGCGCGAACGGTGTGGGATGTCCGACTTGCGCACAATAGCACACTTTTTATAAATATTTCTTTTTAAAATTCTAAACCCATAATCCCCTAATATCTTTAATGGTGAACATATAGACGAAATTTTATTGAAATTGCTTTAATTACAATCGAATAAAACCGTTTTTTCTCATAAAAAATGCAAATTTTGAGGAAACTGCGATTTTTTTGTATCGAGCCAAATTATGTCAATCGTGTTTTGGCCCTCATAATTCACTAAAGAAAATCTTCAATTTTAATAATCATGAAAAAAAATACGGCAAATTAGTAGTTTTTGAGGACAAAAATTGATTTTGCGTGCAGCCGAAATGCGTCAAAATCTTCTTTTGGGACCCATTTCGCCTTAAATAGACCAATACACAACCCCTGAGATACATTCATTCTTTACAAGTGACGCCCAACTCGTGGCCAAGTTTTTAGTGAAAAACTCGTAAAATACAAACAGTGACAATAAGTGCTAAATCCTATCGTGCTAACACATACAGCGAACCCTTTCCGATAGTGCTTTATGTAAATATCTCCACAAACAGTGCAAAAACAATCGACAAAACTTCGGGCGAGTCCACTCTTCCCGCCAAAAATTTTAACAGACGCGCGCGCGAGGGAGTTACCGTGCGTAGTATTTTGGCGCGAACAAGAAAAGTACAATCAACGTTTTCATTTCGTGCAACGGAATATTAGTAACGAATACGTTGTTCGTTACATATTACCACCCATATAACCATCACGTGTTGTTCGAGCGAGTAACAGCAGAGGTAGTGCCCTGTTACCATGCCGCCGAAGCCAACAAAAAAACGTACCGGAAGAGATGGTGGGTCGGAATCCGACACGGACGCGGAGCAAAATAGGACGGTGGTCGCATCTTCATCATCGTCACCGAACATCACCATGTCTGAGGAGATGCTTCAGACTCTTGTGTGCGACATAACACGAAACCAAGCGGAAGCAAATCGCATTCTCATTGAGAGCATACTGGCGAACAAGGATGAACCGTGCACATCATCACCACGGATACACGATACGCGTGATACCGCGCGATGGTCGGGCAACTTCGCAAAGTGTACGGCGCGTTTTGACGGGTCATCGAAGAACGCGGAAGAGCTCGAGGCATTCATCGATGCTATCGAGGTATACCGCGACTGCACCAACATCAGCGACGAGCACGCGCTGCGGGGGCTGCCTATGCTACTAGTCGGCGAGGCCGCCGTCTGGTGGCAGGGCGTGAAGTCGTCGATAGCGTCGTGGTCCGACGCGCTGCAACGTCTTCGAGGGATGTACGGAGTGCCGCGACCCGGATATCAAATCTTACGTGAGATTTTCGGTACCGAACAAAATAGTGGACGGCCCGACGTGTTTATTAACAAAGTGCGTGCTTTAATAACGAAGTTACCGTATGATGTGCCGGAAGTGATGATGCTAGATATAGTTTACGGATTGTTAGATCGTAGGATAATGGCGCATCCACACATGCCGCCGGCTTATGCCGCCGGGTTTCAGACCGCCTTGCCGCTGAATGCAGGCCGCCGGCTTTACCGGCGGTTGCCGGCGGCCTGCAGATGCGGTTGCAATTTTCGCAGTAGTGTTGTGACTTTCGTCGAAGTTAGTCGTGTACGTAGGATTGAAAGATGTTGGACTATGATATAGTTGCGTGTATCGCAAGTGTAGTGTTGTATGTTATTATTCGTAAAAAGAACCGCAAAATCAAACGAAGATATTGGGTCAGACCAAGTCTACGAAATAGGCCTAATGTGTCCCTGATACTTGAAGATTTTAGAAAGGATGACATAAACCGAAGAAATATTCGTTCGAAATTTAACACTTCTAAGGATCTAGTGAAGAATTTGAAATATTACTGAATTTAACTGGACCCATGATATCAAAAACTGACACCCGCTGGAGAAATGCTGTGTCAGCTTCCGATCGACTAGCAATTACTTTGAGATACCTGGCTACAGGAGACTCTTATTTTTCACTCGGTACGCTGTTTAAAGTGTCTCCACAAGTTATTTCTTTAATAATTCCAGATGTTTGTCAAGCGTTGGTATCTACATTATCCAATTATTTAAGGGTAAGTACAAATATCCGTAACACATTAGGTAGTTAGAAACTGAACCTTCCTAAGTAACATATCTATTCCTAGTCGAATTATAATATCTATGATTTTATACTGTACCTGGAACTTCACACACATTTTACATACATATAACTAGAACTACACACACAAATATCACAAACAATTTTATTTTACAGATGCCGAATACACAGGAAGAATGGCTATCAGTGGCTCGGAGTTTCATGCAGAAATGGAATGTACCTAATTGCGTAGGTGCCCTCGATGGGAAACATATACGTATTTCATGTCCAATTAATAGCGGTTCTGAGTTTTTTAATTATAAGTCATATTTCAGTATTGTTTTGCTAGCTTTAATCGATGCCAATTATAACTTTTTATACGTGGACATTGGATGTCAGGGCAGAATATCTGATGGTGGAGTTCTACGCAATTCAACTTTATTCGATATGATACGAGATGGAACTTTAAGTCTGCCACAAGCGATTCCATTACAAGGGAGAAATACACCTGTACCTTTTTATTTCATCGGTGATGATGCTTTCCCCATCTCACAGAATATAATAAAACCATTTTCTGGATATCATGCAAAAGGATCACCTGAGAGGGTTTTTAATTATAGAATTAGTCGCGGGCGCATGGTTGTAGAAGACGCGTTTGGCATTTTATCTAATAAATTCAGAATTTTACATTCACGCATTGGCTTACAAAATGAGAAAGCAAAACTTGTCGTGATGGCTTGGAGTTTTGAACGAAGAGCAACAAAATATTCCGCAGATCGCTCTAAATGTAGAACCAAGTGTAATTAGAAATGAGCTAAAATGTTATTTTCTATCGGAACAAGGTCAGCTTCCTTGGCAATATCAAATATAATGTTTTAAAGAAATAAAATATGATTATTCAAATAATTGTTTTATTTAGGAATCAGAAACATTTATCAATAATTTTAAGCTTTTATTAAAATAAAATAATTCAACTGAAAATATTTAAACATTGATTTTAATCTATAACACTATTTTCGGTTAAATTATTTTCCAAGACTTGTAACAGACTGTCACTTGTGTTGACATGTGGGCTATTTTGCATTTCATAGTTTGATTGAACAGAGTAAGAGCGCGAAGTTGAGGGCGATGGTGACATTGCTGACGTTGTAGGTTGGCCAGTGAAGTATCCTGGACGAACATTTTGATAACGAAGAGGCTGAGTAGTATTATTGGTATCAAAATTCATCGGACCCATTCTCATTTCTGCTTCATAGACAATATTCTGGATTTGATGTTGTACTGTAAGTACACATCGTGTAATGATCCATCTTCCTCAACTTGCTACTTATATAGTCTGCAAATATAGCAGCATCATCGCGTTGCCTTGCATTAGATGTAATCTCCCTCAGTAATTGCAAAGCTTCATCAACTTCAGGATCTCCCTCTATGTTTCGCTTTCGTGACCTCCTTGTCGAAGGTAGCGTAGTCTGGGGAGTGATATTAACTTGAGAAGACTGAAAATAAAAAGGAAATCTTATAAATAATTGCAAACAAGCTTTAACATTATGTTTTGAAATATCCAATCAGTATGTAAATATTTAATAAAAACCGGCCAAGTGCGAGTTGGACTCGCCCACGAAGGGTTCCGTACCATTATCTATGAAAAATGAACGTATCTATTACCTACAACTAGCCAAAATACAAACATTTTTCGGCAACAAAAAATAACTTTGTTTTTCATACAAATATATGAATAACAAAGTTATAATTTGCGATTTCACACGTTTATTGTATGAGGACCGCCTTATATTTTTTATTTTTAGTATTTGTTGTTATAGCGGCAACGGAAATACATCATTTGTGAAAATTTCAGCTTTCTAGCTATCACGGTTTATGAGATACAGCCTGGAGACAGACAGACGGACAGACAGACAGACAGTGGAGGCTTAGTAATAGGGTCCCGTTTTACCCTTTGGGTACGGAACCCTAAAAACCAAGCTTATAAACATTACATGTATACAGTCACCATTGATGACGCCTATACCTACACTCTTGATGAGCGCTTATTCCCGAATACTTCGCTTTCGGTGAGCTTTTTGCCGACTGCATAAGGTTCAAATACGAGAGTATGCTCGTTCGCTCTCCGTGGTATTATATATTGTTACCGGGTTGTAGGTAGTAGGTATCTAATATTAATACGCGAGAAAAAATCTTTGTACCCCTATTTACGAAAATATTACTTAATGAAATATGTATTTTAAATTAATTATGGTCGAATTTCGATCAATGGGCGACCAACTAGTCTACTTGATTATAAGAATTTGATGGGTACTTACAATAGGTGCGTGGCTGTTCAGAGTCGGTACCGGTGCATTCTTGTCACTAAGAAATGATAACGCCTTATAAGCAAACCATTTCGGCAATTGAACATCTTCCCGTCCAGATCCACTCCTTTTAGATTCTTCATATTTGCGTTTTTCTCGAAAATAATGGCTGGATAAATTCTTCAGTTTTCTCTCAATTTCTGATGATGCTATGTTGAACACAGAAGCAATATCCCTAATAGCATCATTTCTTTTGTTGCGATTCTTGAAATCCATATGCCTTGGGTTCCACAATGGTTCATTTTCTTGATACTTTTCTATTAATAAAAGTACTGCACTATCATCCCAGTTAAATTCTGTCATTTCGTTATTTACTTCTATGAAATTATACGACAACACTACCACTCCGTATCGAAGCCGCAAGCAAACTGTCGCCGGCAACCAAAAGCCGCGCGTGCCGCGGCTGAGATGCGGCAAATGCCGGCGGCACGGCCGCCGGCCATGCCGCCGGCCGTGCCGCCGGGCATGTGTGGATGCGCCATAAGAAAACGAGTGACTCGCGACGCGGTGCACGAGCTGGATCAGCTAATAGCGAAGGCCAGGTTAGTCGAGGAGTCGTTGGCGGAGGTGAGTGCTTCTTCTCATTGTAATGTAAACAATAAACCTCCCGTTGCCGCGCAGGCACGTTCGGGCACAAATATTAACCCTACGATTAACATAGTCGACACGCGTAAGTCGAGTGATAAACAAAGTGATGGTAAAAGGTGGTCTGACACGCACACGTCAAACGCGGAAAATAATGATAGCGTAAGTAACGGGCAAAGGCGTGTTAGACCGAAGTGTACATATTGTAACTTGTTCGGTCATACTGTAGAAGACTGCCGTAATAAAGGGAATAAGAAAGAAGGAAAGGTCATCGACCTTTCTCATAAGTCGAACGACAGTACCGAGTTACGTTGCTATGGATGTGGTCAGCTGGGAGTAGTACGTTCAAAGTGTGGTATTTGCAAAGACGCGTCGACTGCAAGTAAGTCGGATTTTTGTAGCGCTCAGATAGGCGGTAGTGACGATCCGCTGCCGCTAGTCGAAATCAAGGTTGTTAACCATAAGGGGGTTGCCATTTTAGACACGGGGGCCACACATTCTATTGCGGGCCCCATGCTATATGATTTACTTAGAAAAGCCGGCATTGTTTTTAGGAAGACTTTACGTACTATAGGGCTAGCTGACGGATCACAACAAGTAGGCAGTGTACTTGAGTGTGATACTGACGTTACAATGGAAAACCATGTTATACCTACCACGTTTATAGTGTTGCCGGATGCACAAACCCGGACATTGCTAGGTAGAGACTTTATTATAAGAGCTAGTATCCTGTTGGACTTACCACAGAGCAGCTGGTGTTTTAACGATGAGCCAGAGCGCTGGCATCCGTTTATCACAAAGTTTACTTTACCTACCGGGGCGGCCAGATAGAGCTGATGAAGGTAGAAGCAATAGACCTCGTGCCGAGGGATGATGTAGGTACTAAGGCAAAGTTAGTCTCCGCTCCGATACTGCGCCAAGTCGACGAATCGTTGAAGACCGACAGCAGCGGATATTGTCTCGGAGCAGTACTGATGCAGGGGGAGGGCCCTAAGGATGTTCGTGGGAACCGACTCAAGGACCCCGAAGTGCGTAAAATCGTCGAGAAACTCAAGGCAACCGACGAACCGTTTAGGGGGAGGGATTGGTCCGGCCGTGGCTTCATTATGTCTGATGGAGTGCTATATAGGCCTTACCATGTTAAGGAAGCCGCGAGCCCAACCACGCATCTTTTAAAGAAGGTAAGTAGCGGCGAAATGTTAGGGAGGTACCACATCTCTCAGTTGACCCCATTCGTAGGCGACGTACTACCAGCCCCGGTCAATGAAAAGCATAGGCGCGGAAGACATAAACGTTTTCTTGTCCTGACCCAGACGCGTGACCGCATGTCTGAGTCAGAGGGGGAGGATGTAACACGGCCTTTTTTAGAATGTGTGTGAACGTGCCCTTATGCGCGGGAACGGGGAGCATACACCCTCGCCCGCGCTCCCGCGCTAACCAATAGTGGACGAGAGAACGCGAGTCCGTACGCCACGCTCGCGCCCCGCTCGCGAACTAAATAGTTTTGTTTGTTTATATATACACACATCAACACGGTCTAGGGATATTTCATACTCAATTAAATAACTCGAAAAGTAAGATTTGTTTGTAATTTATCTCAGACTAATTCCAAATTTAAATTTTTGAAAATTCTTTTGTTTCGGTGGCAAAATGTCTTGATGTATAGGAGAGGGAATTTTCATTTGTGCGAAATTTAGAAAACAATACGAATTACGTTTAGTTACAGTTTTTTTTCATTTTTAAACGAAAGATAAAGTTAAAATTGAGGTATTGTAGCCATGCAACGCCGACATTTGATGAGGGCGGAGATGTTACCAGCTGTGGGAATGCTGGAAGCTGGATCTGTTCAGCGTAATGTTGCTGAGGCCATAGGGACCCATCAAAATGTAATTTCAAGATTGTGGACACGCTATCGTGCCACAGGTGAAGTAGCGGAGAGGCACCGGGGGCCAAGTCGCATCACTACCCCCAGACAAGACCGATTTTTGCAAATTACTGCGCGAGCACAACCAAATGCAACGGCGACTCAATTGGTCCAAAGGCTGCGAGTGGAACACCAAGTGCTTGTGAGTGACCAAACTGTAAGAAGGCGACTGCATGAAAGCAATCTACGCTCTCGTAGACCACTCCGGGTCCCACCTTTACGGAGAGGCAATCGTGGACGACGATTAGAATGGGTTCGGAACCACGTGGACTGGGGCCGTGAGCAATGGTCCAATGTGCTGTTCACGGATGAATCCAGGTTCGGCTTCCATCCAGATTCACGAAGGACGCGTGTTTGGCGAGTTCCTGGACGATGGAGCCGTCTCCAGAACCCTCAGGAAGTTCACCCATACCAAGGAGGAACAATTATGGTTTGGGCAGGAATTCGTCTTGGAGGACGGACGGATCTCGTTTGGGTGCGGGGCAATATGACGGCAGAACGATACGTCCAACAGGTGCTGGGGCCCGTAATCTTGCCCCACAGAACACAAATGGGGCAAGATTTCCTGCTCATGCACGACAATGCCCGGGCACACACGGCGAGAACGGTAGCAGCTTGGTTACATACACATAATGTTAGGGCCTTAGACTGGCCTGCTCAATCGCCAGATCTAAATCCCATTGAGCATGCGTGGGATATGCTGCAAAGAAGAGCTCTGAAGGAAGTTCCTGAAAATCTGGCTACAGAAGATCAACTTTTTGCGCACCTCAGAAGGACATGGGACAATATTCCGCAGCAAGACATTGACAACCTTGTTCTGAGCATGCCGAATCGTTGCCGATGTGTTATGAACATCATGGGCGCTTTCTCAGACTACTAACTTCAAGTTTATAAACACAAATTAAATGATTTTTCTATTTTTTTCAGTTTTTACTCACAAATTAAAAGTTCATTCATATACGATTTCCGTCTATGCTTCATTTTTTTTCCATAAAATCCTGAAATTTTAATCTAAGTACCTTAACCGTTATTAAAAAATGGTAGAATATTAAATAACGTATCTTTTAAATATATACATGTCATATAAATAAATAACACATTGATAGTAATTCGCTTTTTTAAAAATATCCCTAGACCGTGTTGATGTGTGTATGTTACCCATTTTCCTGTTTGTGCCCTGTTTTACAATTACACATACATTATATACTTTTACTAAATCGTGCGTTCTAATAATTTAAATAGACCAATACACAACCCCTGAGATACATTCATTCTTTACACTAATAAATATTTAAATAGACGCGGCCCATAATTTATTTGGGCTTACATATTATTTTAGAATGGTTTGCAACACATCACATAATATGAGTTTCTCACCCAAATTCTTCGTTCTTTAGTATACTTAACATTAAACAATATTATCTATATTGACTGTGAAGTACAAATACCTCCTAACAGACATTTTTCGAGAAAATCCGTTTTTAATCTTTTTGAATTTATAGGCGCTATTCACATGATTTGATGAAACTTCTAAGTGTACTTTCAGTTGCAACAACATTCAATTAACATGCAGTAATAAATCCCAATTGAACCAACGTGACTATTTATTTTGTCTAGAAACCAAACGTTTGTTTCCGTTTCTTGTATAGTCATTTGAAAGAGACGTCGGTTGATCCTCCACTCGTTCATCATCTAACACAAGTACTGTATCTGAATCCTTTAATAGATATATTTAGTTTGTAGTATTTGTTTGTACTTCAGCCTGAAAATAACGCATTACCGTTAGCAAAGTAGGTAGAGGAATATTTCAGTCAAGAGTAGAAACAACAATAAAGGGTAGGTAGGGTGTAGGTAAGTAAAGCAGATACTCACTGTATTTTGGTCAGAAAATGCGTCTGTTACTATGTCTTTTAGCATGGCAATTTGACTGGTTAGCTTGGCCCTGTGACCAATTACTGGGACCAATTCCTTAAGGTCTTCTGATGATAAAATTTGCAAAGTGTCCAAGTCCACACTGTGTTCTGGAATTTGATAATACAAGTAGATGTAGTAGGTATTTTAGTTATTTCTTACTTCGCGAACGATTGGCAAGCTTGATTGATTTCTAAGTAATCTCTTCTAGGCCAAACCTACAACTCGAACAACAAAGTTATGTAACCTAACCTACCGTCCATGCGCGCGCAACACATGATGTTTAGGGGAGGGGGACCCAAAGCGGGCACCATAAGTTGCAGTAAGCGAAAAACGTATATTAAAACATAGCTGAGTAATACTATTGATGCTATTAGATGCTAAGTTTGTTGTAGTTTCATACCCAATGTATAAATTCACAAATCACAGTGGTTGTTCTACCTCTTTCGCTGCTTGCAATCAGACCAACTTGGCGTTTCCCAACTTTTGTCAATACTCGGGGTGGCTTATTGGACGAAGTTTTTACCCCTGTTTCGTCCATATTATAAAGACGAGTAGAGTTTTAGAGCGATGAAAGCGGCTAATAGCTCTAAATAATTTATGTGCTTATCGCGTTCGCTATTCGACCACTGACCACTTGCATTTTCACCATCACAGGAGGCACCCCATCCCGTTGTTGAGGCGTCAGAAAATATTTCGATGGTATAGTTGTCATCTCTAATACGGTGCTTTGAGTTGCAAAATTAAAACCTTTTAAAGAACCATTGCTGTCAGTTTTAGTTGCAGGCTGTATTATAGCAACAGTGCCGCTAGAGTGGTCGGTTGAAGAACCATGCTGCCGCGCTAGCGATATTAGCAGTAAGTGAAATTTTTGATAAAATGAGTTAAAAATTGATCCCGAATCAGCGCAATGAGCCCTACCAGATGTGCTGACACCTGTTTTAATAGCTTATCGGGAAGCAGTAAATTTCGTTTAGGATAAAGGCAGTAAGTCCAATAAATGACAAATCTTCCTTAACATAACAACAGTAAGTATAGTTACCCCGGATTAGTAAGTGAAGCTCTATCATTTAGGGTTTACTTTTACTTAAATTATGTGCAGTAACTGTGTATACTGTCGATATAATAAGTAAAGCATGTTTTTTATTTTGCCTTAATGACTTAGGAGAACAGCAGTAACTAAATATACTGTGGATATAATAAGTAGAGTTTGTTTTTAATTAGGTCTTAATTGATTAGAATATCGGCAGTAACTAAACATACTGTGGATATATTATGTAATGTATGTTTTTTTATTCTTCTTTGAATACTTAGAATATCTGCAGTAACTCATCATTCTGTGGTTATATTAAGCAAGGTCTACTTCACATTCGGTCTTGATCACTTATTTATTTATTTATTTTATTTTTAGGAAAACTTACAGCTAAACAGATACAGTAAATAAAAGATCAAATAAAATAAGGCCAATTACAAGTTTCCACGTGTAGCAAAGTACACTGTAAGCAGTAATAATCATAATTATATTAAACTGTGACTAAAATAAGAAAAATATATTACAAACAAAAGCAAAAGTAATAACCCTTTAAAGCTCAAAAAAAATATTGCATTTATTTATTATTATTTTTTCATTTATTGTTTATTTAGATCTTACAAGTGCTCAAAAAATAAAAATAAAAATCTGGTATACATATATATCCAAATATAGTATGTTGTAAATGTGCTACATTGCGAAACACAAGAACATGTACAGGTTGAAATCAGTGTTGTATATTTACAACAGTGCCCACGTTACAGAATAAAATGTAGATATAAATGAAAAACAAAATATATTAAAAAACATATTTATTCTACATTATGAAAGTTAAAGAAACAGTTTCTTTTGGGAACTAAACAAACGTTGTTCACATTTTGAACAGTGGATATTTGAATACCCAGTTTTGCAGTATTTGCACCTACCTCGCTGTACAAAAACTGGAAAATGGCCAATTTTATCAAATCTTACAGCATCTGTAGGTCTAGACACAGTAGGCGCAGTAATTTTTTTCTTTAAAGGAATGTCTTTCTCTTGCACACAACCCTGCACTCGATTTTTTTGTAATAATTCCGTAAAAATTTGGAATCGAAACTTTTTCAGCGTCATGCCTTGTTTTTGATTTGGTGATAGGTTTCTCCTATATAGTAACCAGGCGTTGTTTACAGATATATCAATGACTTGTGAAAAGATTGCCATATACCAACGTTTGGTTTTGAAGGTAGATCGATATAAAGCTATCAACATATCAGCGAGATCCACTCCACCCATATGGGCATTATATTGTTTCACAATTTGTGGACAATCAACATCTGCTTTAGTTTTAGTTTCCTTCGACCAGCGTTTTATTTTTACCATGGGATGCGAATCCACAAATGAGCTAGCTAAAGTAACTACCTTGTTGTCAAACCATTTGACAATGGCAATTTTGTTACTATTGCACACAATTTGATGACTGGAACCTCTGCCTTTCTTAGCTAATTTTTTATCTGAAGTTAATAAATCTGCACAACCTCTGAGACGATTCCCTTTGATGGTACCCAAACTAAAAATGCCATAATCCTCGCGAAGTAAATGTATCAACTCTAATGACGTGAAGAAATTGTCAAAATAAACGACGGCGGGCTTGTTGACAATCGTTTTACAGAGGGCTATAACTACTTTGGCTCCTAATCCGAGACTGTCTTCATAATCAGAAAAAGAAATAAATCTGAAAGTATCGTCACCTCCATATGGAAGAAAATCATACACTAAGCCCTTACAAATAATTTAAAGCCCCATTTCTTGGGCTTTTTTGGCAAGTACTGTCGTCTATTTCCTGCTCTAGTGCCTTTGTAAGGAACCATCATTTCATCTATGCTGTATCTTCCTTCTTCTTCTAGTCGTAAACAATTAGTCCTTACTTTTTCTAATATCGGCCGAACCTTAAAATAACGATCGTTATTCAGATCCGAATTATCCACTAAATGCAAATATTTTCTCATTAGCTCGTACTTTTTTAGACTCATCACATCAGCGACAGGAGGGTATCTGAAATCATTACTCCAGTAGTCTCGATATGACGGCATTCTTACAATACCCATCATAATTGTGATAGCTAGAAAATCACGCATATCATCTCTGGTAGCGTTTATAGATTTACCTTCTTTGCTTTGCACAGAATATAAATTGGTGTGTTCCGTAATATAATCTATTATATCTTCTGAAAAAAAATTAAGAAAATAGTCTAACGGAGATTCTGTTGCGATACTACTAGTGCTAAGATCAGGCATATCAAACTCTGCTGGATATTTGAATTTCCCACGCTGCCACTTGAAACTAAGAAGAGGTCTCTTGTACTTTTTTACTCTTTTAGCTACAACTCTTGGTTCACAGTTAGCACTTCTTTTTGAGCGAACTCTTTGGCTTAATGGAGTATTAAGTGGTGATAAAATTGACGAAACTGAATTTAAATTTGGGAGCGGATTGGGTGATGTGTCCGAAGGAAAAATACTACGTATTACTGGAGTCAGTGGAACCGTATCTTCATCAGATAAGGTCGAAAAGGTTTCTTCTTGCACTGGACTATCAAGAATAAGATTCAAGTTTTCTAAAGACGAACGAAGGGACCTTGGTTCTGAGCTGAAGTCAGAAGATACATCATCTTGACGTTCGGTGATGTTTTGAATAATAACTTCGTCTTCAGACGAAGAGCTATCGGTAGACGAGGCCGCTTCTGGTGGAACCAAAGCTAAAATTTGTCTTGCTCGCTGCCATTTTAAGCCTCCCTGGTAATAAGCAAAAATAACAAACATGCAGCAATCACCAACACCAAACATAAGTTAACAGAAGTTTTAGTAAAAAACGACCATATTAAGGCTCATACATACGTAACGATTTATCGTAGCGATTTCAGACTGTGCAGATAAATCGAACTTCCCTAGTGCCTCCACACGCCTCCGATATCGACGTCGATCGGGCAGTTCTCCGCAGAAGCTCGCGCAAGATACATGTTAACAATGGAAGATTATGACGCACTTGCTATATTAGGCCTGGTTATGTGTTTAAAGAAAAAAAAGAAGCGGAGTCTATGGTGTAAAGACTGGCTCATGAAAAGGAAGCAATTTTCTCATACCAACTTGTTAAGTGAGTTGAAATTCGCTCCGCAAGATTGGCATAACTATTTAAGGATGAATGAAGAGGCATATTTAAATCTGCTGGCTTTAGTTTCTCCACTAATAAATAAACAAGACACTGTAATGAGAGAAGCTATAAGTCCTCATGAAAGATTAACTGCTACACTGCGATTTCTAGCTACAGGACGTTCCTACCAATGTATGAAGTTTTCTACAATAATATCACCGCAAGCTCTTAGCCAAATAATCCCTGAAACCTGTGATGCTCTGTACGAGGTTCTACGGAAAGATTACTTAAAGGTAAGGAATGAAAAATACTGTATTAATCAACAAATTATTTATTAATTAAACTTTTAGGACGTATTGAAAAACATTTTACGAATAAGTAACTTTTTTATTCATCATTAAAATTACGTAAATAGGAAGTAATTGTATTATCAGATTGTGTATGGTCTGGCTCTACTGGTGATGTAAATTCCATTGATGATTGAGTGTGTGGTTGAGTGTAAATGATTTGAGTGTGTGGTTGAGTGAAGAGATCTTGAGTATGTGGCTGAGTGTAAATGACTTGAGTGTGTGACTTAGTGGAAAGGTTTTGAATTTGTGGCTGAGTGGAAAGGTTTTGTATGTGTGGCTGAGAGGAAAAGTTTTGAATGTGTGGCTGTGTGGAAAAACTAGTATTTGCAAAGTCATCATATTTTCTTACAGTGTGTGATATAGTTAAGCTACCCATTTCAGCCAAGAACAGAGTTTCATTAATTATTTTTTCTGCTATAATTCTCTGTTGTTTTGGTAACTCTTGTAGTTTCATCCCAACATTTTTGCCAAAAACCTCAAAACGATTATCGGGTTGTTTAGGCCTTTTAAAATGATCATTTACGGACTTAAGTACGTCTTCAGTTAATGTATTTTTTTTTGGTCTTGGCCGAACACGACCCGAGATTGATGTAGCTCGTTCGCTGTCAGAACGGTTTGCCGGGGTCGGTGTGTCTGATTCGTTGTCGGAATAGGCCAGTGTTGGTGTGTCTCGATCGCTGTCTGGACAATCGTAGCTCGTTGAGCCGATGCCGGTGGTTGACTGCGTCTGTAAAATAGAAGAACTATTATATTCCTGAAATTACTATACTAATCATGTACTCATTTTGTTACAGTTTCCAAAAACAGAAGAAGAGTGGAGAATAATAGCGAGAGAATTTGAGCAGAAGTGGAACTTTCCTCACTGTTTAGGTGCTATTGATGGCAAGCACGTTGAAATCGTGCCCCCAAGCAACAGTGGCTCGTTTTATTATAACTATAAACATAGACACAGTATGGTATTACTAGCAATCGTTGATGCAAAATACAGATTCCTGTTAGTTGATTTTGGGACAAATGGAAGGGTTTCCGATGGCGGACTATTGTTGAATACAAAATTTTATGAAAAACTTGAAAAAAAGGCGTTAAATATTCCTACAGAAGAAAGGTTACATAATAGTCCACGAATACTGCAATATGTATTTGTAGCTGATGACGCGTTTCCTCTAAGAAAGGACATGATGAAGCCATTTCGGCAAAATGACTTAGATAGTAGAATTAAGAAGATATATAATTATCGGACATCGCGAGCACGCCGTATAGTCGAAAACGCTTTTGGTATACTAGCGGCGAGGTTCAGGATTTACAGAACACAAATGAATATGTCGCCTGAAACTATTGGGTCAGTCGTAAGAGCAACCTGTGCTTTGCATAATTATTTGATGTCATCATCGCTTAATTCATACGCTACTTCAGAATGTTTCGATAGTGAACATTATGAGGAAGGTACGATAACGTCAGGATTCACAACAGAGGACTCAACACTTGAACCATTACAAAGAACTACACAAGGCCGTACAATTCAAACAGCAAATCAGATAAGAAGTCAATTTATGACGTATTTTGTAACTGAAGGGAAAGTTCCTTGGCAAGACAATTTTGTTTATTAAGGGTGTTTATTCCGTCCAATGTACCTCCTTAATGTCAAAATACAGGACTTATTGTATTCGAGTAATATAATTAAGCAATAAATATTTTTTCAGAAATAAAAACTTACCTCATTTTCGTCATCATCTATATTCGATGTAGATGGTCTCGGTACTTCTTGATCGTATAAAAAACTTAATAACTCAAAGTACCATAAACGAGGTTTATAAATCTCGTCAGTCCCTGCTCCAGATTTACACGATTTTTTTTATTTTATTGAGCTCTTTTTTATATGTAGTTCGAAGATTATTAATCTTCTTAACCACTGTATCCCTGGTGGCATTTGGATCTATGGGTTTGTATTTTTCGATTAGCCTGTCGTAGGCGGCATTTTTTTTGTAGCGGTCGTGGTAATCCTTACATGTAGTCTTCCAAAGGCAAGTTTCGTTTCTGTAGCTTTCAATAAAATCTTGAAGTTGTTCGCGGTGTCCAACTCGTTCGTCTTCCGACATGTTTCTGGGAAAGCGATGTGCACGTGCGAACACTAGCAAGCTCCGTGAAGTACTGCCGAACTGAGCGATCGCCGTCCACACGCAACGATAAAACTGTGCAAATGTAATCGACAACGATTTATCTGATAGAAATTGCAACTGCCACCGACGAACGATTATCGACAACGATTTTTCATACACACGATCGATAAAACTGCGCAAACTGGTCTGCACAGATTTATCGCTACGATAAATAGTTACGTATGTATGAGGCATTAGTAATAGCGATATTCATTCATTATTTAGTAATCTAGCTTACTCGTACATTAGCAAACTTTCAGAACAGTCAATATAAAAACATAATACCGTCAACTCCCATAAATTAAAAAAAAAAACACAAAACCCATACAAAGAAAATAATAATTATTCAGTGTTAGTAAAAGCGCGACGTGGCACCCGTGCAACGTACGAAATTAAAAGTACTTATGCTAAAGCTTCGCAGTGTCGCAAATGTGCAACGTCGGTAAATACGTGCTTATATTTCATAGTAGAATATGAATTTGACATTGGCGTTATATGACACAATTGTAAACACTCATAAACAATAATATTTCAAGTAATAGTTGTCAATAAATGCATAAAACTATTTATATTTATTAAAACTCACCGGTCGTCCACGAGCGCAGTGTCGACGCGACGCCATTTTGGTCACAACTACGTAATGATGCGCGTAAGTTGGTTCAATATTTGTTTTCATAGATGGCAGCAGTATATCCATTATTAAAATTTATGTAAATAAGAAAAAATAATGATGGTTCTTGCAATATATTTTTTTGTTTGGATAGTTGCATCGGTGCAACGTTGCGAATTAAAGGGATAAAGTACAGCGCGATAAAAATAAGAAAATACAGAAAAAACGTAACACTTCAAAAATACGAGGCGAAATAAATCAGGTAGACAAAGGATTGACAAAAAAAGGGCAGCTAAGAAAAAGAAGGCGAATCGAAGAACCATTAGAAGAAAGGAGAGAGAAAAAGTCGAAAGAGGAAACTGAAAAACTGCAACTAAAAGATCCGTGTACAACAACATGTAGAAAAAAATGCACAGAAAAAATATGCGAAACTCGCAGAAAACAGATTAATGATGAATACGTTTCTTTAAGTTGGGAAAAGAAAGGTTATTATATAAAATCGCTGGTAGATACCAAAGAAGTTGCATGCAGAAAAACTAATACTACTACCGAACAACCTAAGCGTAATGTATCGTATTTTTATTACTTTTATGAAGAAAAAACTAAAGTCGAGGTGTGTAAAACATTATTTTTAACAACATTAGGATTAATCCTAAAAATGACAAGAGGCTGATGTTAGCATTACAAAGACCTATAGATAAACAAAGTTACCAGAAAGGAAAGTATGAGAGAAAGAGTAAATACGACAAAGACCTTATAAATACACATATTATTAATACATACAATCCTCTTAACTCACATTACAGACGTAAACACTGCCGCACTAGCGATAAGAGCAGTAAGTATGTTTTGCGTAGTTTTGAGTAATTGGCGCGCAAAGTTTTTGTTACAATTTTGTTTTTCCGGACTTCTTTTTTTAAGTTATATTAATTGTGATGGTTAAAACGTGTAGCCCAAATAAAGCGCTTTTATATTCTTCACTCAATAAAATTGTATATATATTAGAATAGTTTTAAATGACGAAAATCCTTTTATATCTAGTGTTAGTTGAAGCAACTGAAATATCAATTGCTTAGAATAATAGCAGTAAGTAGTAAGTTACTGCTGTTATTATAAGTAACTAATAATAGGTTTAGATTATAGCTTAGAAATAAAAACAAAGTGTTAGATTAAAAACGTTTATGTTTATTAATATTTCTTTACTTACGTATTATTATTATATTAAATAACGAGGTTTCACTAGTTTCACTATCTGAGAACAATAAAATTTTAAGCAAATAAACTATTATACAAATTTAAATCAGTCTTTCTTACTTTGAAAGTCTTATAAAATAATTATATTTTTTTTATTGAGCTCCATTCTACTCTCGTATATTATTATAATACAAAAAACTTTAAAAAATATATAAACATTGGCAAGTTAGCCATATTTCAAAGTAACAAACAAAAAAATCAGCCTTTCTACGTTTACAATTTGAGATCAAACTAAGTTAAAATACTAGAATAAAAAAAAATCAAACATAATGTAAGAAATAAAATAACAGAACCTTTTTTTGGGTGTCATGATATAACAAAACACATAAAACTATCTAGCAAAACTTAATCTATATCACTGACTTTATCTGAAACCGGTAAATTTAACCAAAACCCCTTTCTGTTATCTGGCATTAATTCTAACAGTTTGTTTAAAATCTCAGTCTTCGAATATTCTGGAATTCCTCTGGGTGTCAATTTTGAACTGAATTCAGGAAATGTTCTTGATTTCAGATACTTCAACTGTAAAAAGTCTAAACTTTGTACTTGTTCGTCAGCATGGTTAGTTTTGTATTGCAGTGTGAACTCGCCTCGAGTGCGACTAAAACCGTAATATCTTTAAGGTACACTCTAGGTTGTACTTTCCTCATTTTATGTTGCGAAGATAGGTCGATATAATTGTAAAAATTATCGACTTCCATTATTTTTACAATGGTTTTTCTTGAGTTCGCTTGCTGCACTGCATCAACGAAGTCGTTAAAATCATAGACCTTATTTTTTCTTTGTAAAGCCTGTTCCACCTGATGGTGAAAGCTGTCTGCGGACATAAAAGTATGACCAGGTTCAAAATACTTCAAGGTGATTGTTTTCGCATTTATTTCATTGCTGTTAATAATATACACCAGATAACTCAAAATAGCCCAGTTTTTATTTTGTGCAGAACAATTATCCATCCATAATACGATATGATCAGCATCACGTTTATGTAAAAGAAATGCATTTAGTGTCGAGATAATATCTTCCTGTTTTCTTCCAGTTATACTCTCGTTCCAGACGGCTGCAAAAGGCACGTTATCTTTTTTAGATCTTCCTAAAGGTACAAAGCTTTCGTTGAAGGCAATGACTCGTGGACAAAATATTGCGCACTTAAATTGCTCCATTCGCGGTATCATTATTACTTTTTGTAAATCTACGGAGTAGTAGATGGAACCTGTTGCCTTTTCAGCTTCCTTAACATCATTTTTGTACGCCTTACGGGACTGTGTATATCTGGATTTATGGATTGCAAAACTGGTGCAGAGCTCACAATCCATGTTTTGTAATTCATGATTTTTATGGAATTCGAATTGGGCACATACTTCGCATTCCTCATTTCCTAAATGTGCAAAAGAAATATTCATTTCTTCCCGAACGACTTTCCTAAATACCTCGAAGGAAACTACTTGTTCTGGAAAAGCATTACAAAAGTTTTGATGCATTAAAGTAATGGTTATGTCGCTTGGTAAATACAATCGAAGGGGGGCATGATGGCTATCAGTTTTTGATGCTGGCTGGATAAAAGCAAGAATGTTGCTAGTGGGGTCAGTTGAAGAACCATTGCTGTCAGTAGTTGATGCTGGCTGGGTTGAAGCAGCAATGCTATTAGTGTTGTTAGTCGATTAATCATTATTGTCTACTGTGGGAGATGGCTGGTTTGATGCAACAATGTTGTTTGTAGTGATAGTTGATGAA
The DNA here is from genome assembly GCA_947508005.1 of Amphipoea lucens. NCBI lineage: Eukaryota > Metazoa > Arthropoda > Insecta > Lepidoptera > Noctuidae > Amphipoea > Amphipoea lucens. The sequence goes on from OX382375.1 coordinate 13,766,598, forward strand.
CCATTATTGTTAGCTGTTGGTGCTAAAAGTGCAGTCGGCAGTTTTGACTGTTTTTGCGATCTACGTCTACTGGACACAGCTCTTTAAATATTTTGTTTATTTCTACTGACTGAGTGGCGCATTATGTTTTTGAAAAATGTTTCATTTTCTTTCTTTGTATAATTAGCATCCGGTTCATGAATGACGCTAAAGAATAACTCAACGGTAGGTAGGTATTTGTCGAAGAAAGCCATTACCGTTTCTTTGTTGAATCCTTTACAGCGAGCCATAGACGTGGGTTCTGGGGTTCGTAAGGATATTTCTGGATGATTCTTCATAAATGTATAATACCATTTCCAACTAGCTAGTTGCGATTAATTATTGAATCTGTGTTTCAGTCCGTATTTTTCTGCTAACTGATAAGCTAAGCGCCGTAAATCAGTAATGGTCAAGCCGAAAAATGACTCCAACAAAAGAACATGTCTGATTAGTTCTGCTTCCATTTCCTCCGTTAAATCACTCGGACATCCAATTCTTTTACGTGTAGGTATTCAAGCCTTTTAAATGTCGTCTAAATGTCTTTTTTACATTCACCATACTGCCGTTCCATTCCTCTTTGGCATGTAATTATTTTATTTCTTATTTTATTAGTGAATTTCCATGTTTGACATGCGTATGTCAAGCAAGGGATAAGACATGAGTCCATTACTTTCTGTTTCAGTTTTATGGGCATAGCGCTTTTGAATATTTCTTTACAACTCAAGTATGTACTCCAGGTATTCTTGACTCGCCTCTCAACTTCTTGTTCATTTCTATTTTTATTAAATCCAATTTGTTTTCCCAAGTAAATATATTGTTCTACGTATTCTAAGGGTTTGTCATCTATTAGGGGAGCGGGCGGCTACTTGTAACAATTTGTCATTTCTTGGCTATGAAAGCTTACTTGTTTGGTATTTATGAAATCTAGCAGTACTATTCCAATAAACAACTATTCAACTAACGATTTCAAATAAATTTTTGATCAAACCTGTACCTAACGATTTTTTGTAGGAATGGCTTTGAAAAAAAATTGACGGGTGTTACAACTTACCCCGTGATTGGGGCTAGTTGTAACAGGCTTGTTGGCAAATTGTAACGTTAGGAATTGAAAACCCGTTTTATATTTTATAATAAAGATTTATATTATACTTCAGTAATCAGACTTTTGATTCATTTAGCATATTTAGCATTTTAAATCTTAGGCACGTTATAGTTAAACTTAGATTTTTTGATTTTATTCTTAATCTATTAGAAAAACATTTTTCAAATGAACTATTATGATTTTGACAGTCATTTGGTCCGCAAGATAGCCAATATTCCACGTCAACGTTTGAAAATTCACGTCATAGCCCTGGGTCATTTTCTTGATTTGGTGCTCTGTTAATTTCAGTTTCGTCTATTATATCTTCAGTATTAGTCAAGGTTTCAAATTCAGAATCAGAAGGTTCTTGAATGGTAAAATTTTCTTCACTGTTTTTTGACGTCTCTGGAATTGGAATATCAACTGATGACGGTGGTTCAGATTGACGGGGACGGAAAAAACTTGTTAACTGTTTTGTTTTAGGCACTTATTGTTTCGGCTATTTTTCTTTTATTCTCTTCTGCGTGTTTTCGTTTTTATGCACCACTAAATTGCGAACGCTTCATGTCTAAGGATAGGGTAAGGATGCCTATTATGAGATAGGTGCTAAATATGAGATAGCAAGGTATTGGTCAAACTATTCACGTCAACCATTTGGCGCTAGTGTCGCTCGAATCGACGCAGCGACAGCGCTAAAAGTCTGGTAGTTGTAATTTATATGATCAATTTTAAGATATAAATGCAGTTTTATTGTGTTTTCGTTTTAAATCAAAAAAATAGGCATCCATTTTGTAAAACTGTTATTTTCCTATGCTGGGGTTCCTAAATTGAGATATCTCATATTGTGGTACTCAAAAAGAGCAATTAATAGGTAAAACCGGGTAATGCCGGTCAGGAGATAATACCGGTCAATATTATTTCTCTCAAACTACTGCGTTTCCGCGCACGTACATATACACAGCCGCTAGTGTGAACCTACTCGACGTCAACGCGCCGGGCCCCCGCTCATTCCCCGCCCGAACTCTGCGATGAACGCATGTCGATCGTTTTCGCGCTTACTTGTAGTAAATTTACGAAGGGAAACAATAAGAGGTGAGTGTTTATTATTGCATTTATTTTACATTGTTACTTATAATTGTTGTAGCGTAATTATCAAACTACTTATGTGAAAAGTGAATTTGACCATTTCTCTCAATTTTTATAACCTATAAATGTTTTTACGAAAATGTTTCTAAGTGGGTAATGCCAGTCAACCTGACCGGTATTACCCGCACGTAAAATAATGATATAAGATGAGTATTTTGATTTTTGAAGTATGTTTTGATTATTTCAGAATGCCTAAAACTAGGAGTCAACCACGTATTAAGGCATCATGGGGCCAAGATCAATTAAATAGGGCTTTTGAGCTAGTGAATGAAGGAAAAGCTATTAGGGAAGCTGCTCGAACCACTGGCGTGCCATTTTCGACACTTCAAGAAAGATTAAAGACCAAGAATCGTGATATTCCACAGCTTGGTAGAAATCCAGTCTTCACAAGGGAACAAGAAGTTGAAATGGCATCCCAAATTAAGTTCCTTGGTAAAATATATTATGGATGCACTTCGCTTCAAATAAGAAAGATGGCTTATGAATACGCTGTAAAAAATAACATCAAACATAATTTTAATGATACTCTTGAATTAGCTGGCAAGGATTGGCTAAAAGGGTTTATGAAAAGAAATCGTTTGTCCGCCAGGAAAGCTCAAGGCACAAGCCTTAATAGAGTCACTGCCTTTAACAGGAATGAAGTTGCTATATTTTTCAAACTTCTTACGGAGCTAATAGATAAACATAAGTTTTTACCAAGAAACATATGGAATGTAGATGAGACGGGAATTTCTTCAGTACAGGATCCAGGAAAAGTTGTGACTGAGAAAGGACAACAACGTGTAGGATCTATAACTAGCGGAGAAAGAGGAAAGACCGTTACAGCTGTGTGTGCTGTTAATGCTACTGGAGCCTACGTGCCACCAATGTTAATTTATCCTCGACAGAGACATTCATCTGCTTTAGAAGCTGATGGTCCTCGTGGTGCTATCTATCGATGCTCAAAAAATGGGTGGATTAATAAAGATCTTTTTGTAGATTGGCTGAAACATTTCGCAGATTTCACAAAACCTTCAGAAAATGAACCAATCTTGCTTATTCTCGACAATCATTCGAGTCACATTTCTTTGAGAGCTTATGACTTTTGCAAAAGCAAAAACATTGTTATGTTGTCTTTGCCACCGCATGGTTCGCATAGAATACAACCTCTAGATGTTGCCATCTATGGTCCTCTAAAAACAGCTTATAAACAAGAATGCAACCTATTCATGAAGAACCAATTAGGGAAAAAAATTACCCAAAATGATCTGGCATCGCTGTTTAGGAAAGCTTTTCAAAAGGTAGCAACCATTCCAAAGGCTGAAGCTGGTTTTGCTGCTACAGGAATATATCCTTTGAATCCGGATGTGTTTACAGACGAAGATTTTGTAGCTGCTGACATATTGAACAGTGACGATGTAGTAGTTGAGGCAGAACAAATACGTGACCGGGACAATAAGACGCCAGATGCCCAAATTATATTAGATGAACCTATTGATGATTCTTCCCATATCCAAACGAATCCACCTCAATCGCCGTCACTGCTTGATAATGTAATTGAATTAATCTCGCCTAATAATGCAACAGTTACTTCTGAACTTGAGCAACAGATTAATTTATATAATGATCCAAAGCCTTCAACTTCAGGAACTCTTTGAAATATCACTGCTATGGATCTATTGCCGATTCGAAATAAGTCAACAGACAGCAAAATCCGTGCCAACTCTCGCAAACTGCATCCAGCCATCTTAACAGGAACACCTAACAAAGAAGCTCTTGTGGCAAAGGAAAACAGAAAAGTTACAAAAGGTAAAAAAAAAGATCAAAACCAATACCGAAAAAAGAACAAAAAAAAAGAAAGGAAAGCCAACTGAAATTAAGAAGGCTAAAAGAAGAGTGCTACAAGAGACAAACCAAAAAGATGATGATAGTACGTCAGATTCTGAAATACAAATGACTGACTTGCGAGATGACGAAGATACTGACGCTGATGACGACCTAGAAAATAAATGCATAATATGCGATGATTATGGGCGAAACAACGAATTGTGGTATAGGTGTGTGCTGTGTGGTCTTTGGGCTCACGCTGACTGCTCAGGTGCGGACTCTCCTGAGGGTTATATCTGTGACTTATGCATAAACAAACTTTGACCGGTATTATCAACCTTGTGACTGGTATTACCTGCCATGGTGTTTAATACCGGTCAAAGACATTTTTTTTTATTATTTTGATTATGCCAAATGTATCTTACTTATTGATCTCAATTATTGTGATTTTGTCAGAAGAATTATTAAAGTTTAGTTAGTTTAAGGATTAATAAAAAATATTGATTAAAATCTGAGTTTTGATAATTTTTCCTTAAGTGACTGGTAATACCCATTTTTACCCAAGGTGTTGAGTAAAACCCTATATTTTTTATTTTAGATGCCTCCCATCAAAAGGAAGACCTGGGACCACACTGCTATTATACAGGCTGTGAATGCAGTACGAAAAAACGAAATGGATTACTTAAGAGCTGCAAAACGATTTGGTGTTCCTAAGGGTACCCTTGAGCGCTATGTGAAGAAGGATGTCCGTGCAGAAGATCTTGTCCAGGTTCGTATGGGGAGACGACCAGCCTTACCTGTTGATTTAGAAGCCGAGCTGGAAAGTTATTGCAAAGAAATGGATAGAAGATTTTATGGCTTACGTCTGCAGGATATCAAATACATGACGTTTAAATTGGCTATTAAAAACAATCTAAGGCATCCCTTCAGTGTGACTAAAGCCTCTGCTGGTAAAAAATGGCTACGTGGATTTTTGAGGAGACGTCCTACATTATCAATTAGGACACCTGAAGCAGTTTCTGCCGCCAGAGTAAAAGGATTTAATCCAGTAGCAGTCGCCAACTTTTTTGATTTATACCTGAACCTGAACTTGATAAGATAAAATCCGCTCCACACAGGGTCTACAACGTCGTCGAAACAGGAATAACAGTAGTTCAACATAAACGTTCCAAAGTTGTCAGTATGAAAGGCAAAAAACAGGTTGGTGCGTTGACATCCTTGGAAAGAGGAAAACTCATGACCTGTATGAACGCTTGTGGTACCTACGTGCCTCCATTAATAGTTTTTCCAAGGAAAAATATGGCTCAAGAGCTAACGGATGGTGCACCAGCAGGTTCAATTGGCGATTGTCATCCCTCAGGCTGGATCCAGACACACCTATTCACAAAGTAGTTTCAGCATTTTATCAACTTTACAAAGCCAAGTAAAGATGATCCAATTTTATTGGTTTTAGATGGCCACTACACACATACACGAAAAATCGATGTGATTAATTTAGCTCGAGAAAACAACGTGATAATTGTTTGCTTGCCGCCACATTGCACGCATAAAATGCAGCCAAATGTGGCATTTATGAAGCCACTAAAAGCTTATTACTCCCAAGAAATTGAAACTTGGCTGCGTAATAATCCGGGACGCACACTAACAAACAAACATGTGGCAAGATTGTTTGGTACGGCTTATGAAAAAGCTGCTACTATGACCAACTCAGTAAATGGTTTTCGCAAAACTGGGTTGTTTCCCTGCAATCGACATACACACATCAAAAGTGTCTAGGGATCAACATATATTTTTGCAATAACTTTTCTCCTGATTGATATTAATTAAAATTTTCTTTAAGGATTCATCAAATAAAGTGTTTTCGTTTGTCACAGTAACGATAAACCAAGTCACCTTTGCATTAATAAAGAAATTTGCCATTTTCCTAATAAAGGGATTTTTGACATTTGAACCACTAACACAAAAGTTCGAAAAAAAGACTGAAATAACAGTTTTCTTTAAAATTTTATTGGGTAACTTAAACAATTAATAATCCGTGTTTCTACCGCGAACACTAACAACACAATAACATCGGTTTGGCATACTCAAAATGAGTTCATCCAAATCACGCTGTGGAATGGCCGCCCATGTTCGTTGCAACAACAAAAAAAGGTCTTCTTGCGACTGGATACCCTCCATATTCGGCAGAGCTCTTCTCTGTAGCATATCCCATGCATGCTCAATCGGGTTCAAGTCTGGCGACTGAGCAGGCCAGGGCAGGACATTGATGTTAGCTGCGGCGAGAGTCTGTTTTACAACTCTTGCGGTGTGCGGTCGTGCATTATCATGCATTAACTGAAATAAGGGACCGATTTGCACTTGTAGAGGAACGATGACGTCTGATACAATCGTCTCAGCATAAATTTGAGCGTTGAGGTTGCCTCTGATCCAAATCAACTCAGTTCTTCCGCCGATCCAAATACCCGCCCATACCATGATGGTTCCACCACTATAAGGATGGACTTCCTGGCAGGATTTTAATCGCTGTTGGCGTCCAGGGGTTCTCCAGTGTCGTATACGTCTTGTATCCGGTCTCATACCAAAACGAGACTCATCAGAAAAGCACACGAAACGCCATTGTTCTTCTGCCCAATTTCTGTGTTCAAGAGCCCATTGATATCGAATCCTACGATTGTGCATTGCTATAGGTGGTACCCGTAGCGGTCTTCGGGAATGAAGGTTCACTTCATGCAAGCGGTTTCTGACTGTTTGGTCGCTAATTAAGTTCCCTGAAGAGTGATGAAGCCTCACGGCTAACATCATGGCGGTTATTGTTGGAGCTCTTCGAGTTAAGATTTGAATGTATCGGTCTTGTCTCCGTGTGGTGCAGCGATACCGTCCTCCATGGCGCTCAGCCACGGTACCAGTGCTTCGGTAACGTGTCCAAAGTCGACTGATAACACTCTGACTTGTATTCAGAGCTAAAGCCACAGTACGTTGCCGGGAACCAGCTTCTATCATTCCCACGGCTCTGAGCATTTCTTCCCTGCTTAAATGACGTCGCCGCTCCATAATAACGTTGGTTTTAATCAGTAGTAGGGAAACAGTAGCACTAATAATGTCTTCAATGCGTTGTATGTTTTTATAGGGAAAATATTGACAGCTGATTTTCATCTTTTACTCGAATTTGATTCACAGTTCCTGATTCAAATTATGAAATGCACCAAAAAGGATCCATATAAATTTATAAAATCATAAATTTATTACAAAGCCACATCTCAATCTCAAGAAATCCGCATAAAAATGCTTGATCCCTAGACACTTTTGATGTGTGTATTTTTACAGATGAAGAGTTTTCAATCTTTGATGAAGAGGATCAAGAGCAAGAGTTGTTTAGGCTCGACTGACACCTATCTATTAGCGACGTGTGACGTGTGAACGTATTGCCCGCAGCTTTCGTTCAGGCGCAGTTTTGTGGCGGTGTGTGAAAAAAAAACTATAAATGTACTTGGTAACTTGCCACCCGCGCGAGCGGTCGAAATATTTTCTGTTCTTTTGTAATGGATTTAAAGTAAAGTAATTCCAAAAAATTGCCTTTATCATTGAAGAAACCAAACCATAAATTCACCCTTTATGTCGTAATAGACATAAAAACTGCCGACCGTGACAGGACGAAAAACTAAAATTTCTACAAATTGGTTCGTTGATTCGGCACGTGGCGTGATCCATCGAGACCACAAAAGGCAGAGTTCCCGTCGTGAAGCTGAAAACAACGAACATCCAGAAACCTAAGCATCGGTGCAGCAAAAGTATCGACACAGGTGTACGGAAGAAAAAGCAATTGCAGAACATTCATGTGGACCAGATCATCATAAGTTAAGTGCCCTTCCTTCCTCATTCTTACCCACTTGCCTATTGCCTTGCCTAAATCCTATCATCAGCTATCCTAAATCCTATTGAAAAAGTGTGAAAAACGTGCCTTCCACTTGTGCAATAAATAAGCATTCAAGGTCAAAGTTTTACTTGATCAAACATAAGTGTTTTCTACATAACTCACTATAATATCAGCGTATTTCATAAAAGCCCATGATTAGTATTCCATATCAGCAAGTTGGCACGAAATTATCCAAATAATCATCCTAAATTACTATTTTAAAATATTATTTTCATTAGTTTTGTCATCTACCGACATCGTGTATTTCTCATGCCATTCTAGGAAACGATAAAGTAACGTTCCCAATCAGTTATTAATATTGCTCGCCGAACTTTCCAGATACCTTGGCTCATCACGCTAGCACCATTGTACGAGCAGAGCTTGCATACGGTGCTGGGCAGCGTAGATCCGGTTTCCTGGTCGACGGATGACGTCGAATTGAGGGGCGTGAGATTCCTTTATTTTACTTAATAATAATTGTTTTTATGCTGAACCGAAGTTGAGTTACTCTGCTTGATAGTCTGGTATACTTAGCATATTTTGCTTTGACTAAATTATATTGTAAAAAATGTCGCAAGAAGCCGATGCAAAGAAATTACGCGAATTAACTGTCAAGCGTAGCTCAATTAAGGGTCAAATTACCAAGTTTAAAAACGTTTTGGATAAATTATCGTCTTCGGACTCATTAACAAATGTGGAAATAGCTGAATTAAAGATTAAACTTAGTAGATTTGAACAATTATCAGCTAGATTTGATGACTTGCAAAGTCAAATTGAAGTCTTAAATAGTGGGAGCCTGTCATTAGAGCTTGAGGAGCGGGACAAAATTGAAGGTGAGATGGTGAGTGTGCTTGCCACTGCAAAGGGTTTGCTAGACAGCTGTACGCAATCATGTAATCATGACTGTCATGAATCCCGATCTGAATCTCACGACTCTGGTATCAGGTTGCCACGTATACAAATTGCAAGGTTTGACGGTGCATATTTTAGGTGGCTCTAGTTCAGAGACTCTTTTTTGAACTTAGTTGATCGTACTAAGCAACTCTCGCCGGTACATAAATTTCATTATCTAATATCTTACCTTGAAGGAGACGCGGCACTCATAATTTCCAACCTTAAAGTATCATCTGAAAATTACAAGGAAGCTTGGAAGTTGTTGTGTGATCGTTACAATAGTAAAAGATTGCTGATTGATCATCACATGAATTCACTGTTTAACATACGTTCATTTAGCAGGGAAACTGTAAAGTCATTACGATTTTAGTTGACCATGTTACAAAAAACTTAAGACCCACGACTTCCTCCTGTCCATGAGCACTTACATAAAAAATCTTTTGAAAATAAAGCATCTAATAATCTGTATGCACAATTAAAACCACTCCCTTTAGAAGCGGAGCACAAAATAGAATATTTTTGTAATAAGCTTTCAAACGTGTCAAAGTTTGATAGTTGATTATTAAATCGTCCCAGTTCGTTCACATTTTTAATGGTTTCTATTATAAATTTTTCTTTTTGTGATCCTGTAGCTTCCCCAAGTGTGGTAACAAATGTTTTCCTATTTTCCTTTATTTCCTCCAATTGGACTGAAATTTCTGCAAGTTTTTTCATAATTTTATCTTGATTTTGCAAAACTACAAGAAGCAACTCATTTGATATAGTAGTTTGATCATTGACATATGATACTTGCGCCTTAGAAAGTTGTTGTGTATTTGCTCTACCCGGTGAATTTTGAATCACTGTATAAATTTCACCGTCCATACCTTGAGCTTCAATGACTACAAATGTTCTGCTGCTGGACTTGTACTTGCTGTGGAATCAATCTGTAAAATAAATACATTAAGGTAAAAACAATTATAGAAAGGCAAGTAACCGGTACTCATTTAACATTACTTGCTAGACATGCTCAAAACAGTGCATCACGAAGTAATGTTATATGTCATTACATTTCGTGCCGAGTAATATTAGATTTCACCATCACTTCAAACATCACGCGTGATGTTATGATGTAGCGCCATGTGATAGCACACCATCGCGTGTTATACCTAATGTAATGCAATATTCTAGTGTAATAGGACATGTTATTGAAATAGTATAGTAACAGAGCATTGTAACAGTGTCAGTGTGATTTACTCACTATGATTTAAATATACAAATACAAATGATACAAAGTTGATTTTCCTTCATACTTATACCCTAAATCAACAAATAACGGGTTTCCAGGCTTAGGACTGGCAATATTCTTATCTTACTCTTAGGCGTGGGATTAAATGTATCTATATAAGTGAAAGGAGTCAAGGACCCATGAATATTGGCGTATTTAAAAATCAACTTTATGTAAAATGATTACACGTTTTTATAATAAAAGTTAAATAATTATGCAAATTTTTATGTATAATTATACATTTTTTATGAACATTTTTTTTTCTTTTTTTATATACAATTTCTATTTTTTTAAATTGATGTTTAATTGCAGCTAATAAATATTAATTCTGATAATTTTTTTGTCTTGAGTCGTGTCCGTCTCTCATTTAAAATTAACCCAGCTTTCGAGAACACACGCTCGCAAGGTACTGAAGTGGCTGTAATATTGAGGCGTTTCAGCATGTACTTATACAATCGCGGATACACGCCCTTCCGATCTTTCCACCACAACAGTGGATCTTCTTGCCTTTTAATTAGTGGTTCCTCCATATATTTGTCAAATTCCACAATACCGGCTGCAGTAGGGTTTTGAGGAACAAGAGTTGCAATCTCTTCATCAAAATCATCCCATATGGACTCAGTTTTCGGTTGAGGAGGAACTGGTTCTTCTACAGCTGATTCCTGCGGAAACTGTGTTCGATCTGAGCCAATCCTTAATTTTAAATCTGAAGCAGCTCTATCAAAATTGCGGGGGTTATTAAATCCGCTTTTCTTAAAACGAGGATCCAATAAAGTGGCCTCGCAAAGGAGTGTATTTTTTTCCACTTCTCCAAATCTATGTTGCATCTGACTTTTAAGTAAATTATGCATTTGCTGAATTTTTTGATCGTTACCAGGCACGTACTTATTTAAAGCCCGGTTAATTATTTTACAAAAAACTATATATTTTGATGCAGAAACGTATGTTTCACCAGAGATCTCAAGAGTTATCTCGTAAAAAGGTTTTAGTAAATCTGTCGCCTTCTCAATCGTCTGCCAGTCTTCGTGAGATAGGCTTATATCAGGGCGCATTATCGCGAGGGTAGCGATAAGTGCTTCCTTTATTTTAAGTAATCTTTGCAGTGAGTCGTAAGTAGAATTCCAACGAGTAACCACGTCTTGTTTCAGTTTCAACGGCGCAATATGCATTTGCTCTTGAATCTCGGCCAATTTTTTTTTTTGCGGGAGCGCTACGGTGGAAGTATTCAATGATGTCTTTAACCTTACGTTTTGTGTCAGATATTGCGTCCATACTAGACTGCACGATTAAGTTGATGGTGTGCGCGTAACAAGACAAAGAGCGCCAGCCGCCTAATCGTACGGCACTTAAAATGTTTGCAGCATTATCGCTGACGATCACATTAACATACTGATTTATGCCCCACTCTGAAAATTTTGTTTCTAAAAAGTTTTTTAAATTTATGCTAGTATGTCTCTCGTTGAACTCCACGCATCCAATCATTACTGTACATAATTTGTGTGTTTCACTTTCAATAAAGTGCGCAGTTAACGCCACGTATCCATCTTGCACAGACGATGTCCAGGCGTCCGTGGTAATGCATATAGCGGCAGCTTTTTTTATTTGTTCTTTTACTTTTTCTAATATTTTATTGTAAACTTTAGGAAGAATACTTTGTGATAGTGTCTTCCGAGTTGGTAAAGTATAGCCAGGGTTTAACATTTCGACAAACTTCCTAAACTCAACTTCGTCGACCATGCGAAGAGCGTGGTAGCCTTTTGCTATCATCCGAACTAACTGCTCGTCAAGCTGCTGAATGCGGATTCTAGGAAGACACCTTTTTGTTTGAACATAATCTGCCATTGTAGGTACCTGGTGACCTGTCTCCTGCCTCTGTGTAACCAATAATTCAGTAGTAGCTGTATCAGCTTGTGTACTGCATGAAGGTTGTGGTACCTGAACATTGTCCGTATCGCTGTCCGAAACACGGGCTCTAGTTGCAACCGTTGCTGTTTGTCTGCTGCTGTTAATCTGGATCGTGGGGTGAATGGCTTTCATATGCCGGCTTAAACTTCCTATCGAGCTGGACGAAACTGACAATATACGGGAACAATAACCGCATTTCGCCTTTTTGCTGGGCTCAACTTCATCGAAGTGATTCCAGAGAGGGCTATATTTTCTCTTACTTGCCATAATGGGTAACTAATAAAACGAAAAGCTAAACTACAAGCTAAAATGTTCCTTATTATACAGGGTGTTACAGAAAGGGTATATCAATACAAACGGGTTGAAGAGTGTATCTGGTCTAGAATCTCTGTACAAAATTTCAGCTCAAAAGCATTAACTTTGAAAATGCTTAATATTTTTTTTATTTCAACATCACGGCGCTGCACTGGCGCGCGGCGGCGTGATGTGCGTGTACTAGGCGCACAGACACACTACAGATAATGGATAATGACCCTCGTAGTGCGGTGACATGTTTGTTATGATTTCAATTTAATAAACTATCGAAATAAAAAAATATTAAGCATTTTCAAAGTTACTGTTTTTGACCTGAAATTTTGTACAGAGATTCTAGACCAGATACACTCTTCAACCCGTTTTTATTGATATACCCTTTCTGTAACACCCTGTATAATTATTTACATTTATGTATAAGAACTTATCTTAAACACATAGGCATAGATCATGTCTTTATTTAGAGTAGGTATAGCACATTTATATTTTAGTGTTCAGCATTTACAGTCTAATGTTTTTACTTATTTATTTAGTATTTACAGTTAACCACATTTAGTTTTACTGTTTTAGTGTTCAGAAACACATTCACAATCCAATGTCTTTATTAATTTACAGTTTATCACATTTAATGTTCACAATTTCACAGTCCAATCCTGTTTATCTATAGGTACACTTATACCTTTAAGTAATTACCTATACATATCACTATCACACTATCACACATTACTCACTCACTATCACACATTTGAGATACTTATTTAATTTATAAATTTAATATTTCAATAAAGACGCGTCCTTGACCGCGATAGTAAACAAACTACTTAAATAAAAAAACATCCCAATATTTGCATTTCGCATTGCATTTCGAATTCTAAGAAAAGTGAGTCGTATAGAAACAAAAACAGCAATCTGACATTTCACTAATTAGTGGTAAATAAAAAAAAACATGTAATTCTTTATTAAAGTTGATAAATTCATCATTTATGATTTAATTTGGTAAATTAAAGGTTTGCATTTTATTTAAATATTACATTGGGTAGATTGCATTTAGAAAAAATTAATAAAAAATTAATTAATTTTTCAGATTGCTGTTTTTGATACTTACATTTAAATATTGCTGGATTTGATTCTAAACAAACACCAGATTGCTGCTTTTGTTAATAGCTATGTCAAAGATTGCTGTCTTTGATTATAATAATGCAACACGTAATTTAGGGTTGTCACTCAAATTAAAATTCACAAAGATGTTTAATTTTTATTTATTTCACAAAATTAAATTCGAAGTTCGGCAGGTTCCTGAACTTCTTCATCACAGTATATATCTTCAGAAGGCGTTTCTTGTAAGGTCTCCTGTCTTAGTAATATTTCTTTATAAAAACTTAATTCCAATAAGCCTTGCCATTCGGTACCAAAATGTTTGCTCAGTAATTTATTCACATCACTTAATTTACTTTTATTAACAGCAACTATGCTGGGCAGTATAATCGGATTTATCATATTCATAAGTTTTCGTGGTCTGCAAATATTTTGAGCGGTAGCTACGTCACTCTTATAATATATTTCGCCCCTCACAAGCACGTTACCAGGTTTTTTTGAACGACGCAGAATAAATCTTTTACACTGGTTGAATTGAATATTCCAAGTTGTGGTGGGTTTTACGATGTCTTTGATAGATGTCTTCCAGTCAAAAACCGTACAATCTTCACCAAATTTTACTAAAGATGCGTTTTCAGACACAATATCTATGATTTCTTTGGGATGAAGTACTACCTCCATTTTACGCAGCTTTTTTTCTATAACTCCAAAAAAGCGATCAGCAGGCATAAAGGAATGACCGGTGACAGGAAAAATGACTTCTAAACTCTTAATGTTTCTATTTTCTAATAGCCATTTGCAGCACATACCAATTAAAATACAATTTTTGTTTTGCCCGCCGCATCCGTCTGCAACCAAACGAATTCTTGTTATGCCCGTTTTATCAGTTTTACAAAGCCGGTCATAAACTGCAGATGCCACCAAATTCGCATTTTTGCTAAACTCGTCTTCTGTACAATAATAAGAGAATACACGCTCTTTATTTAGAGGCAAATTTGAATGCCCTTCAACTACGGCTAAATTGTAGAAATATAATTGTCGGCTATAATAGCATGATTGGTCAGGCACCTTTGGTAACGGTAAATTTTTTTGGAAATCAAAAGATATTATTTTCAAACCAGGTGTAGTGTCTCTCAAGTTTTCAAAAAATGATTTCGCTCTCAAAGAATGAACCCTCTTCTCTGTCATAAATATTTTCTTTTTATTTTCGTCTTTTTCCATTTTGATCTTTTCTTTTAGTTCTAGACATTTTGAACAAACATCCGTTTGTGGTGTGCCGAAGCCTAAATTATATTCAGTGTTGAAAATATACCGAAAGTATGATAATTTTACCCCAAGTTGTGCATTACGCTGGTCAGTGTTATACATTAGGTAAAGTTTTTTAATATTCAACTCACATGGCAAGTATTTTCTTTCAGCTTCCTTGCTTTTTCGGCAATAATGAGACTCTATACATTTGAGACTTTGAATAAAATGATGAACAGATTCTTTTTTCTCTGCGTACTTTTCAGTCTTCCGATCACCTCCACGAGCTTCACGAGGAAATTCTCCCGTTTCATAAAACTTTTTCATCAAGTACTCCACTCTATACTTTTTAATGCCAAAAATACTCAGAAAAAATTTTTGGCAGATTGGCACCCTCTTTTTGTTAATGAATACGGAATAGTTAGTTTTAAATTTCTTTTTGCCTTTAAAGTTAGGTCTTTTTTGAGTTTCTTTTATTGAACACAGTTTGAAAAGAATTATATTTTGCTCATGCTTTGTCGAGTTCTTATAAAAATCCCGATGTATTTTTGATAAATTATTCATTGTCAATGTTGCACATTTCAATGCTTTCGTATTATGTTCGCATACTCGGGTTGGCATGCCTTTTGACGAATATCTAAAAAGAAAAACAAAGCATGTTAACATAATTATGTTAGGTAAACTAAATTACAAAATAGTGTATAAAATAAAGAAATCCAAAACTGATTTAAAATAATAATGCGTATTCAATTAAAATTTATTTTGATAATTTCAATATGAACTCAACATTCATTAAGTGTAAACCAATTTAATGTGTTGTGACAGCCCTACGTTAAAACAATGTTAGTACATACCTCAAACATTTTGCAATATTTGTTTTCCATTTTGTAGGATCTCTTTTTTTCTTTCGTGCAAACTTATTATTAACACGCGTGGGGTGCACCTCCATGTCCAGTTTTTTAATGTTAAAACTAACTTTTCAACGTTATTTTTATAATAAAACAAGAAAATACACGCACAAAACTCACAACAAAAACAACGCGGACGCCATTTTGACGCACAACCGAAGCAACGCTTGTGATTGGCTGACACTCACAAATTGCTGTCTTTGAAACTTATCGTCAGTATATTGCTGTATTTGATACTAACACAGTTTTTGAAGTTCAATTTTCGGTTGTAATTTGCTGTTTTTGATACGAAGTTATTAAATAAGCAAAGAATATTCTAATGGAACAGTGTTGCCCTATATATAACTTGATTTTAGTTAAAATGACAGATTGCTGTTTTTGATTCTATACGACTCAAGTATTTACCTACGACCTGTGGTGGTGTCAAGGAAATGTAAACCCTTTCGTTATAAAAATAGAGTTTTAAAAAACCAACTAAGTCATCTGACCGGACGAAATACGAAATCGCACTCGTCTAGTTCCGGACTTCCGATATAAACCGAACATTGCCGATGCGATGCGTTCGGGAGTAATCGGCAGGGCTCGGTTCGTGCTAGCGCGGAGTAGCTGTTACCGCTCGCTCGCGTAATGTTTAGTGTAATGGTGTGATGCTTATTTTAGTCGAGTAATATGTCATGTTACAGTACGCGCTCGGGTGATATTACGCGCGATGCATCACTCGCATTACTTACACATGTCTATTACTTGCTCCCACGGGAAAAGCGGAAACTACCTACGCGGCTGGAGTGGAGCCGCGGGCGGTCGTTAGTAAATTGTACTATATAAACAGATACTTTTTTAATAAATAGATGCTACTTACCAAAATTTGTGCCCTCGGATTAAAATCTTTGTTTTGTGAAATACGAGAAGATGTATTAACGCGTTGACCTTGTTGTTGTTCTGCTGCTGTAATTGTACTTTCTGCGGAATCAATCTGTAAAGTAAATACATTAAGGTAAGTATATCTAATTATAGAAAAGCAAGTAACCGGTATTCACTCAGAACTAATACAATTTTAGTACCTATTAGTGCCATGCCATAGTAGATGACGAGCATTCGATGTAGAACAAAATTAATACAAAGGAGCTAGGCAGGGATGGGGAAACTTTTTCCTTCGCGTGCCAATATAATACTAAAGAAATATATGGCGGGCCAAGTTGTTTCATTTTTGGCTATGTTAATTACTGAAATAAAAATATTGATATGTATTTTTGAAACACTAATTTATTGTGCAATATTACAAAATAACTATTGGAATAAAAAAGAAATTGGAAATTGTAATTAAATTAAACTTTTAAGTTAGCTGCGAAGTAGAAGGTTGAGGAGCGCTGGTCTTTGTGGGGACATGTGACATGTGGAACTGTTTTTGTTTTTGCATGATTTCATCATAAACCGGCTCCATTTGTGATGCTGAACATTTTAGTAGTGAATAAAGGTGGTCATCCGAAAGCCTATTACGAAGACAATTTTTTCTTAATTTCATTATTGAAAAAGTTTGTTCGCACAAATAGCTTGTACCAAACATAGCCATTATTTTTTGGGCGTGGACAACTATATTTGGCTATTGTGTCCTAGATATGGACTTATAAAATTCCAATTTGCTGGTGTTAAGAAACAGTTGCTTCAAATGGGTATTGCATTGCATCTCAATTAGTTCAAGTTGGAGGTTGGCGGGTGTTTCATCGACGTTGGCCTTAAAAGGCATCGAAAACATATTTAGTGAAGGCTCAATTCTCTTAAAATCTTGAAATCTCTTCTCAAATTCTCCGTGCAGTTTCTTCAGCTGTTGAGCGAACCTTTAGTTGTCGTTTGAGACAGGTGATATACTGCTCAGATTGGGAAAATGGGTAAAATCATTTTTCTCTACACAACAGCAAAACAATAGGCTAGTTTCCTAAAAAATTCTAATTAGTCCGTCAGTTAGATTATCGAAAAATAATGGACCCGTATTTTTTCTTTTGTCAATCAAACAAAAAATGACAAAGATAAAGCACGTCACGACCCCCCACTCCCAAATTTTGACGTGCTTTATCTTTGTCATTTTTTGTTTGATTGACAAAAGAAAAAATACGGGTCCATTATTTTTCGATAATCTAACTGACGGACTAATTAGAATTATTATTTTTTTACCCAGGAAACTACCCTATTGGCTTGAAGAGTCCACAAAGAGATGACTGGTTGCGAGCCATATATGAAAAATTGCTTGCACATAAAGAGAATAATACTTGGACTTCAGTTGAAAGGTCTGGTCAACGTACTCTTACTACAAATTTTTCAATATCAAGAGGGATGAGAATTGCCAGGTTAAGCGGTTTAAGGCTCGTTTGTGTGCACGTGGTTTTAGTCAAATTAAGGATATAGATTACCAAGAAATATTCTCTCCGACAACGAGATATGACTCTATAAGAATTATCCTTTCTATTGCAGCTAGGTATGATTTAGAAATTCAACAATTTGAATGGGTATTTAGACGAGGACATTTTTATAGAAATACCAGAGGGTGTGTCACTTAAAAATGATTGTGTTTTAAAACTTAATAAGTCTTTGTATGGTCTTAAGCAGGCATCTCGTTGTTGGAATAGAAGATTTACTGAGTTCTTGGTAAAATATGGTTTTAAACAATCTCAGGCTGACAGTTGTGTTTATATAGGTATATTTGATGGGGTAAAAGTATTTATAATAATTTATGTTGAAGATGGGCTTACAGTCTCTTCCAGTTCCTCAATGATTAAAAAGATTATAGAATATTTAAAACAAGCATTTAAAATTAAAGAACTAAATTTGAAATATTTTGTGGGGATAGAAATAATAAAAAGAAATAATTGTATCTGTATTCATCAAAGATGTGAACAACTTTTACTATGGGACCAAACCTGAAATCGCGAAAAAAAAATCAGTTGTTCCCTACATTTTGACGAGTTATGCGAACATAAATGTAGGGAACAGCTGATTTTTTTTCGCGATTTCAGGTTTGGTCCTATTCTCCCATTTCGATTTGTCGCATGTATTAAATTTCACCCTGTATAATAAATCTCGATGTTTACGTTTGTATCTTACTTATTGACTACACGAGCGTGTCAGAAAGGTGAATGAAAACTATATGATTATGTGTAATATCAGCTTAATTAGTAAGCTCTGAGTGTGGTTGGTTGGTGTTATTTACTGTGTACGGAGGTTACTAGTTATTTACTGTATGAAGTACCTTTGAATATAATGTGTAAGGAAAGGGTTTTATGAAGAAAAGCACAGAAAGACAAGACTAGGCATTTATTTCAATTAAGCTTGTCAGTTGAATACGTTAAACATAAAACTAGTTGTCCGTTCCCAAACTAGGTCATCATGAAGAAGGGAGGACAAGCAAACTTCATGGCAGTTTGTTTTATAAAGTATTGTATCAACACATTGACATTTGCTACAATTATAATATTGTTACCTATCACATTAATCTCGTTTCGTCCACTCTCGGCCCCTCGACCCCCAATAAATAATGTGTCCACTGGACCCCTAACTATGGGTCGAGAGTGGATTTTATTTTCCAGCCGTTTAGTCCAAGTTTTAGTTTCCTCTCGACCCCCAAAGTACAGTTACGATGATAAATCATCAGTCTACCTTATAATTGCATACTATTTAACTAAAATATAATTATAATAAACTGGAAGGTTGGCATGCTATGGTAAATAGAAAATTAACAAAAACCACCAACATTATACAATTTTTGAAAATTATAGAAAACGATTCCAACTATCAAAAACTTGTTAAGATGATATCTTCAACACAATCTAAAGGATGATCAGACGATATTGACAACAACAAACGCATTAGTTATATTCTGAATAAGTTTGTTACTAAAGAAATACCAGTTAGTCTTTGTTTAGAAAAATGAAGTCCGTTTATTTTTGCAGATCATAAAAAGTAATTAAAAAAACTATTTTTTTTTTGCTTTTTTGTTTAAATTTTTAACCGCAGTCGGGTGTTTTAGTTTTTTTGATAACTTTTTATATTTCCAACTTTTTAGTTTATTGTTATAACGTTGAATATTTTTTGTTGTTTTTTTTTTAGCATTTTTCATTCCAAATTACATGTAAACTTACAAGTTGCATAAAGGGGAATAGCTCATATCTGTAAGAATGAGTATATAAACCTAGTTTTGTATCAAGATGTGTATTTAGATATTTTTTTAACATTTAATTGAAACAGGTTATGTAAGAAATAAAACATGTTTTTTTTTTTTTAGAAAATTATATTCATTATTCAGATTCATATGTTATAAGTACATCGTCAAGGAACTGGGCAGGTGGATTAATATGTTCCTGATACCTTGCCCAACTTAAAAACCAAATAATGGTCATAATATGTGCACAGCAACTTACTGTTCTACGGCCCACCATACAGTTGCAGCAATATTGTTTTATTGCTGCCCTCCCTTCAGTGTTCTTATTGCTGCCCTCCCTTCAGTGTTATTTTCATATTATAATACATAAACGAAATATATTTTCCTACTGATGTGTCTGCTCTGAATTTTCCCACGCAATAAACTGCAGTTGACTGAAGGGAACGGGAAGCCTTCCAGTAGGTCGCTGGCAGTATTTCTGCACAGCTCAATAGTATAGGAACCATCGCCTCTTATGTGTTCTCCATAGTAAGAACGTGCTTGTTTCAATTGATATGTTCCACATGCAATTAGAATTAAATCACTATATTCGAGACTCGGAAAGGATACATTATGTATGTTTACATTAATTGAGAGGAAATCTGTTCGCCGTCTATTCAAATTATTTTGATTGACAAAATCAGCAAGAGAATTATTTATGTGCATGTTTTTATTTATTATTTCTAGTATTTGTTCTGCATCCTCTCTGTCTCTAATTCTTTGGTGAAACCTATTTATCAGAGCTGCTGCTATGCGAAAGTCTGTCAATGCATGTCTTGATGCACGATTAAAAAATTCGTGCCTAAGCAATTTAAATGATTGTTTAAATATGCCATTTACAGCTTCAACCACCCACCTACAAACCGTGACAGCTCTCGACTTATTAGCAGCAAGGGTTGACAGTTGAGTTTCACCTTGTTGTAAGGATGCAGGCAATATGAACTGTATAATTACATTCTCTCAGCAATGGCACAGAATCTATAAAGCCTCTATCCAGAATAAATACATCATCTGCTTGGAAATACATCCTTAGTGGTTTTGTTTCTTCATTAAATTCATTTATTATTATACTAGCATCTGATGTTGTAGCTGGATAGGGGCCCAATACATCGATAATGTATCCATCACAACAAGCCATAAGTAAAGGCTTCATCAAGTTCCTATACTTGTGCAAAGAATAAGTATCTTTTTGGTACATATAATTGGATGATTTTTGTACATATAAATATGTTCCATCACTTATAATAATTGGTTGCCTATTTTCACCTCCAAATAAACCATTAGGTATTAATAAATTCCTTTCGGAGATTTGTGTTCTACTAATATTATTGATCCCTAAGTTATTTGGGACAAATACTCGCTCTATTATATCTCGAGCTTGACCCATTAACCTCATTAGTGTAGTGCGAGGTATATTTAAAAGTGCTGATATCCTTTCATCACTATCACCCGTTCGCAATTTAATTAAATAGGCAGCAAGAGCTAATTTATTTTGGCGAATGTTTTGCATTTCTGGCAATTCTAAATAGAGTTGTCCAAATTGCTCTTTGCTCAACCCAACCCAATAATGCAAAAGATCATCTGACATATTTTCTATATTAGAAAAATCTAGGATTAGCTGTCGCTCATTTACAAATGTTGCAAAATCTTGGATGTGTTCTGCATTAAAACTATGAATGGGTGACTGGATATCAGCTAGAACTTCCCAATTATTACTGTATAAATGTACTGAGCAAATCCTACAGTTCTGTGGCACATAGAATTTATAATCTATAAATAACTTCACCCTTAGCCATTTAGGGACAGCTAGCCTTTGGGTCGAATGACACTGGATAAAAACAGTATCTTTGAGTGCCTGATGCTCTGGTATACAAAGGCAAGTTGATATTTGTTTCATGTGAATGTCTTTCAGCCTCAGTGGAACGAACAGCAGCTCGATCAACTCGTTGCCAGCAGGTATGGCAGATTTGATCGGATCCATGTAACTATAACAAAATAAATAAATAAGTATCAGAAGCAATAAAGATATTCATAAAACACAACATAATCACCCTATAATGTTCCCACTGCTAGGACACAAGCCTGCTCTCAGTGAGAAGGAGATAAATAAAAATAAAACCAATTAAAAAGATGTGCTTAGATTTCATATTTATATACACAAAACCAAGCCATGCAAACACATAATTATGCCAAACTATGTTCAAATGCTGCTGTGAGGAGAGCCCCGGAGTGCCAATATATACAAGCTTGTTTGTGTTCCAGTTTCCCGCTTTATTGTAAATATGAATTTTAACAAAACTGTGGTGAGAAATACAATAATTTACATTATACTTATTGCATTTTATAAATACACTGTTTCACTGTTTGTGTCATGTTTCAAATAGGTACTTACTTGACGAGGAGCAATCTGTTCCATCACCATATTCCTAATACGAGATTCTCTTTCCGTCTCAGTATGCAGCCTATGAGACCTTGTCCGTAACAAAGAGCATCCACAGCAGACACAGATACTTCGGCGATGACCGCTGCTAGTTGTTGGTTCATTTATGATTTGCGTCCTCGAATGATGAAGAGCCATAGTCCAGCAAGGATGACAAACTAAACTATCATGTTCAATCTAAACAAACCAAAAAATAGATATTGTTAGTGTTATAAGAGTTTGATTTTTATTTAAAATCATTAAGCTTTAACGGTAATAAAAACTTACCAAACGAGGAGCAATCCAATGTTGTACAATTAACCCTACATCCATTAGAGTGAGACTGTGTCTCCTCCTCTGAAACAAATCGCTTCCACAATTCACACATCGCTGCGTTGTCACTTCATTCATCAGATCGCCGTGAGGCAACACGGGATTCATGTCTACATTCAAGCCGGGGTTATCGTTAGGGCGCGGTTCGGTGTCCGTAGGTGTGCCAGGTTCATCGTAAATACAAGGTTCGGGGTCCATAGAAGTGCCGGGGTCGTCATGAAGGGAAGAATCGGAATCCATTTAAAAAATCAAAGTAGTCGCTATAAAACACACAAAAACAAAACACTCACGATGCAAAGAACAAAGCGAATGATAACTGTCATTTTGACAAATAGATAGACATTTTTTAAGCATCGTGTTGCCATATAAAAACCATTATATCGATCCATTTAAAATCGATCAAAATGTTATAAGTTCTCCTGAAATAATGTATAAAACGTCAGTTTATCATTTTTTATGTCCTAAATCATTTTATTAGCATTTTTAATTAAGTGATTTAACGAAAAATATGTTAAATACAGTGGATAGATTGCACTGTATTTGAAATCGATTTGAATGTGTTTTATGGAGTTTTGGTTTGGCAACACCGAAATCAAATCCAAAGCCGGTTTATGTGTAGCATCAAATTAGATAAAAAAAATGATTTTTAAATGTGTTAATTGATACAAAGTTACTTGCATCAAATGTTTGCAAAAATAGAATTTAAAATATTGGTAAATTATTTTTTTTAATAGCATCGCGTTTAAAAATGGCCAGGATCAGACAATGTCCTTTTTGCAAGCTATTTATGAAACTCTTTATTTTGATACCCCAATCGATAGGTAATAAGAAAAAAAAACTTTTTTGAAGACCTAATATGGCGCCAAAAATCGGCCATTTTATTTTTTCTCAATTTTGATATATCCAGTGTCACTTTCAAAATTAAGACAAATCTAACGGCACCTTTCAACCTGAAATAGATCAAGCTGTTTAGGCTACAGAGCGTGTCAAAGAACAAATACTCGAAAAAAATAATCTTCTTTCTGGCGCAGTTGGGTAATAAAGAATTATTGCTCGTTGATTTACCTTTTTGTACCTTACTGTACCAAAATATAAATTTTAGGTACTTACCGAACTAGGGGTCGAGAGTGGACGAGGTATGCCTGTCCTTTGTATGAAAATTCAGTCTCGCCCCTTGGGGGTCGAGTGTGAACTATGTTTAAGGGTCGAGAGGAAACAAATAAGCAAATATTTTTTTAGGTTAGGGGTCGAGGGGCCGAGAGTGGACTAAACGATTAATCTCTTGGACCATTCTTCAAAGCTAAAGCAACATTTAGGTATAGAGCAACACAGTTAAGTGCAATAATATCAATTCACTTACATGAACGGACGGTAGTCCATCTTTCCCCACAGTTGAAATCCAAGAGAGCGAGAATTGGCGGGCCCACCTCTTATAAAGTTTTCCAATATTACTCAAGTACATCTAACATTCCCGCCATTTTTAACAATGATCCCATTTGACCAAATAACTTTTAATATTGACAGTCTTATGTAAATCTATTTTGACAGAACTGTTTTTAAACGTTATAAGATATTGAATGTATTTTTATAATAATTTATCCGACTACAATTGGATAAAGTCTCTTAAAGATAGCGTACACTGAGTTTACTATATTTATTTTTTGTAACCACTAATACATCAAGAATTGCACATAAAATTAAGAAAATATTTTAAATACAATGTTTAATTCTTACCCTTACATTTTAGGTGAAAACGAAAATAAGTTATTCTATTTATTTAGACCGACACAGATCTCCGGTTACGTTCGGAATTCGTTAATTATTTAATCTAGTAACACTCTCGACATTCTAGCAAATATATAGTACATACTAATTCCATGTATAATTTAGGAAAGTACATACTAATTCCATAATCTAGGAAGATTGTATTCTGTATAACTCTACATATTCCGACAAGCGCGACAAGGAAGCTACGATAACGGGGACCTCTCTACTTAAAGTTACAATTTGGCCGCGCAATTTGGAGCGTGGCCGAGCGCAAACCGATCGTAAGCCGAGTTTAGCCGAGCGCCCATTTGAAGAGTTGTGGTGGGAAAGGAAGCGCGATACTTTTGGTTGCGACTACCTACAATGTGCTGTGTGTTTATAATATAAACACACAGCACAAATTAGAAAACATTACCTTTTCAGAAACTGGTATAAGGATTAATATTGCAGATATAATAAAAACTTCTGCGGCTGGTAGAGACCAGCCTGTCTTATTTCTACCGTTTTTTCGGGAAAATCTTGCTATTTGCCCAGCTACAGCACTCTCAGAATATATCTCTTTAACTAGAAATATTAGGTCTGCAGAGACGGGACATCTGCTATTAACATACAAACGGCCACACAAGCCCGCCACAACACAGTCCATCAGTAGATGGGTGAAGCAGGTGCTGTCAGAGAGCGGCGTGGACACCGGCGTGTTCACGGCGCACAGCACGCGCCACGCGTCCACGTCGGCCGCGCGCTCCGCCGGCGTCAACATAGAAACTATTCGTAAGACCGCCGGTTGGACTAACTCGTCTAACTCTTTTGCTCGTTTCTATAACAGGACGATTATGGACGAAGGTGAATTCGCTCGATCCGTTTGCTTATCGTCAAGGACCCAGTAAAATGATCCATTTACATTAAATATAAATTAATATAAGAATAATGTTATGTGATTATTTTGTGATTAAATTAAACGTATGGCTGTGAGCTTAGAAAATTGTTATTTTTGTTTTGGTATGATAAAGAATAAAACAATATTTTGATTATTCATATGACTTTTATTTCAAAACTTTCTGCTCTAAACATCTACGTTGTAAATACCTATATAATTAAATCTTATATCTGAAGAATGAAGCGATGAAAATATAATATATGATCAAACGAACTTCTCTGAAGCGAAGTTCGATCAATATTATATGAATCGCTTCATTCGAAGATATGATAACCCTCCCTCCCTAACATTGCCCAAAGGGAGAAAGTTTTGTAGATCTTTAAAAAAATGAGCAGCAACAAGGTGGCGCGCCGCACGCGGCGGTGGGGCGAATCGGAGCGACCGGAAATTTTTTCTAGTCAGTTACTCGTTTAAAAACTCTAAAATTTGTGCGAAGTTACCAAGTAAATAGAGGGACTACGTTGTAAATACCTATATAATTAAATCTTATATCTGAAGAATGAAGCGATTCATATAATATTGATCGAACTTCGCTTCAGAGAAGTTCGTTTGATCATATATTAACAACTGCATAAAATATGTATAATTTCTGGACTAAAGAAAAATCAGAATTTATGCAGAAGATATTCAGTGTGTTGTACATTTATTCAGCTGCTATGTGGCTATTAATCAAATGTTATCCAAATTGAAGCAAGATATTTTGTGCCCAAATTGCTTGAATATCATCTGTATAAGCGCTTACGCAGAAGTTATACAAATACTTTATCCAGCTTAAAGTCAAAAGAATTGCTTTTACGCAAAATTTATTCAGCTAATCTGTGTTGGCTGGGATATGCTTTGAAGATGTCTTAACTAGATCCCTTCTGGATTTAATAACATCAGCCATTCTGCCGCAAGTAAATTGAAGAACATCATCCGAGAATGTCTTAAAGTCCGTAGAATCGTCTGTTAAATTCTTTTCAATTGAACTTAAACTCGGAGCGTCGAATTCTTTTAGTAAATTTTCGATGCCCTTACTAAAAGCGGCACTCTGTTTCAATAGATCATGAGAAATTACAGCCAGCGCGCTATCGAATTTTGTCCATATGTCACTACTATACCATTTTGTTTCCTTAGGCTTAAGCTGCTCATTCATTTTAAGGGCTGTATAAACAGGGGTCGCTTGAAGTTTTTTCTGCGCATCTGCAAAACGCACTCTATTCCAGCCAGAAGAGCCTAAGCGCTGACAATTAATCCCTAATGCAACCATATCTTTGTCTGCTTCTGGTACCAGCGGTTCAGCTTCCTTTACTTCGGGTAGAAAGCTCAAGAAATAATTTTCTTTATACTGGAGAAGCTCAGGTAACGAAGATCTTCACTTTCGGTTTCCTTAACCACCTCTGTTTCTCCAGCCTCTTCATCAGACGTCTCAATAAGCGTCCCAGTTTCGAACCGTTGACTGCTAGTATCCTGCTGGTTTTGTAAAATCTGATGTAGCAGGCATCCGATATTTTGCGTTCGCTTCGAGAGCTCTGCTACTGTTTTTTCTGTAGCATCTAGTCGCCGCCACTTACTTATTGTTTCGCTCTCTGTTGAGGTTGACCTTCTCTTTCTTCCTATATTCCCCATGTCTTCCCGTTTTAGCACTGTATTCGCGTCTTCTCTTGATAGTAGTTGCTCCTTGACATGCTCAATTACGTTATTAAATATTTCGTACTGTGCACCTGAACCTCTTCTTGTCCCAACCGCCACTGGATAAATTACTAACGCTCTAGTAAAAGGCCATTCTAAAAGCGTCAACTTTAAATTAATAATAATAATAATAATTCTTTATTGACATAAATATTTTTTAACAAAAGTAGTGAGGCCCTGACTCCTGCGCTAGGTATAATACCTGTGTTACAGGAGCCAGTGTCTTCTTGATGTTCTTTTCTGATATACACTGTGCTTCAGGATCTACAGCCTTAATCATTTCTACTGTCGGAAGAGCATACCGTAGTTTATTAAGTATAGTCAGTCGGGTCAAGTTTCTTTCCAATTATATCTTCTTTTGAAAGTTCAAATGCTTTCCAGTCCAGCCTTCCGGGTAGCACTTCTCCACTAACCTTACAATATTTCGCAGGGTCTCATCATCATCCTCGTCCTCTAGTTGGGCATCCGCTAATTCACCTAACGTTGTGTGTAATTGAGGAAGAGCCATTATACCTGTTGAGTAACAGGAAAATTATTAGTTTATGCACATTAAACCGTATTGACACGATGTAAGTGGCCAAGACAATGCGCCCGAAAGCAGTGAACATAACGTCTAGCGACCGTACAGTGTCCGACGGCTTTACATAAGACGATGGCTGCGGGTAGTATGCCCGACGGCCGTGTACGAAATGTCCGGCGGCTATAGTGCGGGCGACGGCCGTGGGTGGTAGGAGTATGCCCGACGGCCGTGTATGAAATGTCCGACGGCTATAGTGCGGACGACGGCCGTGGGTGGTTTGCCCGACGGGCGTGTAAGAGACGCGCGACGTTTGTAGGTGATAGGGACATCGGCCGTGGGTGATATGCCCGGCGGTCACGATCCCATTTCATTGAATTGACACTATACGTTTACACAACGACAACGACATACTTACACAAAAAACAAAAAGAAAAAATATTAAAAGTTCAACAAAGTAAAAGTATTTCGTTTATTATTGTTTTGAAAACTAATCCCTAAAAACACAAAATCGTAGGCATGATGCTAAACCTCTATCATCATTGATACCTAGTAATTACGGTACGTATTAAGAAAAATTCACAAACTATCATACTACTATGATATCACACCAAATGCATTAAAATACTCACTTTTCACACTCCGAAATATCCTTTTCAGATAAATCTCGAACAGTATAGCACTGTTAACCATAAAACAAAAAATTCGAAACTTTACGTATCTGATGTCGATAGAATTAGACACAAGACATATGCGCGAGGTAAAAGTTACGCGCATTGAGGACCGTTGACACCTAGCGGCTCAAGACGGGCGCCCCCCCCCCCCCCGCATCCCGCGCCTCGCTGCACTGTGTTCACGATGGCGTGGAGACAGTCAGATGGAGTTAGACACGAGTGCGAGCGAGATAAAAGGTATGTAGCTATCTCCGAGGGTCAAGCCGCAGGCTCAGACCTAAAATAGTCTGATTTAGTTTGACAACCAAGATTTTAGGTGAAAAATGTCAGATTCAGAATATCAAAATTGCCATTTTCACTACATTAACTAAAATGACATTAGTGCTGTCAAACTATAATATAGTTAAGTTGTGTCACTTTAGTGAATTTCAGAATAGGAAACGTCGTTTGACAGGATTAAACTAAATTTTAGTGATTTTTAGTCTAGTTTAGTGAATTTTGTGACAGCAGAATCGGCACCATTGTCAAATTAAAACGCGCGAATTTTCAAATTAGTCCTAGAAACTTTTTTTGGTGTGGCTTTTGGTGACGTGAGAGTGAGACGTGATGCCCTAAGGACGGATTTTTTTTGTGCTTTTTCTGGTGCCCCCCCCCCAGACGTGATGCCCTAGGCAATTGCTTAATTTGATTAAGGGTTAATCCGTCACTGGGCACAAGCTTAGTAATAATAATGTTGGTTCTACTGTTTCACTGGTGCTTGCAATTTCGTCAAAGTTGTGTTGAGCAACAATTTCGTCAAAGTTGTGTTTATAAGTTTTGCATTGGACGTTAGTGGTGTATGGTAAGGTAAGGTATATTGATGATATAGGTAATTTGGTGATATATTTTTAAATGAACCTCCCACCCTCTTACCTTTACAAGCATGTGAACGAGATAGCGCTAGCGAGTTATGACAAGTGTGGCGAAGACAGACATACGTCGTCTGTTCAAAAGAAAAGGTGAATTTTGAATTTTTTTCAAAAGTATTTATTTATTCATCAATATCCGTTTTGTCCCCTTCAAAGTAATCCCCCTCAGATATAATGCACTTATGCCAGCGCTTCTTCCAAACCTCGAAGCACTTCTGAAATGCGCTTTTCGGTATGGCCATCAGCTCGTTCTTCGATTCTGACTTTATCTCATCAATTGTGGCAAAACGCTTTCCTTTCATTGGTCTTTCGACGTCATAACCATATACCCACGTATCGTCACCAATTATGACCCTTTTGAGCGAACCTGGATCGTCGTTGACGTCATTCAACTACTTCTGAGCGATACAAAGGCGACGTTGCTTTTGCTAAAAATTTAGCAATTTCGGAACAAACTTCGCTGCCACACGTTTCATGCCCAAAACATTCGAGAAAATTGCATGGCATGAGCCGATTGATATGCCAACATCCTCTGCAACTTCCCTAATAGAGATTCGACGATTTTCCAAAACAATTTTTTTCACTGTTTCGATCTTTTCTTCGCTTGTTGACGTGGTTTTAACTCCAGGACGCTCATCGTCATCAACATCTTCTCGGCCTTCTGTAAAGCGCTTGTAAACACTTTTTTGAAACAAAGTGGACTCGCCGAATGCCACAGTCGACATTTCAAGTGCCTTGGAGCAGTTTATTCCATTTTTAACGCAAAATTTAATACCTTATTCTTTGATCCATTTTTTTCAACAGTCAAAAATCGAAGAACACACAAAAACGTGACTAACCTTTTCAGTTGTCAACAACAAACTACTAATTCAAATTGGCTGATAATGCCAATATATGATAAACATGTGTATACCAACATAACAAAAAAAAAATTCTATAATCGAATGTACACAGCCCGCGAAAATTGAAAATTCACCTTTTCTTTTGAACAGACCACGTATATCATAGCTGTTAATTTAGTACGGAATGAAGGTAGAACTATATATAAAGCCTCCAAGGAATCTGGCGTTCCATGAAGCACTTTGAAACGTTTCAACGCATGGTCAACACAATACTAGGTTCAGCTCGATTTAGTGAGGCGATAGTGTATATCTATGACGTTCTTATATTTGGGGAGGACACCTTAAGAGGTAATGTTCGGAACCTGTATGAGCAGTGATATTAATCCCATGCTTAATGTTGTCACAGTAGTCACTCGCAATAAGGATGATTTATCGGATACACGCGACGAAGTTAAGGCTAGAATAGATAGAGAGCAGACAAAACAAAAGGATAGGGATCACAGAAATAGAAAACCGCACGCCTACAGTGAAGGAAAGCTAGTAAAAAAAAAAAACTTGTTTTAGTAACAACGGACGGAGCAAAAACTTATGCCTTCTTTCGTAGGACTATACCGTTTTAGCAAGGTTCTAGGTTTGGACCGTTATGGTATAGCACCGATACAGGGACTAGTCGATAAAGGAAGCAGACGCCCAACAACTGTCGCTGCGGGCCGCATGAAGCATGGATCCATGTGACCGCTCTAGAGATCGGCGAAGATGATGTTGATGATAGCTGCGATAGTGACGACAATAATACTGGCAATAATTAGAATTAGAATATGAGCACCTTACTTGTTGCGTTGTGTTGAAATTAAGACTATATTATGTACAGAATGTTATTCGTTGTTACAGATCAAGTACGCGAGAATCGATCGGTTCGTGGCTTGATGCAAAAAGTGCACAAGCAAGTCCTGTCGGCTGCCATCACGAGCGTAAATTGATCGGTTCGTGCGGGCGTCGCTAGGCACCCTGATTCGTGGCTTGATGCAAAAAGTGCACAAGCAGTTGAGTGGCTTGATGCAAAACGTGCACAAGCGGTTGAGTGGCTTGATGCAAAACGTGCACAGGCAGTTGAGTGGCTTGATGCAAAACGTGCAAAAGCGGTTGAGTGGCTTGATGCAAAACGTGCACAAGCGGTTGAGTGGCTTGATGCAAAACGTGCACAAGCAGTTGAGTGGCTTGATGCAAAAAGTGCACAAGCAAGTCCTATCGGTTGCCATCACGAGTATAAATCGATCGGCTCGTGCGGGCGCCGCTAGGCATCCTGATTAATCGATCGTTCAGGATATTAGGGCACCCTGATTAATCGATCGTTCAGGGATCTAGTTTGTTTCACGACATAATCGATCGGTCGTGAACTTACTCTTAGATGTTTCGTGACCCAATTAATCGATCGTTTGGGTTCACCTTGTGTCGATCCGGCAAATTGATTGCTGATGGATTATCATCTGCCTAGCCTTTTCCCAACGAGGTTGGGGTTGGCTTCCAGTCTAGCAGGATGCAGCTGAATACCAGTATAATCGCCGATGGGTATCGTTATTTAAACCTTTTCTGTGTTACATACAATGTTTATAAGTATTAACAAAAAACTTATAATTTCTACAGTTGTATCATCTTCATCGGTAATGCTATTTTGTCTTCACTATTTTGTTTAATTGTTGTCAGTTCATTAAAAGAAATTGATAAGTAGCAGTAGTACTTAGTAGTTATTAATTATTAGTGATTAAACGAACTTACCTGTACGTGAAGTTCTATCACAATTTAAGGCGCTGTACCGTGAACCCGAGTTCTAAGACAAGTCACACCTCAAGACGTTGTGACGTGAGTCTCATGTATTTAAAAGTAAGTAAACGTGAACCCCTTTTTTTTTATAAAGTACCTTGGTTGTCCTCTTGCGAGCCTGTAGAGGCAACGGAACTCGAAGAAGACCTCCGATGTTTCCGTTCCAGTTTTCGTTCTAATTTTCTGAGTTTCTTTTTTATGCGTTCATATTCACTGTCTGAACGCTTTCTCTTCGGCATGATATACAATTTTTTCCGTTAAGTAAAAATTTGTAATGCAGAATGGCGAAGCACTAAAATGTGAATGAAGTATTGTCGTTGAACTGACAGCGAAATTAAGGCATCGACCATAAAGAAAATTTTAAAGGAGTTTTTACCTGGATAAACAGTGCATGGAGGCGTCATTATATGTGCTACTACTTGTTATATACTAATCTCGAGGACGAGGCCCAAGTATAATTATTGTAATATGTTCAAGCAACTGTCAAAAACTCGATTGTTTAAAAGGTTCAATAACGCTATTTTGTCTTCACTATTTTGTTTGATTGTTGTTAGTTCATTAAAAATAATTAATAAGTAGCAGTAGTAGTAGTTATATTATTGTACTTAATAAGTTCAAGCAACTGGTCAAAATCAGATTGTTAGGTTTCCACCTGGAGTCGTGTGCAGGGCCGCACACGGTGTCAGGACGGACGATTGTTAGGTTTTGTTCCTTTTAAATAAATATAAGCTTATGTTTTTTAAAGAAAATTGTTAAAATGTGTTAATTTTGTTATGATTTTTGTTTTATATAAATATATTATGTTTTAAATATTATAAAAGGAATGTTGCGTAAACGATTAATTTCTATTGTTTGGGAATGTCAACCCATGATTTAATATTGATTGGTGCATGGCGGGAAAATAGTTCGCTCTACGTTTGGATTACGCGACACTAATACCTATCTCGTGATGTCGTGGGCCAATTGGAGAGCGGGATTTTGCCGCGGGGATGTTGGGGCTTCGTTGGCTAGGAGCGGGTGCGCGTACGACATTCGCTCCTGGACCATCGATTGCGACATTCGATTAGAATCGGTTCCCCAAAAAATGTAATAACAAGGATAACATAGTTGTTTTGTTTTAAACCCATTAAAACTAAGTGAACAGTTTGAGTTTGTATTCATACAGTCTTCCCAACTAGAATAGTATCCCTTTGAGTGTGGTGAGTTGGTGACCGCTGAGGCTGCTGTTTTTTTACACTATGAATGCATAATTAACTACCGAAACTATTGTTGAATTTTTATCTATTTATGTCATGCCTACTAAAACCAGTCCAAATATGAACAAAAACAATATTGATGCTCATTCTAATAGGGGTAATAGGAGCCGTAGTGCTACAAAAAGCTTCGATAAAAAATCTGTGAAATGTTTTACGTGCGGCGCTCCTGGTCATGTCAGTAAGAGCAACGCGTGCCCCAAACGTTCTAAAATGAGTAATTTATTTATTTATTTATCCATTTATTTCAGGCATCAAGGCCCATATAAAACACATAAAATACAATATTAATATAACTTAAAAATACTATAAATACATACAACATTATTATCATACTACGAAACTAACTAAACACGAAGTGTCGGCGTCGTGTTTCGCTGACTGGTGTCATGTAGCCGGTCACGAAACCGGCGATACACAACACCCTTCGGCCAGAACTCTTCCTTGAGGAACTTCTCGAGATGGTGTGTCGGAACACGCACCACGAACGACTTGAAGTTCGTGTTGTGACGCGACTCCAACTTCTCGACCCTCAAAGTCCAGTTGGTCTTCACACGCAAGTACTCCACGATCTCCTCAACCTTCGTGGAGTGGTGGTGGTGGTAATTATTAAGTGATCTGTGATCGATGATATTAAATTAAAATATCATTGTCTGTGATACTGTTGAAGAGGGACTAACCTTGCTCGATTCGGTATTAGAAACGTTAACAAAGT
This sequence comes from Amphipoea lucens, assembly GCA_947508005.1. Lineage (NCBI taxonomy): Eukaryota > Metazoa > Arthropoda > Insecta > Lepidoptera > Noctuidae > Amphipoea > Amphipoea lucens. The sequence goes on from OX382375.1 coordinate 13,800,234, forward strand.
CCAGTTTTTCAATTAATCTGCGGAAATGCTTTTCCTTGACAACAGAGGTGGAGTACCTTGGGAGAACCATTAGCAATGGTCAGGTTAGGCCGAGCACTCATAAAATAGAAGCCTTAACTAAATCGCCGACGCCAAACACAATTAAACAAGTGCGTCAATAATTACTCGGCCTTGCCGGGTATTTTAGAGTATGCCACTTTGATAGCGCCTACCGCAGCCCTATACTTGGTGTACTTAGCCCTTTATCAGAATCGCACGGTTATAATTGTACGTGCTTGATTGATGCGTTCACAAAGTATTGCCTTCTTTACCTGCTCTTGATACGCGTTGAAACGAATCACAAACGTCAATCTTGGTCGGAGGTACTTTGGAAGTTACAATTAGTACTAAACGTAACAAAGCAAAAAACCGGCCAAGTGCGAGTCGGACTCGCCCATGAAGGGTTCCGTAGCAGCAAGTAACATAATATAAAAGTTCTTGTAGTTCGTTGTAACTTTGTGAAAGGTAAATTGCGGTTTTCGATTTATGACGTATTAAAAAAAAACCACTTACTAGATCTCGTTCAAACCAATTTTCGCTGGAAGTTTACATGGTAATGTACATTATATATATTTTTTTAATTTTATCATTCTCTTATTTTAGAAGTTAGAGGGGGGGGGGGGGACACACATTTTACCACTTTGGAAGTGTCTCTCGCGCAAACTATTCAGTTCAGAAAAAAATGATATTAGAAACCTCAATATCATTTTTGAAGACCTATCCATAGATACCCACACGTACAGGTTTGATGAAAAAAAATTTTTGGAGTTTCAGTTGTAAGTATGGGGAACCCCAAAATTTATTGTTTTTTTTCTATTTTTGTGTGAAAATCTTACTGCGGTTCACAGAATACATCTACTTACCAAGTTTCAACAGTATAGTTCTTATAGTTTCGGAAAAAAACGGCTGTGACATACGGACGGACGGACAGACAGACAGACATGACGAATCCATAAGGGTTCCGTTTTTTGCCATTTGGCTACGGAACCCTAAAAACCACTCGATGTTCGGCACTCAATCTTCTAATTGGTACACCACCCCAGTTATACAAGCTCTTGTTAAGGATATAACTATACAGGGCGATAATCCAAATCGTGAAGCATGGCGCGAGTTGCATAGAAAGCGTACCTACTAAGACCCTTCTAGTGGGAAATCAGTCTGCTCAAGATGCGCGTGTAAATAAAAATCGTTCAGCACCAAAAACATTCGCAGTGAATGGCTTGGCTTATGTAATAAAAAGATCACAATTGTTGGCGATCGCCGAGCTACCACTTGAAAAAGTTGAGAGTGACCTCATCGGAGCGGCATGGTGGTCTACGGCGGCGAGTCGAGATGAGTGCGCTGCTTTATCCTGAGCCGCCAGACTAAACATCGATAAGATAGGGTCCAAATTCAGCATGGGAATATAAACAAGAGCAGCGTTGCGTTGCGACTATTGTTAGATTAAGATTTTATAGAGCACTTTTCCGCAGACCTTTGTAAGAGGCAGTCGATCCATGTTTTTAACCTATGTCTTTATTATATTGAGTGAAAGTATTATATATTGTTAAACTATAAAGTGATTTCAATTAAAGTTAGTGATATAAGCACACATTAAGCTAATACAATCGATTGGCAAACTGGACAGTGGTATGCGTGGACCGTATCGTATCACTAAAGTCCTACCGAATGGTCGATACGAGCTCCAGTTTGTGGCGGGCTCATACGGCAAAACCACCCATGCTGCCGCCGAATATATGCTGCCATGGCATGGTGAATGGACGCCCGAATGCTGTGCTGCATTCTTCGAATGTAAGTTCTAGTGTAAAACAAAAAGTATTGTTCATGTGTTGATTTTTCTATCCACTTTTGTCACAGGTACGTTTTTGTCCCTTTGTTGACATTAACAAAATAAGTCGTTCACTGATAGACGATTATAGTTCTGCTAAACAGCCTTATAATTGTTATAAGAAACTCAGCTTATAGCGTAATACGACGACGCACGGGCGCGCGGCACTTATCGCTGTACGGCAAGCGTCAAAGTGAACTTGACTCGGTTAATTATTGTGAAGCATGCTGTTCATATTTCACAATTAACTAAACAAACCTCACTTGTGTTAAAGTTTTGTTAAGCTTATGAACTGGACTATTCATTTGTTTGTTTAGTATATTTGATCCAAGATTACGTTTCTAAGAACTTAATTGAATGATTGATCTTTAGGTTTTTGAGACATGAAAAGTCACCAACATAACGAGTGATTACTGTAGCTGTATTTAGCCTACGCCTTTAGCATTGGTCCTACCAAATGGGTAACAGTCGTGACCTAGAAAGTACCCGTGTCTCTATGACATTCGGGGCGTGACTGGGAAAGTACTTGTGTAAATCCCGAGGACAAGCTTTGCCAACTGTAGCTGTAGTTCAGCCTACACTTTTAGCCTTGCTCCTACCAATAGGTTGCAGTCGTGACCCAGAAATTACCCGTGTCTCTATGAGAGTTGGGGCGTGACTGGCAAAGTACTGTGTAAATCCCGAGGACACGCTTTGCCATTTATGTATACCATGTAAGCCCGGTGCTGCAGCATAAGGTTTTGGTTGGTATTCTGGCAAGAGAGCTCATTGATGACCTTAATAGGTTTTGAGTTCGTATGGCAAGAGAGCTCATTGATGGCCTTAATGAGGTTTTGAGTTCTAATGGCAAATGTGTTACGTACAGCGGGTAGATGTTCGTTATCAAGGTGTATTTAGACTTTACCTAAACGAGTATTAAGAAACAATTCATGACTGATTAGCATTTTAACCGAATAAATTCATTCGTAGCTCATTATAACAATCATCGGTTACCTGCTGTCATATCTAACATTTAGATGCTCACTCTTGATTTTAAACGTGCAGGTTCTGATGACGAAGGGGACGAGGAGGATGAAGCAAGTCCTCAGCCGAGCACCTCGTCGGCAACACCCGGAAATAGCGAGTTAGAGGTAGCTCCCGCTGAAGAGGTTCCGAAGGTTGGCGAGGCCTGCGAGGACGCTGGCACGTCAGGAGAGGCCGTGTTAGCTGCATCCTCAACCTATACCCCTCCGGCCAGCCCGGAGTATGACGTGATCGAGTCCTTATAAGACGACGCGCATTGTGACCACGGGCTCATTCCCCCGAACCCGGCGGCGCGTGCTTTACTGTTGATTCCCATATTGTTCACTTTATTAATAATTTTTTTTGAAGTGAAAACTTCTTTAGCGGCGTTGCACACTTTTTGTATGGGGAAAAAATGTTAAACTCGCGTCAGGACACGTGACCGTCAGGAGAGATTTCCCCCCCCCCCCCCCCTCTTTCTACGGCGGCGGCGCCAACCGAAGTGAACCAAGTGAGACACGATAATGGATGGATGGATGGCTGGACGGACGGACGGACGGACGGACAGACGGACGGACAGACGGTGACGGTGACGGTGACGGTGACGGTGACGGTGACGGTGTCGGTGACGGTGACGGGGACGGTGACGGTGACGGTGACGGTGACGGTGACGGTGACGGTGTCGGTGACGGTGACGGTGTCGGTGACGGTGACGGTGACGGTGACGGTGACGGTGTCGGGGACGGTGACGGTGACGGTGACGGTGACGGTGACGGTGTCGGTGACGGTGACGGGGACGGGGACGGTGACGGTGACGGTGACGGTGATGGTGGACGTGGATGTGGATGGATGGATGGACAGCTGATGGCTCGACCGTCTGTGTAGTAGCCACACTGCTGTGTATTCGTAAAATTCGTGTATATAAAGTGTTTAAAATATGGAAATTGAACAAAGTGCATCTATTAATGAAAAAAGTGACGCAGAACTAGTGAAAAAAAATTAGTTATATTAATTCAATTCATAATTGATTTATTTCAACGTTAATATTCAAGTTTTCACTTCTGCCGGCACTCCCGGAGTGCAACCCGTCTTTTTTTTTGTGTAACTTTGTATTTTTGTGTAACTTTCTATTTTGATTAAAATATTCCCATTGTTAAAGTTTTAATTTAACCTCTGAATATTCTTTCATTTTAATTCAGTTCCTAAAAATATAATTATATTATAGAAATGCAAGAATTGGGGTTTGGACTAACGGGTTTTCAAATAAGTAAGTATGCGTATGATCTTGCAGAGGCGGAAGGTCGCGAGAACTTCTTGCCTTCTGCAAATCGTATTGCAAGTAAATGGTGGTGGACTAGCTTCAAAAATAGATATAATTTATGCTTTAAGCTCCTCGTAATTGTAACCATTCGTGTATCTTGTAACGTATGTCGAATATAATTATAACGTGTTTCGTGTACTTTCATTAAAGCTTACATATTTTACTAGTCACGCGTTTTACTCATATCTTTATACTAGCCCCCAACGTATTGGCCGAGTAGTGTAACGTAGTGCACGGGACTTTTAGTGAACAATGCCGCCGCGTAAAGTTCGTAATAACGAATCCAGTTTGGACGATGAACCTGTGACTGTGACGGAGACACCTGTAGCTCCGGTGCTTATGTCTGAAACTCAATTAGCGTCACTCCTGGCCGCCTTCTCTTCGGCGCAGGCCGAGGCGAACCGGAAGCTCGTCGAGTCTCTATTGACATCGCACTCAGGGACGCCGCCCAGTGTGAACTCCGGCGCCACACCGTCACCGTCATTGCATTCTGGGAATCTCGTCAAATGCACCTCGCGCTTCGATGGTTCGTCGGAGTATCCGGAGGCGGTCGAGGCATTCATAGACGCCGTCGTGATGTTTATGGATTGCGCTTCGGTCAGCGATGAGATTGCGCTTCGGTCAGCGATGAAATGGCACTTCGTGGACTCCCCATGTTACTTCATGGACAAGCAGCAGTTTGGTGGCGTGGCATCCGTCATGAAGTTGCGTCATGATCAGAGGCTGTCAAGCGCCTTGGTGCGCTTTATCCACGAATGGGATAATTGGACCTTTTTTTTAAATCTCAATATTGAGAATTATGGACGCATGATTATGGATTTATTTTTGCCGAACCTGCGAGCTCATCCATCGTTCTCATCACACACGTGGTTCCAACAGGATGGTGCGACCGCACACACGGCCAGAGCTTCGATGAATTTGCTTCGAGAAGTTTTCTCTCACAAACTCATTAGTCGCTTTGGAGACATCCCTTGGCCAACGAGATCGCCCGACTTGACCCCAATGGATTTCTTTTTATGGGGATACCTCAAAGAGAGAGTATACACTAACAACCCGCAAAATATTGCGGTTTTAAAAGAAAACATTCGTCGAGAAATTGGCGCAATTGAATCGAGCTTACTGCAATGCTGTAACCTATTGTTCAGACTCTGCCGACTCTTATTGCGAGTACGCAAGAGAGAAGATCCTATTGTTGAAGTACACTAAAATTGTATTTTCTGAGTGTCAGTTAATAGAATTGGTATGTGGGGGTATTCGAGGCAATAATGTGAAAATGGCATCTTTTAACAGTAGTGTTAAGACAACATCAGAATTAATAGCTTTGTTTTCCGCTTATAAATTTGTGACAGGCATCGAGCTAAAAGTTTTGTGATACGTACAGCGGTTTAGTAGAAAAATGCAAAAATCTGTGTCCAGCCAGCTTGAATTTACGTATAAAACTTTTGGCTGGCACTTCCGAATCTCAATAACGGAAGCGTTTTCGAATATGGTTACTTTACTAACATTTAGTGACGCAATTTGTGACAGTAATAACGTTTGATTCATGGCGTCACATGTAAGGGTTTACGAAAAATAAAAAATAAACTTAATGTCCAGCCAGCCTGAGTTCAAGCTGGCTGGACACATGTATCTCCGCTGCGTTAATATGTTCAAATTTTTGTGACGGGGACGATAATGATTTACTGAATTTGTGACGGAGAAACTTTGAGTAGTTTCAAAGATATTGATCATTTAAGTTTTCCCATACAAACATCCATTAATATTGTGAGGTGACCATAATTTTCACATAAAGGATTTTTTTTAATCGACTAATCGGCCGGTAGCAGCCACGCCTGCTTTGTATATGATTTTCATAGATGGCGCTGAGAAAACATCGTTCTTAAGAACAATAATATAATAATATTCCACAACTATCACACAACGCCATCTAGTCCCAAGCTAAGCAGAGCTTGTGTTATGGGTACTAGACAACTGATAAACATACTTATATATTTCTAAATACATACATATTATAGATAAATTACACCCAGACACAGAACAAATGATCGTGCTCATCACACAAACATTTGTCCTGAGTGGGAATCGAACCCACGACCTCCGGCATAGCAGTCAGGGTCACTAACCACTAGACCATCAGGCCTGACAATGTTTCATCGATGTTAACAGTTTCTCAACATCGATGTTTATGAACGATACATCGATGTTTTTAAAAATCGATGTACCGTTTGCATACCTAGCTGCAACTTCATAACATTTAATCACTACTAACTCATTTCTATGAATTAGCAGCATGAACGATTTTAGCGCTCATGAGTGCGATTCGGAACGCGGCCATGATGATGAGACTTCCTTTGTGTGTAATCTGTGTGTGTGACTTGTGTGTAACCAAAGAGTAAAGTAACGTGTGTAACTGACTATACTATGTTTTTATACAACTGTTGTTTTGTGTTTTGTTTAAAAACTAATGTGTCCTTGGTAAATAACGTAAATTACTATGTTTTTTTTTGCGAAACTTGTTAGTTTTTACGATTTGTGTCGTCAGTTGGATGTATGCGCACTGTTATATTTATTTATTAGGTACACCGGCAGAATACGTTAAATCGAAGTGTTGTACTTCGTAGCACGACCATGAACGCATTCATTATAACTTTTCATGGTAATAAAATCCTTATAATTTATACTATTTAATACCACTAATTAGAAATTTTATACCTCTCAATTATCCTAGATATACAGGTCGTGCTGGGAAGATTCCTTCCTAGCACGACCACGCTAAAATTCCAGCTGGCATAAAAGTTGATGAAACGGGAGCATGCCTAAAAATGTTTACTCTTTATTTACTCCTTTTTCATTACTGGTACATTGTTAGAACATCAAAAAAAAAAAAAATCTGTCTTTAAGCCTGTATATGATTTTTGTACTTGACACTAGATGGCGTTAAATGCACGTTGATTAAAAACTTATTCTAAAGAGTAAAGACATGTGTTCCATTTGGGGTGACACAATACCTGGAGTCGATCGATAAAACGTAAGCATAGATTAGCTTTTGTCCTGACGACACACAGACTGGTATTTGGTACTAAAAGTTGGCCAAAATCGTTTTTTTTTTTTAGTTCTACTCCCTCTAAGCCATTGTTTCCAAAAACAAGAATAACCACTCCAAACAATTGCTTAAGGTGAATGCGTAGTGGTAGCCCGCGAAATTCAAATTTTCTTACGTTTTTTGCAATTTTCAGGTCAGTGTCAGGTTTTATCTTGATCAAAATTTGATTCGCGACTATAACAGGTACGTATTCACAGAATTATAATCATCAGAATCATTAATACATCTTTCTAAGTTAGATTTCTACCATAAACACTTTTCCATACGAGATTTGTTCTTAACGGTAGAAATCTAACTTAAAGAGATATATTAAAGATTCTAATGACTATAATTCTGTAAATGCATATCTATTATAGTCGCGAATCAAATTTTGATCCAGATACAACCTGACACTGACCTGCAAATTGCAAAAAACGTAAGAAAATTTGAATTTCGCGGTCTACCACTGCGCATTCACCTTAAAACGCAAAGCGCTAGCCCCCTCCAGCACGCTGTGGGCTCAGTCGGAAGTTATCGTTCGCCAAAAGTGTTCGTGTGATTGTTCGATGCGCTCAGATTTCGTAGTTTTCAAATATTTGCCATCTTGTAACTGAACGATTTTGTGTTGGTTTTCACTATGGATTGTGCTCAACCAGGTATGTATTTTATTTGGAAATTACTTTTAACAACTAATTTCTAGCCTTTCTTTATTTATATGCTTGAGAAGTAAGCACCAAGAAACTGCTATAAAAAAACACATTTTGGAAGATCAAAGGGAGTTTTAATATATTTCTAAGCTAAAATTGTAATGGTTAGTTTTAGAGTAGACCTTTTAGAATATAATTAAACGCAAAATAGCCACCCCAAAGTACCCTTCTATTTTTGGTGATTTTTTTCCGTAGGCACATTCGATACTCAGTTAATGAAGTTTTACTTATATTTTGTGTACTTTTGTTATAGGCTCTTCTAAAATGAGAGTTATGACTCGAAATGATTTGTTTAATATAATGGAACGCTCAAATACCCCAACTTTTAATGAAAAGTTGCAATTTATGGAGCGCGAACTGCTCAATCAATATGCAGAAAATGACCAAAATATTGCTGATGTAAAGCAAAAACTGGCGATTATTAGACATCAATTTAAACAAAAATGGTTAGCAGCTCGCAACACGAAGGCCAGATTCCTAGAAAACAATGCCGAGTGACTTAAAGGATTGTAACACTGGCCCGTGCGTAGTTTACAGAAATTAATTGGAAACAAGCTGATGATGGTTTCTATTTGAACTATACTACTCACCACCGTGCTAAAGTAAATTTATAGGGTATATTCTGCTAGGGAAAGATTCAATTAAACAAGTACCTTCTTACACAATACAAGTTTATTGGAATTAATACATAATTAAGGCACACATACAAACAAAGTGGCGAGCCACTAAAAGAATGCCCCTTTCCCTGCTACTATGGCATTCACCCACACAACTAGTCTCCGTACCTAGTGGTATGGGTGAAAACCTGCATGAGACAAATAGCAGTTTCTCAGAGTCGCTATGCGAGTCCGCGAGGGAACAGATCAATAACCTTACTAGCTCACGTACATGTGTCGACCTATTTGGACTGTGCTCATATGGGGAAAATAACTAATATGCTAAGCAAACCCGAGACACAATATCTTACCACAACTGGTCTTAACACCTAGCCTTTTTTACAAAAGGCCTAACTCTCTCATAGGTTAAATTATTATCTTACACGGATAACCTCTCAGTTTTGAATTCAGTTCATACCAATCAGTTAGTTCTGACCTCAGTCAGTTGAAGTCTCTCAGTCAGTTGACGGATCGTCGGTCCTTGGCTTCGCTCACAGGAGGTTCCTGTGAGCACACGCGAACGCGGCCTACGGACGAGATGGTGACGCTTTCGTTACCTGGAGTGGCGTACTTCCCTCATAACCGGGAACCGGCTAAGTAAGGCCTTCCTGAACGTCGGATGACCACACCGCAAGGGATAACCTTAAAGCCGCCTGCGCTCTGATGAATTCCAAATCATCACACAACGGCGCAACATCCAGGCATCAATTTAGCTGCGCATAGCACCAATCAAAAGGCTAGCATAACAAGCCAGACCTGTAACAACGTCCTAGTGTCAGAACACACATGCAAGAGACCTGGGCTATAGGCTGTCCAGCAAGAATAAAGCAAATGGTTTAATACTCACAGGATTCTGCTCTTACTGGAATTTATATTAAAACCCCATTGGGTTATTTGGGCACATCCCGTTCCTCTCAGGATATAAAGTCCCTCTCAAACAGCCCCCAGGCTCGTGTTCTTGGTCGTAAAAGACCGGACACGGAACACAGTTTTTTTCCAAACCAATCTGACAGTTTCTCGAATAATCTTCCACAGACTATATAAGATTATTATCGATTTTTATCTTTAATACATTCGACATTGTTTTTTAATTAAAAATATGGTGAATTATGTATGTTTGTTTATTTGTTTTAATTTACTGTTAAACTGTAATTAATTTACTAAACACAAAACACCAACGCCATCTTGCGTCACGTAAACCACCATGACGTACGCTATTCCACGACAGGTGTCGCTAGTATTAGTTTTGCAACGTCACAATGCCCCTCTTCCCACAATAAGGTTTTTGTGTACGCAAAAACCAACACCGCCCTCGGTGTTATAACACTGGAGTGGGTAAACAAATTCTCATAGAAAGCTCAGTGGAAGAGTACAAATCTTTATAATCAGATGATTCTGAAACGACAGATGTAATAATTTTAAGATGAAATATAAATAATTTCCTTAATTTCTCCTACTGTAAGTAAATGACCAACCTTATAAAATCCAAACTGCCAGGAAACTTATTCTGCTTACAAATCTTCCTACATTCCGGGCATAACCCCCCCATTCTTTCATACTTCCCTAAATTTTCCTCTCTTTCAATCCTGTAGCAACCTGCATTCATATCGCAGGAAGCCACCTCTTGCATACTCCCGAATTCCGTCTGTATACCAGTGGAACTCTGCATTGTTTAATACAAATCTAAACGATCCTCCTGGTGAATATGTTCAGCGAGCTGATACATATATAGGGCAACCAATGTGCATAACTCACCAGGCAAGACGTATACAGCGTTCCCAGAAATAAAACTTCTGAAAACATAATGGTGGTTTGGCTTATTTTAAGAGTCACCGGCCGCTCGTAACTAGATAAGCACTAGTGCTATCTAAAGTCTCACCGAAGCAACAATGCTATCTCGGCAAAACAAACATTAGTGAAGGCCTATTTTAGAAGTCACTATCCGCTTCATAAAAAATACAACCAAGCAAACTTGGCTATAAACAACGTGTAGGCTTATTTTAGAAGTCACTATCCGCTTCAGTCAAGGCCTATTTTAGGAGTTACTACCCGCTCCATAAGAGAAACCAACCAAGCAGATTGATTATAAATATCGTGAAGGCTTATTTTAGAAGTCACTATCCGCTTCAGTCAAGGCCTATTTTAGGAGTTACTACCCGCTCCATATGAAAAACCAACCAAACTTGATTACAAAAGTTATGGACCGAGCCATAAAAATAAGTTTGTTACTAAACGCAAGGCATGCAAAACGTATGCATGCAAAACGGCATAGTTCCCGTATAAATTTTAAACAAAACCCTAAACTCGCGTTCATAATTTAATATAATAAACAAATCAATGTAAATACCATGTGCAGCATTATAGTTACGTTACGCCTCGTCGTCGTTGTTCGAATACACCTCAAAACAACACGTGAAAACACGGACTACGGCTAATATATTGTAAACTGCTACAACATATTAATTAACATGGCCAAAAGCAAACTAAGCCATTTAATTTAAAAAAAAAAATAAAAAAAAAAATATACAATATATATATTTATATCAATTAGGGCTGAATATATCCCTGTCTGGCTTGAATAGTGTTGAGTCTGACGTGTTGAGTTTGTTATAATCAGAAATACTTAAAAAAAAATCTATTTACCCATTTCGACCGGTTCTGGTGGTTGGTGACTGACTGTTGAAACTAGTTTTTTAGAATATTTGGTACAATTTTATGTTCTGGAATGAATAATTAAAAAAATAATAAGCAAAAAAAAAAAATTCCAAATAAATAATCTATTTTTTCCTTTATAAGACGATACAACTGACTTTGCCGTTTAAATGTCCCTTTCCACCATGTTAGTGTGTGGTGCGCCCATAGTGAACTTGAGGTACGTTAAACTTCTATAGTAGCCTATGAAACTCTGATCCCGTAAATTGAACCTCATTAATGGTAATTACGGTTTCAGGAATCCCGTGAGCAAGAAGAACATACATAATTCTCAAAGTTCCGGCTACCAAAGCACTAGTTGTGTAATGGTGTCAGTAACATTTTGTTTTTTTATAACAGCAAAAAAACTACTAGTAAATGTACGAGTCGCACGCAAGTAATGCATAAACCGCAACCTCATACGTCAATTCGCCTTCATGATGGAATGTTAATATACTGTCTCTAAATCCATTATTATTATAATTAATTTTTTTTTTAATTTGTAACGTTATTTTTTCAATATAATAAAAGCAAAACTAAACGCTAAACAGATAACAAGTAACTAAACGCGAAACGTGTACAACTCCAATCTCGTTTCCGAACGCACCGTAATATTTCGAAACGTCAAACGTCATAATGTCAATTATGTCAATGTGTTTTATAGGTTAAGTTCCAATGTATGAAAACGAACGTCGATAATAAACAATGCTGTTTTATGGAATGCCGGTTGTATTATAAATCTGGGTTTAAGGATGAGTGTTTTAACGTTAAACGTATAAGAGACCGACCAGTTGTCATAAAAATTATAAGTGTTTCGTTTCAAAGAAAGTTGACTGTTATTGTTCAATAATTTCGACAAATTTCAGCTCCCTGTATTGCACAATCCAATTAATAATAGTGAAGCTTGCCTGCAGTGTTATTATCTTACTACTGAAATCCTCTATAACAAAGAAGAGACCGCTAGAACACTACTGAGAACTGTGTCATAGAAACTTTACAATTTTTAAGTTTACCCCCAAATTATTTTAGTACTGTTACAGAAATTTATATTGGGTTTGTTGAGTTATAATACAATGTTTCACTATACAAATGCAATACTTACAGTTTATCTGAATATATGAACTAAAACAAACACATGAACATAAACAAGAACTGTTATGTTTTTTATTGTAAACTAATTATCTTCCAGTTATAATAATTATTACTTGTACCTGTGAGTTGCAAGAAATAAACCTTACCACAAATGCAAACTAGTATGTTACATAAACTTTCAAAATATAGGTAATATTAAGTCATCAACCACTAAACAAACATTTGGTACATAAATAGTCCCAATATAATTAACAGAATGCAACTTGTTCAACTTGTGAGTTGAGCATACATACAAATAAGGAAATGACCTTTATCAACACTCTGCACCTTACCGGTCCAACAAAGAAATGGTTAGAATGTGGTGCGTTGACCACTTTATATTTAAAACTTATAAACTAGCCTTAAACTAAAACGAGAATCCGCCAACTGAAAGGACTGAGAGAACTGAGAGAGAGAGAGATACCGTTATCAATCTGTTCACCTTATACAATTAAATAATTATATACCGTTGGGCGCCAACTGTAATCCTAACATATCGTCAATTAGGTCGAGCTAATTAGGTCTGACGCTCATAAGGGGACAATAACCAATATGCTAAGCAAACCCGAGACACAATATCTTACCACAACTGGTCTTAACACCTAGCCTTTTTTACAAAAGGCCTAACTCTCTCATAGGTTAAATTATTATCTTACACGGATAACCTCTCAGTTTTGAATTCAGTTCATACCAATCAGTTAGTTCTGACCTCAGTCAGTTGAAGTCTCTCAGTCAGTTGACGGATCGTCGGTCCTTGGCTTCGCTCACAGGAGGTTCCTGTGAGCACACGCGAACGCGGCCTACGGACGAGATGGTGACGCTTTCGTTACCTGGAGTGGCGTACTTCCCTCATAACCGGGAACCGGCTAAGTAAGGCCTTCCTGAACGTCGGATGACCACACCGCAAGGGATAACCTTAAAGCCGCCTGCGCTCTGATGAATTCCAAATCATCACACAACGGCGCAACATCCAGGCATCAATTTAGCTGCGCATAGCACCAATCAAAAGGCTAGCATAACAAGCCAGACCTGTAACAACGTCCTAGTGTCAGAACACACATGCAAGAGACCTGGGCTATAGGCTGTCCAGCAAGAATAAAGCAAATGGTTTAATACTCACAGGATTCTGCTCTTACTGGAATTTATATTAAAACCCCATTGGGTTATTTGGGCACATCCCGTTCCTCTCAGGATATAAAGTCCCTCTCAAACAGCCCCCAGGCTCGTGTTCTTGGTCGTAAAAGACCGGACACGGAACACAGTTTTTTTCCAAACCAATCTGACAGTTTCTCGAATAATCTTCCACAGACTATATAAGATTATTATCGATTTTTATCTTTAATACATTCGACATTGTTTTTTAATTAAAAATATGGTGAATTATGTATGTTTGTTTATTTGTTTTAATTTACTGTTAAACTGTAATTAATTTACTAAACACAAAACACCAACGCCATCTTGCGTCACGTAAACCACCATGACGTACGCTATTCCACGACAGGTGTCGCTAGTATTAGTTTTGCAACGTCACAGGATGTATATCGCTACCGAAAGCAGGTAGGTGATACCCAATTTCCATTACGTCTATTGTTTTGTTATACTTTGAAGCATTTTGTTTACCCGCTCAATATGTAGTTTATAACTTAAATTCTAATTTTAGATGTTGTAATGGATTAAATGTAAAGTATTTGTTTGAGTACAACTATTGTCTTTTTGTTGTAGGAGAAAGTCCCGGTCGACCTCAAAAGTCGTTCTTAGACTTGAGTGAAAGAAGCAAAAGACGTAAAACTAAAGAACTTAGATCATTTGATACAGATGAATTGACGTATGCAACACAGATGAAATTACAGGAGACGGGCAAAGTAGATGCATCAAAAATTGTAAAAGATTTAACAAAAAGTCCCAGAAGAGCAAGGAAATATGCGGTGGTAATGAAAAAAAGTACCTCCGAAGAACAACAGGAGAAATCAAACAAATTAGCACATTCACGTGCATTGTTTATGTTTGTTGAAGCGGGACTAACACAGGCCCAATATGAAGTAGTGCGAGAAACTAATCCAAGCTTTTATCCGTGCTATTCGATTTTGCAAAAGTTAAAGAAAGAGTGCTATCCTGAAATCCACAGAGTAACTGAAACGTGCGCTGAAGTACAGGTTCAAAATCTCATGGATCACACGGCACAACGACTGATTTTACATCTTGGTGAGGCAGTGGAACAATTAAGTGAAGAAGACAAACAATCATTAGTATTAATAAGTAAATGCGGCTGCGATGGATCTCAACAAATGCAGTACAAAATGAAATTTGAAAATGAAGCCGATTCTGACGCAAATATATTCCAAAGTTCCATGGTACCGATTCAGTTGGTTTACGGACCGGAAAGAAAAGTACTGTGGCAAAATCCTACACCATCTTCTCCACGGTATTGTCGGCCAATAAGAATACGATTTATAAAAGAAACCACAGATGTGACAAACGAAGAGATTGACTATATTAAATCTCAAATAGCAGCCCTCACTAAAAGCGAAGTCAACAGCTTCTCCATCAAGCATAAAATGCTTTTCACTATGATTGATGGAAAAGTATGCAATGCTGCTACGCATACTAAATCAACCATGAGATGCTATTTATGCGGCGCCACGTCATTAAAGTTTAATGATTTGGAGAAGGAGAGACCATGCAAAAAGGAAAACCTAGAATTCGGCTTATCTTTGTTGCATGCTCGGATAAGATTTTTTGAGAGTATTTTACATGTGGCCTATAGATTGTCCGTAAAAAAATGGAACGTTCGCCTTACTGACGAGGAAAAGCAAGCAGTGGAAAATAAAAAAAAAGAAATTCAAGATAAGTTCCGGGAGAAACTCGGTCTGTTGGTGGATATACCAAAAGCCAACTTTGGAAATACCAATGATGGAAACACCAGTAGACGCTTTTTTGAGAACTTCGAAATATCGGCGGCAATTACGGGGATAGACGTAAATTTATTTTATAGGTTGAAAGTGATTTTGGACACACTGTGCTGTGGTTTAAAAGTAAACGTGGAAGTCTTTGAAAGATATTGCCAAGAAACGGCAAAGTTATACGTTCCTTTGTACAACTTTTACCCAATGTCTCCGACATTACATAAAGTATTGCTTCATGGGGCTGAAGTGGTAAGGGAAGCAATTCTTCCCATTGGACAACTATCCGAAGAAGCGGCAGAAGCCCGCAACAAACATATGAGAATGTTCCGGCTCAACTACGCCCGAAAATTTTCCCGGGTAGCCTGCAACGCAGATGTTTTTAACAGGCTCCTTTTAACGTCTGACCCTTTCCTAACGGGCATGAGGAAGAGGAAGAATAAAAAAAATCTCCCACTTTCGGCTGATGTTTTAAATTTGTTACTAGAAAGTGACATTTTAAATGTAAGTTTTGAAGATGACGACGAAAATGACGAATAAATGCTTGTATATATTACGTATGCCTTTTTTTTTTTACCTTTTCCAAGCTAAAACTGAAATAAAACATTGTTAGGCAGCCATTATGCGCACCGAATATTTTTGGCCAACTTTTAGTACCAAATACCAGTCTGTGCGACAGTGTTTTTTTACTTTTAAGGGAATCTGACGGTACTTCTCCGTGGCTTCGCCGCTTTGTCGCCACTGACTGAGGGTCGGTCGTCGCCGGGGCCGGTGGACTGATGAAACTGTTATTGGACGTAATGTGAGCTCCATGCTTTCATGCGCGGCGTGACATCCCGGTCTTAATCAATGCAGATTTAGATAAAATTTGGATGATAGTTAAATCATTTTTGAGTCAGTACTTAAAAATTTAAATGAAAATCGTAGCTAATTTCGCTTTTACCCCTAAAATTAATAATAATTTCAGACGTGACAGCTGAAGACGCTGATAGAGAACGCCTCAGTGCTGGGCCTTAATGCCGCGCCAACCAACTCCATTCAAACCGTTTGATTACGCCACTGCTCGCGCCGAAAACGTTGCTGCCCGTCACTCCGCTCCACTCTGTCGTACCTACAATAATTCAGTTTAGCCGGGCGAATAGTTTACGTTAACCTTGGAGGTAAAAATCGTTCTACAATGGCAACTATTTCGAAATATTTTCTTTGGGTACTTTTTGTTATTTGCATTTGCAAAGCATCTGGTGTTCAAATTAGAGGACGTAAATTAAAACTTACACTACAAGAACAAAGAGAAGTATTTTTGAAATCCTATAAAGAAAGATTTCTCAACTGTCTTCGAAATACGATAAAAATGTTCTTAGAGATATTGCTAATGACTTAAATAACAAAATTTCACCAAAAGCATTACATCTTTGCTTATTGCGAAATTTTCCTGAATTGTGATACTTCCATAGATTTATTTCTCCAAAAATTAAATATTTACATAATATAAGCTAAAATATAAACTATAATAATATGTACAATTATATGAAAAAATAAACAATCATTATAGGGCATCAAAGAATTCATCCGCATCGCTGTCAACAGGAACAGTGCCCAAAAGGCTGGCAGCATTGCCACGTTGTATGGCAATGCTAATTCTTTGACCAAGATATAGGCCAGCCCTCTGGTCACGTGAAGAGTCGACTAACCGCTTGGCGATATCCCGAAATACCAAGTGGGCACTGGGACCCCATGGCCCTAGTGTTTCAACCCCAAACGGCTCGAACATATAAGTCCCAATCAGGTTGCAATATTTTCGCCGTTTGAGGTTTTCTGCACCTGCAGCAGCCGCCCCAGCACAGCCCACCGTGCTAGGAAGATGGGATGGCGCAAGGGTGTCGACACATGTTGCATCCCACACCAAAGGTCTGCCTAACTTCCAGGGCATTATGGTGATATGAAAAAAATATTACTGTCGAGTACAATGTAGAAAAGGACACGGAACCCAATTTTTTGGCCCAGAAAATCCTCAAAGTAAATCTCCTAGCTTAAATACCGCTTCCTCAGAATACAATTTTGAAGTTGAAGAACAACATTGTAAAAAATTTTCTTTTTATGTAGACATACATACTTGGTCAAAAATTCAACCCATATTGTCATATAGGAAAAAGAACAGAGGTGATACAGGTTATAGAAAAGTTTGGAGGCTACCTAAATACAAGTGGACATATCTTATGCGCCAAAAAATGTACACGTCAAAAAAAATTCCATGTCGTCTGGTTTTTAAAAATTATAAATTAGCAAATAATAAAATTATTAGCATTGCAGGCATTTGTACACAGTGCAAAGCCAAAATAGTATTAGAATCTTCTGAACTAACAGATAAAATAATTCAGTACAATTGTAAGTTATTTGGATATGATGAGAAATTCATTAATGACGTTACAAAGAAAATCAAATTAACACCTTATGAAAGGAGAAAGATATCTCGCCGCACAATTTCTCAGTCGGCGACATTTGTGCATAAAAAAATTGCAACCATGAATTTTGGTGAAATGACCAAGCCATATATTTTGACTAAGGTGTAGAGTTTGCGAAGTTAGGCCTTGTAGAGTTAGGGCGTGTAGAGTTAGAAACTTGGCTCTACATGAGATCTGATTACTTTTTGACAGTGCGAGTACTTGGTCTCGTCTTGGCAACATTTAACATGAAATGTTTTTGTGGGATAATTAAAATACTTTTAAATTCTATAACAAGAACGTTTAATGTATGATGGTCAGGTACTAAAATAATATACTCATTGTTATAATTAGCCTAAGAAAAAGAGTATTTGCATCATGATTAGGTACTTCAATCAACGTGAATAATTTTATATAAAATAACATCCTTACTGATAATTTTACTTAACAAAAGTAAAACAATTTTTTTATCAAAAATAGATACTTTATCTGCTATAAATAGGAACATGTAAGTTACTTAGCACTTAAAGCCTTCTGTAGGTATACAGATGTTTAGGTTCTTATCTACTTGTAAACAATATAATAATAGAAAATAAGAAAAGATATTAGTACTTAACCTAAAATGGCTGCTATTTGGTAATGATGTTTCTAAATATGGCTAGTATTTATTTTAGATATTAGTTTTTCTATAGTATGACTTTGTTTACATTTAGATTAGAACACAAAGATACCTACCTAAACGTCTAGGGTTGTAGCAACAACTAAGCTAGTAGTGTGCTAGTAGTAGTAGTATTAAGCTAGTTGATCCTGTGTTTATTCATCAAATTAATTTACAATAAAATCATAAACACGTCTAAATTAGTCAAATAACCCGCCCCTAACTGTTTCCGGCGCAAAGGTGCCCAAAACACTTGCTGCATTGCCACGTTGAATGGCAATGGCTAACCTTTGCACCAAGAACGAGCCGGAGCGGGAGTCACCCGTTTTTTCCCGAAGCTTGTGCCCTATCTCACTCATAAGCTTCCTGGCCTCAGTGCCCCAAGCACCCATGGTCTCGACAGCAATGGGCACAAAATGGTAACGGTCCATCAACGGTGCGTACTTCAACTTCTTTCTCTCAGGGGCGTCTTCCGCTGCTGCTGACGGTGAGAGGACGGTGCGACCAAGGTGGCTGGCGGCAACAGTGCTGACGCAAGTTGCGTCCCATATAAGGCACTTTCCGTTCCTCCAAGGCACCAGGGTCAGCCCGTCCGGCCTCCTGCCGTCAGTCCTGCACAGACCCGGAGGCTCCAGCACACAGGGGACATCTGCCGACACAAAAGCCCTCCGCACAATATCATTGAAACCTCCCCGAGCAACGACGACAACTCAAAGCGTGATGGCCATCGGCCTCCACCATGGAACCGCAGGTGCATCTATGGGGGTGAGGCGAAGGAAGCGCGTGCAACCATGCCCCCGATTCCGGCTGCGACACAGCCCTGAGTCTGGCTAAATCAGCCCCCGAGGAACCCACCAACATCTGTTCCTGAATCACCTTCGACGTGACGTCATTATTATTTCTACTCTGCTCTGTGCTACTTTTATTCTTTTCAATTTTGGCTCGTTTTCGTGTAGTAGATGACCTTTGTTGTTTGGCATTTTTTCTTTTATTGTCAAAATTTCAAAATGTTTTTGAAAAAAAAGCTCATTGTTTGTAATGTAAAGGTCTGGTCCCGACTGAAAATCATCTCCCAAAAAAAATGAAATAATATTTTTATAACATTTTAAACTAATTTTAACGCCATCAATAATGAACGACTACTGCCACTCCAAAAGCACTGACACAAAAAATCACGCGGAAACATGATATCTATAAGTTTGTAGGCACAGTTAATTCCTTTTCCACCAGAACAAATAACCGAATAAGTTTGTTTCAGTTGTTTTCTAGCAGTTTTATCAGAAAGTAAATCATTGATTTTGCTCAAATCTTCAACAGTTGTAATTGGAGAGAACTGAATCGCAAGTTCTCAACTTGGTTTTGAGACGTCCCCAAGGAAACAACATCCTCTTGATTAAAATTACCGACTTGTAATTGCATATTATCAACTTGGACAGAAATGCAAGCCATCTTGTGCATAATTTTTTTTTTTTTTTTTCTTATATTGTATCCATCTTTTTATCGTGGTTTTTCAATACGCGATTTATACTGTCTAATATTTTCTTTAAATCACTATTTTCTTGTGTTTTGTCCATAGTGTTCTTGGTTTTCAGCAAGCACACAGTAGGTATTTGTAGGTATGTCCAGGATTTGGTTTTCTGAGGTAAAAATTATTTGAGAGTAAGGGCTATATTTCACCGGGACACCATGGCGGCGCAACCAGTCGCCGCTACCAACAAAATGTATACAGCTCTATAGAGAGTTACTCACCTGGTGTCCGTTTGGTTGCGCAACCAATTTGGCGGCGCGACCAACTCGGACGCGTGCACAGAATGTTACTGGTTGCGCCGCCACGCTGGGCGCGCCACCACTAATTACTATAGCGCTGTATGGCGTCTCACTCACTCGGCCGCCAGTGACGCCCCCACCTCATTGCATGCAACACGTGTGCACTGTTATGTTTTATTTTTTAACTGCTTATTTTAATATTTTAGTTGTTTGTTAATTGCATACGATGGACAATTTCGATAGAGAAAGGTTTATTATCGAAATTCAAAGTAGACCATCAATTTGGGATAATTCCTCATCAGATTATTCCGATAGAGATTTGAAAAAGAAATGTTGGGAGGAAGTTGTAGATTTGTTTGGAGAACAGGAGCAAACCGTTGAACAAAAAAGAACTTAGGTAAGTAAACAACATATATTTTTATTAATGAATTATTATCAATCAATAAATGATTCTGGTGTAACATGGACAGCCAAAAGCTCGTTGTAAGTTGTGTATGTATTTATTAATGAATATAATTATTTTGCCATGGAAGTGGGTTTTCGTTTATAGCGAGATCAGATAACTCTTGAAAGGTATTTATTCCAGCAGCATTCATATATTTTCGCACTTCAGCCCAGAAATCAATGACGTTATGTGTCGCATTCCATTTAATATAACTTATACCATGCCACTGCTGTAACAGTTTGTCTATTGCTTCGTCATCGAATCCGAGTTCCGCGGCAAGGTCTGCTATTTTGTTGTCTTTGCCCTGGCGAAAAGTATTTTCCACACTCAGTTGACACATTTTCTCCAAAA
Organism: Amphipoea lucens; assembly: GCA_947508005.1. NCBI lineage: Eukaryota > Metazoa > Arthropoda > Insecta > Lepidoptera > Noctuidae > Amphipoea > Amphipoea lucens. Next base: position 13,821,253 of record OX382375.1, read on the forward strand.
TAATGTACTCGTAGTTAGAAGGAAGTCTTTGCTGAATCTGTTTTCTTAATTTGACTGTAAAATCAATATCCGACTGCATTGATGACATCATTGGGTAAAGTGGTATTTTGTACTTGTGATTCAAAAAGATATCCTAAATACGGTACCGGATTCAAGTGGGCTATTGGAATGGACAAATAATCTTTGTCAGTCGTTGCAGCCGTCGGCATCAGTACTCTATTGCAAATAGAGCGAAGCAATGTCATTAATGTGTTCAGCAGGGCAATTGGATTTGAGTCTTCACTTTCAAAACTCTTTAACTCCAATTTGGACATCATTCAAGATGCTCCTTAAAAAGCACATATAAAGGCGATTCCTCTCATCGGCGTACATCGAATGAAGCAATTCTGCTGTGTGCCTTCTTGTCAACGAGAAGGCACAATTAGAGTGAAAGAAACCAGTTTCTTGCCCATTCTTCTCCATACGAAAACTACCTTTTGGAAGGGGCGACTAGAATCAATCTATTTTAAGGTAATTTTCAAGATCGGCGCTACCTTTATACATATTTATTTTATGTACTAGTCCTTTAGGATCTGCCAAAACATATAATTTAATGCCATACTTGTGCCTTTTATTTTTATGTATTGTCTAAAACTTAGACGCCCTCTAAATCCAACCATTGATTCGTCAATGCTTAGTTCCCTTTCTGGATAAATTATTTTTTTCATGGTATCGTTAAAGTAATTTAGCAAATAATCAACTTTAGAATACTTAATTGTAGGTTCGTCAGTTGTATTAAAAAAGAGACATCTTAATATTAGCAAAAATCTGTCCCTAGACATATATTTATTTATGTTGAATTTCACATAGGAATTTTTTCTCTAGTAATCTACTATTTTGCTCAGCTTAGCGGTGCCCAAGAAAAACAGAATGCCTAAAAACGTCCACAATTCAGCCATATTGGTGTTTTTTATTTTGTTAGGCGGCTGTTAGGCTTAAGTGGCCTGGACAACAAAATTTGGGCATGCATGTTAGTCATGGCCGCTAAGCTGGTCATAAATTCGTTTTCAAAAACAGCTTTAAAATAGTCTACATGACCTTTGTTTGCAGCTTCCGCGATCTTGATCTCGGGGATCCCAGTAAATGGGAAACTGTTTACAATTGCTGTCTCCTCAGTCCACTCTCCATCCGGACCCGGAGACAAGTTAACCGAGGAAACGCTTGAACTATAAAGTAGAAAAATATATCTATTTAAAAAAACCGTTCAATGCTTGAAACAAACACTACAATAAAAATGCGGTTATACAATTAGGTATTAATTCTTGTCAAAGGGCGACGGAGCGTAGCGTATTGGGTATTAAGATCAGAAACCGAGTACGGAAGACCAAAATACGCTCCAAAACATGAATCGCCGATGTGGGCCATAAGTCTGCAAGGCTGAAGTGGGATTGGGCGGGTCATCTATGCAGAACGCATCATGAAAGATGGGCCAGAGTTGTCACGCAGTGGGTGCCGGAAGAGGGGCGTCGTCGCCTAGGGAGGCCCAGGAAAAGCTGGCGTGACGACTTAGACACGTTGATGGGAGATTAACCAGAGAGGTCAATACGTTGTGATGTAGGGGGAAGGAGGGGTTAAGTAAACAACATGATGTGTACTTCTCCAAGAGTCAACTGACAACTGACTACCCTTGTTCCTTTAATTGGTAACGTATATATACATAACTCGTATGTGAAAATATGCAAATACTAAGACTACTACACAGCATATCTATCTTAACTTAAACTATGTGCTATACGTGATGTGCTGATGCACGTGACCTCACACCACATCACCCCTCTTGAAGTAAAAAAAAACTAAATTACAATGTTTTTTTTTTTCTATACATTTCAAACTTTTATTCTAACTCTTACAATATAATTTTGTTCTATTTTTATGTATTACATCTATCTTATTTTTATACTTAACAATGACGTTTGGTGACTCGTCCTTTACAACTTCAAACGGCCCATTATAAATACATTCCAATTTATTGCCTGTTTCGTTTTTTATCAATACTCATTCACCTTCTTTATAAGCTATAGAATTAAGATTCTTATCATAACAATGTTTCCTTGCTAACTTACTTGCTATCAAACTTTCTTTCGCATCATTTTGAGCCCTTTGCAATCTGTACTTAAATTCTAACCCCCTTATTCATAATCCTATTTTATGTCTATTTTAGCTAAAATAGGTTTATAGAACGTTTGTCTTTATCTGTCACGTTGTCATTTCTGTGTGTAAGAAAGAGACAAACCCCATTTTAACTAAAATAGGTTTGATAAGTTTTATGAATAAGGGGGTAATTATACAAAGGTTCAACACTTTCACCTTGTAGATTACTTGGTAACTTACAAATTTTAAACTAATTCATAAGGTGTGTATTTGGTCACAGTATTATGCTATTACATACACCAATATGGAATCCAGGAACTCCACGATGATGGATTATTATTCGTCTGTATCCTTAAATACGCACCTAAAGTTTTGTGAACGTTTTCCAAAGATCCTATACTTTCATGATGATATGATGTTGATAAGATCTTATTGATGCTCAAGATATTACATAGCTCCACCATTACTTTTGAAATGAACTCAGAACCCCTATCCGTAGCAATTGGCCGCGGTATTCCATGTCTCAAAACAATATTTTCTGCCAAAGCTTTTGCTACCTCATTTGCGGATTTATTTTTTAATGGATACGCCTCCACAAACTTCGTAAGCTCACATTGAAGAATCAATATGTAAACATTGCCTTTTTCGTCCCTATCTGTGTGTGTGTGTGTGTGTGTGTTTTTTGTCCCACTATATCTGAATAAATCTTCTCAAACGACGTAGATGCAATAGTAGTAATTGTTATTGGTTCTTTAGTATGTCTAGAAAACTTTTGCTTCTTACACTTATCACATTTCCCAATGTACCTACTCCATAACATCTGTTTCAATAGATGGCCAATAATAATACTTCTTTATATTATTCACCATCTACCTGCATGACCACTCGTGGGTAAAATATGAAAATCATTCATAATAATTTTCTTCTCATCTTTTCCTTCCACTCTCCGTAAATCCTTCACTACACACATTTTAAAATCCCCACACATGGAACTACTATTTTCCTTCAAATATTTTGCCATTCTTGTAATAAAATTAACGTTATAACGATTTTTCAAAATAACAACTTCTTTTATGCCTTTTTCAATACAAAAAGTGACTATGTCTTTCGACAACTCGTCTCGCGATGATGGCGATAAAGATTCATAGTTTACATAAATACTCGAGTTTTCTGGCATATACACTAAATTGCGCGACTTTGAAAATACCTTTTTACCATTAGTGTTACGTAACATTTTCTCCCATTCATTCAAACATATCTCAACGTCATTTCCTTGTTTTTTAAGAACTTCCACGATCCTATGGTGATCAGTCCCAGATACCACGGAGTCCGTATCCGTCCAAATTTCCGGAAATGCTCTTAACAACTGAACCTAGCCCATCAATAAGGCCTCTCTTGACGCGGTTAGACTGGAACAATTCTAACTGGTCGGACAGCTCCGTGATCTTGTTACGAAGATGTTCGATATGTGGTTGGTATAAAGAGAGCGTTTTATTATGGAACTCAGGTGAAATAGTATCTAATTGTTTCCTTACTAAATCTATATTACTACGAATAAAATCTAAGTTAACCGGTTGGACAAGCGAATGGTAATGGGAGATAACTTTTGTTTTCGCTAGCATAAAAAGTAAGATGCCCGGTCCATTGTCCAGACTACTTAGCGTAATGTCCTCCGCTTGTGTCAGGCCCAGGGCCAGGAAGATGATCCTGTAACAGATGGTTGCTATTAGGGACACGTTTCAGGCGCGACTTGGCAATGGGACCACGTTTCTTTTTGGTGTAAATGTGGCCGTCATAGGTGAACGTTAAATATTTTTTTTAATTATTTGCTTTAGGTACTGAAAAATAGGCTTCCTTTAAATCTATAGAGGATATAAAGCAATCTTTCGATATAAGTTTGCAAGCTGTTCTTATATCTTCTAATTTGAAATGTTCTGTATCTATAAAACTATTAAGTTTTTTCAAATTTAATATAAATCTATATGAGCCATTGGGTTTTGGAACTAAAAATTTTGCAGATGTAAACTGATTTGGACAGAAGGAACATTCTGAGACTGTGCCTAAAATAATTAGCTTTTCAATTTCTAGTTTAATTAATTCTTTTTCTTTCTCTGACCAATGTTGTAGCACAGCTTGGTAGAGAGGTGGAGTTTCCCTGAATGGAATCTCATAACCTTCAATCCATTTTAGAACTACTGGGTCACTGGTTATTTCACACCAGTTGTAGTTGTTCCTATAGTACTTGAGTCTACCTGCATGTACCTGAGTGTCTATCTGCGGTATCTGGACTTGGAGCTGGGTGGAGCTGGCTTCTGAGTCTTCCAGCGTGTTTGATCCAGACGTGGTTGTCGCTGATGCTGGTGTTGTTGAGGGTGATGCCCGCCGCGAGCTCTTTGCTGTTGTTGGTATTGCGGCGGGCCTCTCCAATTTACCTGTTTCTTTTGAGTGCCTGATTTTAATGCCTTCTTTTCTTTTGTTTTTATCATGGATCCTGCTTTTTGTATTGCTTGTGCAGCCCTCATTTTTTCAGCGCAGTCTGTCCCGAATAATGTGTCATCTGGTATTGCTCTCTGTACGGCATCTTGTACCACTTTATTGACACCAGCCAATGCAAAAAATCTTCTAGAAGAAGAGTCTTGAAAATAAATCTCAGCAGCTAATTTTGCTGCATCAATTATTTCTTCAACGAGGACTTTACTGCTTATGTTACCCATTAGTACCTTGCTCAATGATTTTCCGAGGCAAGTCATGAGTTTTCCGGTTAGAGTTTGTCTATAACTGATCCTTTTATTGAGAGCAGTGGTGGCCCAGTGGTATCGGCCGCGACTTACGAGTTGTAGGTTGTAGGTTCGAACCCAGACAGGCGCTTTACTTTGCGTAAATTATTTCATCACCACTGCTCTCAAAACGGTGAAGGAAAACATCGTGAGGAAACCGGCATGTCCTAGAACCAAAAATTCAAAGACATGGGACATCTACCAACCCGCACTGGGCCCGCGTGGTAGATTACGGCCCACTCCCTCTCACAGAGAGGAGGCCTGTGTCCCAGCAGTGGGAACATTATAGGCTGATGATGATGATCCTTTTATCCCTTTTGAGAGTTGGGTCTGAGAGAGAAGCTGATATCTCTGCATTCATTGAAGGAGCCACTGCCCGTGGAAAATTGATAGGCGTGGGATATTTTTTGATAATGGCCTCTCGAGGTTCTTTACCCAGCCCTGTCTGTGTGATCCTCGTCCAACGAAGTGCTAGTTCTGGTCGGATAGCTTCTCCAACTTCAGCATTTTCCTCTCCTTCAGTTCCCAGAGCTTGTAAAAGTTCGTCAGGTAGACTGTCATCTGAAAATTTCAAGTGACAGATACGAGTATAGTATTCCAATGTGGAAATACATTTTTTGGCGTTGTCTACCCGCAGTGTGATAGCGCTTGCCATAATGTGTCCCAGGGATAAGTGACCGCCCGGCGTTTTTTGAATATTTGTACAAAATTATTAATAATTACATTTATATTTGTGACTTAGCTTTTTTGTGGCTTTAGTTTTTTTTTTATTGATTTTTTTTTTTCTTTTTTTTGTAAAGACGCGTGACGTGCTGCAGTTTTTTTACGATATTTCCTAAGTTTGTTCATCTTTTTCCATTATTTTTTTTTACTGACTAGCCGACATCATAGTTTATGAATTAAACTAAAATGTAGTAAAACTTTTATTAAATAAAAAACAAAATTAAAATTCGAAGAAAAAAAAACTTCTTTTCAGTTTTTTCAAAATAAATCTAAAAAATGCCTACAAACTCTTGAATCAGACCTTTACTCCTTACAAAACAAAAAAATGACGCAGGTAAAGAAAAACCGGTCTTTATTGTGTAGCACGCCGAGTGCATGTCCCTTTTTAATTCCGGCTTTGGTTTGTTTTGTTTAGTCGATCGTTCATTGTGCTCGTGACGCTACGTATTTCGTGACCTCTCAAGTTTTAAAGCATTGTGAGAAGTTTTGTGGCTTTGACTTAAAAATGTCTAGACTTTCTAATTTGGAACCTTCCCATATTGCTGACATGCATTTTGTGTGCATTTTGTGTTTTTTAAGAACTTCCACGATCCTAGGGTGATCAGTCCCAGATACCACGGAGTCCGTATCCGTCCAAATTTCCGGAAATGCTCTTAACAACTGAACCTAGCCCATCAATAAGGCCTCTCTTGACGCGGTTAGACTGGAACAATTCTAACTGGTCGGACAGCTCCGTGATCTTGTTACGAAGATGTTCGATATGTGGTTGGTATAAAGAGAGCGTTTTATTATGGAACTCAGGTGAAATAGTATCTAATTGTTTCCTTACTAAATCTATATTACTACGAATAAAATCTAAGTTAACCGGTTGGACAAGCGAGTGGTAAGGGGAGATAACTTTTGTTTTCGCTAGCATAAAAAGTAAGATGCCCGGTCCATTGTCCAGACTACTTAGCGTAATGTCCTCCGCTTGTGTCAGGCCCAGGGCCAGGAAGATGATCCTGTAACAGATGGTTGCTATTAGGGACACGTTTCAGGCGCGACTTGGCAATGGGACCACGTTTCTTTTTGGTGTAAATGTGGCCGTCAAAGGTGAACGTTAAATATTTTTTTTAATTATTTGCTATAGGTACTGAAAAATAGGCTTCCTTTAAATCTATAGAGGATATAAAGCAATCTTTCGATATAAGTTTGCAAGCTGTTCTTATATCTTCTAATTTGAAATGTTCTGTATCTATAAAACTATTAAGTTTTTTCAAATTTAATATAAATCTATATGAGCCATTGGGTTTTGGAACTAAAAATTTTGCAGATGTAAACTGATTTGGACAGAAGGAACATTCTGAGACTGTGCCTAAAGTAATTAGCTTTTCAATTTCTAGTTTAATTAATTCTTTTTCTTTCTCTGACCAATGTTGTAGCACAGCTTGGTAGAGAGGTGGAGTTTCCCTGAATGGAATCTCATAACCTTCAATCCATTTTAGAACTACTGGGTCACTGGTTATTTCACACCAGTTGTTCCTATAGTACTTGAGTCTACCTGCATGTACCTGAGTGTCTATCTGCGGTATCTGGACTTGGAGCTGGGTGGAGCTGGCTTCTGAGTCTTCCAGCGTGTTTGATCCAGACGTGGTTGTCGCTGATGCTGGTGTTGTTGAGGGTGATGCCCGCCGCGAGCTCTTTGCTGTTGTTGGTATTGCGGCGGGCCTCTCCAATTTACCTGTTTCTTTTGAGTGCCTGATTTTAATGCCTTCTTTTCTTTTGTTTTTATCATGGATCCTGCTTTTTGTATTGCTTGTGCAGCCCTCATTTTTTCAGCGCAGTCTGTCCCGAATAATGTGTCATCTGGTATTGCTCTCTGTACGGCATCTTGTACCACTTTATTGACACCAGCCAATGCAAAAAATCTTCTAGAAGAAGAGTCTTGAAAATAAATCTCAGCAGCTAATTTTGCTGCATCAATTATTTCTTCAACGAGGACTTTACTGCTTATGTTACCCATTAGTACCTTGCTCAATGATTTTCCGAGGCAAGTCATGAGTTTTCCGGTTAGAGTTTGTCTATAACTGATCCTTTTATTGAGAGCAGTGGTGGCCCAGTGGTATCGGCCGCGACTTACGAGTTGTAGGTTGTAGGTTCGAACCCAGACAGGCGCTTTACTTTGCGTAAATTATTTCATCACCACTGCTCTCAAAACGGTGAAGGAAAACATCGTGAGGAAACCGGCATGTCCTAGAACCAAAAATTCAAAGACATGGGACATCTACCAACCCGCACTGGGCCCGCGTGGTAGATTACGGCCCACTCCCTCTCACAGAGAGGAGGCCTGTGTCCCAGCAGTGGGAACATTATAGGCTGATGATGATGATCCTTTTATCCCTTTTGAGAGTTGGGTCTGAGAGAGAAGCTGATATCTCTGCATTCATTGAAGGAGCCACTGCCCGTGGAAAATTGATAGGCGTGGGATATTTTTTGATAATGGCCTCTCGAGGTTCTTTACCCAGCCCTGTCTGTGTGATCCTCGTCCAACGAAGTGCTAGTTCTGGTCGGATAGCTTCTCCAACTTCAGCATTTTCCTCTCCTTCAGTTCCCAGAGCTTGTAAAAGTTCGTCAGGTAGACTGTCATCTGAAAATTTCAAGTGACAGATACGAGTATAGTATTCCAATGTGGAAATACATTTTTTGGCGTTGTCTACCCGCAGTGTGATAGCGCTTGCCATAATGTGTCCCAGGGATAAGTGACCGCCCGGCGTTTTTTGAATATTTGTACAAAATTATTAATAATTACATTTATATTTGTGACTTAGCTTTTTTGTGGCTTTAGTTTTTTTTTATTGATTTTTTTTTTCTTTTTTTGTAAAGACGCGTGACGTGCTGCAGTTTTTTTACGATATTTCCTAAGTTTGTTCATCTTTTTCCATTATTTTTTTTTACTGACTAGCCGACATCATAGTTTATGAATTAAACTAAAATGTAGTAAAACTTTTATTAAATAAAAAACAAAATTAAAATTCGAAGAAAAAAAAACTTCTTTTCAGTTTTTTCAAAATAAATCTAAAAAATGCCTACAAACTCTTGAATCAGACCTTTACTCCTTACAAAACAAAAAAATGACGCAGGTAAAGAAAAACCGGTCTTTATTGTGTAGCACGCCGAGTGCATGTCCCTTTTTAATTCCGGCTTTGGTTTGTTTTGTTTAGTCGATCGTTCATTGTGCTCGTGACGCTACGTATTTCGTGACCTCTCAAGTTTTAAAGCATTGTGAGAAGTTTTGTGGCTTTGACTTCAGTGCGTCGTCTAGTGTATTAGAAACGATGTAGAATAAATTAATCAGATATGACATTTTACCTTACATCGTGATTTATGCCTAAAAATGCGATTCACTCATGAGTTCATGTAGTAAAAGTAATAAAGTAGTAGAAATGCATTGAAAGTAGGTAAATAAAAGGTATATTGACTTAAAAAAAAATGAATATCAAATAAAGCGCTGTAATAAACTTATTTCTAACGACATCCGTGACCTTCAAATAAATTTAACTTATTTCTTTTCTTTTTGATTTTTGTTTAATTCGGGGTTATTTTTATGTTCAGAGTGAAGACGGACATTCACATACTTCTCTATAATAGGTTTCAATAAAAGCATACGATGGTTTAAAGTGGGTGTTTGTGTCATAGCATGGTCGTTCAATTTACTAAATACAGTATGTTAACTAACAGAGGGCGTTCCCGTTAACCCGCAATAGTATAGCATCCATACATGCTAAAAAAAATATTACCATTCGAAAACAAAATGTTTTTATTTTTTTTAATATTAAAATATTTACTAAAAATGTTAAATTGATACGTAAAAAGAAACACACTATACACGCGTACTTGAAGGACGGCAACGTCGCAATTTCTTTATGAATGACGGGCAGCGTGGAAATCCCCGAAGACAATTTTAGTCGGAAGTCGCTGACCGGACGCGCATTATTTTCGCATTGCAACAACTTGCGTCATTCTTGTGTGGAAAATGCCACGTTATCAGTTCAGTGCTCAGGAGTATGTGAACATGGTGCTCATTTATGCTGAGTGTAATTATGATGGTGCACGTGCTCTGAGGATGTACCCCAATGCACATCATCCGCGGAATTCTCGGGTTATTGTGAGTGCCCTAGTGCGTATTCGTAATAATGAACCGGTAGTCCCGCGTCGTTCTGGTGGCCCCCGACCCGTGATCTCTGTGCGGCAGGAAGAGTAATGCTAAGGTATTTTGAGACTAGAAGAGCCGGCCGCCTGTTAAACATGAGTCACGTCGCAGTCTTTTAAATTTTAAACAATGCAACAATGTGTAGACAGAGGAGGTCAGCATATTGAGCAGTTCAAAATCTAGGTAAGTTTTTAACATTATTTAAATGTATCATAATACCTAAAACATTTCGAAAACATTGAAATAAAAAATAACACTAAACGACTGTGCCACAAAATTAATAAGATTAGAAGGCCCACTCTTTCCTAAAACTGCTTTTATACTCAGGGATGGAACGGGGTACCCGTTCAACGAACGTGTTACTACTGTGACGTTACACGATTGCTATGAATAAACGCAAGTACTTAGGTATTACGAAGGCAACTGCAAAAAGTAAAAGTTTTTAAATTTCTGTTATTGAAGAAAACATTCACTTGCTAACGTGTAATACCGTCATTTATCATTAAAACCCTAGCCTAAACTGTGGTTTAAATAAATGAAACTTTCTCCAAACTTAACCGCACACTTAGCGGTACATTATTTTTTAGGTAAAATTAATTTTTCATAATTAACACTGTAAGCCTGTCGTACCACCGGTCTGAGTGGCTAGGTAAAACAAATTCGTGTACTTGTTCCGTTAGTGGACCTTCTGTACTCTTGTTATTCGTGAGTATTTGTTTGACGCTCGGCATCGTGTGCGCGCATTGCGACGTTGCCGGTTTGGGCAATGCACTATCCGCTAGGTACTATTCCGCGCTACTGTTTTGATTTTAAACAGGAGGTTTCGAATTTATTGTCAATTAATAATTTTTTTGAATTCGGATTATTTTATGCTTATTTTTCTATGCTGATATTTTTATTTTAATCTATTAATGATATAGATTAACGAGTTTAAGGGAACGCCCTCTGTTATTTAACATACTGTATATTAGAGTCGACGAATGATTTTAAAATACGATTTTTTACGTTAACAATTTCTTCATTTCTCGTAAAGTATAGCCCATTTTCTTTTATGTAAGCCTTCAAAATGTATTCTGATCTTAAACAAACAGTAAACAAACTTTCCGTTGAGTAGCACAAGCCACCCATATCTTTTATTGAGATTAATTTGTGAAACCACAGTTTTTGGACGTAAATAATGATTTTATACACACTTCACATTTCAAAATGCTAACCATTTTCCTTGCAATCCAGCCCGAAATATAACCCACTATCTGTTTGAAATGATCCGGTAAGGATTCGTTGTTGAGCACCTGCGCAAATGTATTAACATTTTCTAGTGATATCTTGTCACTTTGCATTTCGGGGCTTTTTTCAGATTCTGCCGAAGAATCAAATTCAAAATAATCAATTGATGCTCGTTTGCCGGAAGACCAATTGATATTTTGAATAGCGGAGCAACAATTCAAAATAGGGACACTTTCTAGTGGTACGCAATTGCCACTGAAACCACTACGTAATTCTAAATGATTTAAATTCCCTTGAATTGAATCACGTTCGGGTTATTATTGTAGCCTCCATGCTTTCGAATAATACCAAATAGGATTTCAATATGATCTTGACTTAATCTATAGGTTGAAATGTATCTCAGTAAGGGATGGTTTACAACTAATGATTCATAAAGATGTTTCAAAGACTCGATACAAATGAGAAATCCCACAAACCCAGATTTGCATTTACAGTCAACTAAACGTTTTTTGTTGATTGTAAATATAATTCTACGTTTAACCACCCTCTTCGTTTTGCTGTAAATTTTTAATGACAATATATATTGTTTTGCTTTATCGAGAAACTGTATAATTTCAGTGGCATTTTGAGGGCAAATAGGCTTCTTAAAACCAAAAATTTCAAAAGATCGTGAGTTAAATACATCAAAGAGGTCATTAAAAATTTCGATGAATTCCACAGTGGCTGCTGTTTCATTAAATCGTGAAGAAACTAATAACTGTTTACACAGCTCTATTGCTTTAGCAACATTTTTACTCAGCAACTGTGTTGCCAATTCAACCTTCATTATTTCATTTCTGAAGTTAATATGACGCTCTGAAAGTTTATTGGCAAAATTTAAGCCTTGGTTTTTTTGAAGTTATGTACAGCCTAAACATAAGGCACCAGTATACCCCGTTGTATCACCCTGAAGCGAACCCTGTCGAACGCAAGAATCGCGACTTAAAGACCCAGCTAGCTATAATGGTACAAAGGGGAAAACATAATGAATGGTCTGAGCTCTTGCCGGCGATTCGTTTCGCTATAATAAATAAATAAAATAAAATACATTTATTTCGAGCAACCAAGACTCATAACATGTAGAATACACACACACAATAAATCACAATAACTAACATAAGAAAAAGGATAATAAAAATACTAATATATAAGAATACACAATACAAACAAAAATGAAAACAAAACAAAACAAAAAAAAAATGAGAACAAAATAAAAGACTTATATCTAACCGGCCCTGCTGCCGGCAACGTGCCTATCACAGCAGTGCCGTATGTATGGGCAGTCCATCCGGTCCGCGATCATCGCCAGGACGGCATTGGTGCTGCCCCACACCCTACGCACCAGGGACGCGCCCCTCTTGCGCATAGTCGCGTGGAAGCAATCGGTACGCGCCTCTGCGAACATACCTGAGGCGCTGCAGTAGCGAGGCAGCCCCAATACAGCCCTGAGCGCGTTGTTGAATTGGACGCGGAGGGCCCCGTACGATGCACGCGTGTACCTCGCCCACAGGCTGCACGTGTAGAGGGATGTGCAGTACGCCCTGAAGAGCGTTATCTTCACCTCCCTCGAACAGCGCGCAAACCTGCGTGCTATCATGTTCGCCCGCACCGATAAGGCCCTCCGCTCCCGCTCCATGTCAGCATTGTCCTTGAGGTCGGTCGTAACTAAATGCCCCAAGTACTTAAATTGATCCACCCTTTCGAGTGGACTACCGTTTAGAAACACGAGTGGACAATTTTGCGAACGTTTCGTACCGGCCTCAAAGACCATGCATTTACTTTTGGTCACATTGTACGTTAACCCATGACTAAGGGCATACTCTTGACAGGTCCGCACTAGCTTTCTGAGGCCACAGACCGACGCGCTCAGCAGCACCATGTCGTCAGCGTAACTGAAATTGTTGACACAAACTCCACCGACATGGCAGCCGACATGCTGGTTGCTGAGCGCGACGATCAAGGCATTCATGTACAGGTTAAAGAGAGAGGGGGAACTCAACCCCCCCTGCCTCACCCCGCACTCCAGCCGATACGGCTCCGACATTGCACCCGCCCACTTAACGCTGTTGACCTGATGACTGTACCAGTATTTAAAGACGTTGGCAAGTTCACGTGGTAGGTTTATACCCTCGAGTTTAGCCCACAGGATGTCGTATGACACCAGGTCAAAAGCCTTGGACAGGTCGAGGAAGCAGGCGTGCACTGGAGTCTTTCGATCTGTGTAATATCTGACGGTATGCTTAAGACTCATTGTGTTTCTGTGTTGGTCCAAGACGTCCTATAATTCTTGACTTGTAGTAGACGCATCGTGTCGCCGTACACCACGTATATTTGAAGCTAAGTTAAAAAATGAAACGCTTCTTACGTAGACTGGAACGCGCCTAAGCTCATCTGTCATTCGACTTAATCGTGCGCGCCAAAAACCCACGTTTTTTTTTTCTTCTTGCTCCTTTAAAAAGTTATTTCAGGTAAATTTAACTACTTAAAATAAACATTTACTATGGGAAAACATAAAAGGAAAAGGAAGAACGAAGATGAAGAATTATATTCGTTATTTAAAAAGTTTAAGAAACGAATGAGAGAAAGACATTCTTCCTCTTCGAGTGAAATCGAAGTACAGGACGATATTCAAGGTAAATACAAAACATACTTAAACACACTCTTATTTTGTGATCATATTTATCAATTATGTACCTACCCGTTATTCTCACGCACGCGGTGCTTGTTGTCAAAAACAAGTGCATACTTGTTTAAAATCCAGTGTTTGGGCTAATTAGAATCATACTTACACAATCTGTGGCTAATTCTATACAGAAATATAACAATGGTACGAGGATATACTCGTGTGGTAGCACTGCGAGTGCTATTCGTGAGGTACATCCCGACCGGAAATAAAGGTTAGAGGTTATGCCCGTGTGGTGGTACTGCGAGTACCATTCGTGTGGCATATCCCGACCGTAACCCCATAAGGTTTGCGGATATACTCGTGTGATGGCACTGATGGTACTATTCGTGTGGTATATCTCTCACCTCAATAAAAGGCTCCTTTAATAAGAGAGTACTAATAAATAAATAAATTTTTAGGCCCTGAGAGTGTAGAAGAGCTTCAACAGGAAACAAATTTAGCCAAAGAGGCTACAGTCGAGTTGGCTCCTGAAGAACAGCTTCCTGAGCTTCCTGCCACGGAAACTTTACAAGAAAATTCCTCTGAGCCTTTGCCGTTAGATGAGGACATACTTAGTATTTTAGGAGAGGACCCTAATAAAAAGACTTATGCAGAAGCAATTCACAAAGACATCACCATGAGATGGAATCATATAATTACCAATGGACTAGAGAAGGATAGCAAAACAGAACTCCTGAAGTTGTATCCAATCCCTGACAATTGTCTTTTTTTGGAGGCCCCCAAAATAAATCCGGAGATTAAGGCAGCTGTCTCAGAGCAGGTCTTAAAAAGAGACCGGGCAATGGAACAGCAACAAAACTGCCTGGGCCAAGCTACGGCTTGCATCGGGAAGGCCCTTGATATTTTGATTAAAAATAAAGAGTGCAAGGAAGTTACAAAAATTGTAAGCGACACCGGACGTATGCTGTGTGATTTATTCCACTCCGAGTCAATATCTCGCAGATACCTTTTACAATTTGCACTCAATAAAGATACAAAGGATATTGTTACTCAAACAAAAGTGGGTAAATACATATTTGGTGAAAACCTTCATGAGGATTTAAAAGCTGGAAAAGCTATTAACAAGACTGGATCAGAGATGAAATATAACCAACCACAATCATCAAAACAAGCAAAGCCTACCAATTTAAACTCACGGGGCCCGCCTCGGAAGTACCAACCTCAACATACACCGAGAGCGGGCAGACAGCACAACCACAGGCCTCGACCAGCAGCTCAGAGGTGGCCAGCACCTCAGCAGTGGCCAGCTCCACAGCGGTGGCCAGCTCCTCAGCAGAGAAGTGGCCCACCACACAAAAAAACTTAGAGGTAAAACTCCTGTCTTCTCACTATAATAACTGGTTAGCTATTACCAAAGATAAGACCATTTTGTCCTGGGTTGCAGGTTACAAATTGCCATTTTTAACTTTACCTAATCAAACACTTGCACCCGCAAATAAATTAAAAGGTAAAGAGGCTCAAGAAATGCAACAGTCAATATCCCATCTTCTTACCATAAAAGCTATAAGGGAATGTGAGCCATGTAATAATCAGTTTCTTTCACATATTTTTTTGGCCCCAAAACCTAATGGCGAGAAAAGATTCATTTTAAACTTAAAGAAGCTCAATAAGTTTATGAGTACATCCCATTTCAAACTTGAAGACATTAGAACTGCCACAAAATTACTTTCAACTGGTTCCCTTATGGCAAAAATCGATCTTAAAGAGGCATATTACTCTGTGCAGATACATGAGCATTATAGAAAGTACCTTCGCTTTCAATGGCAGGATAAGCTATATGAGTTTAATGTATTAGCATTCGGTCTCTGCACAGCGCCTTATGTTTTCACAAAAATTATGAAACCTGTCATTGAACACCTCCGGTCTCAAGGAATTTTGTGTTCTGTTTATCTTGATGATATACTTTTAATTTTTGACAACATGTTAGAGGCAAGAGAGGGCATTAATAAAGTGTGTAGCTTTTTAGAACACCTAGGGTTTACAATTAATTATGACAAGTGTTTACTTTTACCCCAACAGAAATGCAATTTTTTAGGTTTTGTGTTAAATTCACTAGACATGACAATAGAATTACCACCTGAAAAATGCTTAAAGATTCAGCAAGAATTATTATCTTTTTATAATAAGAAAAACTGCAAAATAAGAGAATTTGCCCATTTGTTAGGATTACTCACTTCCATTTGCCCCGCTGTTAAGTATGGCTGGGTATATACCAAAGCTTTTGAAAGACTGAAATACCTGAGTTTGCTTAATAATAATGATAATTACAATAAAACCATGAAATTGCCCAGCTATTTAAAATCCGATTTTGATTGGTGGTTTAAAAACTTAAAAGCACCTAGTAACAACATTCGGTCAGACTGCTATGCATTAGAAATTTTTTCAGATTCGTCTTTAACGGGTTGGGGCGTGGCGTGCAACGACAATTCTTTGGGAGGCTCATGGTCAATTGAAGAGTCTAAGAAACACATTAATTACTTAGAACTCCTTGCTTCTTTTATTGGACTAAAAACGTATGCAACTAACCTCAGGGATTGTCAAATACTTCTCCGAATAGACAACACAACAGCCATATCGTACATAAATCGTATGGGAGGAGTACAGTTGAATCATCTCAATACACTGGCAAGGGACATTTGGCAATGGTGTGAGTCTAGGAACATTTTTGTGTTTGCTTCTTATATCCAGTCAAAAGACAACTTTATAGCAGATGCAGAATCTAGAAAGACTCAAGCTAACATAGAATTTGAATTAGCAGACCACGCATTTCAGCAGATAATTACAGCTTTTGGCAGACCCAATATAGACTTATTTGCCTCTAGAGCCAATACAAAATGTAAAAAGTTTATATCTTGGCACAGAGATCCAGAAGCTTATGCTATAGACGCTTTTACCGTTTCATGGTCTCAGTATTTTTTTTATGCCTTTCCACCATTCTCAATGTTACTAAAAACTCTCCGAAAAATTGCTAATGACGAGGCTACTGGTATTGTTGTTGCACCCCATTGGCCCACCCAACCTTGGTATCCTCTATACCAAAAATTACTATGTTCAGAGCCAATCTATTTCCAACCTAATAAGTCATTATTAACTTCTATCAACAGCAGGCCGCATCCTCTTCACGAGCGGCTTACCCTGGTTGCAGGGGTCTTATCAGGAAAGCTTTAGAGAGCCGAGGTGTTCCTGGTATGTCAATTGACGTCATGCTAGCATCCTTGGCAGATAGTACTGTGTCACAGTATAACACATGTTTAAAATCATGGTGGACTTATTGTTTAGGTAATTCAATAGATTGTTACAGTGCTGGTATTCCAGATATATTAAAGTTTTTAACTGGGATGTACAATAATGGATCAAAATATGGAAGTCTCAACTCATGTCGATCTGCAATTTCGCTATTAGTTGGACCACAAGTTGGTACCAATGAACTAATAAAAAGGTTCTTTAAAGGAGTTTTTCGGCTGAGACCAAATAACCCAAAGTATGATGTTACTTGGGACACCAACACTGTGTTGAATTACTTAGGTAATTTATATCCTAATAATAACATTTCATTGGAAATGTTATCAAAAAAAATTAGTAACTATTTTAGCTTTAACAACTGCACATAGGGTCCAAACCTTAAGTCTGATTAGATTAGAAAATATTAAATGTTGTAGAGAAAAAATTATCATAAAAATTACTGATCTCATTAAAACATCTCGAGTGGGTGCAACTCAACCTGCCCTAATCATTCCGTTTTTTATCGAAAGACCCGAAATCTGCCCTGCGCAGTCACTAGTTGACTACATCAAAATAACTGAAAAATTACGACCCAGTAATTCAGGACGGCTTCTTTTAAGTTTCAAGAAACCATATAAAGTTATAGGATCACAAACTATAAGCCGTTGGATCAAAGATATGATGACCAAGAGCGGCATAGACACCGCTATGTTCACAGCACATAGCACGCGACATGCATCTTCATCGAAGGCGAAAGCTCTAGGAGTCAACCTAGATATAATTCGAAAAACGGCAGGTTGGGGTGAAACCTCTTCAGTGTTCGCCAGGTTCTACAACAGACCTATTGTACAATCAGAGACTTTATTCGCAGAAACTATTTTTAATTCAAGTGCTTAAAATTACTCATGTATGAGTAGGTTATCTGTTAACCATTTTATGAATCTCAATTTTAGTTTTAATTAAGATTAATTAGTTGATATCAGAAAATTATAAAAATTTAAGTTTTATTTGTCACTCATTAATAAGTGTTTTGTTATGTTTCTGTTTGAACTATTAGTTCAAACTTCATTGATTTTTATTAATACACTATATAAAAAAGAAATTATTTGTTGTATTTCACGACTCTTTGAACATCCTACAAGTCAAGAATTATAGGACGTCTTGGACCAACACAGAAACACAATTAGAAATCAAACGAACTTACCAAGTGAAGTTCGATGTTAATTGTGTGAAGGTGTTGGTCCAAGACGTCCAAGACCCCCACCCTAACCCTAATGCTAGTGCATGAGTACCCTAAGTTACAGGTCGTGAAATAGGAACTTCAAACTAAATGACAGATGAGCTTAGGCGCGTTCCAGTCTACGTAAGAAGCGTTTCATTTTTTAACTTAGCTTCAAATATACGTGGTGTACGGCGACACGATGCGTCTACTACAAGTCAAGAATTATAGGACGTCTTGGACCAACACCTTCACACAATTAACATCGAACTTCACTTGGTAAGTTCGTTTGATTTCTAAGTATTGCACTCTCAGTCTCTATTACGAGGAAAAATTCAAAGCAGGCACATAAGCCGAAAAATATATTTTGTATATATTATAATTAATAATAATCTGCAAGGCAGAGAAGCATTAACTCAATATTATTGCAATTGCCTTGTAGGGAGAAGAACAGTGGGTTGCTGTGCTCATATTATGACCCTAATATGGTACCTTAGCTGGGCAAGACACGAAAATAATATTAGGCCACCAGCTCAGTTTTTAGATAATATTTTATTAATTTATGATTCAGAATAAAAATCATTAAAAAAAGAATTGTTTCATTTTTTCCATTTAATTATTAACTCAGGATGTGTTACTTGTGCATTCAAAGAAAGAAAATATCATTATAATAAAAGCAAATCATTTATTTTGGAGAAGAAATGCTCATATTTGTACCTACTTACGACAGGTTAGTGAACCAATATTTATAAATGGTGTTCTATTTTGTTTCTAGTTTTATGCCATTTAGTTTGTTTGAAATTTTTATTTTTTTATTTTCGATGTTATGATTTTTTTGATAGCCTAGAATTATTCCTATAAACTAGTATTGTCCGTGTTTTCATTTATTGTCGTATTGTCTTCTCCACTCTGTATATGACAATCCTTACATATTCCAAAAAATGCCTTACAACCTTACTTTAATCAGTGTTATTTATTGGATTAGAATATGAAAACTAATACCTAATGAAACTAAGCTAGATAAACTTTGTAATTACAGACAGTAACAAACATAGAATTGTAATAATTCATTAAATTCGATAGGATTACGATACTCAAAAGGTAGCTATTTTGCTGTCGTGTATTTTGACATTAATTTCACGATCTAACTCTTATCAAACTCATATTATCAGGCAGTCTTTTCTCGTTCAGAGTAGGGTTTACGACACAACAAGTGTCAGAATGAAGTTCAGTCGGATCGGAACCGACCGAACCAAATAGATTGAACTCTTAGTAGGAAATGACCGAACATTCGGCCGATACGACGACGATACAGTCAATTTACCACTTCGGAGTAGACCCCCAGCAGAGGAAAAATTGGCAGTAACATTGAGGTAAGTAATTTTAAAGTCACAATGAAATATTATATTTATTAAAGTGATAATTATTATTAAGGAAATTACAAATTAGTTAAAGTGTCTCCCTGAGCTTCCGACTCAGTAGCTTCAATTATGGTTTGAGCTGCGGCAGTTTCATTTAGAGTTTGCGTTTTTGATGTCTCTGTATTATAGGTAGAGGAATATGAACCTGTACTGTAGCCAGAGGGGCCAGCAGATCCACTATTGAAGTAATAGTTTTGCTGTTGAATTTCTTGGATTTCTGCCTCAGAAACTAAATTAAATATTTTCGTTTTCAAAATCGCCTGATTATAAGCAGACAATTTTTTTACAGTCGCTTTTATACTAGAGAAAAATTTATCAATGTCGTCTTCGTCTTCCGGCTTCTGTTTTTCTTCTAATAAATATTTTAGTAGTTGACCCGAAGCAGAACTAGTGTCATCTTTTCTCTGTCTTTTATTTGTTTTAATAATGTTCGAAAAGAACTTAGGATTTGACGCTTGTGGTCTGATTAATGTTGATGTAGGTACGCTTTCCAAACTCGAAGATTGTGGAAGATTTTCTTCTGCAGAAGTGTCCCTTTCAGTTTGTGAATCATTATTATCATTGGACATAAATTCATTTATATCATCCAAACTAAAGATGCTATCGTTGATTGTATCATTTTCTTCGTTATCCGATACTGACGTTACAGATGGCCTTTCTTTAAAATGTGGCTTTAAAAAACTCATTTCTTCTTCGAATATCCATTTCTTAGAAGAAGAGGCACCCTGACCACTTTTTGTTTTTTTAAAGCTCTGCGATAAGCTTCCCTCAAGTTGATCCACGATTTCTTGCATTCTGATGCTGAAATAAAACATATTATTTAAAAAAAAACCTGAAAATATTACAAAAGCCGTGGGTTAAATAGACCAAGTTATGATCAATAATCTATAATCCTTTAGATAGAATATAACTTGGATGATATAAAGCACTGCAGAAGATTATGTATTTGAAGCCGGCTATAAAATATATTGTTAATAACATATTTTATATTTGTTGCAGATATTTGATAACAGGAACCTCAGTAAGGACTTTATGGTCAAGTTTTCGAACAGGAGAGTCGACTATCCGATTGATTATACGAGATGTATGTAATGCAATCATTAATAATATGAAGAATGTTTACATGCGTACACCAACTACTGAAGAATGGGAAAATATTGCAAGAGGATTTAATAATAAATGGCATTTCCCAAACTGTATCGGCGCTATAGACGGAAAGCATATTAACATAATAGCACCTGCTAACAGTGGTTCCAAATACTTTAATTATAAAAAACATTTTTCCATAGTTCTTTTGGCTGTAGTCGATGATAAATGTAGGTTCAGAGTTGTCGATATAGGCGCTTTCGGTAGAAATAGCGACGGTGGTATTTTTGCGTCCTCAAAATTTGGAAGGGCTATTGAAAATAATACGTTAAATATTCCGAACGATAAACCATTACCTGGAACTGACAGAGAAATGCCTCATGTTATCCTAGATGACGAGGCTTTCCCTTTAGGAAAACACTTATTGAGGCCATATCTTCGTTCACAATCCCCATCTGATGCACAAAAAATATTTAACTACCGTTTATCGCGGGCACGCAGAGTAGTGGAAAATGCGTTCGGAATATTATATCAAAAGTTTGGGATATATAATAAAAATATTGATTTGATGCCAAAATATGTTGACAATTTAGTATTTGCATCATGTATTTTACACAATGTAATGCGAAATTATGTTATCGAAATGAACGAGGACAGAAATCAACGACTATTTGAACAACAGATCATCCACGACGAGCCGAGATTGCAAGCACTATCAAACATCGAAGAAAACAGTTCAAACAATGCTTTTAATACCCGAGATGAGTTTACATCATATTTTCTGTCTCCTCAAGGTCAAGTTCCGTGGCAGTATCAAAATATGTAATACAAAAACATGAAGTCAAGTGTACCAACGTCTTTTCCTTAATGACTAAAAAAACACTATAAATTCATATATTAAATTATTATTACACATTACAGATTTTATTATTTATCTACCCACAATATTCAAATATAAAATTAACATAAAGCTTAGTTTATAAGCAGTGATCGGAATAGGCTGAGTATATTTACCTAAACTTCGGAGAACAGAAACAGAAAGTGGAGACTTCCTTACGACGACATTTTTTTTCCCGGAATTCGGGAAAAATCTTAAATAAGTTGAAAATAAGCTTTATGTAATATGGGTAAAGGCTATTTTTAACTAAACTTGCGTTTACCAAATTTTCGGGATTTTCACGTAAAATCTCGAAATAAATAGCCGAACTTTAATTCATGTATTCCAATTATATGTAATGTATGATATAACGGTTAATTTAAGGATGGTAAATATAATTCGAATACATGAATCAAAGTTAGACTATTTATTTCGGGATTTTACGTGAAAATCCCGAAAATTTGGTAAACGTAAGTTTAGTTTTAAAAATAGCCTTTACCCATCTTAAATAGAGCTTATTTTCAACTTACACACATCAACACGGTCTAGGGATATTTCACACTCAATTAAATAACTCGAAAAGTACTGGCCGCATTGGAATCTTTTATACACCGATTTGTTTGTAATTTATCTCAGACTAATTCCAAATTTAAATTTTTGAAAATTCTTTTGTTTCGGTGGCAAAAAATGTCTTGATGTATAGGAGAGGGAATTTTCATTTGTGCGAAATTTAGAAAACAATACGAATTACGTTTAGTTACAGTTTTTTTTCATTTTTAAACCAAAGATAAAGTTAAAAAAGATTATAAGAAAACGTGCATGAAGTTACAATACGTCGCCAATGTCATCCTGTTCTTAGTTGAAGCATAGTATATTTCACCAGCTTGGCAAATTGGCACTTACTTCATACCTACCTACTTGCCTGTGTTTTACGTGTGTACATGCGAATACGCTACTATTTTCTGTTTGCTCAACGTAACGTAATTTTAATTTGTGCTTGGAGTTTGCATTTGGGCTGCGTAGCATTATGCTAGTGCTAGTGCAGGTGA
This sequence comes from Amphipoea lucens, assembly GCA_947508005.1. Classification (NCBI taxonomy): domain Eukaryota; kingdom Metazoa; phylum Arthropoda; class Insecta; order Lepidoptera; family Noctuidae; genus Amphipoea; species Amphipoea lucens. The sequence goes on from OX382375.1 coordinate 13,843,898, forward strand.
ACAGCCTGTTGTTCTTTGGTTGTGGTACCTACTATCCTATATTTAATTCGTGTTTAGATAATTCGAACCATTCGTTTTGGGATATTCAAATAAAAAGTACCTAACATTTTGCTGTTTTCGGTGAGTTATTATGAAATTAATGATTGTTGTTTATGGCACAATTTTGTACCGAATGACCCCCCCCCCTTATCTTCGAAACTACTGAGTCTAAAATTCTGAAAAAATATACAAATAATAGTTATTTTGTTTTTGTGTAGATTACAGGATAACCTATTAGAAATACTTATACAAGGTCTCTTTGACATCGATGCACAAACGAATTCTACGGATCTGGTACATGATTCTGGACCCTCCAGTGGTGGAATTTTTCGTTTTAAAATTAAAATTTAAAATAGACACTGGATATAGGGTGACTGGTAATTAGTGAACGATATTTGAAGTTTTGAACACATGATTGTACTCATGATTACAAACAACTTTCCCAAAGAAACTTTTTTTTAAACACATTAGTTTTATTTTTTTCACAATAACAAAACAGCTGGCGCACACGGAAAGTTCAAACTTCGCGCGTGCGCGCCGCCACCCAATCAGCTGTTAGCGGTGAGGTGCAAAACTGATGAGTACCTAAGTATACCAAAAAGTTTCTTCAGGAAAGTTGTTTGTAATCATGAGTACAATCACGTGTGAAGGGTACTTAAATATTGTTCACTAATTACCAGTCACCATATATGTATACAGTCCGTCGGTTTAGGTAGTTAACTAAATGTAAATAATTAAATTTAATCTAAAGGCTGGTTTTTATTTGAATTTCCCGTTACTTCTGGTGCTGGTGCTGTTTCAAACTGTATCTCTAAAAAAACCCGAGACCTCAAAAATGCTGTTTTCTCTGTGTTCTTAATTCTGTATTATTGCCAGTTTGCTTTGCATGTTTTTTTTTTTCTATTGCAGACGCAGCATGGCGCAAATTTGCTAAAACATTTAAAGCATGTGCATAAAGATATACATAAAGAAATCGTAGAAATTAATAATAGTCGTCAAGATCCCGATATGGCCACTAAGTCAACTACTATATCTGACACTGTGCTTAAGGAATGCACCAATTTGGTAGCCATTCATGGTCGTCCCTTTTCAATGGTTAACGATAAAGCTTTCCAAAATTTGCTATCTATGATACCCGGAAATACCAGCACTATTAACGCTATTAATATTAAAGAAAATGTGCGCTTACTGGCTACAAAAATGAGAGATGAATTAGCATTTACGTTACAAGATAAAATTATATCGCTGAAAATAGACATCGCTTCGCTTGCAACGAGAAGTTTTATGGGGATTAATTGTCAATATTTAATGGAGGGGCAGCTTGTATTAAGACATTTAGGAGTGATCGAAATTTTTCAGCGCCATACTTCAGAGCACCTCAAAGATCTACTGGTGTACAACCTTCAGCGGTTCCGTATTGACACGGAAATTAATAAAAAAATCTATTGCATCACAACTGACAATGGCGCTAACATGATTAAAATGACCAAGCTCCTTAACGATATGGACAATTGTGTCACCCTTGACAGGAACACTATAGAGGCCGGCCCCAGCTCCAGCCAATGTGATGATGAAAACGCAGATACATGTAATGTTTCTGATTCAGACTTTGAAAATTCTGATTTTTATTTTGACGTTGAAGAAGCATATACTGCACAATTAACAAATATACTCAGAGCGCAGTTTACTCATATTACTGGCGAAAATGTTGAGTATAAAATTGGCATAGTAAGATGTGCCGCACATACTCTTCAGTTAGCGCTACATGATGCTTGTGATGATGTAGCCTTTTCTAATCTGATTTCGAGTTGTAGAGAAGTTGTACGACGCTTGCGGACACCACAGTTTGTGAGAATTATTAGAGAACATAACAAAAATGTACCTAAATTAGACTGCTCTACCCGATGGCATTCTGTAACTGACATGGTAGAAAGTTTGCTATCGCTGAGAGATATATGTGCAACTGATGTCCGGCTTCATTTACCTGACTCAACATGGGATACTTTGACAGAAATCCTGAAATCTTTGACACCTGCAAAACAGTTGACAAAAAAACTACAGGAGGAACAACTGACAGTCGGAGATTTTTATCTGGCATGGATGATGTACCAATTCAAGTTATCCAAAATAAAGACCAGACTGTCCGAAAACATAATTGAATCGATGAAAGAAAGGCAAAAACTTCTATTTGAAAATGATGTTTTTATTAATGGAATGTTTTTAGACCCAAGAGTAAATTCAGTGTTGACATCTGTACAACAGAAAAAAGCAAAAGAAAACTTAATCCTACAATACTTAACAAATTTTGAATCGGAACAGATAAACAAAGAAAATAACATTAGTAATAGTAACATCAATAGTACAACAACAAATGACCATTCTGAAGCGCAGATTGAACTAGACGATTTCTTAAATGCAAGTTATATAAATAGACACGATGATTTAATGGATTTGTTAGACTTGGATAGAAATGACCGTAACGTGCTGAACAGTTTACAGGAATCTTTTGATGCCTTTTTAAAAGAGCCACTTCTTCAGTCTACAGAAAGTGTCTTGACGTACTGGGAAAGGTCACGTTATAAGTTTCCTCTTTTGTACAAATTATCTACCATCGTATTAGCTGCACCAATGACACAAGTTAGTGTAGAGAGGTTATTTTCTTCACTTAAGTTTGTAGTATCTAAGTACAGATACTCCATGAAAGACGACGTCATTGAAGATTTACTATTCATACGTAGTAATAATATTTTTAATAAGTAGCTTTCAATAGAAAGCTCAAAGTTATTATTCAGAATATTTTTTTTTTAAATGAGACTGTCGAGTACCTCCAAACCGTCCTTATAGCCACCTATAAGGACGGTTTGGAGGTACTCGATGATGATGCACCACTGCATTTATTGTATTTTTATATCCGTAATGATTAGGTACATAAAGAAAAAAAAAAACAATTTTTTTATTAAACCTTGAAGGTTTTATTTTTAATTAAGTAATCATAATTAAACATAGATTAATGTATCGCTTTGAAGTCCGAAATATATAGTTTTTGTACTTAAAATTGTCTTTCATTTATTTATTATATGTATTCCTATACCTTTTCCGTAAATTTAATAATCACTAGTAAATACTTTTATAGTTCACACTTCTTATTATTATTATTGAAAAAAATTTTATTAAAAAATAAATTATTGTAACAGGTTTGTACGAACAAACACAAGTTAAAACGGAACGTTGTTTATTTAAAACACAAAGTAAACAAACTATCGTCTAGTACAGTACAGGGAGCGGGACCCCGTGCGTGTGCTAGCGTAAGACTGGTTCTCAAAGCTGTCCAACCTGAGAGATTGAAGCAGTCCGAGAGCGCAGCGAACACTGCTTGCGCACACGGCGGTGGTCGGCTTTTATAGGCGCTGGCTGGCGAGCGGCGACGGTGGGGCGATCGCGCGCGGGGAGGCCACGCCCAGTATGACGTGTAGATGGTACCGCGGTTCGAGCGCTCGGCTGTTGTAGATATTATTGCTACATTATTTTAATTGATACGAATGTAACAAATCAATCTAGATATGTCTAACTGCCTATGTTATACGTGTCTACATATTATATGGCCCAAAAGTATAGTACAGCTGGTGCCCTGAGACAGATAATCCCTAGAGTCAACATTCCGTCGGTTTAGGTAGTTAACTAAATGTAAACAATCTTGGCATGTCTTTTAATCTAAAGGTTGGCTAAAAATTTTATCTAAAAATGTTTACAATTAGGTATTTACCTAAATCAAAGTTAGGTAATAAACTAAATTTAAATAATCTATGTATGTCTTTTATACGACTTTCTTGAAATAAAAAGACATACCAAGATTGTTTACGTTTAGTTAACTACCTAAACCGACAGGCCTAGACGATTTTCCTTAGTTTAATTTTTAACAGTTGCTGACATATAAGACACCGCTAGTTTTTACCCGCAGCTTCGCCTGCTTACATAAAATATAGCCTATGTCACTCAGGAATAAAGCAGCTATCTATCGGTGTTTTTTGCAATCGGACCAGTTGTTTCAGAGATTACCTCCTACAAATAAAAAAAACATAAAAACAAACTTACCTCTTTATTATATTAGTGTAGAATTTGTGTACACCGATAGCATAGATGCAGGCCACATTTTTTTTTCTCACTTTGCTGGATACATGATTAGACAAACAAAATCATCACCTTTGTCCTCAGATTTAAACACAGAGCAACAAAAAAAGTAATCCCGCGTAATAATATAAGATTTTATAAAATCATTGAAGGCTAAAGCAAAAAAATACATTATTTTTTTTCTTTCAATGCTAGGTATTAAAAAAATAAATCAGTCATAACTCGAAAACTACGAAAAATTGTAGAACATACGTAAAGGTTATTCAGGATTATCTAGGGGTCTTCTATCTCTGGGCTTCAAGTTACCATACTTTGATACCCTGTATATTCTAACATAATAGGAACAAGAAAAAACAAACTTATTTTCTACTCTCTCATAATTTTAAGTAACGACAGCTGATCACCATGAGTCGCATAGATAGTGACTGCACTACCTACTTTAATCGATACCAATCAGTTACGTTATGCTACACTGTAATCGTAGATATTGTACATTTAATTATTTTTCTCTGAATCTGTTAAATCTATTTCACTAGAATGACAATTTCTGATAGTGTCTACAAAATGTAAAATTTTCGTATATACACGTGTCCGCATGCAGGGTTGGATAAACTGTAATTCTCCTTGTAGTAGGCGTGAAAAATTCTCATTTCTCCCATCATTCCCAATACAGTTATTAAATATGACACAGTCTGAACAGGTCTTTTCGGAGGTGCATTCTGTAACCGTTTTAGGTATTTTTTTGGTCTCACTTCCTTGTTCTCACATGTATCTTCTTGCTTTATTTTTTTCGGCATTGTTGTCCGTATTTCAGTTTTAAGTGCCGCGTCTATTTCGAATTGGTTATTCCAGTCACATGTAAATACGTCAGGTGACATGTTTCGCTTTGCTGAAATATAATTAGGTAGGTATATGCTAGGTACGCTTAATATAGAAAAAAATCACAAAATATTCAATGATTATTTTATTGAACTTACCCATTTTGAGGCTAAAGAAAAGGCTTCAGTCAGATTCGCTTTTTTACGATTGCACGTTACGTTGGCAACTTTCACAACTCAGAATAGCAAAGAGAATTAAAAGAATTAAACACGCAAATAGTCGTACGGCACAGTCTTAACGTCGTTGCTGTCTGACACTCTTGCGATTGGACGATAGCGACGGTAACAAAACTAACTCATAACGATAAAATTTACGATAGCGTAGATTTTAACGTTACATATGTTTAACGATAAAATGTGCCAGATATAACGTTAAATAAGGTAACGTTATATATTAGATAACGATATCTGCATCAAAAGGCCGTAACGATACCATATTTTTAACGGTATTTCAAGCCCTGCGATGGAAATACCAGCAGAAGATTCTTCGAGAACCCTGAATTGGCTGCAGAAATCACTGGGATAAGTTATGACTTGATTATTAGATTAAAAGTGATATTAGAAGCCATATCAAGCGGCCATAAGATTGACGTAGCAAAATATGATAAATACGCCATGGAAACTGCGAAACTATATGTTGAGTTATATGGCTGGCATCCTATGACTCCAACGATGCATAAGGTCTTAATTCATGGAGCTTCAATAATAGAAAATTCGTTGTTGCTGATAGGGCAACTTTCGGAAGAAGCTGCTGAGGCCCGCAATAAACATTTTAGGTCTTATCGCCTAAACTTTGCTCGCAAGTTTTCGAGGGAAGAATGCAACTTAGATATTTATCATAGGTTACTATTAACATCCGACCCATTTATTAGTTCCATGAGAAAGACCAAAAAAACCGTTTCAACATTATTTTTGCCTGAGACAATGCAGCTATTAATTCCTGCTGAGCCAAACCGACCAATGGAAATTGATGAAAGTGGTGAAAATTTAAATGTAGATGAATAAGTCTCCAATGTATGATTGATTATTTTTAGTGATTATCTATTTAGCTTATGTAACTTTAATATTGTATAACGAATGTAAAGATCCTTTTAATAATATAATATATTTACTTACTTATTAGAACAAAATAAACTTTGTTTTATTTAATAATACATACCTGTAAGTATTACTAAAACGTAGACAGCTGTCCCTCCTTGGGGAAAGCCGTGAGTATGTCATATGTATTTTCAATATAATATTAAAAAACACTTTGTAATCAACTACGATCTCGAATAAAATATTTTTTGATAAAAAATCACAAGTAGGTGCGCCTAACCACCGTGCACCAACAAATAATTTCGATAAGTTATTCCAAACACCGAATTCTTTTTATGTAACTATTTTGTAATATAAATATCACATAAAATAATTTTGGCCGCCTAAATCCTGAAAAACGATCTATGTGCATCGGAGGTCGAAGTAAAGGCCTTTTTAAATCACGTTCAGTCATGGCAGCAATTTCCATGTCTACGTCTTCTTCAAGCCACTCGCTATCTTCGTCCGATTCCTGCAATGCGATTCACTAACAGACTCATCATAGATGTTAACAACGACGAGTTCACTGATGTTTCATCGTAAATATCGCTTTTAAAAACAACGTTGATAAAAACCGTATTCGCTAAGCTACCTAAGCTCGTCGACGATCTGCCGAACAACGATGATGTGTATGATGTTGGCAGTGTTGCTATGTTTAATCTAGAGTATAATCGAGAAAATCTCGACTAACCTATTTTTAAGTTATTTCGTCATTTTAAATTAATACAAATGCACAGTACGTATGTATAAAACACGTTATATTTATTATGCAACGAATGTTTAATTTATTATATCATTTTAGACTTGGAAAATAATTATTTTTGATTATAGCAATAAAACAAAACCAAATTTTTGACATTTTTATTTGTAGGTTATGTATTTCAAAACTAACAACAGTAACTACTTGATTCGATTCGAACGAAATTCCAAAGTTTTAACTGGTTTTAAGTGGCTAAGTGGACTTTAAAAAAATTGTGCACCCCAACCCATTGGTATTCTACTTATTCTGTGTTTTAGTTTGGTTCTAAACCCATCGAAAGTAAGTATACAGTAACATTTCTATTTAAAGATAGCACAGTTTCTGGAACTACTATATAAGTAACCAAAATATTTATCTTTTAGTGTCTCGCAACGCAGCTCCTTCGTTAGATCAGCTGGAAAAGCTAGTAAGCTTTTTGGAAAAGGAACCATGGTTGGCTATGGGCCATGCTCGTACTGCGAATGCTCGCATTCGCAGTCGTCAGGCATGGTCCAGAATAAAAACAGCCCTGAACAGTGATGGTAGTGGGTGTACGAAAACATCGGAACAGTGGTGTAAGGTTGGTAATTATAAGTATTGTGTGTATATACTGTTGCATTGAGTAGGTAGCCTTCTACGGTATAGTATCTTTTTGCATTGACAGCCCCCTGTGTATGTTTTTTATTACTAGATTAGTATTAACTAGCGGATGTCACACGGTTTTACTCGCGTAGTTCCCGTTCCAGTGGGAATATGGGGATAAAATATATGTTACTATGCCTGTTACTCAGGGTGAATGTAGCTTTCTAATGGTGAAAGAATTTTTGAATTTTGAGTTTATTCATTACAAACATACACACACACTAAAATACAAATCTTTCTTCTTCTTTATAATATTAGTGTAGACTACAGGGTAACTAGCAATTATAAAAGCATTTAAAATCGCAACGGAAAGTTAAACCAAACCGAGCAAATAGGTGTTCTATTTATTTAATACCTCAAATCATAAAATTCTTACTTGTGTTGCAGTACTGGAAGGACAAAAAAGGAGCAGTTAAGAGGAAGTCCAGCTTAATTGCAGCTGCGAGGCGGCGCACTGGTGGTGGCATAGAAGAAGATTTGCCACAACTTAGTGATATTGAATTAAAAATCCAAACCATTATGGGAGGAGAAAGTTTTGGTTGCGGAGATCAGAACTTAGAAATAAATCCTTTTGAGGTTTGTAGTTTTCAAGGCTATAGACCTTTAAAATTTATTGATTTGATTGAAATTAATAAGTAATATAATACTTTTACATTTTTAGGAAGAACCATTGGTTAGAACTGTGGAAAGTGAAGAGTCTCCCAGCATTTTACTTGTAAGTTTTAATTTTTTTTTGTCAGTTTAATGAGTTAACATATAAATAATATTATGTAAACATTCTATTTTCAGAATAGTGTCCCTCCAAATGAGCAGCAGGCTGATCAAATTAATGATCTTATATATGAGCCAGGCCATGAAATGCAATGGGTATAAGATTTGTTTATTCTTTTATTGATGGATTTTTCCACTAAGCATTAGGTAACTACCTATGCTTATTACCTCTCATAATAAGTAACCTCTACACTAAGGTGCTTACACCCATGTTATTTGATCAATACAAGTATATATAATAAATAAAATAGGATCAAACAAACCTATAGTGCTAAATACTGGACATGGTATCACTTTGGGCTGAAAGTGTAATTTTTAAATGTTATGTCGAATAATTAAAAGAACCTAGCAAAACATTCTATTCCAGTCTAATCTTGCTGCTTTTGATGCGGATAGTGTACAAGACAATCTGACACAGATACCACAGCAAGTAGTAATTGAACCAGCACCAGATGCTCATAGTCCAGAAGCTGAAGAAAACAGGGTATGATTTTGGAAAATTATGATTTAAACTATTCTTTATAAACGAAAAAATGATTCAACAACTATAATTATTTTCAAGTTTCGTCTGAACTAACAAGACCTGCGGCACACCCAAATGATGTTTTGGAAAGGGGCACTCAAAGTATGATGCATTCTCTAACCAAATATTTATTATAAAATAATATTAATATGACGACACGATGGGTTAATAAGTTAGGAATAACTATAATAAGTACAATAATTATGTTAATTGCAGCTCCTACTCGGCGTGTGCACATAGAGACAGTACGCGGTCGCCGACGCACTCACCAGCTATCTCCGCGTCAATCTGCAGCGTGCCGGCGACTATTGAGAAGGTCACCTCCGTCACAACGCCGCTCTGAAATGGCTAGCATCACAGAGCGTTTCATAGCCATCGAAGAACGCCGAGCACAAGCAGAACTTTTGATTGCCCAAGCAATTAGTCAGCAAGTGGAGAGCAATCAGGCTATGGTTCAGGCTCTAGATAGAATAAGTAGTGCAATTAGAGATTTCATAAATAAATAAAAAGTTTGCTAAAAGATTGTTTTATTTATTAATTGATTATTTAAAGTACACTATAATTTTTAATAAACAAACTGTCTTAAAACCTGAGTTAGTAATAATTATCTTAAGTCTATTGTTAGTATTTACTTCTATTATTAACTGTTTTGTGCACGCCACAGTCTATCAATTAGACGACCTCTAGCAAGACGTCCATTATCCAAATCACTAATAGAGTTCTGGCTTCCTTGTTGTAGTAACCGGATCACACTTGCTTCTTGTCTCTGTAGATGAGTTGGTAATTCTACTGGAGGAACTCTGGCTTGATTGCAAATGTTATGTAACACACAACAAGCTTTAATAATTTTTCCCACCATCTCTGGATCATAGTGAAGAACACGATGAACCAAAAGGCACCTAAAACGGCCTTTAAGTATGCCAATGGTTCGTTCTGCAGTATTTCTTGCAGTGGCATGCAGATCATTATAGCATTCTTCCCTTGATCCAGGCCCAGGGTTGCTACATGGAACCATCATGTATGGTCTAAGAGCGAAACCGGAGTCCCCTCAAATAAATTAATTTAATTTTATGTTAATGAAAATAACTGAATTTATTATTAATATTTAAATACCCTCGAAAACAGGTACAATTTCTGATGGAAAAAGTAAAGAAACATTTTAAAATACATACCAAGCAGATACACTGTTTCTCCTGTATTATTTAGCTGCTCCAAATGCGTTTTTATGACTGAATTATTAAATACAAAGCTGTCATGTGTTGCACCTCCAAAAGTTACATCCACATGCATTATATTTAAGTCTGGATCATTTATCTTAAAAGGAAAAAAGAAAAGATTAAAATACCTATGGTTTGAAACAGATGTTCCTATTCCTACTTTAAGTTTAATGAAATAAAAAAAAACTTACAATAACAGCATTTCGAGCATGATACCCTTTTCTACAATAATATCTTTCTTCATGTTCTTTGGGCCGAACCATTGATACCAAGGTACCATCAACACAACCAATGGTTCCAGGCATTTTGAACTTTTCATAAAATCTACAAAGATAGATAATTTAAAAAATTAGGTAACATAAAAATAAATTCAATTCAAATAAATTTAATTCATGAAAGAATCTAATTAAGTACCTAGTAAAAATAAAACAAAAGTGTGAAACATAAGAAATACCTACTTTTCTTTGAGAATTTGCCTTTCGTTTGTATTTTGAGGAAATCTTATGTACTTATTAATGATAACTGGGTGGTTGATGGCATCTACTACGGTTCTTATAGCCCTCGAGGCAGATGCTTGCGAGATATAGGTTCTTGCATTCTCACATAATGTTTTTTGGTAACTTCCACTAGCTAAAAATGCGAGAGTGCATAAAATCTGGAATGAGAGTAAGTTTTAGACATTTTCTCACTATAATTATAGTGATTTATTATTGATTTAGTAAGTAGTAATAGGTAGGTACCTTGGTTCGGTTGCAAATTCCTCCTTGACGTTTCGACTTTGCTAAGAATGGTGAAATATCTTCTTCCAATTGTTTAATTAGCTCTTCAGTCAACCTGAATACCTTAATATAGTCTATATCAGTAGTAAGAAGATCCATATTACGTATCACATGTGCCTGACGTCTTTTTTCTATATTATCTCGACGCTTAGCTTCTTCCAACAAAAAAATCATACAGGAAAGACGAACTGCCATCTAAAACATTAAAAATAGGCATAAACGTTTCAGGAATTAAAGTACGGTAAACAAAACAATAATAAGCATTTATAATTTAAAAAATAACTTGTTTTACTCACATTTTAATTGTCTACAACCAAGGAAACATCTACAATTTACAAGCTTTACGCTTTGACAGTTAAAATCGAAGGCGAAGGCGCCGTTGTCGTTGAAGGCGAGGATGTTTTGTGTTTCTGAATACCGTTTTTCATACATTCGGAACCATATTTTAGTTCTATGTCGCGCCGTCGACATCGTTGTGGCGCTACGACCGCGTTGTTTTAACTATAGAATACCGTTATGTTTTCATCAGATGTTTCAACGATGATTTCTTGGTTGTAAAGATGTTTTGCCTTAGTGAATCGCACTCCTGATACTGAACTACAGCCTCATCATTTTCTTCATCGGAATCATCTTGCAGCACTTTTTTAACAATTTTCTTTCGTTTGATATCCCTCTGTCTAGTGGTCTTGGCTTTAGCTAACTCGATCATGGTTTTTTCGGGAGTATCGGTAGCTATCATACTTCGACCTAATTTTCTAGGTTTTCGAATTGATTTTCTTGGCCCGGCTTTAATTGGATCTCGGAATACGAACGGCGATATGAAACTAACATTATTTGTGCTGATCAAACTAAGCGGAACGTGACTTTTTTCAGGAGTTTTAGGCGTAATGGCTGGAGAACTTGGATGTTCCAGTAATGCAGACATATAAGAGGTCCCGGGTGTTACTTCTGGTTCAATTTGTAAAACTGTTCTTGCAAAGTCATCTTGGCTCACAGAGTCAAGTATTGAAGGTGAACCTTCCCTTTCCGCATTTATCTGCAATGTAGTTGACTGACCGGAAGTGTCACCGTCTTCGTTTGCTGGAATATGGATAGTTGTTGCATCGACAGGCACAAGATCTTCGTCACTTTTTGAACACACAGTGTCATCCGATTGCACTCTTTGAATTCGCTGCACGGCATTAGCATAAGCTTCATCTCTAATGTGAGTTTGGTCTGTTCCAGCAACGACACTTGACATCACGATCTGACTTGGCCTTTGTTCTTCATCGTCAGGATACGGGCGATCAGTTACGGAACTTGGCATAAAATCATCGTCAGTAAATAAATTGCGGTCAAACGGATAAATTCCACACTTCTTGAATGAGTTGATTATGTTTACAGGCGTCATTACTTTAAGGAAAGCAACACCCACGATTTCACCTATTTCATATATAGTAATAGGTTTGCCCGGGTTTCGCAGCATCCACGAGTCAATGGCTGCATTGTAGTAAGATTTAAATGGTCCATATATACCGACATCAAGTGGTTGTAACTTTGCGGAAGTGTGTGGGTGTAAGGTCAAAATATGAACACCCGAAGTCTTCGCTAAGTCCAAAGCATTCAATGATAAATGGGACTCATGATTGTCTAATATAAGTAAAGTAGGGTTTTCTACTGTAGAATTGGTATTCTTGATGAAATGTTTTATGACGTCTGGAAATATATCGGTGTTCATCCATCCACTAGGCGCAGCCAGCCCCAATGTTCCTGGAGGAGTGTTCTTCGTCATGTAAGATTTAAAATTTTTTCGCGGAAATACCATAACGGGAGGAAGTGCTATTCCTCCTGCACTTATTATGCAACACGTAGTGACTAATGTGCCACGTTCTCCGCTAGTTACTTTACCAACGTTTCGGCGGCCTTTTGGTGCAATGACACGCTGCGGTTTTTGAACTGTAGTGGTCGATGTTTCATCCAGGTTAAAGATACGAGTTCCATCGTTGAAAGCGGGAAACCCCTGCAATAAACTTTCTAGATTTTTATAAAAAATCTCCACATTAGTTCGGTTGAAGGCCGTGGCTCTTGCAAGACTGCATGGCTCGGGCTTCCGCAAACTGAGGTCTTTGTGCCTTTGCCTGAATTTCCTGAACCATTCCTTTCCAGCTATTTTATTGTTCACCCAATTATCAGGCATCTTTATATTATTTTTTTCCGCCATTTGGTAGGCTACTCTCCTGCACTCTTTTTCCGACAACCCGTAAAATATTGAGGAACAATATTTATAATATTCTTTAAGGCTTTCTTCTTGTTTATTATCAAAAACTTTTCTTACTTCATAATTAGGGATTAAGCGCATTGTTTCCACAGACCCAAAACTTTTAAATTTATTAAAATAACGCCTTAAAGTTGTAAAAGGTATATTGAAGATCTTAGAAGCTTTCCTAACACTCATTCCGCCCTGAATGCTATGAAGAGCTTGCTTCATACTTTCTTCCGAATGATTCCCGATGGTGCGAGGCTTTTCTGGACGAGGCATTCTGAAATAAGAATATGTTTTTGAATTTAATTCATTACCAAAAACATTGCAACATACATACACACATCAACACGGTCTAGGGATATTTCATACTCAATTAAATAACTCGAAAAGTACTGGCCGCATTGGAATCTTTTATACACCGATTTGTTTGTAATTTATCTCAGACTAATTCCAAATTTAAATTTTTGAAAATTCTTTTGTTTCGGTGGCAAAAAATGTCTTGATGTATAGGAGAGGGAATTTTCATTTGTGCGAAATTTAGAAAACAATACGAATTACGTTTAGTTACAGTTTTTTTTCATTTTTAAACGAAAGATAAAGTTAAAATTGAGGTATTGTAGCCATGCAACGCCGACATTTGACGAGGGCGGAGATGTTACGAGCTGTGGGAATGCTGGAAGCTGGATCTGTTCAGCGTAATGTTGCTGAGGCCATAGGGACCCAAAAAAGGTAATTTCAAGATTGTGGACACGCTATCGTGCCACAGGTGAAGTAGCGGAGAGGCACCGGGGGCCAAGTCGCATCACTACCCCCAGACAAGACCGATTTTTGCAAATTACTGCGCGAGCACAACCAAATGCAACGGCGACTCAATTGGTCCAAAGGCTGCGAGTGGAACACCAAGTACTTGTGAGTGACCAAACTGTAAGAAGGCGACTGCATGAAAGCAATCTACGCTCTCGTAGACCACTCCGGGTCCCACCTTTACGGAGAGGCAATCGTGGACGACGATTAGAATGGGTTCGGAACCACGTGGACTGGGGCCGTGAGCAATGGTCCAATGTGCTGTTCACGGATGAATCCAGGTTCGGCTTCCATCCAGATTCACGAAGGATGCGTGACACATAAGTAAATAAGTAGCTTAATTTTAATTTACTGTTTATTTTATTACCTCATTATATTTTTTAAGAGTTCACCTATATTACTACACGTTCGAATTTTAATTTTATTATGTAACCTGTCTTGGAAGGCGCTGGTGTCTGTGATACAATGATTTTTTTTCATTAGTACAGGCACCAACGATACACTTTTTTCTGTAATGCTCATTTTTACTTGGAACATTGTTTTTGTGAACCTTAAATGTGTTTTTCTGAAATAAATTTATTATTATTATTATTATTATTGTTTGGCGAGTTCCTGGACGATGGAGCCGTCTCCAGAACCCTCAGGAAGTTCACCCATACCAAGGAGGAACAATTATGGTTTGGGCAGGAATTCGTCTTGGAGGACGGACGGATCTCGTTTGGGTGCGGGGCAATATGACGGCAGAACGATACGTCCAACAGGTGCTGGGGCCCGTAATCTTGCCCCACAGAACACAAATGGGGCAAGATTTCCTGCTCATGCACGACAATGCCCGGGCACACACGGCGAGAACGGTAGCAGCTTGGTTACATACACATAATGTTAGGGCCTTAGACTGGCCTGCTCAATCGCCAGATCTAAATCCCATTGAGCATGCGTGGGATATGCTGCAAAGAAGAGCTCTGAAGGAAGTTCCTGAAAATCTGGCTACAGAAGATCAACTTTTTGTGCACCTCAGAAGGACATGGGACAATATTCCGCAGCAAGACATTGACAACCTTGTTCTGAGCATGCCGAATCGTTGCCGATGTGTTATGAACATCATGGGCGCTTTCTCAGACTACTAACTTCAAGTTTATAAACACAAATTAAATGATTTTTCTATTTTTTTCAGTTTTTACTCGCAAATTAAAAGTTCATTCATATACGATTTCCGTCTATGCTTCATTTTTTTCCATAAAATCCTGAAATTTTAATCTAAGTACCTTAACCATTATTAAAAAATGATAGAATATTAAATAACGTATCTTTTAAATATATACATGTCATATAAATAATTAACACATTGATAGTAATTGGCTTTTTTCAAAATATCCCTAGACCGTGTTGATGTGTGTACTTTCAGTACTGATTTGAGAATCTGTATTTTAATCAAAATATTACAAAAAAAACCAGTTTAGTACACAGTGGCTCATGATCCACTGTGTACTTACGTGATCTGAGCCGATGTGGACGTTGCCGACATTTTGAATACAAACTACCACAAAAAAAAGCTAACCTATATTTCGAGAGGAATAGAACAGGAAAACATTCTTAAATAAGTACAAACTACAATGGAAATGTAAAAATATTCAAATACCATACTAGACACGTGTTGGAACCTTGGAACAAAAGAAAACTTACCTTATTTTTTATTTTTTTTGTCACAACCAAAATTTTCTTTGCACACAAATACCACGCGTCGTACGCGCTTCCCGACTGGTTTCGACGAGTTCATGTACCGACGGCTACATTGGGTGAAAGAGACAGATATATATCTCTGGTAGTTTCTTAGATTCTTAGGCAGGCCGCATACGTCCGGTTTCCTGATTCGGAATTCAGTTTCGGAATTCAGATTCGGAGACCCCGAATGCACGCATTTCATACAAAATGTTCTCTCCAGCGCACACGTACTTAAATTTTCCGTCCGGGTTTCAGAACGGAAAATTTAAGCACGTGTGCGCTAGTGAGAACATTTTGTATGAAATGCTTGCATTCAGGTTTCCGAATCTGAATTCCGAAACTGAATTCCGAATCAGGAAACCGGACGTTTGCGCCCAGCCTTAAACTGAGCCACTGTTTCTGGTATAACCACTGTAGAACAAGTGACCCTAACTATTTTCAGCGACAAGTTTTTGCATTACACATGCATACATATAAACTATTTTACAGTCTCTTGAAACCTTACTACTATAATTTGTTTCTCTGAAGTATAAAGTATTAAAAACCTCAGTCATTGAATATTTTAGTTAATGTTCACACTAAGCCAAAGTACCCTAACAAACTGAGCAATTCCCTTTCCGGTGTTCTCGTCGCCGCCGCCGTAGGAAAGCCCTGTCATCAAGGTCATCTTGAATTCTTGAGTGTTTGTTGTTGATGTGTCATTGGGTGTTGTTTTACTTTTAACTGTTTTATAATTATAAATAAAGAGCATGAAGTCGTCGAGAAAACGAGCTATTAAAAGACAACAGGAGCTTCTCGTGGAGCGGCTCCATAATAATCGGTTAATGGCCAGAGGTAAGAAATACAACTGAACCTGTTAGTTCATTGGTAATTCTTTAGCGATGACATAAACAGCGAAAGAAAATTTTAGAGCATCAATATTAATTATCAGTTTATTGTCTTGTATGTTAATTATCCTATTATTAGTAGTTCTTATTTTTTTTTAGAAAATCAAGCTGATTCTGAAGTGATGGAGTTTTAGGCTAACGTGAGTAGCGAGCTGAACCAACTGGACTGCAGCAGGACTGTAGAGCAGTGGCAACATGTAAGTGGTTTACGTCAGATAAAATTTGAAACTGGTTTGCATAATTTTCATTGTCTTTTCTAAACTAATTTAATTTCAACAGATTTGGAATGTGTGGGTGCAGAAAGTCAAGACAAAGGCAAGAAAAGTCCGAGACTCCATCAGGGCCACAGGTGGAGGACCGGCAGGGGCAGATCTCAATGATATTGAGAATAAAATTCTTGATATCATTGGGTCTGCTTCTGTCGATGGTTTTGCCTCCTTGGAAATGGTAATTTATTTTAGTATTCATGGTATTGGTATTTTTGTGGCTGAAAGACAATTTTTATAAATACATTACTAAGACCTGTTACGGCCCCGCCACCGCCAGATGGCGCACGGCAGGACTTTTCGCGTCCATGCCTGCGGAGCCATACCGCATCTCCACTTCGCGCTGCCAGGGGGCCAGTGGTCGTCGTCTCGCCTTCATCGGAGACGTCACGTCATCGTCATATTATTAATTAAAGTAAAATAGATTACAGATTCATGAAACAATCAGTCCATTTATTTCGAAGCATAACACAGCGGCAACAGCCGATACAGACTGGTATTCAGAAAACTTATTTTAATCTTTCCAGCACTGATAAATAAGACAATTAGTTATCTTATTTTATTGGAGCACTGGTGCTCACGTGATAACCAACCCGTGTCAACCGTGGTGTGTGAATTAACTGTTTATTTTTTTTTTTCAGGGAATGCCTCTCTCGTCCCCACTGCCTATGTCACCTGCCCCACACCAAAATATGTCGCCCTCTCTACAGCCAGTACTTGAAGAGCAGCCGGTGGAAACCGACGGTGGGACTCCTGCAATACCACTACGGCGTGCAAGCAGTCGTCGAAGACTGCCGAGGACTCCCCGCCCGCCAGTGCACCACAATTTGGTACAAGCACTTAATGAGAATAGCCGGTTACTCCGGGAGAGCATTGTCCAGGCAGCAGAAATTTGGCTGCTGCCATTCGCTCTTCCGGCATTACATTTTTGGTGCAAAATGCCCAAGACACTGACCTCTATAAAATAACGCTGGACTGGCTATCCCATACAAAATGACAGCTATTTGCTGTGCCGATTCAAAGCGCCCCCAGTGACAGACGTGAGCGTTCTGGGAACTAATAAGATTGCAAATGGCCGTTGTTTGTTGATTTTACGCTAAGTGTCTCTGCGGAATAAAAAGTTTTCTAAAGTGTTTACTGTGATTGTGATATAAATTAAAGTGTTATAATAGTGACAGTGATTGTATCATAGCTTGTATTGTTCGTCCAACATGAAATCGTGTGTATATTGTAAAACACGATACGAAAAGGGCAGTGGCGTCACTTTTCACAAGTAAGTGAATCTAAAACATAAATACTTATTAGAAAACCGCTTAAAACAGTGTATTCTTACAATAATAAACGTAAACTATTCGAGTTTACGGGATTTTACAAACATTTTTATAACCAATAACTTTTGTTAGGGATGTCAAAATTCATATCGATACTTTCGTAATATTATGATGTAAAACAAAAGTCATGCTCATCCATAGAACTATTATTACTCTAGCGTATAGAACCGACGCCGCAAACCAGATTTTTGCGCCATGCTTTGTTGCCGACCGGCAACAACTCATTTTAGTCACTTGCATACGCTCGTCGCGGACGCTTGCCGAAATTGTGCCTAAGTAAAATGCCGTCTTGCGTGTTAAAAACGTGTAAAAATCAATCGACTGCGAAAAAAAAAGAAAGTGGAGTGACTTATCATCGGTAAGTAAGCAAATAATCCACTAAAACCTTTGATTTATTATTTTCTATAATTTTTTTCTAATGCACCCGACATTTTGTATTCAAGTCATAGATTATGGAAACTGAACCGTACAGATGGGACACGTAGGTACTAACTATAGAATGAAATGAACAATATGACTTGGGTATCTTCAACTAGTATTTATTTTTATAATTTTGTCTGTGCCGCCTATCTGTCATGGTTCTATATACATATAAGGTGTAACAAAATTAATTGCAAATATTTTAAGAGGTCAAATAATATGGCAGAGCTGATTTGTTTTCGCTATGTCAGGGTTGGTCCCATAGTAATAGTTGTTCATAAATATGAGTACAATTACCCCTTAAAATATTTGGTATTAATTTTTGTCACCGTATAGAATAACCTGATAATAAACATAAAAAGCCATTTTTAAAGTTCACATAACATGATTTAATGCAACGCCTATACTATGTAGTTTTCATTGAAAATAAGATGTTCCCGGATGTATTGCAATGCCACAAAAAGTAAAAGCTGTGTACAAAACTACCACAACTACTACACCTACCACTAACTACGACTACCACCACTTCTACTACTACCACCACTTCTACTACTACCACCACTTCTACTACTACCACTACCACTACTACTACCGCAACAAAATTTTCTTTTAGGTTTCCTCGTCCTGGTCATGATAAAAGAGAAGCATGGATAAGATTTGTCCAGAAAAATCGCAACGAAGATTCATGGTTACCGAGCGACCATACTCTTATATGTTCAGATCATTTCAAATATGAAGATAAATACTTTACAAAAACAGGTCGACTTTATCTCAAGAAATGCGCAGTACCATACGCCGCCGGTCGCGATTCAAAATCAGGTACATCAGAATTGGTGGAGCCAATATCTGAAACAGTGAGTGATTCGGAATCAATCTTCGATACTCCTCGCGAAATAGCGTTAAAAAGAAAACTAATAAAAGAAATTAAAGCTAAAAAAGTACTTGCAGAAAAAATTAACAAGATACAGCGTCAAAACAGGTACTTAAAGAAAAAATGTAAATCTTACAAATTGATGGTCAAGGATATGAAAAATAAGTTTGGTTTAGATGTACAAACGGAAAACGACCTAATGAATAGAGCTGAACTGGTAGAGCTTCACAAATCATTAATAAAAAAAACGAAACAAAACAGGCGTTCTTTGTTGTATACCGCACCACTACGAAAGTTTGCACTAACTTTGCACTATTATTCTCCAGCAGCATACAAATATTTTAGAGAAACTTATAATAAAGCTCTTCCGCATACCAGAACCATTTGCAGGTGGTACTCAGGGGTAAATGCTGAACCGGGCTTTACCGAAGAAGCTTTTGAAGTTTTAAAAAAGAAAAGCCAGTTGAACGAAAAGCCTGTTTTATGTTCTTTGGTGTTCGACGAGATGGCAATAAGAAGTCAAAAGTTATTTAATAAAAAACGCAAACTCGGTGCAGTCAACTTTGGTGCAGGTCCAGTAATAGGTGAAGATGAGGACACCACGGCAACTCAAGCTTTAGTATTCATGCTAGTATCTTTGAATGAAAGTTGGAAATTGCCAGTTGGATATTTTTTAATATCTGGTATTAATGCAGAAAGAAAATCAAATTTAATTAAAATTTGCTTGGAAAAGTGTAATGAAGTTGGCGTGACTGTTACAAATCTGACGTTCGATGGTTGTGCTACAAATCTAAAGGCAGCTGAAATTTTAGGATGTCAATTGACTAATTTAAATAATATAAAGACTCACTTTCCCCATCCTTCCACGTCAGAAAGTGTGCATATTTTTGGACCCCTGCCATGTAGTAAAATTAATAAGGAACACATTTGAACGAAAACGGGTGATATTTGATGGAAATAATGGAGAAATAAAGTGGCAACTGTTAATCAATTTGAACAAGCTCCAGCAAAATGAAGGACTTCAGTTTGCTAATAAATTGACACCCCGTCATATTTCCTTCCGTAACCAGATAATGAAAGTGAAACTCGCTACGCAGTTGCTAAGTATGAGCGTGGCGAAAGCATTAACTCTTTGTGATGAAATTTTAAAATCAAGCAAATTTAAAGATTCTTCTGCCACTGTTAATTTCATAACTGTGATGAATAACTTTTTTGACGTCATGAATTCAAGAAAATTCCATTTCTATGGTTTTAAACGTCCTATAGATAAAAAAAACAAATCGGAAATTTTTGCGTTCCTAAATGAAGTCAAGTCATATATACTTCAGTTAAAGTATCAAATGAAATCCAAAAGAATTATCAAAAGAAAAAACCGGCAACCTAGAATTGTACTAAATATTGCAAAAAAGAAAATTGTGGAGTCTTCAAACAAAACAGGATTTGTTGGAGCTATTATATGCATTGAATCAATGAAGACATTGTATAATTATTTAGTGGAAGAAAAAAAACTTATTAGTAGGGTATAATTGGGGGTTCTGGATCACTTACTCTCGCTTCGCTCGAGTGCGTAATCCAGAAGCCCCCAATTATACCCTACTGATACAAGTTATCGATTACTTAATATTATATAGGTACCTATATATTATAATTTAAACAACAATACCGTCAAATTTGACCGATGCCATGCATCGCTACTCTTACTAATTTATTAGTGTGTAGCACGGGAACGTGTTTAAACTTGTCCTCCCCGACCGTCATCGAAGTTGCCTCATCAGCCTGCACGCGTCAAGTTGCGGGCACGCTTCAGACAAGACGGCTCGTGTAAACGTGTAAGATACTCAAATAATGTCGGTGAGTATGATTATTTTACTTTGATAATGTTATGTTAATATTACTAAATTATTATATTTTATATAAATTATTTATTTATATTTTCTTTTTGTTTCAGGATTCTGAGGAACTTTTTAATTTTATCCCATATTCGCAAAATGAACCAAAGAAGCCCGAAAAACTCAATTTAAAGAGAAAGGGGGAATTTTCATCACCCCATCAAAAGCGCAAGAAGATTCCAGCATACTCATATACCAAAACAAAAGCTGGAAACATATCTCCGTTATCAAGGACAATCAAAATTGAAATTTATCAAACTGTTAATCAGCCTAAAAAACCATGCAAGTGCAGCGCAGACCAATGTGTGCAATATGTCGTTAATAATATTACTAGTAGCGATGTTTATTTAGATATAGAAAAAATAATTGAAAAAATTCATAAAAATATGCAACAAGACTCTTAGTTGATAAGTGTAGATGTAAGTTCTTAACTATATTTTAATTGTAATAAACATTATAATGTGTGTCTATATCATATAAATCTACATAACTTATAAGTATAATAAAATTGTAACGTTTAAATGAATAAAATAAAAAATATGTGTAAAATAAAAAGTAAACCTAAGTCTAAAAATAAAATAGCTAAAATAAGGAAGAAAGAAAGAAAAAGAAAATACTTTTCATTGCATGCTTATGATACATTCAAACAAAGTGGTCAAACTGTATAAAATTGAGACATGATGGGAAGAAAATGCAAAATAAATTAAAAGAAAATTAAAAAAGTTGCAGAAAAATCTTGCAATAGTTTTTTTTGTTTTCTAGTTGAATTTCCAAACATATTCGAAATAATTTGTTATGATATTTTTATTTTAATACAAAAATACCTACACATAATGTAGATAATCTGTTATTTCTTAGAAGATTTATTAATATATTTAAAAATTAAAATTGTTTGTTTCATTTACCAAAGTTCAATATTCACGCAGCCTGATTCTGTAATATCAAATAAGAGTTGCATAAGGGAATATCACTTTGAAATCCATTGACATCTCTTTCTATTAACATTAAAATGAACAGGATAGCTATATCTAACACAGCCTTTATGACTTGAGACTTTACAGAATAAGCCAGCATTTCTGTATACATAGCAAATAACTAGCGGAGATCTCATTTTATTGGTTTTCGTATATATTTGTTTCTATTCCACCAAAGCTATTTGACATATCACTCCTTTTAAGATTTTCGTCTCCAGTTGCATTAGAAAACTCGAATAAGGATAAAGTGCTGTGAGAGCACTTTCCTTAACGAGAGTATTCGGAAGCATTCACAGGGCGATTTCATTACGAGAAATGATTAAAATAAAATCTACTTTAAGTGCTCCGGTAATAGAGATGAAATTCTATTAACAAATATAGTTTGAATTATAATTTTCATGTAATTATTTTTGGAAAGTAACATTATGACTGCGGCTTTATAATTTAGGTCTATAAAAATACATAAGCATCTGAGATTATTCTTTACATTTTGTCATTGTTGCGCTGAAAAGCATTTCACTGAGGTATCGTGATTATTTTTAGTTGAATGTGTTGCACTACAAGTGTTGCAGAAAAAGTATGTGAGTATTATATTTTACTTATGTACCTACTTGCGCTGTATTTTTAGTTTCATATTATTAATTAATCCTACTAATATTATAAATGTGAAAGTTTGTTTGTTTGTTTGTCTGTTACTCCTTCACGTTAAAACTGCTGAACCTATTTTCATAAAATTTGGCACACACCCACCCATAGAGGTTAACTTGGATTAACACACAGGCGCGGGAAGTAGTTCCTTCGGGATGTAGGTGAAACCGTGGGGAAACAGCTAGTATTAATATAATTCTATCGAATGCTTATTTTCATTTGATTGGTATAACATACAAGACCTGAGATTGATTTCTAAGTAATTTAAAGTATTCTTTGAGATTGTTAAAATTTTATTCCCTATTCGATATTCGAAACATTCATGTGAAAAGAAATTCTAACAGGAAACCTTTCGTATACTGCTGTTGTTTCATGTTGTTAGGAATGTTGGTATAACAAAAATATTTATTGCATTTTAATTATGTCTTCAGGGCTCAGTCGACGAATAATCCTTTTTGGGTTGAAGAAGACGACTCCACCCCTCCAATATCTCGAGCAACTAAAGAAAAAATAAGCGGAGGCTCGAAAAAAAAAGTTGTGAAGAGAGACAAAAAAGTGTCTCAAAAAAAGAAGACTTTGCTTTCTAAAAACCCATTCGCTTCAGAAACAGAGTCTGATAGCGACGGACAGCAAATTGTTGCAACATCAGCTCCAAAAAGAAAGCGGAATATCACCGCTTCAGATTCTGAGGTAAGGTATTTTTTCAAACGTATTAAAACATTTCATTGATTAAACATTCATGAACTATAATATTTAGTGTTTTAATGGGTGATTTTATCCATTAAAATTATACTTGTTTGTGAACATAAGAGTTTATATAAACTTTCTAATAGATATCTATAATTAAAGTAGTAATAGATTAAACAACGTAGAAGTCTAAAAAGTTTCTATTTTTAATTACTTGCCTTCACGCTTATTGTTTTAATTAAAACTAGTTATTTTTATGTATTTCAGGATGAATCGTCTCGGCCGCTGATTCGTGCTGCTACCCTAAAGAGCTGCTTCACTCAGCGAGTAGCTACTGGCTACACCTTCCAGTCAGATCCAGGAAGGGTAGGAAAGTATTATTTTGAATTAAGAGTCTATAATACTGACGAAGTGGAAAAACTTGCGCCAAACGAGCGTTGGAAACATTCTTTTGTAACTTTAAAATTATCGACTGATAAAGATAATGCTGTGTGGAAGGCTTTAACACACCTTGTAAATACCGGAAGGGCTGAATTTAAAGAAATCCAGCCTGTTCTGTACAGTAAACCTTCCTAGATTTAATATTAAAAAAAAAACAATTGTTTTTTTAATATTTACTTTTCGTACCCTGTATATAGGTACAACTTATGCGCTCTTTTGTGCAAGTTTTTTTTTTTAATTTGCGAATAACTATAATATAAATCTGTTTAATCTTTTTAATTATAAATTTGTTTAATCTCGTTTATGGAAACATATACAGTCTTTATAAAAAAATTGAGATTATTTAGACACTCTCATTTCGCACATTTTGTATTGCAAAATTTTAAATAAATAATTATTTTATATTACATATGTACTTTTTCAGAGGTTCAAACTAAGAAAATTTTCAGAGGTTCAAACTAAAAAATTAAAAAACTGAGAAAACTGAGAATTTTAAAAACCTGAAATAAGAAATTAAAAAACTGAGAAAACTGAGAAACTTGATCTGAGAATTTTAAAAACCTGAAATAAGAAATTAAAACTGAGAAATTTAAAAACCCGAAATAAGAAATTCTAAAATTAAAATCTGATATTATATACATATATAATTAAAACCTGAGAAATAATAAAATTAGTATTAGCCAATTGTTAATGAACATGTTTTTTTGTAAAGACTGTAATATTTATGTTTCAAAATTATCAGCACATAGTAGAACAAATATTCATAAATCTAATGTATTGCTCTGCTCCGAATTCGATAATATTCAAATTATTGCCACTGCCTTTAAGAATAGAATCATAAGTTACAAAGTGAATCCAATTAAACCCAGTGACATAACAATAACTCCAGAAATATTTTTAAATCAAGTTTCAAAATCTGTATGTAAAATTATCAATCTTATGATTCAAAAACATAAAGCAATTAAAGTCAATTTTGAATTATTTGTTTCATACATTTTGCCAAAAAATAATGAAAGCTCTATGAAATCTTTCAACACCAAATATATGATAGCAGTTCCGAATACAAATATTCCTGACATCTATTTTCAATGCTCTGAAAAATTAATATCTAAATGTTTAGAATTTGAACTTGCCGAATCTGGGTGGACTATTAATTTTATAAGCCATTTGGAAATAAACATAAACAAATACAATCCTTTGAGAGCTGGCACTTACTTAGAATTGCCTACTGTTATAAAAAACACAAAGTCATGTTTGAATATACGTAACAATGACAATCATTGTTTTTTGTGGTGTATTATTGCCCACATGTTTCCTAAAAAATTGAACGCTAATAGAATGCAATCGTACCCACACTATACGTTTCTTTTAAACATAAATGATATGTCTTTTCCACCAAGTTTCGATGATATTAAAATCTTTGAGAAAAATAATCCTTCTATAAGTGTAAATGTATATGGTCTTGAAGCTAGTAATCATGTAACAGGTCCATTATATTTGACAAGTGAACGAAAGCTTATACATGTCAATTTGTTGTACATAACTAAAGGTGATAAAGCCCATTTTTGTTTAATAAAAAATTTTGGTCGCCTTGTGCATCGACAATTAACCAAACATAAATCTAAACTATTTTTATGTGATGAGTGTTTTTTGTATCATGATGATGAAGATAAATTATTAAATCACAACTGTAGCAAAATAAAAACAGTTTTGCCTGATGAACATAGCAAATTACAATTTTCAAACTTTGAGAGAACGCAAAGAATCCCAATTGTAATATACGGAGATTTTGAAAGTTTGCTTTGCAATTACTCAGACAAAAATAAATCGCTTTTTACTGAATCTGTGCAGGCACATCAAGCATCATCGTATGCTTATTATATTTGTTGCAAGTCCAAACCTGAATTAAATAATCTTGTTAGTTATAGAGGCCCAAACTGCGCGCAAAAGTTTGTTGAAACCATTACAAATGATGTAAAAAGGCTGTACAAAATTTTGCAAAATAAACAGTCAATGATACCTCTTACTTCTGATGAGTTAAATTCATTCAAAATAGCTGATTTATGTCACATATGTAAAACCAAGTTTACACAAACTGATAAAAAAGTTAAAGATCATGATCATTTCACCGGTAAATATAGAGGTGCTGCACACAATGCTTGTAATTTGAATTTAAAACAGTGTCAATACATACCTATAATTTTTCACAATTTATCTGGATATGATTGCCATTTATTTATAAAAGAGCTGTCGGATATAATTGGCAAAATTACTTTAATTCCTAAGTCAAAAGAAAAGTACATATCTTTTACAAAAATCATACCCATCGATAATAAAACTACAGTTCAATTAAAATTTATTGATTCTTTTAACTTTTTAAGCACTAGTTTAGATAAATTGGTAAAAATGTTACACGCAGATGATTTTCAACACATGCGCTTGTTTTTTAATCATGATCGTTTATTCAATTTAGCATGTAGAAAAGGTGTATATTGTTATGACTATGTAGACAGATGGGAAAAATATGATGAAACCCAGCTGCCTGCAAAGTCAAAATTTTTCAATAAACTAACGGGAGAAAATATTTCAACTGAAGATTATCAGCATGCTTTAAACATATGGCAAACTTTTAAAATAAAAAATTTAGGAGAGTACACAGACCTTTATTTAAAATGTGATGTACTGTTATTATGTGATATTTTTGAGAAGTTTCGAGAAATGAGTTTATTTTATTACAATTTAGACCCATGTTATTATGTTTCATCACCATCGTTAAGTTGGGATGCTATGCTGTTGTACACTAAAGTTCAGCTTGATTTAATATCTGACGTAGAAATGTACCAAATGATAGAAAATGGAATTCGCGGAGGTCTTGCCCAATGCTCATTAAGATATGCCAAAGCTAATAACAAATATCAATCATCGTATAATAAGAACGAGGCAAGCTCATACCTTATTTATCTTGACTGTGTGAATTTATATGGCTTTGCAATGATGCAAAAACTTCCAATGCGTAACTTCCGATTTCTTAACGATAATGAAATAAATAAATTCGATATAAATGTCGTAAACAAAAACGGTGATGAGGGATACATTTTGGAGGTAGATTTATATTACCCACCTAACATTCATAATGCTCATTCGGATCTTCCCTTTGCTGCCGAAAAATATTCACCTATGCAAAACAAATGTAAAAAGTTAATTGCAAATTTGTATAACAAACATCGTTTTGTTATCCATTATATGCATTTGCAAGAGTGTTTAGAAAATGGTTTAATATTGTTAAAAATATACAGAATATTATCATTTTATCAAGATAACTTTTTAAAACCATATATTTTATTAAATACTTCTCTCAGGCAAAAAGCTAAATCTGATTTTGAAAAAGATTTTTTTAAGAAACAAAACAATTCTATTTTTGGAAAAACAATTGAAAACAAGCGGAAACAAGTTGATGTTAGGCTTGTAAAATTATGGAAAGATAAGTTAAATACAACCAACAAATTGCATGGTGCTGAAAGGTATATTAGCGCACCGCATTTCAAGGACTTGTCAATTTTTTCGGAAAGTTTAGTAGCTATTCAATTGAATAAAACAAAAGTTATATTAGACCGCCCTATTTATATTGGATTTTCTATTCTTGAAATTTCTAAAACGCATTTATATAATTTTCATTATTCTGTAATTAAAAAAATATATGGAAATAATGTTATTTTATGTTACACTGATACTGACAGCTTACTTTATTTGGTAAAAACTGAAGATTTTTATGAAGATATGAAAAACAATATTCGTTATTTTGACACGAGCAATTTTGAGGATAACAATATGTATGGATTACCTAAAGCTAATATGAAAATACCAGGTTATTTCAAAGACGAATTGGGTGGAGAGATTATTTCAGAATTTGTAGGTTTGCGAGCTAAGTTGTATTGTATACGCACGGAAAATAAAACTATAAAGAAAGCAAAGGGAATAACAAAGTCGGTAACAAAAAAATTGGATATTGAAAAATATAAAAGAGCATTAATGTCAAATGATAACCTTCGAGATGATATGTATGTTATAAGATCAAAAAATCATCAAGTTTTTACACAAAAGTTAAATAAGCTCATTCTTAACAGTGATGATGACAAAAGGCAAAGGATTGAAGGTTGTTTTAACACTTTACCTTGGGGGCATTATAGTTCAATACTTTAGTACATGTGTCTATTTGTTCTACTAAGTTGAATACAATTGAATTAAATGTGTAATGTAATAAGGATATAATAAGGAGAAATGTAATAAGGATATAATTTTATAAAATGTATCTAATCAATAAATGTGTACTTTGTATTTAAAATATCTAATCAATAAATGTGTACTCTGTATTTAAAATGTCTAATCAATAAATGTGTACTCTGTATTTATTCGTTTATTTTTCCCTTTCCGAAGGATTTCCCTCTTTTAAACAATGTGTATAGATTATTATCATGAATAACATTAGTATAATTATACTTTTGACATAATTATATACACTGTTTGCACATTGTTTATTAATAAGAGGTATCATCTAGTAATTAATTAATCAGGTAATTCAAAACACAGTTTGCAGAATCTATTTTGTTTTATTAGGTCACACTAAATTAAAAAAAATAAGATTCACAGCCTCAGAAATAAGATTCACAATCAATTTCACAAATTAATTTTTTTCACTATTTTATCAATCAAATATTCAGTTTCATTCATTATTTCATCACAATTGTTTCTGACTAGGTACTGAACACTTACACGAGCACTGTCATTTTCACTGCAGCTCATTCCGGAAGCATTGTCACTCATGTCATGAATAGTTATATTTATCAAATGATGAGCTTTTCCTGGCTCTTTCCGAATAATATAAGATGAATTATCTGATATAATAGTTTTTGAATAAAATTGAGATTTCTTACTTTTTTTCATATTTGCAGACCTCCTTTTTTTCTCTTTTATTTTTTCTGTTGGATGTTTTTGTGACACAGTTTTGATAACTGGAATATTGGAGGTATTCAGATCTTGAGTAAAATAAAATGATTTAACAACAGCATCGTTATCCACAAGATAAGGATCACTCAGTTTCTGTAAAGAGAATGAAATAAAGTATAAATATGACAGCGATACAATAATACTATTTTTGACACATTCTTGTGTCAAAAATAGTATTTAATATTTAATAGCATTTATTATTGTTGAATGTCAAAAATCATTGTAGGTATCTAAAAAGATGTAAATATTTGTCCATTATTAGTTAGATACATACCTCGTGTAATCGCGATTGTTCGTGTCCTGCAGAAATCTCATTATCCCAAACACTAGGACTGTATGATGGTGAAAGAGACATTATTCTGAAAAGTTAATAAATTAGTCAAAAGTTGTTTGGATATAAACTTTCAATAATAATTATATCAAAACTTACCTTCAGTAAAAAAAAAAAATATTTAATTTGAAAATTATTGACAAGTGACTGTCTTGCACTGGCTGCAGCTATTAAATGATTCATTGTAACAAAAAATACTTTAATAGTTGAGAAAAGAATTCTAGTTTAGCGAAACTATAGCTGTTATTATAATTATCATGTATGTATATGTATATATATATATATATATATATATATATATATTGAAGGATCGAGAAAAGTGCAATTAGTAGGCAAGATGAAGTTGATCAAACACCCCATATCTCTAAATGTAAATAATATTAATTTTAATGACTCCAGTTGTCAGATCCGACACAGTGCTTTATTGCCTAATACGATTCGTTGTATTATATGTGGGCCCTCAAATTGCGGTAAAACAAACGTTATGATCAGTTTATTATTACATGAAAATGGTCTCAAATTTCAAAATCTGTATCTTTACTCGAAAACGAATTTCCAACCAAAATATCGTTTTTTAAGTGAAGTGTTAAGAAGAGTACCTCAAATTAAATTCTATGAGTTTAGCGACAATAAAGATGTTATATCTCCCAGTGAAGCATTACCAAATTCTATATTTATTTTTGACGATATTGCAACAGAAAATCAAACGAATATCCGCAATTATTTTTGTATGGGGAGGCATAAGCAAATTGATTGTTTTTATTTATCTCAGACCTATTCAAAGATTCCGAAACAATTGTTACGTGACAATGCTAATTTTCTTATAGTATTTAGACAAGATGATGTGAACTTAAAACATATTTATGAGGAACATGTCAGTCCTGATTTAAACTGGAACCAGTTTAAAGAAATATGTAAAACAGTTTGGAGTAATCCTTTCAATTTTTTACTTATTAACAAAGAGTCTACATTGAATAATGGGAGGTACAGAAAGAATTTCGATACATTTTTTAAATTCTAATGAACGCAGATGTCTGTATGTGGTACATATAAATGAATTCTATACAGAAATATTGCTAGTGTTATTTCTCTCTTAGTTGAACACAGTTGTGATTACATAAGATGGAAAAAAATATTAAAATGGAATTAATGAAGTCTGTCGACTCCATAAAAAATAAAATAAAGGAAATGAAAAATCACGAACATGAAGTTAACTTATCCTTAGATAAAATGTTCAAACCAGTTTCAGACCCTCTAAAAACTTTTATAAATTCTCAAAGATTAATCGAAAATATTAAGCATAATAAAAACGTGTCCAATAATTCTGTACCTATTGAATTAGATGCAAATTGTGAAAGCACTCCTACTGAATGTGAAGATTTTCATGATGCTGATATAAATTTTTCAAGCTCTCCTAAAAAAGAAGTAAAAGATAATTTGGAACTTTCGTTGGAAAGTGAAGATATCTATGGCATTTATGATGGTGTAAATGTGCCATTTGGAATAAGAACCGACAATAAAACTTTAATGATGGGTAACTCCGTAGTATCATTTTCTAAAATTCAAAATATTGGCGGAGATAACTTAGTTTTGGTTAAAATTGGAGATAAAAGTTATGATTTCACCCCTGGACTTAAAGAACTTTTACTTCGAAAGAAACCTGATTTAAAGATTGTAACTGTCGCCGATAGACTCGTCTACAAAGATATACTACATTATACCAACGCCCATAAGAGGGATTTTAATCCTAGAGGTCAAATAAGAGGTGACAAAGGCCTCAAATATCGAGATATAATCAGACCATTATTTTCTGAGACTTTTTTTGAAAACAATCAAAAAAAAATTGGAGGCAGTTTGCCGACACTTAAAACATATAAAAAGAATACTGACTTAGTATATTGGGATGATCCGAATGAATTGGTTGAAAGATTAAAATTATTAGTAGCTTCAAGAGATGCAGGTAATACAAATCATGACAATGAAATTTTATCAATAATTGAAGAATTAAAAGAAGCTAATATAATTAAAGAATAAATACTGACGATCAGGAAACTTTTCATTCAGTATTACGACGTCATTCATTATGAATATATAAATATACAATGTATAGGCATATACATATAAATATCTAAATAAAATATATTTAAGATATTATTTTAAAATGAGTAAAGCGGATGTGGTAAATGAAATTCATAAAAGTGCGAGGGTGAACTTTCCGCGAAGGCATGTTATTATGAAGGATATAGATGATCTATGGCAAGCAGATTTAATAGATATGCAAACAGTGTCGAGAGAAAATAATAATTATAAATATATTCTTACCATAATTGACACATTTTCAAAATATGCTTGGGCGCTTCCTTTGAAAAGTAAGAACAAAGATGAGGTGTATAATGCTTTTGCAATTCTGTTGAAAGATAATCGCATACCTAAAAATTTACAAACAGATAACGGTACAGAATTTTATAATAACAAATTTAAATATCTTATGCAGTCGTATAATATTAATCATTATTCAACATTTTCATCTAAAAAGGCTTCAATTGTGGAGAGATTTATAAGAACATTAAAATCTAAACTGTATAAAGAGTTTAGTTTAAATGGTAATTATAATTGGATAAAAAATACGTTGGACAATGTAGTTCATAAATACAATCATACCTATCATCGAACAATTAATGAAATACCAGCAAATGTCAACAATGTAAATAAGAAAGAAATATTAAAAAGATTTAATAGTTTAGTGAAAAAGCAAAAAAGTATAAAAAGCAAGTTTAAAGTGGGTGATTACGTTCGTATCAGTAAGTACAAAGGAACATTCGAAAAGGGTTATACTCCCAATTGGTCAACAGAAATATTTAAAATTAGATACAAGCAGAATACTACTCCTATCACTTACTTAATTGAAGATACGATCAGAGGACAGCCTATCCTAGGAGCATTTTATGAGCAAGAACTTCAGAAGACAAAACACCCCAATGTATATTTAGTTGAGAAAGTTCTTAAAAGGAAAGGGAATAAAGTTTTCGTAAAATGGCTTGGCTTGCCTTCTAATGAAAATAGCTGGATAGATAAGACAAATGTGCTTTGAGATATAAATAAACATAGTTGACTTACCAAACTCCTTAATATATAAAGTGTTAAGTCCTTGATTGTCCAGTCTTATGATGTGTATTGGAGAGAGTAGTCTTCTTAATTGGTTAATAAACCACCTACCTTTTGAATTACATTTGCCAGGATATAATTATTGTGGCCCTGGTACAAAATTAA
The DNA here is from genome assembly GCA_947508005.1 of Amphipoea lucens. Lineage (NCBI taxonomy): Eukaryota > Metazoa > Arthropoda > Insecta > Lepidoptera > Noctuidae > Amphipoea > Amphipoea lucens. Next base: position 13,876,478 of record OX382375.1, read on the forward strand.
TTGCGCGACTTAGGCGTGGAGACCAAGGCGTTAATAAATTGGATGAATATTGTAAAGACCACGATATTGCATACTACAAGTCGTCAAACTTGGAGGATCGTCACAACGCTGATCTAGTTCTATTAGAAATGGCAAAAAAACGAACAGTTGCTCCTGATGCAAGTACAGGAGAAAAATTCGCAGCACATCTAGTAAAGAACGCTATGTTAGCGAAAATTAAAACCGGTACTGGCTTAAAAAAAACTCGTCGCCAAAACTCTTCACCAGAAATTACTAGTGGAAAAGGTCTTAAAAAGAAATTGAAAACTGTAATATCTGTTACGAAAAAACATATGAAAAAATTAAAACCAAAATGCAAAAAAACTGCGATAGCATTAGCTATGACTGCTGCCAGAGAATTAGCTAATGAATCATCCATTAAACTTCCTCGGGTTATTCCAATACCAAAAACTGGTGGAGTATTACCTTTGATTCCTATTTTTGCTGGATTATCAGCCGCGGGAGCTATAGCAGGTGGAGCAGCTGGTATTGCTAAAACTATAAATGAATACAAGATGGCTAAAAAACTGTACGAAGAATCGAAGAGACATAATGAAAAAATGGAGGCTCTTTGCATCGGAAAAGGACTACGTCTTAAACCGCACAAAGATGGACTTGGAATTTTTGTATCAAAAGAAAAAAACTAATACATCGGCTACCCAAACGAGCTCTAACTAACTTTGACATTTTAAAATATGGAAATAGTATTCCCTACTTTAGAGGTGTCTTTATGAGAAATGAACTCCCTAAATATCCTTATAAAAATGAATGTGGAGTTGTTAATTTAGATAGTTCTAACAATCCTGGTTCTCATTGGGTAGCCTATGCAAAATACAGTGATTATATTGAATATTTTGACAGTTATGGAAATCTAAAGCCCCCCAAGGAATTTATAAAATACTTAGGCTCGAAAATCCACTATAATTATGAAAATATACAGGGTGATCACCCTTACAATTGCGGACATCTTTGTTTACATTTTTTAACAAACTTTTGGAGTAGACATAGAATATAAGAAACAAAATTATTAGAAAGTGTTCAGTATGCAACTATGTCTATAACTGTGACTATCTCTGGGAATAAATCAGAAGTAGAATCATATTTTCAACCACCTCTTAATTTATCTGAAAAATATGAGTGCGGTTTGTTGTACTATTCAGTATCAAACTCTGTATCAAACGTGCTTTCTAACAATATTCCGACTGTAATCAGAATTGAATGTGATTTAATATATGGTTCTTACAGTAACGGTATACCAACCCATATTATTCATGAATTTATAGCTAATAATAATATTGCAGGACATCATTACATAGAAACGCCTCAGAATGTTATTTACTACCCAGTGAATAAAAATATAATTACATCTATATCTATTAAGGTTGTTGATGAGTTCGGCTACAGCATCCCTTTTATAGAACATATTCAACTACGACTTCATTTAAGAAAAGTAAAATGATAGTATACAATATAAAGCCAGCCCTCAAAATGAAACACCTTACTTCTTCTACAACCAGTAAGGTGCATAGACGTAAGAAAAAAGTGAAAAAATTAACTAAAACAAATAAAGACTTTCTAAAAGCATTGGGTTTTAAAGTATGAATATACTACAAATTAATGATTTACCGAGCTTCGATAATTCTATCGAAGGTTTTGAAATTCATTCTTACAATCCTTACAACAACTGCTTTAGAGAAAACGATGAAATCAGAATACCTATCCACCAGCAAGACATATACGTGTTACCATCAGCCAGTTCAGTTTACATCGAAGGTCACACAAAGTTGTACGGAAAAGATGGAAAACCGATTGAGAAAGCTGTTAAATTTACTAATAACCCTGTTCTGTTCCTGTTTCAAGACATCAGATACGAAATAAATGGTATTGAAATAGATCGCATCAAAAATTCGGGTATAACGTCAACAATAAAGTCATACATTTCATTAAATGAAGCCGAAAATAAAGTTGCTGCCTTATGGGGTTGGAACTTAAACGGATTTCAAAATGATGGTCATTTTAGTGCTGTTATACCGTTAAATAAGATATTGGGCTTTGCAGAGGATTATAATAAAATAGTGATAAATTGTAAACATGAACTTATATTGAACAGAAGTAACTCTAATTTAAACAGCGTTATACTGACAGATGATATTTCCCACTTCCAAATAAATCTTGATAGAGTACAGTGGAGAGTTCCACACATAAAAGTATCAGATCGAGAACGACTAACACTTTTAAAAAATTTAGAAAAAGATAAGCCTATTCAAATGGCATTTAGAAATTGGGATTTATATGAGTACCCTTTATTACCTAAAACAACAAAGCATTCGTGGTCAGTTAAAACTGCATCACAATTGGAAAAACCTAGATATGTTATTTTCTGTTTACAAACTAATAAAAAAAGTAATAAACTAAAAGATAGTTCTCTCTTCGATCATTGTGAAGTTACAAATATTACACTCTTTTTGAACTCCCAATATTATCCGTATGAACCATTAGGCTTAAAGTTTTCTGAGAATAAGTACAGTATATTATATGAAATGTATGTGAAATTTCGTCAGTCATATTACAACAGTCCAGTCGATCCCTTGCTCGATCTGAAAAATTTTAAAGAAAAAGCTCCACTTTTCATCATAGATTGTTCAAGACAAAACGACAGTTTAAAAACGGGTCCAGTAGACGTAAGATTGGAGTTTGAGTGTTCAACATTGATACCAGATAACACAACTGCGTATTGTTTGATCATAAACGATCGACTTGTGGAATACAAACCTTTAAGTAACATTGTGCGCAGGTTATCATGAGTGCTATTGTAGATGTACAAGGTTTCAAAACAGAAGCAAACGAATTCATAATAAAAGAAATTGCTATACTATGTGATAAAAAAATTCAGGTTTTTCTTATAAAAGCCCCATTCCCATTTTACGATTTGACTAAAGAAGAACGACGACAAGTAAGTTGGATTGAACGAAATAGAAAAATATACTGGAATGAAGGCGTTGTGCCTTACTCGAATTATCAGAATTTGATTATAAGTATTTTAAGAGATAAATGTGTTTATACTAAAGGTTCCGAAAAAGTGTCGTGGTTAAAAAATATTGTAATTAATAATAATAATATTAATAACTTAGAAGATAAGGGATGTCCTAGTTTAATAAACCTGTACAAACAATATGAACACTCTCAAGATCTGTACACCTGTATTTATCATGATTCAATATGTGCTTTAAAAAACGTTATCTGTTTAAAAAAATGGTGTAAAGACTATAATATAAATGTGTGAAGATTTATATAATACATTTTTAAATAAATATTTCTTGTTTTATTTACAAAGGGGAAGTGGTCTTAATTCTACAATAATTAAAAAACCTCAGCCGCTCATAGTTCATTTTCCGCCAATTTTTCATCAGTAGACACAATAACGGGGAGAATATTATATCAATAAGTGGAAAAAACATCGTAAAGAATTTTACTGAGATGAAAACCATATACAGAAGCGCATCGAATAAATGATGTCATACAATACATCGTTAAGTAAACAAAATGCATGAAGTGGTTCGCTATTTTGTTACATGTTTGACAACACGTTTGGCTTAGTGGTTAAGACCTGGTCACATCACAATTAAATAAAATAGGTATAACACGGTCTTCAACCATCTAAACAAAAGACCTGGTCACATCACAATTAAATAAAATAGGTATAACACGGTCTTCAACCATCTAAACAAAGTGTCGTGGGTTCGATTCCCACACGAACAAGTTGATATTTGTTCGGTCTGGTTTTTTCTTTTGTAATTATATTTCTCACTACCGTTAATTTAAAAAAAAAAAGATTTTACAGCCGTTAAATATTAAGCTCACGAAACAGATCAGATCTGATCAGGTTAGCTTATATTTCCAAAATTTTTAAAATATACATCCAGAAAACAGATCAGATCAGATCAGATCAAAATATATCAGTAGGGTATAATTGGGGGCTTCTGGATTACGCACTCGAGCGAAGCGAGAGTAAGTGATCCAGAACCCCCAATTATACCCTACTCTTATTAACTACATATCAATGTATCGCATAAACCAGGACCACTTAGAACTTTTTTTTGGTTTGATCAGAAAACATGGTGGCTATAACAACAATCCTAATGTTCTACAGTTCAGGGCTGCGTATAAAAAAACATTGAACCACCTTGAATTACGATCATCATTCAGTGGGAACTGCATTCCTTTAGATAACTTCAGTATTTTAAACTCATCATCCGTAAATATTATCAATAGCACATCCAGTGTAAACCGACACTATGAAGAGGAATATGAAATTTTGGAGTCGACACGAGCGCTTGAATCAGATTTGGAAGTAGAAAATAATTGTGAAATCTTTGCAAATATGCTCAACTACGAAAATGCAACACAGGCTTCACAACTCATAGTTGGGTATATTTCAGGATATGTAGCCCGTTATCTAACAAAATCTTTGAAATGTGAAGAGTGCATTGACAGCTTGACCACAAAGCGTAAATTTCCGCATCATAAACTAATAATGTTAAAAGACATGGGCGGTTTGTGTTATTCTTCCGAGGATGTTTACAAAATATGCCTGTCAACCGAGATCATCATACGTCATTTAATAAAGGAGAGTAGTGGTAAATCTCTTTCTTCCAAATACAACTTCACTTACATCACAGTGAATACCTTAAAATGTTTCATCGAGAAAGATGTATTTTCTTGTTTAACTCAGCATGCACTTGATCAACCTTCCACATTTAACCACAGAATTCATCTAATTCGAGCGATAATAAATAAATACGCAACTATTCGTTTATATCACGAAGCAAAAGTTTCAAATGATTATTTTTCTGAGCGTCAGAAATTAACTAAACTAATTTTGTTTAAAGGTAAATAAGTTTATATTCAATTTCAATGATGGTCTTTTATTTCACTTCGTTCATTCTCTTTTTCGATTTAAAAAGACATAGGTAAATGCATATTTTTTTTTTTTTACTTTTGTATTAATTGGCCTATTTTATTATTAATGCAGTTTGAAATAGAGCATGCATTGTAGGTACAAAAGTAGTGTCACTTCTGCGCTGTAAAATCTATAAGGACGACATTTTATAACACTTTGTTCCATGAAACGCGTAAACGCCATGAAATTCCCGGCGCTTACGACGTTTTGGTCGCGAGAAAACTATACGTTTTAAGAGGTCTAGCGCTGCATCTTTTATAGTTTGGTGAGACGACACCTAATGTTTACGCGCTGCAGCAAATGCTGAGTGAATCTACGGTACGCTCGCCCCGCCCAGCACCCCGGCTGTCATCCTGTTATGACACTGTTTTTGCTTCGGATAGCCTCTCTATACGTAGTACTTTATCTCAGTGTGCTCATCATTGTTAAAAGAATGATACGCACATTATAATGATCTCTAGTAATAGCAAAACACTTCAAGGTTTATTATCTCCTTTATTTCATTAATAAATAATTTAACACTTATGATTCATAATTCTCATTACGTGTTCTATATAATTATAGTATGTATATTATTTATAATTTTTTACCCATACCTACTATAATGTTTCCTTTAATTACAGGTTCCCCTCCGATTACACTCTCAAAATTTGGTTAAAAAATATGAAGGTTGTCAACTGGACTCCGACAATGTATCATTATCTGTGTTCTAAACACTTCACGGAAGCCTGTTTCTTAAAACATCAGTCACGGACTACGTTGAAAAAATGCACATTCGTAATATGTAAATACTTTGTCGGTATCTAAGAAATATTATTGATTATCTAAATAAATAACATTTATGTTTTTCACAGAAACTAATTCATCCTTGTTACAAACTGAGATGTCTAAAGATGCTGAACAACCAACAGGATACCAATGCCGGAAAGATATTGAAATGAACTTGGATAAATTTAATTCACCTTTAGTGCCTGTGCAAGTCGGGTCACCAAATTATGATTGCAAATATATTGAAGAAATGTTGCCATGTGAAGCCCTTGCAGGTAAGTTATTATAAAAAATTTCAAAATTTTTAAAATACTGAACATGGCTTACTGAAGTACTAAGTTGGCGACTAACAGTGGGCAAATACTAATACTAAACTATGTTTAATTTTGTACCCTTGTGTAATTTCCTTTTTTTAATATACGTGTTCATACCTTTGCGTATCGGAAGACGTACCGTTGGAAGGCCTCCCACAAGGTGGACCAATGACCTGGTGAGAGTCGCGAGAATCCGATGTGGCGGCGCTTGGGGGAGGCCTATGTCCAACAGTGGACGTCTTTCGGCTGAAATGATGATGACATACCTTTCTCATTATTTTCAATGGTATATTCACTATCTAATCATCCTTCTTTGAATAATATAAGTAATGAAATATAATTTCTTGTTACAGTTCCAAGCACAAGTTACAACACAAGCTACTGTAGTACACCAGAGACATCTAGAACTTTAGCGGAAATCCTTTCTAGTGTAAAATTAGATCACCGCTACGAGAACACCCCAAAATCGTATAAAATTAAATTGGAAAGGGTCAAAAGAGCCTTGAAAATGTCACACCCCGAATTTAAGTATTGTCTCAAAATGTGAAACGTATGAAAATTAACGTGTCTACTTTAAGATCTGTAATTGCTGATTTAAAAAAAAGGAAACTGGTATATGATGATTGTGTATACAGGGTGTTACAGAAAGGGTATATCAATACAAACGGGTTGAAGAGTATATCTGGTCTAGAATCTCTGTACAAAATTTCAGCTCAAAAGCAGTAACTTTTAAAATGCTTAATATTTTTTTTTTTCGATAGTTTATTAAATTGAAATCATAACAAACGTGTCACCGCACTACGAAGGTCATTATCCATTATCTGTAGTGTGTCTGTGCGCCTAGTACACGCACATCACGCCGCCGCGCGCCAGTGCAGCGCCGTGATGTCGAAATAAAAAAATATTTAGCATTTTCAAAGTTAATGTTTTTGAGCTGAAATTTTGTACAGAGATTCTAGACCAGATACACTCTTCAAACCGTTTGTATTGATATACCCTTTCTGTAACACCCTGTATAGAAAGTGTAAAAAATTAACCTTAAAAACTTTAAGAGGTGCTTTAGACCATCGAACTGACCAACTTTCACTATGGGACCAACTCCGAAATCACGAAAAAAAATCAGCTGTTTCATACAAAAGTTCAATACCTACTCGGCCAAAATGTATGAAACAGCTCATTTTTAGGGTTCCGTAGTCAACTAGGAACCCTTATAGTTTCGCCATGTCTGTCTGTCCGTCCGTCCGTCTGTCCGTCCTCGCTTAATCTCTGTGACCGTTAGCACTAGAAAGCTGAAATTTGGTACCAATATGTATATCAATCACGCCGACAAAGTGGTAAAATAAAAATTGGAAAAAAATGTTTTATTAGGGTAGCCCCCCTATATGTAAAGTGGGAAGTGATTTTTTTTTTAATTTCAACCCTAACGTGTGATATATTGTTGGAAAGGTATTTAAAAATGAATATGGGTTTACTAAAATCATTTTTTGATAATGTCAATAATTTCGGAAATAATCGCTCCAAAAGTAAAAAACAATGTGTCCCCCCCCCCTCTAACTTTTGAACCATAAGTTTAGAAAATATGAAAAAAATCTGAAAAGTAGAACTTTATAAGGACTTTCTAGGAAAATTATTTTGAACTTGATAGAAACAACAGTTTTTGTACAAAAAAGACAAAAGTTGTACAAAATCATTTCTGGACTAAGTTTGTAGTATAATCGTATATGCAAGCATTTTTTTTTTAACTTCGTTTACATATTTTATTATTCTGAACGTATCTTTTTTCAAACAAAAAAAGAATGATTAAAATCGGTTCTCGCAATCCAAAATTACCACCGAAAACTTCTGGCACGTCTATGTACTAATTAGTAACCCAATTCCCCGAGAGATGGCGCTGTAGGTACTTATTACAGTGGGTCGGGTATTATCGAATTGTACGTGGGAAAACTTATTGTGACGGACGGGAAACTACGGAACCCTACACTGAGCGTGGCCCGACACGCTCTTGGCCGGTTTTTTTTTTCGTGATTTCTGAGTTGGTCCCATAGTGAAAGTTGTTCAGTTCGATGGTCTAAAGCACCTCTTAAAGTTTTTAAGGTTAATTTTTTGACAACTTATATGTTAAATCAGTACGACGATTTTAAACCACAACTTTTAAAAAGAATGACCAAAAATATAAAACGTGCTAAGTATGCGCCAGAATTGAGATCTTTTGCCATTACTCTACATTTTTATTCGCCAAAAGCATATGCATATGTGCGTAATAAATTTAATTTGTATTTGCCGCATCCTCGTGTGATACGCTCATGGTATAGTTCCATTGATGCCAATCCAGGTTTCTCTGTCGAAAGTTTCAATGCTTTGCGACTTAAAAGTGAACTAGCAAAACAAAAAGGGGAAAAACTTATATGTGCATTAATAATTGACGAAATGAGCTTAAAAAAAAGTTGCACTCGCAGTCGTGACGGAGTGACTCGTGGCCACATCGATTTGGGCATAGATTCTGAAAGTAACGATTTACCTGAATGTAAAGATGCGTTGGTATTTATGGTCGTACCTTTAAATAGTTATTGGAAATTGCCTATAGCCTACTTTTTTATTAATAGTTTGACTTCAGAAACCAAAAGTGCTCTAATTAAACAGGCCTTAATTCGGTTGCATGACGTATCTGTGGAGATATGCTCCTTAACTTTAGATGGGCCACCTGAACATTTTTCTGCAGTAGCTAAATTAGGGGCAGAGCTTCAAATAGGAACAGCAGCAAAACCATATTTCTGTCATCCCATAAATAAAGAACACAAAGTGCATGTTATTTTTGACCCGTCATATGTTAAAAAATATAAGAAATTGTTTGGGTGATCTAATAGTTTTAAAAGATGACAGAGGTGATTTAATTAAATGGGTATATGTCGAGAATTTGGCAAAATTGCAAGAAATTGAAGGCCTCCCAAGTAGCACAAAAGTGCTTTATAACAGCATTTTCACAGTGCACCGTGAAAGCATTGGTTGCATAAACTTGCTGTATAACAGCGTAGGCAGCGCATCCTCTGCTGATATAATTCTAATTTGGGCACAAATAATTCAGCACATAGCTGTATAAGAATTCCCATTACCATATAATTAAATTATATCAACATCATATTAGCATTTATGTGTGTAACAATCACCCCAAGAGCTGAAAATTGCCTGATTAACAAGCCACGTGTTACCTATAATACAGCCAGAAAGACGAATGTGTACATTTTTTATGCCTTTACACAGTTGAAAGTACACTGAGCGAAATTGTGGAATATAATAACTTTATTATTTATTTTTCTTTAATATGAACTGTCAATTTGTTAAACATGAAGTGTAAGTGTTGTCTGCAGGATCTCAAGAGCCATTTGTGAATACAATTTAAGGTAAGTAAAACTTTGATATCTTCTTAATATGTTTGAAATCTAATTGGGGAGGTAACTTTACTGTGAAATACCATACATGTTTAGTTCAAAATTTTCACGCGCTCTCATAATACCACTAAATAATAAAAAAAAAAGACGGGTTGCACTCCGGGAGTGCCGGCAGAAGTGAAAACATGAATATTAACGTTGAAATAAATCAATTATGAATTGAATTAATATAACTAATTTTTTTCCACTATTTCTGCGTCACTTTTTTTATAAATCGATGCACTTTGTTCAATTTCCATATTTGAAACACTTTATATTCACGAATTTTACGAATACACAGCAGTGTAGCTACACAGACGGTCAAGCCATCAGCTGTCCATCCATCCATCCACATCCACGTCCACCATCACCGTCACCGTTACCGTCACCGTCACCGTCACCGTCACCGTCGCCGTCACCGACACCGTTACCGTCACCGTCTCCATCACCATCACCGTCACCGTCACCGTCACCCGTCACCGTCACCGTCACCGTCATCACCGTCACACCGTCACCGTCACCGTCGCCGTCGCCGTCACCGTCACCGACACCGTCACCGTCACCGACACCGTCACCGTCACCGTCACCGACACAGTCACCGTCTCCGTCACCGTCATCACCGTCACACCGTCACCGTCACCGTCACCGTCACCGTCACCGTCGCCGACACCGTCACCGACACCGTCACCGTCGCCGTCACCGTCACCGTCACCGACACCGTCATCGACACCGTCACCGACACCGTCACCGTCACCGTCACCGTCACCGACACCGTCACCGTCACCATCACCGTCACCGTCACCGTACCGACACCGTCACCGTCACCGTCACCGTCACCGACACCGTCACCGTCACCGTCACCTTCACCGTCACCGTCACCGTCCGTCCGTCCGTCCGTCCATCCATCTATCCATCCACCCATCCATTATCGTGTCTCACTTGGTTCACTTCGGTTGGCGCCGCCGTAGAAAGAGGGGTGGGGGGGGGGGGAATCTCTCCTGACGGTCACGTGTCCTGACGCGAGTTCAACATTTTTTCCCCAGTACAAAAAGAGAAGTTTTCACTTCAAAAAACTTAACTGAAATGGACAGTAAAAGAAATAAATGTTGTGTATTCTTACAAAAAAATTGATAAAAAGCTGGTTACGTGTAATAATTTGTAAACCAAATCAATTCCAATGGATATCTTCTAAAATAAACCAGAATAAAAAGATAACATTTTACAATAAATTCACAGTCACGTAGTAAAAATGGCGGATGGCAAGTGAATAGTTTTAATCTTAATTTAATGCTAAAGTCTGTACGGGTGTTCTCATGTGGCCTATAATTCAGCAAATAGTAAAATAGTTGAGCACTTGTGAGAAACAAATCAGCCATGGATCGATGTGAAGCGTGGTAGTGGTTCACATTTGCGCCAGTTAACCAGATAATCAGATTTATGGATCCAAGCTTTTAGGGTCCCGCTGTGGTTCTGCTAAAACCATTTTATTCCCTTTTTAGTAATTACTCAACAAGTACTTATTTAAAATTGTAATTTAAATAGCTATTAATATAATTTAATTAAATAGATAATATAATACACCACCATAAGCCATAAGCACCTGCCATCTAATCTCTTCACCACCCTTGGTTGACTGGTAGAGAATGCCTAAGGCATTAAGTCCGCCTTTGTACCTTTTTGTGCGAAAAGTTAAAATAAATAAATACATAAACTAATTAATTACCTGTTCAATACGCGACCAAATCTATTTTTTTATATTTCTATGGACCATATATGTAGATACATAGGTACTTACCTCTGGCCTAATAATTATGTTCACATGACGTTTTTAAATTATTTCGTGATCTGTATTATCTGACATGCGACACACACATAGAATGTAATGCATTTTGAATTTTATACATCAACGGTTTTGAACTTATTTTTTATGAAACATTTTGTTTGATCTGCCACGTGCTGCATGCAACGCGATCCTTCACCCGCCCTACGGCCATCACCCGAGCCCATGGGGGCGCGGGTGGCGGCGGGGCGTGCGACTGTGATCGCTATGTTTGTTTACATGTCATCAGTTTATCGCCAAAAAGCAACTGGGCCGGTCGTTCCAAGTCAAGGCGCTTTGGCATTCTATGGTAGATTAACGTTAGTTTAGTCGCGAAAAGTGAATGCTATTTTGGTAGGTAGTACCTCTGTGTTTGTGTCTATAGGTTTTTGTGTTTAAATCATTATGTTACGTAAAGTTTAAGTATTAATATGTTATAGCTTTTTGTGGCATAATTTTCCACAAAAACTACATAGGTAGTTTGAATACTACTTTAATCTTTCGTTTCTTGAATAATACGTAACTGATTTATATTTGATTATTATAGTTTATTTATGTTAGCTTATATAATGTAAATATTTACATGTTTTTGCAAATAAATACTATGGTTTTGTTGTTTTTTTTACAGAACATGCCTTACAAAATCGTCCAGACGATAGAGGGAGGTGTTGCCACTCTGTCAGTCGTTCCTGCACTGTGGGAAACGAAGGGACTTCTACGGTGGCCACCGAGAAGTATTAAATACCCCATAAAATTATTAAAAGATGAGAGTTCAAGACCTGGACCAGGGTGGGATACCCTAAAATGTACGATAGGCTGCAAAAGTGCATGGGTAGTACAGAAACAAAATCGTATGAAGCGAGAAATGACGCCATCTAGCGTAAAACCAGTAAACGACTAACAAAATTTAATTATGCTGTCATCTTATATTTAGATGTTGAATTATTAATTACTTTAGTAGAGACTGGGATTCTATTTTATATAAATTAAACTGCAGGAACTCATATAGTCAGCCATATCTATTTCAATCCACACTCAACTCCAATGACCACAGATAATCTTCACCCTAGTACAAAACACAACCACAGATAATTAAGGATGGTCCACACCACTGACATCCCCCTTTTTTTACACAACAGAAAGAAAATACAAATTAATTTCAACACTCATAATTTTCTAAATAATGAGGTCGCCTCACAGTCCTTCCAAACCTAGAAACATTATTACTAACATTACCGTTATCATTTGGTACAACATGTTCAACATTATTTCTTAAGTTAAAAGTAACTCTTTTTTGTGTGGAAGAACTCTGATCAGCAACATTGACAAAATCATTTAAGCAGTTATAATTTTCATTAGATTGTCTCCACGGAGAAACTTTAAAAATATGATATCTATTTCTAACAACCTTTTCCCCGTTTTCCAATAAAATTAAGTATGATCTGTATTTCTCCTCTTTAACAATTTCCCCTTTTAATTTTTGATTAGTATTTCTATCATGTATAATAAACCTTTTGTCCTGGATAGAATCTACCTATTTCACAATTATTTCTCTTATCATGATAATATTTATATTTAAAACGCTTAACTTCTACCTGTTTCTTCAATTTATTGTAATTATTTTTAACAAAAGTATTCTTTGTTGGTAAAAAAGATGATACTTGCCTACCTATTATCCATTCATTAGGTGATTTTAAGTTATCATCAATAGGTGTGTTTCTGTATTCTAGTAAGGCTAAACATAAATCCTTTTTCTCAATTAAACATTTTTTAAACATTTTTTTAATAGTCTGTATGTGTCTTTCTACCATTCCATTAGATCTCGCATAATATGGTGATGAAGTAATATGTTGAAAATTCCACGATGTGCAAAAATCTTTAAATATGTAACTTTTATATTGAGATCCATCATCAGTATACAATTTCTCAGGAATTCCCCATCTAGCAAAAACTGAACTTAATGCTTTTACATGACTATCAGCAGTTTGATCACACATCTCAACCAATTCAACATACTTAGTTAAGTAATCCACTACTAACAAATAAATTTTATTGTTTAGAAAAAACATATCTGCACCAACTGTAGCCCAAGGTTTGTTTACAATATCTCTTAACATTAATGCTTCATAGGAATGATTTTTACTAAATTCAAGACATGTGTCACAATTCTGAATTAAATCTTCTAATTCTTTATTCATAAAAGGCCAAAACAATAAACCCCTAATTCTATTTTTACATTTATCAATTCCCATATGATTAAAATGAATTTTGTTTAACATCTCTCTACGCAATGACTTGGGTACTAAAATAGCTGTATTTTTGAAAATTAAACCATCTGTAACATATAACTCATCTTTTATAGAATGATAATATTTAAGCTTATACGATATGTCTTTGACTGAAGGCCATTTATTTTGTATGTACTTTATTAATAAAATTAAGTCTTCATCTTTAGCTGTCTCTTCTTTTAATACTTCTAGTTTTTCTTTACTAATATTTAAACTTTCTTTTATTAAGCATACATGCAGTTCTATAGTCTCATCTAATTCTTTATTACATATGGTATCATTCACATAAGACCTTGACAGAGCATCTGCCACTAATAATTCTTTCCCTGGCCTATATCTTATTTCTAAATCATATCCTTGCAATCTTAGTCTGTCTCTGTAGCCTTAAGGGTGTTTCATTAATTGATTTTTTAACAATGTACTCAAGAGGTTTATGATCAGTTTCTACTAACACATGTTTTCCATATATGTACTGGTGAAATTTTTGCATGCATAAACTATTGCTAACATTTCTTTCTCTATCTGCGCCCAAGACTTCTGACAATCTGTTAGCGCTTTGGAAGCATATGCCACTGGTGTATTATCTTGCAGTAAGACTGACAAGACAAGGTTATAGCACTATTCATATCATAATATTTTAAAACTGGTTCTGATGTTAATAACTGCTTTAATTTATAGAAATCTTTTTTCTGTTTTTCACCCCAAATAAACTCTGCGTCTTTTTTTAATAAAACCCCGGCCAGACTGTTGTAAACAAGCCCTCCACATCGATCTCCACCGGCGGTTTACAACAGTGTAAACACTTGTTTGCAACAAAAATTCGTTTGACCTTCAACAACCTCTGTGGACGGACGCGCGTTGCCAACCGCGTGTGGATTCCGCCGTTGTCAACATGTATTCCACAGTGTAAACGCTTGTTGTAAACCACCCAAGGGCAGTTGCGCAGCAGCAACCGTTGCGTCCGCACGTTACGCATATATTTACGAACTGTGTTTACGAAAATGGCGTCTACGCGGGAAAAAGAAATTATTTGTGAGTTTATTGAACTCTATAGGGACCTGCCCTGTCTTTGGGACCTATCTTCAGAAACGTATAAGGACACGGGCCAAAAAAAAGTTGGGTGGGAAATTTTAACCGAAAAATTAAAGGAAATTGACCCTGCTGCGAAAGAATTAACGGCGAAGAAAAAAGTGGATAATTTAAAATATGCCTACCAAAGGGAGTTAAAAAAGGTAGGTGCATTACTTCCTAAAACTCTCGCTTGTCCGTACGTAATTTAACTCTGTAGTAGGTAGGTGCAGAAGGCCGCACTTCAGATTATACATTGCCAGTAAAAGCTGAACCATGTCTTGTGCGGAGTAGATACAAATCAGAGGTCAGCTTATGCTGGCACCTTATAGCGATTGACACTTGTCGTCCTCGCATAGATACTCGCGGGCCGCGGGTGGTCCACTCGCCATCAGCGAGTCGTCACCGAGTGAACCACTCGCCGTCCGCGGGTGGACAACTTGCGAGCGAGGCGATCCGGTGACGCTACAGAGTTGTTATAGTGAGCGCATATCCATAGTAACCCATATAAAGAATATTAACCGCACGAGGCGAGGTGGGTGGGTCGGGTATCGGGTGGCTGTAATGAGCCTTTAACGTGCTTTCCGAGGCACGGAGGAAACTCGCTATAAATGGTCACCCATCCACAGAACAACCTCGGCAAGCGCGGCTTAACCTTGAAGATCGACCTGTGCGGCTGTTATTATTTAGCCACGAGCTCCTCCTTCTGTACTTACATGTGAATGGGTATTTTATTTGTGTTACCATATTTTAAATCTTCTTCTAATTCTTTATAGGTCAAAGAATCAAAACGCACCGGATCAGCCACCAGCGAAATATATAAACCAAATCTATGGTACTTCGAAATGATGACATTCTTAGAAAAGAAAAATCATTTACAAAGAAGCGGAGTAGATTCGCTTATGGAGGAAGATGAAGTCGTAAGTTTTTATCAATTAATTTTACAAGAATTGTTTGTTTAGAAAGTACCTACCGCGCGTGTAAGGCGCCGCAAAGGAGAGATCCCATGGAGTGTCGGCGAGACGAATGGGCCAAATTTTAAAGCAAATTTAATACAAAGAAAAGACAATTCTGATATAGTAGGTAGGTATATTTGTTATGAGCTTATGAAATAAGTACCTACATACATTATTGAGATTATTATTAATAATAATCAGACACTGTTAATATTTGCCATTCTATTTTGGAAATATACTCTTCCTTCACCGTTAAAGTATTCCTTCAGAATATTTCTAACATTCTTCCCGTCATTGGATGTCCGTTGAATATTTCTTTGGAGAGGTGTTAGTTCATCTCTTGCTTGACGCCAAGTACCATAATCCAATGTACCATTTTCTAAGTCTTCTCTGTCAACACATGTAGGTGTCAAATAAGTTTTTGACTTTTTTCTCAAAAAATTGTGTAGAGCACAACATGATAACACAACTGCATCTACGTTTTCAAGTTTGAGATTGATTGGCTGCTTGAATACTTTAAAACGTGAGGCAAGAATGCCAAAAGCGTTTTCGACGATTCTTCTTGCTCTACTCAGCCTGTAGTTGAAAATCTTTTCTTCTTTTGAAATGTTCCTTTCAGGATATGGCTTCATAATATGCGTATCAAGTGCGAAAGCACTATCTCCCAAAAATACGTAAGGTACAGGTATGCCTGTTCCAGGTAGCAAATATGATTCAGGCAAATGTAGCTCATTGTTCACGAGTTTTTCATAAAACTTTGTATTTTTTATTATTCCTCCATCGGACATACTTCCATTTGATCCAGTGTGCACGTATATAAATTCGTAATTTGCATTAACAACGGCAAATAAAACAACACTGAATGTACCTTTATAGTTAAAAAATATAGATCCACTTCCTTGTGGTTTTACTATTAAAATGTGTTTCCCGTCCATACAACCCACACAATTATTGAAATTCCACTGTGTTTCAAATAACTCAGCAGTCTTTTTCCATTCCTCTTCCGTAGAAGGCAACTGTAAATAAATAAGATACATGGGTACATTATAGACATCAGTTTTGCTGCGAATTGTTTGACTTTTTGACAAAATTCATTTTTTTTTTACTCTATACAGGGTGATTGGAAGATGGGTGCAAAGCTTTAAGGAGAATATAGTACAGACAATTTAGAACCATTTAAGCCATGGTTGTCTTAGACGAAGTCTTACCAATTTATTTTACCTTACTTTTATGTTTTTTATGTCTAATGACACAGAGGCCTTAAACATGTTTTGCTAGATTGCTTACACATTACTTTAATTAAATAAAATAAAAATTAATTCATTTATCTTTCAGTATGGCCATAAATAAGCAGTTTACTCAAAGTTTTGGGAATTTTATAAAACAAAAAAAAAATTGGTAAAAAAAATTGGTAAGACTTTGTCTAAGACAACCATGGCTCAAATGGTTCTAAATTGTCTGTAATATCTTTGCCTTAAAGCTTTGCACCCATCTTCCAATCACCCTGTATAATTATATCAGCACAATGATAGTTTGTAATAAATGTTTTGTTTTGTTTCAGGAACCCAAGAAAAGAAAAAGGAAGGGGCCAAAAGAAGATATCCTTGAAACAAAAAAGGATAAATTATATGAAACGGCTCAAGCTTTGATGAATAGCAAGGATAGTGAAACCAACTCTTTCGGGACCTATGTTGGGCAGAAGTTGGAGCAGATTGAATCTGGTCAGCGAGAAATTGCTGAGAAATTAATTTCAGATGTACTTTTTCTAGCAAAAACAAACAATTTACGTTTCGATTCGCGAATTGATACACCATCTATTAGCCGTTTTCCTCACTACAACCCAGATTCACCCCATTCCTCATCAGAGAACTCAAACACAAATACATATCAATCTCCTCCTTACAGTCAGTACAGTCCCCAAACAGATCATTGTAGATTATCATCAATTTCACCACAGACTAAGAGAATGGTGTATTCACCTACGGTAGGTTTCCCGTTTCAAATCCAGTCCCTCCCTTCCTCGTCTCATATCCAGACACCACATACTTCCCAAATAACTCAACCAACTGCTTCCTCCTCCTCAAACTCCTCTGTTAACATTGAACAGCCACCTCGTTCTCTTTCGCAATATCCTCAGCAGTCACCTTTACACCATTCTTCCCAAATAACTCAACCGAATGTTTTGCCTTCCGCAAACTCCCCTCATATTCAATTAGCGCCACCTCAATCGCCCGGTACCCAATACCCTCAGCAATCACCCGTACACCATTCCTCTCAATTCTTGGAACAAACTACTACGCCCTCCACAAAACCAACGACTTCGCCAATAAACGTAATTGATAATCAGGTAGTAATGTATGCAGAGGGTCCGGCTGGTGAAATTTTGCAGGAAATGTTGATTTTTAGAAAATAAATATTATTTAAACTTACCTTTATTGTTTTTTTTTTAAACTTTGTAAATTGCCCAACAAGTTTCAGGAATGATTTCCGATAATAGTTCATGTGATATTATAGAGCTGTATCTCAGATCTCTGTAACATGATCCAGAGGCTAGGTATCTGAGAGTGACTAATAGTCTTTCTTCAGCAGAAACAGCCTTCCTCAGATGCGTATTTTTTTTAGTTATAAATGGCCTCATCATTTCTAACAACTCATAGAATGTTTCCTTTTCCATTCTGAGAAAGTTGCGCAGGTCACCAAAATCAAGTCGATTAATTAAATTTAAATGACTAAGGTTTATTCTTTCCTTAAGCCAACGCTTCATCCAAATTCTTTTCTTTTTTTCTTTTTTCTCCTCACTTGCGCACACAAGTGCTAATGCCACGCCAACTTTTTGAAGTTTTGTTAAATAAGGAGCCACATCGCAACGCGTGCTTCCAAACAAAGAATCGACAACAAACTGAAGTGGGAGCCTTGTTGTAAACAGTGTGGACGCAAACACCAACCGTGGGCTCCACAAACCTCCCACCAAGGTGACCCCTGTTGGAAGCTTGTTTAGAACAGTCTGGCCCGGCCTTAACTCTCTTAAAGAATATGTAACATCTGATAAATTAGGCACAAATTTTGATACATAGGTAACAATGCCTAATATTGTTTGCAATTGTTTTTTATTTTTTGGTTCATCCATACTTACAATTGCTCTTATTTTCTCCGGATCTGGTTTTATACCATCCCCACTTACTATATGCCCTACATACTTTACTTCTTTAACCCCAAACTGACATTTCTGTTTATTAAATTTAACTCCTGATTCCTTTGCTTTTTGTAATACCTTTTCTAACCTCTCATTATGTTGCTCTAAACTCTGACCCCATATAATCAATTCATCTATATACTGTTCTACCCCTTCAATGTCTTTAAACAAATCAGAAAAACATCTACTAAACACCTCAGGTGCTGAATTTAATCCAAATGGTAACCTTTTATAGCAATACCTTCCCCAGTTTCCAGCATTGAAAGTTGTAAACAATTGACTATCCTCTGTCAACTTTATCATATAAAATCCTTTAGACGCATCTAATACACTGAAGTATTTAGCATTAGGCATCCTAGCTACTAGTTCCTCGAAGGTACTCATCTTATGTCTCTCCCTTATTATAGACTTATTTAAATTTTGAGGATCCAAACATATTCTAATATTGTCACCTGATTTCTTAGTTACTACCATAGAATTAACCCATTCTGTAGGTTCTACCACTTTCCTAATCACTCCTGATTGCTCCATCCTATCTAACTCCTGTTTAACTCTATCTTGTAATTTGAATGGTATTTTCCTTGGTCTCTCCGCTACCGGTATATGGTCATCCTTTAATTTGATTTTATACTCATGTTCAAGTTGTCCTAATCCAGAAAATAAACAATTATATTTCTCAATTATAATAAATTAAGCGATAGACATAACTTTAATACAAGAAATAAAGATAAAATACATCAACCATTTTTCAGATTAGCCAAAGTACATACATCTTTTATGGGGTACTGTGTTAAATGTTACAATAAAATACCTTGTGATATATTGCAATTAAATGAAAGAAAATTTAAAACTCACATTAAACGTACACTTTGTAAACAAGCATACTATAAATTAGAAGATTATATCCAAGATAAGAACGCTTGGAAACATGCTGGTCCTGCTCCATAGGACAATCTAGAGTCTAGACAAAATCAAACTGGTTGCTAATTTAATTGTAAATTTTTTTATTCTTTTTTTTTACATTTATTACTCACACCCTGACTTATTACTTGTATTTTAATTTATAATTAAAATCGTTTTGCTTGTACCATGTTTGTAAATATGTGAGCACCATGTATCTATCAGATAATTAATTTATATGTCATGGTTTCGTTTTTAATTCTTTTACCTATTGTGGTATAGTAATTTTATTGTAGGTGCATCGTCCTCTCATGTTATTATATAATTAATGTACCCATGCAAAATATTGTACCTAAACATTTTAAAAGAGTAACGGTGGAGTTTCTCGCCCGTTCTTCTCCATACGAAAACTACCTTTTGGAATGGGCGACTAGAATCAATTCTATTTTAAGATAATTTTTGACGTTCAAAAGTGCCTTTTATGTGCCTATTTGAAATAAATGCTTTGACTTTGACTTTGACAATTAAATACTGTGTAGACCCTTCATTAATTTTACAGACATTTTTAATTATCCCCAATCTTAATGCTGTATTATAGCTTATAACTCCCATTTTACAACACTCTACTACATAAAAAGTTGTGATACGTTTACTGTTTTTGTAACTTATTTGTTCATCACATGCCCCTAATACTTTAATACTTGAACCATCAAAATTAGTTAGTTTTACATTTTCTGCATTATTAATCTTTAACTTTAATCCTTTACATGTATTTATGTTTAATATATCCACCTGTGACCCTGTATCAATCTTAAATTTCACTATGTTGCCTTTAATTATAAGTTCCATTTGCCAGTCTCTATTTATTTCTCCAACTTTCTGCACTGTTTCTATTTCAAATGATTTTTCACTGCTTTTTTCTATAACCGCACACTTATTTCTACACATCGCACCAAAATGACCCAATTTACTACACTTTACACATTTTTTATTGAAAGCTGGACACTTTCCATATTGGTGGTTACTTCCACACTTGCCGCAAACTCGTGGTGCTCCCTCTCCTTGATCCTTCTTATATCTTGGGTTTTGCCTTGTCCGTGATGTTGATTGTTGGTATCTTTTTCTATCTGTATACCTATTTTGGCTCAGTTGTCTCCCACGAAGATTATTTTTATTCACTTCTCCAACTTCTTTTTCTTTAAGTTTCTCCATTTGACCTCTAGCTACTTCAGCCGCTTTACAAGTGTTTATGCATTTTTCTAGTGTAAGATCCGTTGTTCTTAATAAGCTCTCCTTCAAACTATTGTCACTTATTCCCATTATGATTTGATCTCTTATTAATCCGTCCTTTAAATGATCAAAATTACAATCCAAACTTAACTTTTTTAGATCCGTAATAAATTCATCATAAGTTTCTCCCGTTTTTTGCTTACGAGATAAGAAAACATGTCTGTTATAAGTTTCATTGCTTGGTGGACTGCAATGCTTTTCTATACTTTGTATTACTTGTTCAAATGTTAGCGACTCTTTTTTCTCGAATGTATTGTATATTGCCAGACCTTCGTCACCCAAACTGTGCAGTAATAAAGCTTTCAGTTGCTCTTTCTCCAACTTAGTTTTCGCTCCACTCGCAATTAAATACAAATCAAATTTTTGCTTCCAATCTAGAAATGATTGCTTGATATTTTGAGTGTTTAACTTTAACGTGTCTGGAGGCCGTATCATCTCCATTTTTACTTTATCAAAAAATAATTATTTTTTGATAGCCTCTGTAATGGCGTCGCGTCACTCGCTGCCGCTACACAACTTCGCCTTTATTCTATAAAAACTCCAACCACTCGCCTGAATCCTGTGTCCTCAGCGCCATGTCATCTTATATTTAGATATTGAATTATAAATTACTTTAGTAGAGACGGGCAAATGGAACTTATAATTAAAGGCAACATAGTGAAATTTAAGATTGATACAGGGTCACAGGTGGATATATTAAACATAAATACATGTAAAGGATTAAAGTTAAAGATTAATAAAGCAGAAAATGTAAAACTAACTAATTTTGATGGTTCAAGTTGTATGTTATTAGATGGCGTTGCTTTGCTTTATATGATAAAATATTTTTGTAGTTTCTTTTTGTCTCTTCAAACAATTTATAATTAATAGTTTCTTTTAAAGAATTGTTCCTAATTATTAACCTACTAATTCGAATATTAAATTAATTATTAAAATACCCACTCGTTAGCTTAATAAATATATTCCTATCGGTTTCTTTATGCTGGTAAATCTAATCTAATAATTAGATAAATGTATTAGCCTTGTAACTCTTTGCTCAATCCTACTTAATACGTTTCTTCCTAACTCCTTACTTACGTTTCGTAAATTAGTCATAGTTGTGAAGAACGCCATCTAGTTTATTTTCGAAAACTTGTATTCAAACGTTCACGGGAAAATAGACACTAAGAGACTGTACATTAAAAAGGAGCAACATTCGGACCTACACTTGGGAGCAAATAAATCGAGCCACTTCCCTTTTCACGCATTATGGTAATTATTTTTGGTATTAAGGAACGCATCGATTCGAAACATATATCGCCTAAAAGGGTATTTAATAACCTTTACAATGAGGGTAGTTAGTTGTCAAAATTTCATTTTTATTAAAGTTTAAAGGGTAGAATAAAATTATCGCATTTAATTTGCTTATGACATTTTTATTGTACTCTGTTAAGAAAAGATTAAATTTGAGGTTTTTGTTAATCATACCCATATTACTTGTTATTGTTGTCTTTATCTGTGTCTGTGTAATCAAAATAACCTGATAAAATGGATACTACACCGACGGAAGCTGCCCAAGTTGTAGCTTTACTTGAGGTTGGACACGGACAACGTGAAGTGGCACGCAGACTTCATTTGAGTCGTTCAAAGGTACAGCGGGTATACCGCAGGTATCTGGAGACTGGTGCTTTTGTTCGGCGACCTGGAACTGGCCGACCACGGGCAACAACAGAACGTGACGACCGCTTTATTGCAACCAATTCGTTGCGCGACCGTGGACTTAATGCTGTTCAGCTACAGCAAGCGTTACGTGACGTTCGAGGAGTCGCAATCAGTAGGTGGACAGTGAGACGAAGACTAAAAGAACGAAATTTAACATCACACAAACCAGCAACTGGCCCAAAATTGACTGTAGCTCATCGCCGATCTCGCTTGGAGTTTGCTCGAGAACACATTAATTGGACGTTAGAAGACTGGAGGTCAGTTTTGTTTTCTGACGAGTCAAGAATCTGTCTTTTTAGCAATGACGGGAGAAACCGAGTGTATAGACGTCCTGGTGAAAGATTTACCCAATGTTGCATTCGAGAAACGGTGAGTTTTGGTGGTGGTTCTTGTATGGTGTGGGGAGGAATTTCTCTAGACGGAAAAACGGAACTTGTCTTCGTCGACCCCGCCAACGATGGCAGTGGTAGACGTGGATTAACAGCTGACCGATACATAACTGACATTCTTGAAAACCACGTAATGCCGTATGCTGGTTTTGTCGGAGAAAATTTCTTGTTTATGCATGACAATGCGAGACCTCATACCGCGCAGATCGTTACGGAATACTTGTCTGCGATCGGGATTCAACAAATGGTATGGCCAGCACGAAGTCCCGATTTGAACCCGATCGAACACCTATGGGACGAGCTAAAACGGAGAGTCCGAGCCAGGGTTCCCGCTGTTTCATCCATTCCCGAGCTTAAAGTCGCTGTGCTTGAAGAGTGGGAGAACATACCACAATATGTCATCGTAACGCTGATCAGATCGATGACTAATAGGCTACAAGAATGTATCAGGGCCCGGGGGGGTAATACCAGTTATTAAGAATATTTTTTTTGCAATAATTTTGTTTTTTATTGTTTTTATGGACTGTTTTAGCCCTACTAAATTTTCTATCAAAATTACCATTTTTCTTGCAGAGCCAATAATTTATCATTCAATAAGGTTATTATTCAATAATTTACCCTCATTGTAAAGGTTATTAACTAAACTTTTAGGCGATATATAGTTCGAATTGATACGTTCCATATTACCAAAAATATTTACCATTTTACGTGAAAAAAGGTAGTGGCTCGATTTATTTGCTCCCAAGTGTATGAAGATGCCAACAACGAAGTAACTTTTATGCAACAAAACACGGACACAGATAATCAGGAAAACGAATATAATATGAGCTTTACTGTAGCATGTGTGTTTATATAATAAACGATTGATATAATTTTAATGTAACTAATTTCTGTAAGAATAACAGACAATTAATATAAAATCGTTTGATATACCACTCAATAGACATAAAACCTATTTAGTCTAATATGATAAACACTTTTTTTTTCATCCTATGTCACCCTATGTCGACGGAGCCCCGCTTCGCGGGGCTCCTATTTCTGTGTAAAGGGTTTAAAGTAACCTAACCAAACCGAACCTCGTGGTGCCCTTAGCTCGCCCTTGCATCCTATGTTGACGATCTAAACAAAATAAAATGAAAATATATGACTTTGAATAATAGTGTAAAAGATGGTTATGTTGAGAAAATATAGGAAAAAAAATAAAAGTATGATAGATGTTTATTGCTACTGACATTATGAAGTTGAATGATTCGGAATTATGAACATTAGAGGCAGAGTAGTTAGGAATTGTGATTGTTAGGATGAAAAATGTTAGGAAGAACATTTTCGGATTTCCAATTATCGGAGTTGAAAATTTAGGTGAACTTTGGCGCACCCAAATAAATGCCAATCACAAAAGGTCTGATGCACGGATTTTCGAAAACGTTGCACAGTATGGGCCAAAACTCATTCTTGGAACTTTTGAAAATTGGCAAACCGTCGAAGTTTATATTCAATGTAATACTTTGTGGAGCTTCATCCCAATAAAATATATTTTTTTAAAGGAATCAATAATTCCGTTGTGCCAGTGTTCACCTCCGTTAACTTTTTTTAAAGTGATGATTCTGGGTGTCCCTAAAATTGTTCTGGCGTCATTGGGTAATGTATTTGGAAGAAAGTCATTTATTATACTTGCTAGGTCGTTCAAGGCTGTTTGTGCAATATTTTTTGATATGGCCCATTTTTTTATTTTTGATTGAAATTCCTGTCTTTTATCATATATCACAATCACTCGTGTCTGAACTGTCTGAATCGTTGGGACAATCTCGTTCGTCATCATAAATATTACATACGGAGCTCGTGTCGTCCAATATTCGATGCGAACTTGCTGACTCTTGGCCATAACTAATATTAGATTCAGATGAAAAACACGTTGTTCCATCTAAATCTAGATGCGCTCTTGCTAACCAGTGTCCGTAATTTAATCCACGTCTTTCCACACTAACATTACTTCTGAATACGGAGCCTGAATTTTTTAAAACTTTGTTCACTGTTTTTTTTTGACAAAGGGTCATTAAGCTTGCAGGTTGTTTGTTTTCTCCCGCATTAGCTGTATTTCCATTTATAATAATTGTTAAGTATTCTGCATTAATTATACGGCGTATTCCACCAGTTCTTTTTTTGGCTTTCCACATTTTGTAAAATAACTAAAGACGTCAAGAAACTGTCAAAATGGCCTGGTATATTATAATATTCATTGATGGTTACATATATTTCAATCAGCAGAATAAATGCCTACGCTAGTTCAATTATTCAGCCCAAGACAGAATGGCTGACAGGTTTGCTGCTAAGTAACTGCATAAAAGTCCACTTTAAGTTCTGTCTTGGCCTAAATAAATGCTATTATTCGAATGTATAGTAACACCTGACTAATAGGGTAAAAATTTATCTGTATGCAGCATAAAGCATTAAATCTTTGTTAAATAACATCACAAAGTAATTGCTTACCTTATAGTAGTTCATATGTCCTCTCTTAAAATGCAACGGTTTTATAGTACACACTTGGGTTCTTATTCAGAAAACTGCATAATTTGTATTCACAAACATGCGCTCTTGCAGCTGATAGGGTACTGCACTACTAAACGCTGAATAACAGTGACATCTGTGGCCTGTTTGTGGTGTTTAATAGATTTACAGTACAGAAGAAAGCGTTATAGTGAGCTTCGCTTTTTTCTAAACAGCTGTTGCTGTCTGGGTGAACACTACTAAGTCGGTATAAATGCTTAGATTAACGCTGTGGGCCTTATGTGAATATTTATAATGCAGTTCTGTGCTACTTGGGCTAAGATTAGGAAACAAATTGAAAAACTTGCATATAAATTATAAAAAAATGATTATGAAAGTTTACCTTACGGCTCAAACTCTCAGTAGCAGTGTAGCAGACGCGATTGAGTTTTGTGACAAAATTTTAAATCTCCCTGAGTTTAGTGGTTCCGCAGCTACGGTCAGGTTCATAAGAGCCGTAGACAGAATCTTTGATTTTTTAAATGTACGGAATCCTTGGGGTCGAGGATTTAAAAGTCCTTTACGAGTAAATAATGAAAAAAGGTGGAGGACAAAAGTTCTTGACGAAATTAGGTATCTGAGTCAAATCAAACTGATGGATAATACTTTGGCAGTTAAATCCCGTCGTAAGGCGGGTTTTTTAGGATTCTACAACGCAGTAATTTCTGTTATGAATATATTTGATATTTATGTGAAGTCAGACAGACCTGAATTAAAGTATTAGAAGATACTACTACATATAAGATGAGCCAGGATCATCTAGAATTGTTTTTTTGTGCCATTCGTAGCCGTGGGGGTTGGTGCCCAAACCCAACAGCTGCACAATTTGTCAATGCATATAAAAAGGGTCTTGAAGCAGAACGTCAATTTCGCAAAATGTCACCGTGAAAAATTTGGTCACTTTAGCATAATGTCACTTTCGCAAAAAGTCATTTTCTCACAACGTCATTTTCTCAAAACGTCATTTTCTCACAATGTCACTTTCGCAAAACGTCATTTTCTCAGAATGTCATTCAAGCCATTTTTTTTTATCGGGAGAGACCTAATACTAACACTGTAGAATCGGGTAAGTAATTCATTAAAAATTGTTACGTTGTTTTTTTTGCACCTACAACGGGTTGGTTTAGTAAAGTAGCATTTACCTGAAAACATAAGTAGTACATTACGAGGTTTCCGAGTAACACATTTCATTGTAGTTTTACAATCGGCTTCCTCACAATAAATCACTTTTCTTAATCCTAAAACATATTGAATTGTAATTAGTTGCGTTTGTTTACATTCCAAATGTCATTCAGTCAAACGTCAGTTTCTATCTGTCAAAGGCGACCTCTGGTGGTCGCCGATTCACAGTTGTAGTTTAAATCGATATTTTAACATATTGATTGCTAACCATCGAAATAATATCGTATGGAGCAATCCTCAATTATTTTCAGCTTTTAGTCAAAAAAAAGTCATAATAAACTAAATAACCGTAAACGGAAATTAAATTCATTTTTTCAATATAGACTTCTTTCTAGAAACTTCGTGTCAAGTTAACATATTTTTTATCTGTGAATTGTCTTTGACGTAATGTGACAAGTTCATACTTTCTAAATTTGCCGAATTAAGATTCGAGGAGATTTACGACCAAGATGACAAGTTTTAGTATTGGAAATAACAAATAATTTGTTTGTTGGTCTGGATCATGAAGATTCTTATTGCTTCAGCGATTAAACGTCATGTTGTGCAGTTGCTAGTGATTTTCAAGAATTTAAGAATCTCGGTGTATTATTTATCTTCAGTGATTTAATATTATTTTACCCGTAATTGGGGAGATTTTTGGAATGCTCCGTCTAATTCCGGTTTGTGAGCCATGACAGCATCATGGCTCCGACTTGGCATCTTTCCGCCCTACGACACAGTTGAGTGATTCCACTAAACTTGCTACATGTTCTAAAAGGTAAGGATTTGGTTGTAATAGTCTTTGGAAGTGGTCTGTGAGCCCTTCCCTGGTTGTTAGAAAGGGTATTGTCGTGATCCATGGATATTTATTGCAGGATTCCTATTTGCGCATACGCAGGCAGTTTTCCAGCCGGTCAAGAATCTTGCAGTCAAGTGCTTTCTCCCTACGACAACCGTGAGTATTTCACCCGCTGACTATTTGCAACTAATCCCTATTGTCCCACCACTCAAGATTAGGCAAACCAAAGTCGTAGCTCCTTATGTTGTCATTGTGAAAAGGCCTTGTTAACCGGCTAATGTTTTAGCCTTATAGATTTCCAAGCTCAGTCACCTCAAGGCAGGTGAATTAGTTTCTCTTTATATTATTAGGCCTCCGTATTGTCGATTCCAGGAGAGGCACCTCGAGCGATTCGTCTCGCCGCCAGGACCTAGAGGATCGTCTGGGGCCTGGACGCGAGACCCGTTCCTCGAGCACGGCGAAGCCTCGTGAGGAGACGACTGTGCGGCCGGCTGAGCCCGTCTAGCGATCGCGCAGGCGGGGCGGTTTTTTCTTTTACCTACCTTAACTTTTTTTTATACCTTATTACGGTTCCCGTAGGAACCAGTTGATTGTCTGGGTCCGGTTTTCGATACTGGAAACTGGCCTGCACCATAATTTAATTTGTGGATCTCGGGTTCGACACCCTACCCCGTCCGGAATAGTATTGGACACCTTCGTCGGCTCCGGGATCCGGGACTCTCAAAGTCCCTGGCGCCCATTTAATAGATTTTAACTTAAACAATAACTGGAAGGTTACTTTCTCCTTAGTTTTGTAATAGTAGTTAACTTTTAACTTAAATAATAATTTCATTTAAAACGGAACAGTACAGGGTTTATCTCCAACCCCCCACGACTTTCGCTCTCTATATTTTATTATTAGCTGGCTGGCAACAATTTGTTTTTAGTGAACTTTTGTTATTAATATTAGTTTACAGTTTTTTTAATAAACAGTGTTTGAGATAGTTGTTGTTTCATATTACCATACCCACTAGTTTGTCACTCCAGATACAAAATTATAATTGTAACAAAATATACAAAAAATCATCAATCAAATTTTTATTACATACATAACTATATGCATATTTTATGTGCTTAAAATGATCTATCATGTAATTGGTTATTATAATTATTATGCTAAAAAATTGGTGTGTAATGTAATGAGACGCCTTGTGTTATTTTTCGAGTCTAGAAAGAAAGCCGCTATTGGCATAACCGAATCAAAGAAAGTTTACATAAAACATACTTACCGCGGATACAGAATACCGAATGATATATATTTTGACAAAAAAAAAAACAATAAACTTTTGAAGAAAGACCGCCAATCATTTACATTACCTGAATTAATGTGTAAAATATTTTTTTTGCAACTATATAAAAATAAACAATACTTTAAGGACCTACACGGGATCTAATTGTGGGACGCTGCCAGCAAAACCAACATACTCTGCCTACAAAGAGTCCAAATGGTATCCTAAGAGCTCTTACACACGAGCGGCATGTTCCCAACGGCAGAGGTAACTGCAGCCGTCGACGCGCGCCGGCGGCAACCGTGGACGCGTCGACGGCAACCGTCGACGCGTTGACGGCAACCGTTGACGCGTCGACGGCAGCCGTCGACCTATATCTTCGAAGTCGAAATGTCGACGGCTGCCGTTGACACGTCGACGGTTGCCGTCGACGCGTCCACGGTTGCCGCCGGCGCGCGTCGACGGCTGCAGTTACCTCTGCCGTTGGGAACATGCCGCTCGTGTGTAAGAGCTCTAAGATCCATAGTTAACGCACCTTGGTTTGCTAGGAACGACGAAATCCACGACTATCTACAAATGCCAACAGTATACTATGAAATCGAGCGGTACAAGGAACAACACAAGACACGCCTAACCTTGCATCCAAACCCACTAGTTACTGAACTGTTGAACCCGACAGTGGTGGTGAAAAGGCTGAAGAGGAACCACATTCTATAAGTGGGAGGCGCAGCACTAGCTGCTCCTTACTTAATTACTTACCCGATTGTGTATTGTTAGTATTAGGTTTCTCCTGAAAAAAAATAGCTTGAATGACATTCTGCGAAAATGACGTTTTGCGAAAGTGACATTGTGAGAAAATGACGTTTTGAGAAAATGACGTTTTGCGAAAATGACATAATGCGAAAATGACCAAATTTTTCAGGATGACATTTTGCGAAAGTGACGTTCTGCGTCAAGACCCTTATTATTACAGTCCATAAACAGTACTAGATACTGCTATTTCAAGTTATGTTTTCTACGTAAAATATCTGCTTATTACGACTATCTATAGTTCATTAATTTAGTTAGGTACTCAACTAGTGCAGACATGTCTTTTTATCTGTTTTAGTAACATTTAACAAAATATATGCCTATATTACTTGTTTTAAATCAATTATCTACAATTTTATTAAATCTTAACATTATGTTATAAAACGTATTTCACGTTTTTAAAAACATATTACGTATAAAAGACAACACGCATGTTACATGTTAATAATTACCTAAACCAATTTAATTTATAGGAAATCTGTAACAATGGCGTTGGTAATATTTCTATCATTGTGGTCGATATCAGAAAAGTTTTTATCGATAACAAACCTTTTGTTATACATCACTAGTATTAGTTTCATTCCCCCACACTGCTGCCGTCAGCGCCAAAATGGCGGTTTTCAAATAGGCACATGAAATTGATAGCGATAGCCACTCCAGCGTATTTTAATAGAGGTCAGTGGCCCAAGACGAAGATAATGGGAATGAAACCTGATGGGTTTCATCTTCATTACTTTGTCTTGGAGCTGACAACTTGTTTCAAACCTGCTATTCTCATTAAGTGCTTGTTCTAAATTCTCTACAGCTCGCTACGGACATTAGCGCTAAACTGTTATTTCTTAATTTTACATTATTTTGCTGATTGTTAATTATTTTGTATATTTTGATTTTGCATATTTTGTTGATTATTATATTTTGTTGATTATTATATTTTGTCGATTATTATTTTGTTTAGGGTTAAGGATAGGTTTAATGGTAAAAAAAGACGGGTTGCACTCCGGGAGTGCCGGCAGAAGTGAAAACTTGAATATTAACGTTGAAATAAATGAATTATTAATTGAATTAATATTAACTCATTTTTTTTAACTATTTCTGCGTCACTTTTTTCATTAATAGATGCACTTTATTCAATTTCCATATTTTAAACACCATATACACGAATTTTACGAATACACAGCAGTGTATGTACTACACAGACGGTCGAGCCATCAGCTGTCCATCCATACGTCCACACCCAAACCCACACCCACACCTACACCCACACCCACACCCAAACCCAAACCCACACCCATCCATCCATAGTCGTGTGTCATTTGGTTCACTTCGGTTGGCGCCGCCGTAGAAAGAGAGGGGGATAGGTACTTAGTAGTTAGGAGTAGGAGTTCTCCCCTGTGTAATCTCTCCTGACGGTCACGTGTCCTGACGCGAGTTTAACATTTTTTACCCATTACAAAAAAGTGTGCAACGCCGCTAAAGAAGTTTACACTTCAAAAAAATTTTAGTAAAGTAATAAGATGTTTAATTTAATCAAAATGATTTACAAGCGTTTGCCGAATTTCCCTTGCTTCGGCAAGAAAATCGGTGTTCGTATCCTCCACAATCGCACTCTGCTCGCTGTCTCAGGCACATCGCTGTCCTCACTCACATCAATATCTTCTTCATCTGCAAAAACACTTATTTAGATTTCTTATTACCACCTTCATCCTCCGCGCCCCGAAAAAAACGTCGCCAGAGAGGTAAGGACTAATTTGAAGAGAAAAGCGGTACAATCTATGGAAAGCCCATCACAAATTATCGATGCATGTAAACAGGAAGTACCGCATAATGCAGCTCCTTACATTCCTAATAATGATGCTATGCGAATGATAATAAATAGAGCCCGATTAAAAAAAACCCCATCAATACCAAAGCAATTAAGTGAAGTAAATTACTCTGATATATAAAACGTGATCAATTACAAGAATTTGTACCTATTTTTCTGTTCTGTTTTTTTCTTGTCTGTTTATATATGTGTGATTGTGTGTACATAAATGGTAAAATAAATAAATAAGAATTTTTTATTGGTCATTGTATTTATGAAAATGAAAGTGTTCTCGTTTTCAGCACCGAAAATAATCTGCGCTTGCTTAACGATTCCTCATATTGGCTTTCAGATGGAACATTTATGTGTTGCCCCAATCCATATACCCAAATGTATACTATACATGGATTTGTGGGTAATAAGGAAGGCGCTTTTAAATTTATACCGTTAGTATACGGGCTGTTAAGTAACAAAACTGAAAATTGTTATTATATTTTCTTTGAGATAATAACGCGACACGCGTTCAATGAATTATAATTCTGTAAATACGTACCTTTTATAGTCGCAAATCATATTTTGATCAAGATACAACCTGACACTGACCTACAAATTGCAAAAAACGTAAGAAAATTTAAATTTCGCGGTCTACCACTGCGGATTCACCTTAAACTATGTAATAACTAAAACTCATTCGAAAGAACAGTCCGTCGATTAATAAAAGTTCGATGAATCGTTCAGTCGAAGTAGCGTTTGGCGATAAAAGGTTGTTTCGAAATAAATTCTATTCGTACAAACGTTCAGTCGACTTTCCATTAATCGAACATATGACTCTCGAAGTTAAGTTACGGACCCAGTTCATACATCTATTAAAACACGTTGACTGACCGTTGACAAGTAAGTATATTTTTCAGATAGACAAACGATCATAGACAATAGTATAGCATATTATTTTATAGATGTCGGCAGTAACTTAATTTTGATATCTATTTTTAACATAACTGACTTCAAAAAAGGAAGAGGTTATCAATTCGGTTGAATATTTTTTTTATGTTTGTAACCTCAGAACTCCGTTATTTATTTTTAAGTCGATTTGCAAAATTCTTTCTTTATTTGAAAGGATATACCTATTTCAGATTGGTCCCATAGAAATTTCATAATTGCGACTTTCTTTTTCTAGGCATATTGTTTGGAAAGTTATTTTTTTCAAATCTGAGAAAATAAGCATGGAATTCCTGTTAGTTATGCCTTCTTCTGTAGACATCGCCCATTTTGGGTAATCTTTCCTAGCAAAGCACTCAGGGAAACTTGTGCCTGCATAATTCACAGTAATATAGATTTGGCAGTTCTATGTCTGCATAAAGCGAATATAATAAAGGTAACTTTTGAACAGATTTTACAGTCCCTGTGTTGTTCTCAATACAACGATCAATGTTTGAAAAGAGACTGCCCTTTATGTAAAGATAATGTTTTATCCTATAACGAATTTTCAAATGATCAAAGCCTTACACTCTACCAGTGGGTTCGTTGCAAAGAAACTGTGAAGACTAAGAAGGGTATGAAAATACAATATATTACTACGAAAAAGGCAAGTGAAATGACTCCACTACAAGTTATAGAAAAACTAGATTACCAGCTACCAATTTTTTTCAAACACGCATTTATTATAAACGTACAATACAACACTATGAGACATAAGAAGAATAATCTAATTGTAACAGAAGCATTCATACACATCGACTTTTCAGAAAATGTTGGACTCAAACATGGAAAAGAAGTACAGAGTCTTCATTTTGGGCCTAGTCGCAAAGAGATTTGTTTGCATACTGGTGTCATATTACCTACGAGCCAGTGATGGGCGTAACTAGTTATTTATGTAATCTAATTAATAATTGAATTACATAATAATTTGATTAAAATGAAATTTAATTACATATTATTCAATTACATTGTAATTAGATTACTTTGGATGTGCTATGAAATTAATTACAATGTATTTAATTACGAAATAATTTGATTACAATGTAACCTAATTACATAGTATTTAATTATATTATAATTATAAGTGCTTTGAATATGAAATGTCGCATGCTTGCATCGCACAGTTGCGATATAGGTACTGCAAGTGCGGCCCGTACGACGTCACCGGGAAGTAGTTAGTATAATGTGCGGGGGAGCGGGGGGATTCTATGCATTGTGCTCGTGCGTCGCCGCTCTTAGCCACCCCGCTTCACCCGCCCCCTTCAGTTACTTCTAATCTTTTGTATTGTAAGCACGTAACATTTTCTTAAGATTACAAGTCGTATGTATTTTGGTGATTAGTGTAAAAACTTTTCGTACAATGAATGATAGTGCAAGACTACTTTTAGAAGATGACAGTTCAGTGGACGAATCTGTGTCTGCAGGTCAATCGACATTACCGTCACCAAGCAATATTTCTGCAGTGCATCCCACTATACTTGACGGTAAATTCTTTGAGATACTTCATGATTCATCAGGAACTGATAAAATAGTCGCCATTTGCAAGAAATGTCTGCCTAATAAAGTAGAAATAAAAGGCTCGAGATTGTGTACATCTAATTTCAAAACACATTTAAAACGGAAACATGGACAAGAAACCATACAAGAATACCAAGATTATATTAAAACTAAAAGATCGAAAAACGTTCGTACTTCCAGTTCGTCAAACGAACTATCACCACGAAGGTCGTCAAATGTACCTACCCTCATATTCTCAAGCTGAATTCGATCGAGATATTGTTAAGTATTTTGTCAACTCAATGATTTCTCTAAAGTGCACTGAAGACCCTTACTTCCGACAAATTTTACGTCGATTAAATATAGGTGCGAATAATCTAAGAATCATGAGCCGGCGGACACTTGGAAGAATGATTACGGAACTCTTTGACGAAGAGTCTACTTTAGTGAAAAAGACGGGTTGCACACCGGGAGTGCCGGCAGAAGTGAAAACTTGAATATTAACGTTGAAATAAATCAATTATTAATTGAATTAATATAACTCATTTTTTTCACTATTTCTGCGTCCCTTTTTTCATTAATAGATGCACTTTGTTCAATTTCCATATTTTAAACATTTTATACATATACACGAATGTTACGAATACACAGCAGTGTGTCCACGTCCACTTCCACTTCCACTTCCACTTCGACTTCCACTTCCACTTCGACTTTGACTTTGACTTCAACTTCGACTTCGACTTCGACTTCCACTTCCGCTTCCGCTTCCACTTCCACTTCGACTTCGACTTCTACTTCCGCTTCCGCTTCCACTTCCACTTCCACTTCGACTTCGACTTCGACTTCTACTTCGACTTCGACTTTGACTTTGACTTCGACTTCGATTTTGAATTTGACTGACTTTGACGTTGACTTCGACTTCGACTCCGACTTCGACTTCCACTTCCGCTTCCACTTCCGCTTCCACTTCCACTTCCACTTCCACTCCATCCATCCATCCATCCATCCATCCATCCATCCATCCATCCATCCATCCATTGTCGTGTGTCACTAAACTTGGTTCACTGGCGCCGCCGTAGAAAGAGAGGGGGGGGGGGGGGGGAATCTCTCCTGACGGTCACGTGTCCTGACGCGATGCCCTGACGCGAGTTTAACATTTTTTACCCATTACAAAAAGTGTTCAACGCCGCTAAAGAAGTTTTCACTTCAACAAGAACTAAATCAAGTGAAACACCTTTGTACGACAGTTGATATTTGGTCTGGACGTCGAAGAAGCTTTTTAGGTGTAACAGCACACGGGATTTATTCACATAGTTTAAAGGGTGTCTCAAGGGCATTAGTATGTCAACGTTTTAAAGGCACTCATAGTTATGACAAAATATACGAATTGTTGCAAGAAATTAATTCAAGGTATGGCTTAACTAGCACAAACGTTGTGGCTTGTGTTACAGACAACGGCAGCAGTTTTGTGAAAGCGTTTAAAAGTTTCGGTGTACATCGTATCAATGTTTCAAACGAGCAAAACTCTATTGATTCTTGTGATGAAGACTCCGATACTGATAGTACAGACGACGAATCAACGTATCTTAATGACCTTTCATCAACAATTACCCATTTAGAGACTCGTTTGCCATTACACCTAAGATGCGCTTCACATACTTTGAGTCTTTGTGCCACCGACGCACAGTGTGTCGACTAGAACATGCTAGCTGGACAGAAATATTTTTTGACTTATATCACTTATGATGAATGAAAATAAGCCAAAAATGTTATTTTTCCTGAGTTCTGGTGTTATTGGTATGAAATAAAAAATATAAATATATTAATGACCGGTTTAATTATATAATTAATGATACACACTAAATTAAAATGAATTTATGCAAAAAATAACTACAAAAACATTACAAATACAAAAACAAAACGTTACATTATGTAAAAGGCTCAAAATTACTACTTACAATCTCATTAGATACGTCAAAAAAGTCATCTAAATTGATTTTTTTTTTATGAAAATGCAGAAATAAATTCAAATGAAATGCAAATACCACTAAGAACTTATGTTAATATTATGTACAAGTACTAGAAATTTCTATTTACAACCTGATTATATCTAAAAAAACGAGTGCGTTACCCAGGCAAAATGTTTTGCTTTAGAGAGATGAGACTTAAACAAATAATTAGTGTATCATGAGGAGCAATTTGTTTACTAATAGCAAAATTTGTTTGAATTGTAGTTTTTAAGTTATTTAAGAAAAACAAATTTTGCTGGAGTAACGTTTGAAACGTTACCCAGGCAAAATCGTCTTTCAAAAATTAGTTTCAGCACGGAACCAAATACATGAATAGATAGCTTTTGTTGAGTAGTAAATGTTTATAAATAGCAAAATTTGTGTGTGGTATAGTTCTTTAGTTATTTAAGATTTTGCTGCGGTAACGTTTTGGGATTTCCCAGATCTCGAAAACGGCTCAACGCAGAAGTTTGAAAAAAATACCAATAAAAGACCTTAATTTGTTTAAATTTGTTTAATCATTAGTTTTTGATTTGGTTGACGTAAACCAATGTAATTAAATGGTTTCAAAAATCAGAAGAAGCGGGTTTACATGTAAACCAATACACTTATAACCAAATAAACAGCTGTAAAAAAATACCCGTGGTTCGACGCTTGTTTACAGCAGACATTTTAGATTTCATACTTTACACGTTAAGAAGATAAAAACAAATTTGATTTATTTTAGACTGGTCGTACTTTAGCGATCGAATACGCAGTTCCCATAACATTAAGAAACATGGCATACTTTAAACAAATTAAAATGATTCATGAAAATTCTTTCCTGTTAATTTCAGCCTTGAATTACGGCTCTAATGAAAGTTATCTCAAAAACAAGAATATGTCAGCAATTCTCTAATAAGCCGACCAAATTGAAAAGGTCACGTAAAAGCGACTGCACCGTACGTACGGGTAATCTTCGCAAATTAGCAGCTTGGTAACCGATGTTTTGTACAGTTAAGCAGAAAAACGTTATTCGTGAAGCCGATTTTTTAATATTTTTTAAGTGCAGTACCATATTACACAATTTTTACTAGTTAATAAAAGTGTAATATCATAGTGTATAATTTATAGTGTGATTTAAAACAATACAAACATATAAAGGGTGTAAGGGACAGCCCTCCACAAACTGATGGGGTGAATTCAGTATATCATACTAAGATGTCCGGTACAAGAAATTATTTCAGGATCGTTAGGGGAATCCAATAAACCTGATTTATTTTATTTCCTCATACGCAATGTAACGCTACCGTGACAAAACGCGCGCAGCGAGTCATCGGCCGTACTCTTACGCACGTGTTCGTTCGAAACACTGGGTTCGCTTTACAAATGACCTTTCCTAGAATAAATCTTTTGTTTCATAAAAAAAAGAACAAAAAATAAAAATGTTCCGCCGACCGCTTCCACTTAACAAGTCATAGAACAATAAATAGCGGCCGGTACCCGAAAAAAACAATGCTGTAAAACATGTGCGGAGCTTTCAATTCAGCATAACAGTTTCGTTTCATGTCATTCAATTCGTTTTCATCGTTTTTTGTTCAATCTAGAAATGTAAACTACTCGATACAAAAATCGCTAGTTTATCGTATAACACGAAACTAGTTATCCCGCTACATGCCTCGTAGATAGTTATTGTAACTATTGACGTGAAATAACGCCCATACCTAAAGCGCGCTCGCGCCACGTGACATCACATTGAAGAGAGCGAGAGCGAACATTTTTGCAGATAGCCGGCGCGTAACGAACACACGTAACACATCACAATACGTCCAAAGTAAAAAAAAAAATAAAGAAAATTAATCCTACCTCAGAATCGCTCGGGTCGTATGAGATAGGGCTCGAAGTGGCCTCCACCGAGGCGTTCGCACACATTGGCACGGCGCAGGGTCTCCGCGTGTAAGCGGGTCATCAACGTGGGATCTTCGTTGCAGCTGTGGCGCAGCTGCTGGAACGTGTTCGTGATGCGGTCTCGCATTTCTTCCTCACTCGCACATGCACTGACAAACACTTTTTCCTTTACGTAGCCCCATAAAAAAAAGTCTAATGGCGTCAGGTCTGGTGATCGTGCTGGCCACGGTTTCGGTCCAAATCTGCCAAGCCAGCGATGCGGAAAGGTGGCGTCTAAATGGGAACGCACTGGGAGCGTTATATGCGGAGGAGCGCCGTCGTGCTGGAACCAGATCATCGGCAAGTGCGCAAGCGGTGCATCATCCAGGGCTTCCCATTCCACGTACAGCTCGTCACGGAGGTTCTCTAGCTCTCTTTCCAGGTCATCACGGAGGAAATCGAGATAGCGCGCTCCGTTCATTCGCGCGGGAAGAAACACAGGCCCTAGGATTTTATCGCCATAAATTCCTGCCCAGACGTTTACCGACCAACGCGTTTGATGTCCGGACTCTTGGATTTCGAAGGGGTTAGTATGCGACCAGTAATGAGCATTTCGACGATTCCACATACCATTCCGCGTAAAAGTTGACTCGTCGGTCCATATCACGTGGGAGATAAAGTTTGGGTTTCGATGCTGTTCAGCCCGCAACCACTGGCAGTACGCTACTCGATGACCACGATCACGAGGCAATAGGGCTTGGACCTTGTGAATAACGTATGGACGTTGCCGATCCCTTCGCAGAGTTTTGTGCACGGACCAGTGTGAGACCCGGACCCCATGATTCCGCCGCAATAATCGAGCTGAAGTGCGAGTGCCTAGGCGTGGATTTTGACGGAACATGTCTAAAATTCTGTCTTGAGTTTCGCCGCGAAGTGGTCTTCCGGCGCCATCCTGATGGGGAACTATGGGCTGGTTTTCCAGCACGCGTTGATAGGCATTGATAATTATCCGGCAGTCTGACGGATGCCGCCGGTCAGGATACCTATCAACGTAAATTCTCAGCGCTTCCCTAGCATTTCCCCGAGCTTCCCCGTAACACATCATCATTTCTCCATATTCACGAGCACTAAATGTAGCCATTTCTCACAAACTATGACACCACAACAAAAATAAGTCCAAAAGCGTACGTAACAATGAAGACGTGTGAACATGCAACGACACAAACAGAAACTGTTCTGTGCAAACACAACAGACAGCCCGGCGGCCGGCGGTTTTGTTCTTGGGTTTAACCCGTAAACTACAGCATAATAAGGTTTTTTTCGCCAACGGCCGGGCTAACGTCTTCCCATTTTGTGCAATCGCAGATGACGAGTTTGATGAACTCTGTAGCTAGGCAGAAAGTGAACAGCTGATTTTACGTGTCGTTCGTTAGAGTATTTGAACATCCATTGCTAGTTTTTTGGTTTTAGCCGTATTTTTCACATAAATGGAGTGCTGCTTTCATATAATGTAATTTTACATTGAAATAAAACTGAAAAAACTGAAAAAACGACAAAAAAAATAAAAATTTTCCTGAGAAAAATTTCGGTGGAATATGGTTCAAAATAAGGGGCTGATAGCTCCCTGTCAGTTTGTGGAGGGCTGTCCCTTACACCCTGTATACATGTAGCTATATTTTTAGTACTTAATTTGTTGTTTCTGTTAAACCAAATGTTTTATTTTGATACCACAACGCAAAGCCACGCTAAAAACGTTTTAACGTTCTTGATGCTAGTCAGAGCAGCGCGCATCGCTGTGTGCAATGCAACGCAACAGCTATATGCCTTGTCTTACTTACTCTTTAGCTGTGAGTAGTTGAGTACGCTCTATCTATGGGTACGCTAGCTCCGACCGAACCAATGAAACAATCAGTCGTGAACCAAGTGTTTTGGAGAGAAGTGCTTGTGGTTTATGTGTGTGTGTACGACGACGTCTTTGAACGATGTGAGTATTAAATGTTTTTATTTTACAGTACAGTTGTGTTTCAGTATAAAATAGTCATTCAGCGTATATTAATGTACGCTTTTTGGTGTGAATCAGAATAAAGAAAACTCGTCAAATGTGACCCAAAACACAATTAGCCCCGGCACAAAAAAAAACTTTGCCATTTTCTTCATTACAATTAGGAAAATATAGTATATAGTTTTTTTATCATTTCAATGGCTATCATGGAAATATTGAACCAGAATATCGCGCAAAATATGAAATATTATTGTTTTACGACAGACTCATCTCTTTATTGCTTAAAACTGTGTGTGTGATTATTGGCTAAAATAACAACGTGGCGGTCTCAGTGGTAGGCTTTAACTTTTAATTATTCTATACCTACGCCATGCTAGGCAATCGCGTTGTGATATTGCTCTTAGACTTAACGTAAACAAAACAAAAAGGATACAGTTTTTATACGTTTAAGCTATACTGTCATAAAGTTTCAAGCGCTTTAACGAATCTAGTATTATTCTCAATTATATTGAAGTGTGTTTGACAAGTCCGGTGAGTATTCGGTAATGATAGTTTATGAAACTTGTATAATGAGGGGTATTATACACGAGTGTTACAATACCTAGTTAGATATGTGCTGTTTCATACACGGTACTTTATATACACATTAATTGCAATCAGATCACACGAAATTCAGTATACGTACAACAAAGCGTAGGAATGGCGCCACGCCTAACAAAACCCAGCTCATCACTGCGCAAGCGCTTAAGCGGTTTATCTTTAGCCATCTTGGATTTTTTACGGCATTTATCGCATATTGGTAATTGGCGATCCCAACCTTAAAAACGACACCCTTTTTAATCTGCTAAAATGTCCTTTCGCGCAATATCTTGAGAAGACTGAAGGTACTGTACACCTACAGTCTTTTTACTGAAGTGTGCATTCGCAAATGTCTTTATGCGCAAGTATCCATTCGTGCGAATGTCTTTCTGCGCAAATGGCGAGACAAGTGTACTAGATTTTTAAAATGATAGGTAATGAAAATATTAATGTAAATGTGATGTGTGCCTTGCTTTTTTTTCAGGTAGTTGCACTTCATGGCTTCGGGAGCAGAATGTGCAAGCCTCAACTCACACCGTTGTTCATGTCAGTTCATTTTATATTCGGAAAATCACACATACCAGTGAAGTACCAGCAGGTACAATAAAATGGCAGGCCGAAAAGTAAAAGTGCCCCTTGACGACCTAAGAGTTGTGTTCTCCAAATATAAAGATATATTTAATGTTTCTATTCCCCCAATCTCAAATGAAGTTTATGACCACATACAACAAGAACTGCGTATTCAGTTTAATCACGAAGTCAGCAAAGCAGCCCTGCAAATATCTGCGAAGAGAAATAAAGTTTTATTTTTTAATTCTCGCGGAGATTGTGAAGATAATCGAACACAATTGCATGCAGTTGTAGAAGCTCCTTCTGATTTAACAGTTTCTTTTGAAATGAGTAAATATGACTACTATAAAATTGCGCCTATTGAATCCCACCATCTCGCACAAAATAAGTGGACCAACGAAATGCAAGATCATATATTTTTTTAAACCGATTTAGAATGCACATTCTCGTTTAAAAACAATTACGTGCCTACTGATCTCAAAAATAACGACATCACATGTACAGGAAGTTGTACGCAATGCAAAGCTAGTCTGTTCTTGACAATATCCCCCGAAACAGCTGATAATTCTTATAAAGTAACGCTTATTCTTACAAATTTGAAAAAAGGCTTTCGGCATGACCCTCGAATTAAAAATAAATTAACTTCACACCGGGTTAATCTGCACAAAGAAAAACTTAAAAACATTAAGGCTTTAAGGGTACGAAATTCAACGGCCGATGAAGTTATGAGCATGGATAATCCAAAAGAACCGCCAACTTTGCCTAAATTATTAAATTTGAGGAAATACCGGCATGAAGCTAGAAGCGCTCTTCAGTTTGATAAAAATATTATTTTATCACTGTATGCCATGACCTGTAGCCCACCGTATGACAGTTTCATAAAAAAAATGTCTCTTGTTCCATTTATATTGTATTTTTGGACTACTGAGCAAAGTATATATTACGATGACATCTTGGAAGACAAATATAAAATCCTGTCTATTGATGCCACTGGATCTTTATTTAAACCAATAAAGCCACCCGAAGCAAACGATTTTTTAAAATATAAAAATCCCAAACATGTTTTCTTATATGCCATCGTAGCATATACCTTGGGTGCTAGTGTTCCAATTTGTTATATGTGCTCTGACTCACACACAACAGAAACAATAGCCACATGGCTAAGCACATGGTTAAACAGAAGAGTCCTTCCAAATGAAATAATTTGTGATGATTCTTCTGCTTTAATAGCGGCCATAACGAAAACTTTTTTGAAAACGGACTTGAATAACTATTTAAGACAATGTTTTGCAAAAGTTGAGGAAAAAAAAGGCAAGATACCTGCTTGTTACATCAGACTTGATAAGTCTCATTTTTTAAAAAAACTGTATACACAAAGTTGTTTTGACAAGACTTCTGAAACATGCAAATATTTTTATATCGATTGCATCAAATTGATACTACAATCACGAAGCTATGACGAAGTAAAACTAATTATTAAAGATGTAATCACACTTTCTCTTCATGAATATATAAGTACCGATCTTGATTATACGGCATCGAAATGTGAACAAGCATTGAAACGATTGAGCGACCAAATAAAAACATATCTAAGACACACAGACGAAATTGAAAAGAATGAAAGAGAGGACAGTTCCGAAGAAATATATTTTGTAACAGAAGATGAAGAGAGTGAGCAACACGGTGGCCCTATGCCTTTGATAAAATATTATGATGACATTATGAATACAGAACTATTATATTTACAGTTAATTGAATCTACACCAATGAAAAATGCTTTTTTTTTGCCGGAAATTAACAACACTCTTAATCTGTCAAGCTCCGCTAATGAGACACAATTGATTTTCTATTGTTTGGTCACCGATCGGTGTCCCGCGGTCCTTGAGCGGTTAAAAGACTTTTGAAAAAATTACCTTTGTGGGGCAATATTATGACTGATTATTTTCCTGGAACCAAAGACTATGCCAGCAGCTCAAATGTAGAAAATCATTTTAAGGACATCAAAACTATATATTTTGAGACCAAAGTTGAACGCGTCCGGTTAGACGAATTTCTTATACA
Organism: Amphipoea lucens; assembly: GCA_947508005.1. Taxonomy (NCBI): domain Eukaryota; kingdom Metazoa; phylum Arthropoda; class Insecta; order Lepidoptera; family Noctuidae; genus Amphipoea; species Amphipoea lucens. The sequence continues at coordinate 13,919,533 of OX382375.1, forward strand.
ACATTATAGTTTTATTAACGGAACCATAAAATTAAGCTCTAGTCAAATTTTACACGAGAATACTAAGAACAAAGAAGAACAGGCCTTAAAACTAAGAAACAAAAAGGAAAAACGCAAAACAAATTATGAGTATTTCTCACGAAAAATAGTAAAAATTAGAGACAAACACGAACAAAAACGAGATTCATTCTCAGCAGAGTTAATTATATCTGATTCTGCACCGAAGTCAGTTGAAAAAGAAGAAGAAGAAGAGAACCTAACTGATACGTCAGATTTTGATATTCAATCAATTTTTCAAAATAAACCTATAGAAGTTGAAAACTGGCGGGGACTTACCATACCCACTCCTAAATCAAAAAAAGCTACCTCCATATACATATTACAGAATGGTAACGTCGCATATTCTTATGTACACCAAAACAGGGTACTTATAACAAACACTTGTGCTTTTGATTCCCTCGCGCAAGCATTCGGTGTAGCTTATCAAGACAGGCCTGCTTTCAGAGAAAAGTTAAATAGTGCTAGCGATGGTTTAACAACATTCATAAAAGTATTATCTAATACGAGAAAAACTTGCAAAAGATTATATGAACTTCGTGACAAACTATTGATTGACCTTTTTGATAAAACAAAGTCACAGCAAAATATTATCAGTTGTGAATGTAATATAACAATGATTTTAGAACAGGTATTCATGAGCAACATATACTTTTCTGCCACCAGACAGAGGTGTTGCTCAAATGACACATGCTCAAATGCATTACAACCAAAGAAAATTGATTGTAAATATATATCTTTAAATATAAATATTATAACACAAAAGGGTATTGACTTCTTGGAAGAATCTGCCACATCGTGTATTAATAATGATAATGTTTCACTGTGTCCTGTATGCGAGACAGGAAATGTATATTTTACATATGAATTAAAACCATTACTTTTCTTCGAAGTACATGACATGTCTGTTAACCTGAATGATATACCCATTAATATAGAGTTAAATGGCCAACAGTATATGATTTTGGCAGTAATTGATTTTGACCCACCATCAAGTTCCACATTGATTGGACATTACAGAGCATACTGTTACAGAACGAAAACTCAACAATATGAATGTTACGATGATCTGTACTGTAAACTACAGAAATGCAAAAACTCCATAATGCCACATTTGATTATATATTCATTAGTGTAGGTAATTAAAACGTTAGAGACTGGAAGCATAAAACACATAATTTTATACGGTCCCAATGACCACACAAATTTTATTGAATTAGGTACGAATCTGTGATTATGAGTGATATTAGTAGTTATTAATGATAAAAACTGTACTGTTTCCTATATTTTTAAATAGGTACATAAGTGTAAAAGTTGTTTATTTTTTATATAATTGTTGGAAGATTTTTATTATATTGTTGTTTTCTCATTTAAAAGTTTTGTGATTATATACATTTTTTATAGAATATGCTCGAAACCGTCCCTCATAAGGGCAAGAAATATAGGCAAGCCGATAATACATATTTTGTAAAAAAAAACATTAAATGTGCTTTGCACATTACACACACAACGCCGACTCAATTCCAACTCAAGTCACACTGTGGTATTGAAATATGAGCTTTATGTCGTGTTACTTAGAGTGGATATTTCAACATTAAGTTAAAAGAAGGTTACGACGCTTTGACAATGATTGGTTCACGGGTTATCCACCTGTGGCAGTCACATGTAATGTTAAAATATTCACTCTAAGTAACACGTAACAAAACTCATATTAAAATGCCATACTGTGAGTCGAGGTGAAATGGAGTCCACCTATCAACCTACGTTATTAGTACCTCCTAAGGAAAATTGTACAAACTATTAATGTATCCAAATATTAAAATTAAGTAAGTAGGTTATAACTTATCTGTGATTTTTCTCTAAAAATGTTGATGCTAAGGCAAAGCAATACATATAATTTGTATGAGACTGATTTTTTAAATAAAAATAATGAATCTTAACCATTTTATTATTTTAACTAACCTGACCAGAAAACTTTTGTATTCAACTGTACTAACAAAACATCTATATTATCCTGTTCATTTCAGATGGTTGCGCTTATGTATGGTGCGGTCGCTTTTATGTGACCTTTTCAATTTGGTCGGCTCATTAGAGAATTGCTGACATAATCTTGTTTTTGAGATAACTTTCATTAGAGCCGTAATTCAAAGCTGCAATTAACAGGAAGGAATTTTCAGGAATCATTTTAATTTGTTTAAAGTATGCCATGTTTCTTAATGTTATGGGAACTGCGTATTTGATCGCTAAAGTACGACCAGTCTAAAATAAATCAAATTTGTTTTTATCTTCTTAATGTGTAAAGTATGAAATCTAATATTTCTGATGTAAACAAGCGTCGAACCACGGGTATTTTTTACAGCTGTTTATTTGGTTATAAGTGTATTGGTTTACTTGCAAACCCGTTTCTTCTGATTTTTGAAACCATTTAATTACATTGGTTTACGTCAACCAAATCAAAAACTAATGATTAAACAAATTTAAACAAATTGAGGTCTTTTATTGGTATTTTTTTCAAACTTCTGCGTTGAGCCGTTTTCGAGATCTGGGAAATCCCAAAACGTTACCGCAGCAAAATCTTAAATAACTAAAGAACTATACCACACACAAATTTTGCTATTTATAAACATTTACTACTCAACAAAAGCTATCTATTCATGTATTTGGTTCCGTGCTGAAACTAATTTTTGAAAGACTATTTTGCCTGGGTAACGTTTCAAACGTTACTCCAGCAAAATTTGTTTTTCTCAAATAACTTAAAAACTACAATTCAAACAAATTTTGCTATTAGTAAACAAATTGCTCCTCATGATACACTAATTATTTGTTTAAGTCTCATCTCTCTAAAGCAAAACATTTTGCCTGGGTAACGCACTCTAAAAAAACATAAACCGAATAAGATTTTTGTAAGTATTATATAAATAAATATTAAATATAATTATAGTAAGTCCTAATACCAATTTATAATTAATCACTCTCACATTCAGATTCAGATGAATCAGGTATCAAATAATTTTCATCAGTATGATCAAGGTTACTTGGTACCTGTAATGGTGGCTGTGAAGGCGGGATAATCATGTCTAAAACTTCTGCGGGTAATTTATTCAACCTTTTAACAGGGACTTCTCTAAGGGAATTAATCAAAGGATCAGACGTTAATAGAAGCATATGCAACAAGTCTGTGTTCGTGGCAATACGTGACCTTTTCCTAGTGTGGTGCTCGCGGAAACGACGACAATCTTTATTGCGAGCCTCTTGCCCTTCTTCCGATAGTTGTCCTATGGGAAGAAGTGAAGATTTGACTACTTCAGTGCTATGCACAAGTATTTTGTGTAAAGTAACTGGCATGTAGTACCACGAATACAGACTTAAATAAAGCGTTTTTATATCTGAACAATATTTCGCGAGTTTATTTAAATCAATATCATAACCAGAAGACAAAGTTGTTAACAAAATACCGAGTTTTTTAATTAAATCTACGTCTAATCCCGTAATTTCAGCACTTAGAGCTGCGTTTGAAAAAAACCTACGGGCAGTGTTTCCGTCATTTGAATTCCCATATCCCGGTTTTGGCTTGTCTACAATTAAACCTAACTCTTTCTTAAACTTATCTTTAATAATTTCCGAACGTAATTTTAAATGATCCTTATCAGCTTTTGACCTTGCTTGCCATTTCTTAAAATCTAAGCGATAACTTATGTGTAAGAGACACTCAAAGGAACGGATCCATGCGTGTAGTGTAGACAAACCAAAACTTAAATTATCTTGTTTGGCAGGAAAATCCTTGCTTTCGTCGTTCATTATTAGGGGTGTGGCGCCACAGATATAACATTTTTGAGCGGATAGTGTATCCGTCAACGCGTTACAAATTTTCCCGTCCGTCATGGTTAAAAGAAACTTATGATTTACAGAAATTTGAGAACCTGCAACGTTACATAATGTTGGAAGCAGTTGAGAAACTTCATCCAAAACTTTTTGTGTTTCTGTAGTTGTAAGTTCTTTTGTTTCCTTAGTAAAAATAAACTTTATTGGTCGGCAGTAGGTGGTCGATGACGGGCGAGAATTTTGCCAAATGATGGTATCACCGTCATATAATTGTAAAGGAACAAAAGAAAAAACAAACAGAAACTCATCTGTAGCTTCCACGTTTTCAAATTTCTGTTTATAAGTACTGTGGCCAGAACTTCCATCACAACCCCATTTACTGACTAATGTGAACGACGACGATTTTGAGAGCACACTTCTAATAACTTCATTCTGAACTTTTACTAATCGATTGGTGGTTAAATCTAAAATAGCTTGAAGCCTAATGTCCGCGCGTGATTCTGTTATAGAAATGTGTTCCTGTAGTGGATAACAAGATAATTTTGACTTACATATAAGCTATAATATGATGGAAACACTCGATGTCCCGCCTTCATAGACCACTTCCTTGTCTGCTTGTAAGAGTGAGTGGTGCACTTAGAGTCTATATAATACGCTAAAGCTTCATCACTACTTAATTGTCTGCCACCAACACAAGATTCCGACGTGGATTGGTTACCCTTGGCTGGGCTGTTGCTACTTCTAATAGCTTTTGCTACATTCCTGTATCCTGCCTTTCTATGAGCTGTCTCAGCAGCTAACGTTAGCTCACTTGCGCTACGCTCACTAACGAGTTCTTCTACGCGGCGTTTTTTAGTTTTCTCAGAAGCATTTTCGAAATCTATTGGCGGTCTTCCAGGATGTAGCTTAAGCGATGCCGATGTGGAAGCCTGTGGTCTGTGAAAAGCAACCTTAAACTCTAAGTCTGCACCTTCCAGCCACGTCTTATTTTTCTCCAACATCCTTTTTTTATCGAATCGACAAGAATTCCATTTTTCAGTCAATTTTGCCGAAAATCTTGATATTAGTAATTTAATTTCTTTTTCTGATGTATCTACAACATCCTCCAAGCTCCATTTCTGCTTTATATACCTTAGCATTAAATTATTTTTATCCTTTTTATCTAATTTGACCCACTCTTGAAAAAATTCCACACGAGTAAGTTTGTATGTAACTTCTGAAAAATAAAAATAAAACCATGTTGGACTGTGTTCGGGGTAAAAAAATATACATTATTTAAAAGCTTAAATATGTAGCTACCTTTAGAAAAAAAAAGTAAACTAGGGTAGACTGGGGGTTTTTAGTTACCCTCCAACAAACCTTTGAAAGTTAGAAAAATTACGCCTTGAAAGACGTATGAGGGTAGGTTTCTTTTATAAATTTACACAGTTAAAATTACTTTATCATGTATATATAATAAAAATATACATACCTTCTAGTATATAATCCATCACTAGTAAAATAGATTCAATCACAAAATTTCTTTGGAGATGTTAACCAACGTAGTGCTAAATTGCAACTGAATAAATGTGCATTTGTGATTTACACAATAAAGGGTACTTACACATTTCAAACAAAACAAATCCACAGTGTTAAACGAAAACAATTCCTAGAATTAGCGCCTCTATGGTATTGTTTACGTTAAACGACACTTTGTTTTCGAGTGTTTGATAACGATTTCTGTCCAGCTAGCATGTTCTAGTCGACACACCGTCGCGACGGTAACAAAATACTAGAAAACCAGGAAACGGAGCTATCGAAAATGCATGACCAAACAATCAAAAAATGTAACACATTATGGAAAGCTGCAAATAGGCCAAAATCGGCTGAAATTTTACAAAATATTCCATAAAAGATAAATCTGCAACACTTCACAGAGCTTTAAACATAAAAAATCCACTTCGTGAATCTGAATTTACCTATACAATGTGGGGAGGATAATATGATCATAAATGAAACTTCGTATAAGTCATGATATTCCCAACCGTCACACAAAAAATCAAATGAATATATCCAGTAGTTTAGCCACAGGACATTATTTTTCATTTTAAGTATTTTCTACATGCTGTATTGTAAACAGGAGAGCACGCGACAGGTTAACGACACACGTTGCCAACTCGCTACTATAAAAACCTACGGCGTTTCATTCAAATTTATTTTCTCAATGTAAATTATACTTTATGCCCGAGCCATAAGAGTCATAAAGCGTGTCATCACAGCACACCCCGGACACTCCATACAACGCTCGTAAAATAATTACCTACTACAACTACATTAAAAAATGACGTCTGTATACGTATGAATGTCTGCGTGAGGTACTTGTGTTTGCGAGCGCTCGAGTTAAAGAACTGCGACGAATACGCCGAAGTGCGGGGTGAGGTGCGGTAACTGATGTTAGTGCGGGGAAGGGAGTGTCCTTTCATTCTGTGATCACAGCTAGATAAGAAAAAATGCATGCGAAAGTTATTACTTTATCTGTTACGCACTCATGTCAATCGCAAAACATGTATGTGCGAAAGAGATAGGTAAGTTTAATTGTTTCTACTTTGCTTACTTGTCGACGTGTCTAGGTTACGCGGTCAGTGTGTCACCGGAACTCCGTGACACCGGAAGCGTTTTGTTTTTCTCTGGAATTTCGGATGCGCCCGCGCCCGTTTGAAGTCGCCGCGCGAGTGTTATCGTATCTTTGTTGTTGTGTTGTATTGTGCGAAATTTGACGCTTTGTTTTAATAGTGACAGGACACATAAACGTATTATAGGTACTTTGTTAAATAGCTAAGTAAACTTTGCGAAATTAGACGCTTAATACTTGGTGTTTCAAGGTTTTATTATTAAATAATCATGCCTCGTTACAATTATACCGCTTCGGAGTACACCGATATGATCTTAATTTATGGCGAGTGTCACGGTAATGCCGCTTTAGCTGTACGGACATACCGTGAGAGGTATGGGAACACGCGTATGTGTCCGACCCACGGGCGCACTATTGTACAAGCTGTCCAGAGGATACGGGAAAATCAATCCTTGATCCCGCACGTAGATGCTGCTCCTCCACGTGCAAATGTGATTTCAGACGAAAGAGTTATTAATTATTATGATCGCAATCCGACGTCCAGTCTGCGTAATGCAGGTCGACATTTTCGTGTAAATCACAAAACTATTCAAAAAGTTTTGAAACGTGACAAACGCAGACCTTATAAGTACAAGAAAGTACAAGCTTTGTTACCGAGAGATAAGCCAATAAGAGAAACTTTCTGTCGCTGGTTGGAAACCAAACATCTCGAGAATCCTGACTTCCTGTACAATGTGCTGTGGACTGACGAGAGTACATTCACAAGGAATGGTTTATGGAACCGACAGAACCTTCGGTACTGGAGCCGCGTGAATCCGCATCTAGTACGGGAGTCTTCGCACCAGTACAGATTTGCGGTCAATGTGTGGGCTGGCATACACAGAAATACCATTATTGGTCCGGTATTTATTGATGGCAATTTAAATGCTGTAAAGTTCATTGAACTCCTCGACGGGTCCATTTCCGAGTACACGGACGAACTTTCGCTGGACGTGTACAGGCAGATGTGGTACCAGTTAGATGGAGCACCAGCTCATTCAGTGGTGTCTGCAAAAGAGCGTTTGACTCAAATGTTCGGACAGCAGTGGATTGGCCGTTTTGGACCAGTGCGGTGGCCAGTGAGGTCACCAGATCTCACGCCCCTGGATTTCTTTCTGTGGGGTCACATAAAGAATGAAGTATACTCAACAGAAGTTACTACCGTTGAGGAATTAAAAAATAGAAGAATAATATCTTTTAATAAATTGAAAGAAATGGCTGCTAATGGTGACCTATTATCAAGAGTGAGAAATAACATTATACGTCGGTGTAGTTTGTGTATTCGAGAACACGGCGGACATATTGAAAATAAAAAAATTTAATGACTGGCGACATAATTATGTGATCGAAAAGTGATTGTGAATAATAAATTGATTAGTGAATAACTCGCGGGTGAATGATGCCCGACTATTTGGTTAATATTCTGTGAATAAGAATATGGCGCCAAACATTACGTCGCTACGTCGGCCACAGCTTTATAATGAATGAAAACAAGCTGCGTTGCCATTCTTATCGCAGGTCAGTGTACAAATTTTATAAATGGTGTTTTATTTTGTTTGGAGTTTTAAGCTATTTAGTTTGTTAGAAATTTTTTTTTTTTTAATTTCGATGTTCGGATTTATTTGATAGTTTACAAATGTTTCTATAAACCAGTATTGCCAGTGTTTTCATTTAAAGTCATATTGTCATCTCCACATTGTATAAAAGAATACCTGTCATGTACTCAACCTGTCGCTTATGCGCTTGACATTCTTCAAGGTGAAAACGTAACCTATTACGGAATATTTTTGCCAAATATACTCTCGTTGAAGAAAAAGTTGACCAATTTAACTGAAACAAGAGACTATGAGTATTGCAACACTCTGACTGAAACTTACCTCAAAAGTGTGCAAACAAGGTTTAAAGATTTTCTGAAAATTTCGGGTCCTGACATGGGCGTAGCGAGGGGGAGGCAGGGGGGGGCAGCTGCCCCCCCCTAGCAGGCGGGCGGGCTGGCGAACTGAGCGAATTTTATTTCACCTCTTTATAGAAATTTACTGAGCTAAGCTATGTCATACTCATAATTATGGTAATATTGTTATCTTTCGCCTCGCTAGCACAGTTTAGTGTTATTCTATAGTTTAGTTGAGTTTAGTAGCTCGGTAGACAGACGTTCGTTCCTGCCGCGCCGCGCCATCGCCGGCCGCACGCGCCGCGTTGTCGAGCCGGAGCGGGGTGCGGGTACGGGGTGAGAGGGGAGGCAGCTGATGCACAGCGCGCGTGCGCGTAACAACAAACAATATTTTGTACACAGATTTTGTATTCAATCTTGTCTCGGTGGTCCTCTTATAACGTCTGTTCGTAATTATCGTGCAATTCGAAGTCGTGAATCGAGATTTTTGTTGTAATTTAATTTGTTTTTTCGCTGTCGCTTCGCTGGTGTTTGGGTGGGTGTGTTGGACGACTGGTGTTTGTTTTAAAAAATGGATGTAAGAAAGTTTTTCAAAGGTAAGGTATTTTTTATTATCACAGTTAATTTTAGATTAATAACGATATGATATTTATATTTATTTAAAAACGCGTGAATTTTTGTTTAAGGGACTTTAAAAAGAAAAAAAGCAGAAACTAGTAGTGAAAGTAGTGATGACGAGAAAAAGGAAGAAAGTTCGCTGGCGCTGGCTCAAGCTGGATCTTTTAGAGTTCAAAATACACCTGAAGTGGCTGCAGATGAATTCGTTTGTGATAACGATTTAGGCAAATGGGTAGGGCGAACTTCTTTGATGACCACAAGTCAAAAATTGGATATGCTTAAACGTTGTTGGGTGTCCCCTGAAAATTATGACTTTTCTAAGGATGCCAAAGCTGCTGATCTGCAGCGAAAATTCAATCATAGTTGGTTGCAAACTTATTCGCCCTGGCTTGTTTATTCGAAACATCTTAAAGGTGCGCTGTGTTTATATTGCGTACTATTCCCTCCAAAGACAGTTGTTGGAGTTTTGGGCTCATTCGTAATTCGACCTTTTTGCCGTTTCAAATATATTCATGAATACTGCGTTAAGCATGTCTCATCACAATATCATAAATCAGCAGTTACCGATGCAAAACATTTGTCGGAGAAAATGCCTGTGGATATAATGATGAATACTGCTCACCAGAAAGAAATTGAGACAAATAAAAAGATACTGGCATCTATAATTTCTTCAGTAATTTTTTGTGGCACTCACGATTTACCTTTGAGGGGTAAACAGAATCATGAAGGCATTCTTGAAGACCTTCTAAATCTAAAAATTGAATCTGGTGATCAAGATTTAAAGCAGCATTTAGAACATGGCAAAAAAAATGCTATGTATACTTCCCCACAGATACAAAACGAAATTATTGAATTGTGCGGTTTGGTCGTAAAGAATGAAATTATACAGGAAGCAAAGAAAGCTTATGCGTATAGTGTCATGGCAGATGAGTCATGTGATATAGCGGGTAAAGAACAACTATCTATCGGAATCCGTTTTTTTGACGAAGATCAAAATATAATACGTGAAGAATTTCTAGGATTTGTAGAATTAGAGGCCATGGATGCTAATACAATTGCGACAGAAATTGATAAATTCTTAGAAAGCGCCGGACTAGAATCCAATAAGTGCGTAGGCCAAGGCTACGATGGCTGTTCGACTATGGCGGGGAGTATTAGCGGCGTACAAAAAAAAATTAGAGATAAATATAAAAAAGCCTTATACTTTCATTGCGCTAGCCATAGGCTTAATTTGGTAATAAATGACTTGAACCAAGTTCCAGAAATTCGTAACACCATCGGAACAATCAGACATAATAATTTTTTTTCGAGAATCTGCTTTACGTAGAAAATACGTACCTAATATTCCGGCGTTATGCGAGACCCGCTGGTCTCACAAATATAAAAGTGTGGCCATGTTTTACAAGCATTTTGAGGAGATCATTCATGGACTCGAGAACATATCTAAAGACGGAAATGCTGCAGCCAGAAAAAATGCTTATCAATTACATTGTGCTGCAACGAAATCAGTATTCATCATATGTGTGACACTGATAGCCAAATATTCTGCAATACTGGAACCTGTTGCTAACGCACTTCAGTCGAAATCTATTGATATGCATACATGTACGAACCATATTAAGAGAATTATTTCTCTAGTAAAAGATCACCGTCAAAACGTAGACACAGAAAGTGAAAATATAATTGAAACTTCTCAAGGAACTGCATCTGCCCTTGGTACCGACTTACAAGTCCCACGCATTGCGTCTCGGCAACAACATCGGTCCAATCACCCGGCACAGAGCTCTTCAGACTATTGGAAAAGATCCATTATAATAACCTATTTAGATTCCTTAATTTCCGCACTCGATCAACGTTTTTCGAATGAGCATCTGCCAGCCTTCAGCCTAATGTCATTGCACCCAAACACAATGTTATCAATGACCCTCAGTGATTTCCAAGAGAATTGCAAAGCATTCACCAATTTTTACGAGCTCGCTATCGAGCCTGAAGCAGAATTGTGGTATAAATTGTGGAAAGACAAGGGGATTCCAAATGAAGAGTTAGAGAAAATGGATTTTACCGACACGCTTAAAGACGCAAATACTTTCTTCCCCGCCACAAAGAGGGCCATACTTATTTTACTGGCGCAACCATGCACCACGGCCAATATAGAACGGTCTTTTTCCACCTTACGGCGAGTAAAAACGTGGTTGCGGTCTACAATGTCAGAAAATCGTCTGAACGGCCTATGTATGTTAAGCGTACATAGGAAAATAGTAGAAGGAAAGAAAGGCGAAGTTATTGAAAAAGTTTTAAATAGATTTTGTGAACAACCACGCAAGTTACTGTTTAAGTAATTAAAACTATTCTGTTTCTGGTTAAAATTCGTTTTTTTATTGTTACACTTGCTGACCCGGCGGACGTCGTCCTGCCCAGTAATCAATCTTACACCTACCCTAACTAAACTAAACCTACCCTACACCTACCCTACCCCTATCTATGTATGTGTTATTCTGAGTCTTCAGCTACCTACATACCAAATTTCATCGTAATGTGTTCAGTAGCTTTTGCTTGAAAGAGGTAACAAACATGCATCCGTCCACACACACTCACAAACTTTCACCTTTATACCTAATGTATGAAAACATAAATTCAGTTTCTCTATGATTTTCTCAACCTGCCCCCCCCCCTGTACAAAATCCTGGCTACGCCCTTGGGTCCTGAAGCTGAAAATGCTGCTTTAGCTGCCGTTTCTCATCCTAAATATAAAAAATTGAAATGGACATCATTAATTGGCCAGGCAGAATATAGTAAAATGAAAAATTTACTCGTAAAAGAAGTCGTAAAGATAACACCAATTCAAATTTCTCGAGAAAGACCATCAACGAAGTCGAGGGAGGATGACTATTTTGAAATAGATTCAAGTTCGGATTCAGACAACCAGAGCAGTGAACCAAGATCCAAAGCTGAACTTACAGTCACTCATTTTTTGGCAGAAGACAGCAGAGAACTTCAAACATTAAATAATCATAAGGAAATTAAAGAAATATTTTCAAAATTTAATACCCCTCTACCTTCTTCTGCACCTGTGGAACGTATGTTTTCGTACGCGACAATGATCAATTGTCCGAAAGCAAACCGTTTGTCAGACGAAATGTTTAAAAAAAGAGTCATATTAAAGGTTAATTTAAATTATAACAAATAAAAGATTTAAAATTAAACAATGAATGACAGATGATTACATTTTTTTTTTTCTTTGTTAATTATGTTTTATTTTCGTATTTGTCAAAACTGTATTAAATAGGGCATTTTTGTAAGAGGTGTCCCAATACTTATATAAATGTGTAATTAAATTTTATCAGATTACTTATGTAATCTATTATAATGTAATTAGATTAACTTGCAATTCAATTACTTTGTATTTAAATACAGTATGTACTCATTGCAATTAGTTACTTAAGTAATCTGTTACAAAGTATTTCAATTACTAATTACAATGTAACTGTAATTTGTAATTATTAATCTAAATACTTTTTGCCCATCACTGGCGCCATCTAGTATCGAGTAGCAGAACTAATAGTCGCGACCGTTCTAGAAACTTCGATGCTAGAACTTTCCAGAACTATCGACGTCTGGTCGGTCGGGACCGGTATGTACTCGTACATTCTTGATGTTTCTACGGTAGAAGGTTCTGGAACTATCCGAGGCCTATATAAGGCCGGTGTCGCTGCGACCCGGGATCAGTATTGGATAAGCGATACAAGCGAAAACATCGAAGCGATCTTCAACTGCGACTAGAGTGATCTGTTTGTAATTAGTGTTTTTAATTAAAGTGTCTATTTTTGGTTATTAAATCGGCAGTTTTTATTGTCACGAACCCCAAGCTCGTAACAGTACCAAAAGAATTTAAGTGTAAAAACTATTATAACTATTTGGCTAATATAAAGATGTGTTGAGTATTGATATACCTACTTGCTCGAGATTAAGTGTTGAAAGCATATTTTTAATCATGTAAGCTTTTAGAAGTCCAAATATTGTTAAGAGATTATACGACATTGACAGGACTGATTATGTTTCTATTGTTAGGTTTTGTTCTTTTTTTAATAAATAGAAGCTTATGGTTTAAAGATAATTGTTAAAATGAGTTGATTTTGTTAGGATTTTTGTTTTGTATAAATATTTACTGTGCTAAATATTATCAAAGGAATGTTGTGTTAACGATTAACTTCTATTGTTTGGGAATGTCTACTCTTGATTTAATATTGATTGGTGCATGGCGGAAAAATAAATCGCTCTGCGATTGGATTACGACACTAGTATCGCCCGATGTCGTGGGCCAATTGGAGAGCAGGATTTGCCGCGGGGATGTTGGGGGTTCGTTGGCTAGGAGCGGGTGCGCGGACGACATTCGCTCCAGGACCATCGATTGCAACATTCAATTACAATCGGTTCCAAAAATAATGTAATAATAAGTATAAAAATAGTTGTTTGTTTTAAAACCATTAAAACTAAGTGAACAGTTTGTGTTTGCATTCATACAGTATTCCCAACTAGAATACCTAGTATCCCTTTGATAGTGCTGACCGCTGAGGCTGATGATCTTTATACTGATGATCTTTATACTATGACTGTTTTATTTGAGAAACATATTTATAGTGTTGGAACCGTAAGAATAAACCGCAAGGGTTTACCAGATTTAATGACAGGAAAAAATCTAAACAGTGAAGAAAGAAACGAAACAGTCCTGGGTGCTTACTCTTGAATTTAATTCCGATAGATCGACATTAGAATTATGACGTTTCGTACTTTTGAGTTCGGTTTAATTAAACTAAAAGGTAAAATTGGATGATTGATTTTGGAGCCCGGCCCTAATTTCCACTTAGTTCACCAAAATGGACACCCAATTTTTAATTCTAATGTCGATCTATCGGAATTAAATTCAAGAGTAAGCACCCTGAAACCGGGAGAATTTATATACCAGTGTGATGAACCAATAACTGTTATCAAATGGAAAGATACAAAAGATGTTTTTGTTGCAACTACTGCATTCAATCCTCGAGCTGTGGAAATGATTGAGCGGAAACATAAAGATGGTACCAAAAAAAAAATGTTTTGCCCTCTTTCAATCAAGAAGTACACTGAGTTTATGGGAGTTGATCACTTTGATCACTTTAGAGCTTCATACCCACTTGGGCGCAAATCTCGAAAGAATTGGCACCGACTTTTTTGGTTTTTGCTGGAGGCAGCTGTGATCAATGCATACATTGTTTATATGACATCTCATTCGGAACGGCGAAATACTCATAAAGAATTTCGTCTGCGATTAGGCCGGGGCCAAATAAATAATTTTACGTCACGAAAAAAAATTGCTCCAGTATTCAAAACCAAAAAAGGAGGTGCCACTGCAGTACCTGAGGAACTAAGAAAAGCGGATGTTGGAACACACATGCCAGAACTATCTAAATTTCGGAGGTGTAGGATGTGCAGTACACGTGCAAAGGAACAGCGCAGCAAATACATTTGCAAAATTTGTAAGGTCTCTTTGTGCGCTGCTCCTTGCTTTGAAATGTTCCACCAATAAATAAACATTTATATTTATTTGTGTTTTATTTACATAAAATAATTATCCTGTAATAAAATAATCACAATATATTAGTTTCTTGCCCCTACTACTGGATGTGTATGTAATATATTTCCCATAAGTAGGGAAATAATTTCCTACATAGCACTTACATGTGTTGATCTAAATGGGCAAGAGGAATTATTTTCCCATAAACCTGAAAAACTGAAAACACTTGGGGAGCAAATGATTTACTATCCGACAACACTATACACCCATAATGCCAAATTGACTGCGTTTTTGTTTCAACACCCACAGTTTGCTCATGCCCTATTAGGGTTAAACCCTGAGTTATTATCGATTATAACATTTGAATTAACCCGGATACTTGATCTATAGACATATTGTTTGTAACAACAAATCATTGCCAGTCATGTCATTTCCAGAAATAAGAATATCATTTCCTTCCTACTATCGTCATTTCCATCACTGCCAGAAATTTAAAATAATAATATCTCTAAAAAAACATCTAACAGGTGTGCCTTTTACACATAATTCACATTTTTATTTCTATAATTCATTAGACTTGTCCAAAACTTCGTGAGATACTACTTAAAAAATATATGAAAAAGTACACTGTAGAATCAAAGGGGTTTGAAGGTTTTGGCCCTAACATCAGCCGCCATTTAGATTTTTTTTCAAAATCGCGGTGCACAATAAATGGCATATATTTGGATAGGGGACACTTATACAAACATAAAACGTGATATAACATAATATCATAAAGCGTCACGTTTCTGAGATATTCAAAGATAAAAATAAAAAAATAACAATTTTTGTAACTAATTTTAAGTATTTTTTTTATTTTGTAGTAACTTTAAATGTTAGTCTCAATCAGACAGAGAAAGAAAACAAATATTATAGGTAATACTAATAATTTATTTTGATCATTAAAAACTTTTTAACAATCGGAACATAAAAATATGAGATAAATATGCGGAATTAAAATGATACTTTTGTAAGTACACATGAAATAATTGAATACACCAGCTAGTGGATTAAAGATAAGATTAATTAATCATATTCGGTATAAATAATATCATCCAAGAAGGCAGCGGGAGGCTGAATAGGATATTCTTGGTGTCGCGCCCATGTCATGTACAGACGGCAGCAAATCAAAGTAAACTCTATACATATCTATAACTACGACGCGCCGTAGTGTTAGAAAGAAAGTATCCTTGGCATGATTGGTGGAGTTTTCAACGTTTCTAAAATTGTCCAATGGTTGCACATACTAATAATTGGGAGCCAATTATCATGTCTCACTAGGAATAAGCCACACCCACATGCCCTTGCGCGTCCGCCACCGCTCCCGGGTTTTCCCGAACGTTTGTTTATTACTTTATTTTTAACCGACTTCTAAAAAAGGAGGAGGTTCTCAATTCGAATGTTTGTTTTTTTTTTTTTGTGTTTGTTCGCGCATAACTCCGTCGCTTGAAAACCGATTTGAAAAATTCTTTTTTTGTTGGAAAGGGTATACTTCCCAAATGGTCCCATGAAAATTTTATCGAAATCGGACAAGCGGTTTTTTTAAAAATCAACAAAAATCTAAAAAATTATCTACATTGTCTACATTAACGATTTTTTTGTTTACTTTTTTGTGGGGTAGGTACAACTAAAAAGTGAAAAATAAAAACTTTTTTACAAAAAAAAACAACCGACTTTAAAAAAAACACTACAATGTGATAAATAACTTTAATTTCGGAAGTCGGTGTCAAAAAACGAAAATGCGGAACCAACGACACCGACTTCCGAAATTAAAGTTATTTATCACTTTGTAGTGCTTTTTTTGAAGTCGGTTGTTTTTTTTTTTGTAAAAAAGTTTTAAGTTATCAAAATGCTACGAGGAAAAGGCAATGCTTTAAATAGACAGTCGAGAAGTATGGTGTACAACGTATTTCAATACTTTTCACAAGATTTTAAAATACTCGAAGCTTACAAAAAAACGGCAGCGGCAACAAAGACATCTGTATCGACAGTACAAAGAATTATAAAAGAGAGTAAATCTGTGCCGTTCTTAGTGATTTTTAGAACCCCTGGCAAAAAGAGACCGCGCTGTAACCCTGCCACCGAGGTTGACGACTTTGACAAAGGGGTAATTAAGAGATGTATTCATAACTTTCATTTAACTGAAAAAAAAATTGCCGATTTTAGAAAAGTTACGAGCAAAATTATCTCATGATATTAACTTTAAAGGATCCAAAACAAGTTTGGGTCGATTAATAAAAAGAATTAGATTTAAGTGGAAAAAAACAGAAAATAACCGAAATATTTTAATAGAAACATCAGCTATTCGGTTGTTACGAATCAATTACCTAAGAAAACTCCAAGAATATCGAAGACAAAATAGACCAATCATTTATACTGACGAATCGTACGTCCATGCTGCACATGCAAAACCCATGGGCTGGGCAGACGGTTCTACAGCAGGTCTGAAAAAACCTATCTCAAAAGGCCAACGTGTCGTAATCGTTCATGCCGGCCGGGTCAGAGGCTGGATTTGTGCCCAATGCATTATTAACTTTCAAGTCGGGCACAAAATCAGGAGATTATCATGACGACATGAATTTTGAAAATTACCAGAAATGGATTCGAACTCAAATGGTACCCAATCTCCCACCGAACTCCGTTGTTGTGGTAGACTACGCCCCATACCACAATAAAGAATATGATATGGCTCCGACATCTAATTCCCGAAAATCAGACATGCAAGCGTGGCTTACTAAAAATGGAATCAGCTTTGATTCCAATATGTTGAAACCTCAGTTGTACAACATAATAAAAAATAACAAAGCTCGTTTAAAGAAATACTCAGTTGACAAAATTTTGATGGAAAATGGTCACGGTGTTCTCCGTCTCCCACCGTACCATCCGGACTTAAATCCAATAGAAATGGCTTGGGCCTCTATAAAGGGTTACGTGAGTAGTAAAAACGTAAAGTGGAATATTGGCTGCGCTATAGATTTGATTAAAGAAAAAGTGAATCTGATGGGACCAGAGGAATGGAAAAACCTATGTGACAAAGTAAAATCTATAGAAGAAAGCTATATAAAAAGTGACCACGTCGTGGATGTGCTTACGGCTTACGGACGAATTAATTATACGTGTGGGAGAATCTGACGAAAGCGAAGATTTGACGGATGTGGATTTTTCTGAATCATCGGAAGATGAAGACTTTAATTCGGAACCCGGCCCCAGTACCTCAAGTTCCACGATTCCGTCGAGTTCCATGATAGAGGGAATCATGGAACTTGAGAATAGCGATAGCGACTAAATGTGTTTTACTTACATTTTTATAATATTTTTAGTTCAATTTATTTTAATAAACATTTTAAATTACTTAAGTTTATTTTCATAACCAGCATTTAGATTTACAATAGGGTAAAACCGGGATAGATGCCGCGCTGGGATAGATGCCTCGTTTCTAAAAACTCAACTACCAGAGAACGAAACAGCAAATTCGTTGTTTACATACGCGCCACATGCACCCCCCACCTCAGTGACGCGCGAGTTGTTGTGCTAGACGGACGTTTCTCGCTTGTGTGTCGAATTACATTCGCAGCGGACGCGACGAACGCTTCAAAATTTCAAACGTAAGTATTCACTATTCAATATCTTTATAAACAGTTAAATGATTACATTTTTTTTGAATTGTTTTAATACATTGGTTCTTTGAGAACACATTTAAGAGTCAATCACTGATGTTTGCATTTATTTTATTTATAAAATATTGAGAGGCATCTATCCCTAGTGAAAAGGATAGTTGCCCCGAGTTTACAAGGGATAGTTGACTTTAGGGGCATCTATCCCTCTATACTGCAAGAGCCTTATCAAAGTATTTAAAAAAACCAAATTAAGTTGACTTTGGGACAACATCCTGTCCTGGGTTTTGAACACGAAAAAAGGTTGGTAGCGCACATTTTGAAGCTTAGCGACGCGGGATTTCCCCCAGATAGACGATCTATACGTACGTTAGCATACCAATTTGCCGAAAAGCTACAGATTAAACACAATTTTGATAATGAAAACCAATGGCTGGGAATGAATGGTTCAAAAGTTTTATTGAGCGAAATCCAGAGTTGTCTATTAGGCAAGCAGAAGGTTTATCTGTCGCTAGGGCTAAAGGTCTTAGCAGAGAAGAAGTGAATAATTTTCATGAACTTCTGACAAAAGTCCTGGCCGATAATGATCTCTTGGATAAGCCTGAAAGGATTTATAATATGGACGAATCAGGAGTTCAGCTTAACAATAAGCCTGGCAAAGTTGTTGCAAAGAAAGGTGCAAAAGTAGTAAATTCAGTTACATCTGCGGAGAAAGGTGAAACAATGACTATCGAAGCCTATTGCAATGCCATTGGTAATTTTCTCCCACCAGTAGTAATAATTAAAGGTGTAAATAAGAAACCAGAATTCGAGAACAGTCTACCACTGGGCTCAAAAGTGTACATGAACAAAAAGTCGGCATACATAAATACCGATCTTTTCTATAAGTGGCTTACGGAACACTTCATAGCTTTGAAACCGCAAGGTAAGGTTCTGCTTATTTTAGACGGGCACTCATCTCATTTATCCGCACCAGACATGCTGCAAGTTGCTTCTGATAACGATATTATATTGTTATGTTTACCCAGCCATACTACCTCAGCTTTACCACCATTAGACGTAGCGGTGTTTGGGCCATTTAAAACATACTTTAACCATGAAACTAATCAGCTTATGCGCGCAAATCCAAATAAAAAGATAAGCCGTTATAATGCTGGAACCCTTATACGCAACGCATGGATACGATCTACTACACCTGCAAATGCTCTTGCTGGCTTTCGAAGAAGTGGGATTTATCCACTAAATCCTAATGCTTTTCCCGATTCTGTTTTCACTATATCTGATATTGCACATCGCAGTGACAATGATCCTGATCAACCCTGTGTGCTACATCAAACTACCACAGCGCTTCTTCAAACATCTTCTTTAAACGAAAATGCAGAACCTTGTGAGCATGTTGAAGTTGAACATAGAACACAAACAACTATACCTCCGATTTCTTCAATTGATTGTTCAACTACATTTGAAAACGAATATTTGTATGTCGCAGACCTGAACATAACACCACCCAATATGCCATCAACTTCATTCAACCGAAACTCACCTAGCCTTTTGATCGATCCTCAGATTTTAGAAGATACGATTATTGATATTGTTGATATAGGTGATGATTCACTAATACGGATTCTAGATAACGAAGAAAAAGAAACACCTTCTAAATTTTTAGTCGAAGCATCACCAATACCACAAATTCCTCTGGCTTTAGCAAGGAGAGCTAAATAATTGGCAGATATTCTCAATTCTAGAGAAAAAATAAAAGAAAAAAGGGATATTGCTGACAGGAAAAAGAAACAAATAGAATCTAAGATAAACAAGACTGAAGCTACCAAAAAAAGACGAACAATAAAAAAAGCAAATAAAAAAGCCAAAGAACAAATACAAAAAAATAAAAATAAGAAAGGAAAACCAAAGAAAAACTATGACTCAAGTGAAGAAACAGATGGTGACGTGACTGATTGCAGTCATAAAGAAAATGATTATTATTTAAAAGTAAACAAGGATCGTGGATTACGTAAAAGACTAGCTATTTATAGCTCAAACAGTGAAAATGAAGATCACCTCTCACCTAATGCTGAAAAAGGTAAAAAACCCATAGGACTACCCGTGAAAAAAACAAAAAAAAAAATTAGGAGAGACTAATGCTATAGATGAAAATGTTTGCGTAGAATGCTTCGATACCTATAATAACACGAAGTCCAAATCTGATTGGATCCAGTGTATTATGTGTCAGAAGTGGCTGCACGAAACATGCACACTTTTTAAGAACTATTGCTCAAGATGTGGAAAACTTAAAATGTCCGGTTCCACTTAATGAAGGATAGTTCCTTACAAATATGTTGATTTTTTTAAATGTTTAAATAATTACTAAGGTTAAACGAAATTATTAATTTTTATTTTGTTAATCTCTAACAATAATGTTGATTTTTTTTTAATGTTAAATAATTATTTCTACGTTAAAACGGGAATGTTTCGTTTGAGATGATGAGATATATGATAGTTTTAATATGTTATCGCTTAAACAGTTTTTTTTTGTATTTTTTGTTAAAGACATGCATAAATATAATTATGGTTAAGCATTTTATATTACCTACACATGAAGATAACAAATAAATATTACATTGTGATTACGTATTCTTGTTGATTATTATTTAAAAAGGCATCTATCCCGCATCACAGGCATCTATCCTCCTAAGCGATTTCATAGTGGGGCATCTATCCATATAGGTAGGCACCTATCCCCAAAAAATGTGTTTCGCAAGAATTACATTTTTGCAAAACCAGTAATGGTTAGGTAAATAAATACGTAGGGCATTAGACAAGTTTTGAGATTTCGTTAAACTATCGAAAGCATATGCGTCAAATTGTCACCGATAATAGCGCCTCTAATTAGTAGTCAGTATCAAATAAAAAAATATTTTTAACTACCCGCTGGAAGAAGTCTTCCGAAAGCTGGCAGCGGGCTGGACGGAAAGGGGCATTATGGTCGGCCATAAGAGATTATCTAATCTCCGTTTCGCTGACGATATTGTGCTCTTTTCGTCTTCAGCCTCCGAGTTGACACAGATGCTAGACGATCTTGGCACGGCAAGCCTAGAGGTCGGACTTCAGATGAATATGTCGAAGACCAAGTTGATGACGAACAGCGCGCATCGCAGGATCACTGTGGCAGGTGGGGAGGTTGAATACGTTGATGAGTATCTCTATCTTGGTCAAATAGTCTCTTTCCAGGCAAGACAAAACAAAGAAGTTGCAAGACGCACCGAAAATGCCTGGAGGAGCTATTGGGCCATGAAAGACCTAATGAAGGGTGATCTTCCTTTGTCCCTTAAGAGAAAACTCATTGACGTGTGCATACTTCCCATCCTCACATATGGTGGTCAAACATGGTCTTTGACAAATCAGCAGAGGTCCACGCTCGAGGTTTGCCAGAGGGTTATGGATCGGAGTATACTGGGTATCAAATTAACAGACCGGGTTAGGAATACGACCATCCGTTCCATCACAAAGATAACTGATGTCACTTGGAAAGCTGCCACGCTAAAATGGAACTGGGCTGGACACATCTGCCGCATGTCAGATGAACAGTGGGCCAAACTTACGACCCAATGGGTCCCTCTTAATGGCAAACGACATCGTGGCAGGCCCAGACGGAGATGGCGGGATGAGCTGGACTCCTTCAACAAGAACTGATCCTTAGCAGCTTTGAACAGAGAGAGGTGGAAAGAGAGTAGGGAGGCCTTTGCCCTGCAGTGGGACGTCACAGGCTAATAATAATATTTTTTTTTTTTTTTGTGAATTTTTATTTGCTTCAAGATGTCAGAGTTAACGCGTCGTGATTTTCGTGCAATTATGCTCTATAATTTCAAGCGGGGTTTGAGTGCTGATGACTATATCAGTGAATTAAAATTTGTGTTTCGTGAGAAAGCTCCATCCCGTAGCTCAGTGTATCGGTGGTATAAACAGTTCCAAAGAGGAGATTTTAATCTGTCAGACGATTCTCGTTCAGGAAGGCCTGTCGAAACAGTGACTTCAGAAAATGTAGCAGCCGTTAAGGAACTAATTGAGCTAGATTGACACATAACATACAAGCAGATAGAGGAACTCTTGAAGATTAGTGCACCATCAGTTCACACTATTTTACATGTATGTATGTCATGACCATCTTCAAGTTAGAAAAATTTGCAGGTTGTGGGTACCTCACCTTTTGACAGCGACCCAAATGGAATGCCGTAAGAAATGGTGTAAAAAAATGCTTGCTATGTTCGATGGTGGAAAATCTCCTAATGTTAATTCTATAGTAACAGGTGACGAATCACGGCTGTATTACTATGACGTCAAATCTAAATCTAAAAATAAGGTATGGATTTTTGAAGATGAGGAACAGCCCACCGTCGTTAAACAGTCTCAATCCGTGAAAAAGAAAATGGTCGTTGTTTTTTTTGGCAGAAGGGGTATAATTAAAAGAAAATGTCTTGATGAATAGAAAACTGTTACGGCGAAATGGTACACAGAGGTTTGTCTACCTCGATTGATCGAGTCTCTCAAAAATCTGCGACCAAACTCACGCCTTGACACTTGGCGGCTCCATCATGACAACGCACCAGCACATCGCGCTCAACTCACTCAAAATTTTTTGAGCCGCACTGGTCTAATTCTACTTGAACATCCTCCCTATAGTCCTGATCTCGCACCCTGCGACTTCGGACTCTTCCCAATGATAAAGGATAAACTGAAAGGTCAACGGTTTGCCAGTTATAACCAACTAATTCAAGCTTGGGACTTGGCGTGTGAAGAAGTCTCTGAAGAAGTGTGGAAGAAAATTTTTGATGATTGGTTTCGACGCATGGAAAAGTGTATTGCAGCCGACGGAAATTATTTTGAAAAATTCTAACATTTAGATATGAAATCTCAAAACTTATCTAGTGCCCTACGTACAGTTTCTAAAGCTTTATGAATGATTAAACTAGGGTCAATCTAAGCAAATATGTTTGGTATTCAAATAATGAAACTCTTTCGAAAAGTGGGGCATCTATCCCGGTTTTACCCTATTACATAAATTATTTAACGAACATTAAAATATTATTTTGTCTTAAGTCTTTTCTTCATGAGTGTACATGCGCAGACCGCCGCCATTTGTGGTCATCTTTCGTGAATCGTACTGTAACATCACAATGACGCGCCGCCATTTTTTTTGTCGTTCAGACACGGCAGAAGTTCTGTGGTTCAACTGTGAAAAAATTAAATAACCTTTTCCTGACGAGATCTTTTCAACAAAGGTAAGTAGCAATTGTAATATACTTAAATTATGGCAAGAGTAATAGATTATGCTTTCAATCTACTAGTAAATGTGATTATATTTTGTGTTAAAATATTTTTTAGGTTAAGTTTTACACGTTTAGTGACGAACAATTTCCTGACATTTACTGACGTCAGTAAATTGTAGACGGTAAAGCTGTATAAAGTATGAAAATAAGGTATTAAAATGTACCTACCTAACGCGCGAATTCAATTACAGGAGAAAAACGATAAACGTTTACAGATTATTTTTATTAGATAACTTTAAAAAAAACTGAATATATTATAGGATACCGCGCGCAAAATTAAATGAATAAAAAAAATCTTTGTCATGGATACAAAATGCTTAATTTTTATTTAATGCTACACAAAAATTCTAAATATTCATTAACATTATTAGTTTTAGTGTTATTCAAAAGATATCCAACAGCTTTTTTTTAGTTTCAGAATGCCGCTGACCGGTGCCGAACGGCAAAGAAAATACATAGAAAAACTTAAACAGCAAAACCCTGAAAAATATGAAGAAAAAAGAAAAAAACATCTGGAGAAAGTGAAACAAAAACAAAGAAAAATATCAGATCTTATTGATAGTAAAAAAGAAACTCGAAGACAAAAATGGAAAGAAGCTAATGATAGAAGAAAAGAAAAAGCAAGCAGAAAGCTAAAAAAGGAAGAAGATATAAGGCGAAAAAGAAAAATCTATGCAGCTAAACGAGTACTATACCTGTAAGCAGAAAATACAAAACTTAAGCAGGAAAATAAAAAACTTTACGAAAAGGTGAGCAGAATGACGAAAAGAATGGTTGTAATGAAAAAACGTATTTATAAAAGCAAAATATGTATAGAAAATCTCAAAGCTATAAATCGAAATCTAGTCACAGCCACAGATAACCAGCCTGTACAAAGCAATTTTCCTGAAGAAAAAGAATTAGATAAAGCAACTCCAATTTCAAAAGCAAGCAGTTTTGTTGAAGAGATTGTTGTAAGAGAAGAGGATAAAGAAAAAGTGAAGCGAAAAGTTTTCGAATTAAATGTACTTTCAGAATCTTTAAAACTACAGTATACCAATGCAGACACAAACAATGAAAAAAGGGTACTCAAAAAGGTGGTTAACCACGATCTTGAAAAAAAATATAGTTTGACAACCAAACTAACAACAACTAGGATTAACCCTTTAATTCGTAACGTTAGCAATACTTAACATTCACAATCCGAAAAATCTACTGACAATATTATCGGTTCATCTTACGATTTTTTCCAATTAGTAAGTACAGGACATCACTATGCATCCCTAGCAAAATAAAATACGTCATACTAATGTCAATTTTGACAGTATTGTGAAAAATGGCGAATCGACCGCGAACTGCTCCCGCGCAAAAGGTAAGAAATATTAATTTTTTCATTCAAATTTCGTATTTCATGTAAAAATAACACATTGTTTATGTTTTTATGATTGCATTCTACGACATTATTAAAGCTTTCTTACAAATATTGCATGAGAGTATGCGCTATAACTTGTTAAAATTGAATGTTAGCTATGGAGTGTAAAAAATAGCTAACATTGCGAAATGGTGGAGGATGTACCTAATTGCTTTTATTGGTATTTGGGGGTGTTTGCATGCTCAATTTTGCTTTATTTATTTTATTGTAACCTGCGATTAGAGCGTGTGAGGAAAATACTAGCACTTGTCCCACCACAAGATGCTGCTTCCAGCGATAGTAGCGAAGACGATAATGAGATCAATGTTCTAACTGATGTTACTGAATATAGTTCCGAACCTCGCTCATTAGATTCCTCGTTTGAGCGACTTAATATTTTAGAAAATGATGAGTTTTTGCCGGAGGATGTAATACCATCTACCCCCGCTATAAGTGAAGTACTCGCCACACACAACCCACCACAACATTTGCCCGCACTACAATCCATTTCTTCAGTGTTATCCATGTTCCCAAGCCCTGTTGCTTCTATACCAGTCAAAGAAACACGTTCAAAGAAAAAAATCACAACAAAGGAGAATGGGCGCTTTTGTATGGGCTCTGTCCCCAGACTGTTTCAAGACTGTATCAAATTGAGCGATACGTCATTTTAAAGCTTATTAGCATGGCTTGATTTTATTCTATGACACCATCCACCACACTCGTGCAGGGAAAGAACTACGAATGATTACATTTTTCTTAAAAAAAATGTCATTTTCGCTGAGTTTACCATCGTCCACCACTTTTGCCTTGCAGATATCCTGGGATATCTATTCTATCCATCCAAAGTGCGATGGAGAGAGCTATGATCGAAGTATTAACATGTGTGTCCACGAGGTTATGAGTGTTATGACAGTAGCTTATTCTTATTGTATGCCACCTAAGTGATACCTACTATGAATCTTTTATTTTTCATTAATAATATTATTTTTAGCATAAATAGTTTTTCGTACATACCTATTATTTTATAAAGTGTTCTTCGCGGTGCGGCTACTTGTCTTGTGTTGCGCTTGTAGCGCCACACCCGCACACTTGAGTTTTTTAAAACTCTAGTCTATCGAATACCTATTTTTAAAATGAATGAATTCGCTGTTTCCTGTGTTCACATAATTTAATTTTACTATTAATATTTCACCGTGTCATGTAAGTTCAATTAATAATGCAATATAACAAGAAAAATGGCAGTTATTATATTTATTATTTACAAATTATAACACTATTAATCAAAATCTACAATAATTTCGTCTAGAAAAGTTGCCGGTAACAAGATGCCATCTTGATGCCTCGCCCAACCCAAATACCATATAATACTCATTATATGAGCACATTTGCCTACTGTTCTTCGTCCTGTTAGGCACGAACAGTAATCAATGCGGACGGACTCCCTTCCCGTCATTTTTGTATTTACTACAACGTAGGAGTAAATATCCGATTGGATACATGACGGGATTGAACACGGCCTCTCAAAAGCTCTCCTTCAACAATAATCCCGTATTGTGCTAGGTCGGGAATTATGGTTTCGCATACTTCGATTCAGTAGATTCCATTTCTTATATGCTCGCTCAGGTAAGACCGGGTGAGCTTTATTTGTTAGGTGCCTAGTGCTATTAGCACTAGATCCTCCTCGCTTAATAGGTACTGGGAATGCCAGCGCTCGTACAGCTTCATCCGTGATAGTATGGAACGCTGCCCTCTGTCGATTGAGATTGTTTTCCACAACGTAATCACCCAAACTATTTGGCTGATGAAGTTTTTCTTGGATTTCTCTGATTATTTGGTTGGCAAGTGGCGTGTTTGTCACAGGCTCTTTAAACGTGTTTGTTAGAGCGGCAGCAATTTGTACATCTTCGAACATATGAGGCAGTGCTCTGTTGAAATATTCTTGCCGTAATATTTTAAAATCACGTTTTAGGCGACCTCCACGACCCATCTGACTATTGTCATGTTTATTTGCATCTTCAGTACTGAGTTGTGATTCAGCCCTACCTTGGTGGGAGGCATATGAGCATAATAACTAATTAACCATGTTCTTCTATATCTCCAAGAGAGTCTCTGAAGCCTCTGTCTAAAATGAGTACGTCGCCGACATGAAGTAGACCATGTATTGGAGCTTCGTTATGAATTGATCTCGACATTATCGTAGCATCTGATGTCGTTGCTGCGTGCGGTCCGGTAACATCAACAATATATCCATACGTGCAGACAATTAAATATGGTTTTAGAAGGTTACGGAACTTATGCAGACTGAATGACTGCTTTTGAAATAGAAAATTGCTGCTTTTTTGTATGAATATATGAGTACCGTCAAAAATTAAAATGGGTCTAGTCCCATTTGTCTTCATACAATGAGTTTGGAATGGTCAGGTTCCGGGAAATAATTTCTTGACGACTTATATGATCCCATCCTAAATGCCTTGGAACAAAGTCGGCCAACAAACACTCATGAGCTTTAGTCAATTTTCTCTCCAATGCTCGACGGCTCATGCCCAGGCGCAAAGTAACAAATTCACGTGACAGCGGGGGTGAGGGGTGAGGTACTGCGCAGCAAGTAGCGCACTTCAGAGCCGACATAAAGTTTAACGCGTACTTTACAGCCTTTCTCGTTGCCTTGCGCACAAAAGTTATGTAGCTGTGCGGGACAGCAATAAAGGAGCGACGGAGCCGATATCGCACTATACGCTTAAAATAGTAAAAATACACAAAATAAATCTATAGTTATTTTGTTTGTTTTTGTTATAATATTATTTTTAGCTAAAAAAAAATATTATTTAAAAAAACCATGGTTCCTTCCCCGCACGAGTTTCGTTGTTGGTGTCATACAATAAAATGAAGCTATTGTTATGATCTGTAAAATGACGTATATCACATTATGATACACCACTGGGGACGAACCTGCCCATTCTCCTTTACCTCATTTACTTACAAAAAAAAAGAAAGCATTTTTAAGAAAGCCACTTGAATTTAAATGGGAAGGTGGTAAATTTAAACATAGTGCAACCTTAGAAGAAATAACCTTCACTCAATTTGGTTCGGAATCGAAGTCGCCGTCAGATTATTTTGCTGATTTTTTTAGTGAAGAAGTAATAAACATAATTATTAGGAGTTCGTGCCAAAGTTGTGATAGCTCTCTGCCAGAGTAAATTTAAACATAGTGCAACCTTAGAAGAAATAACCTTCACTCAATTTGGTTCGGAATCGAAGTCGCCGTCAGATTATTTTGCTGATTTTTTTAGTGAAGAAGTAATAAACATAATTATTAGGAGTTGGTGCCAAAGTTGTGATAGCTCTCTGCCAGAGTATTAAACATAAACCAGCGATTGTGTATTTTGACAACTTCTTTTCGTCTCTCGAACTGATTCATCTGTTACGGAGTGAATACGGTGTCTTTTCCTTGGGCACGATCAGAGCAAATCGTTTAAGAGGGTGTCAGGAAAAACTGCCTAGTGATAAAGACTTGTTAAAAAAAGGTAGAGGATCCAGAAAACAAGTAGTTTGCAATAAAAATAAATTGAGTGTCGTAAAATGGCATGATAACAAATCTGTTATTTTAGCTAGCTCTTATGTGGATTCGTTTCCAATGGAGATTATAAGGCGATTTTCTAAAGAAACCAAGTCCAAGATTGATATCCTATGCCCTCAAATAGTAAAACATTATCAGTGATACCACAAATCATCAGTTAAAAAATGTTTTAAATCATGTTTACTTAAACACTGTTTCAGAAATTAAACAAGGTTTGAAACAGTGTTTAAAATTTTGTACCACAAATCACTAATTAAGCATTGATTAGTTAAAACATTGTTTTAGTTTTAAGCATTCATTTACATTCAGTCCAGTCACATAGTTCGTTCATTACGTTTCGTGCTAAGCAGGTTGCATTCTGCACCCAGAGGAATTTATTAAATTAAAATATTTAAAATGACTGATTTTATTCATTTAATGCAATATAATTAATTATAATATTTATTATGAAATGATACCTAATATGAAAAACAATAATTAAAAATGATTACAATGAATTCGACACATAATTAACAGCTATAACTGAGTCAGTGATAAGAAACGTGTTTGAAGTCAATCTTTGACAGCTTTTCAATTTGACAGACAGATCATTATATTTTTATAAAGCTTTTGCTCATTCGTGGTTTTTAATAACACAAAACTGTTTGTTGCGTCTAATCAAAAAGAAATTGATTTGAAATGGATAAAAAGAAAGAACGTGCCGAAAACTGGTCAAAAGAAGAAAAGGTAAATTCAATAATTATAACCTTTACATTGCTTGTGCTGTGGACTGTCGTAACGTAACGTGGTATTTTAAAAAATATATTTTCTTTCAGGATATCCTCATGCTTCTTATAAAAGATTCACGAGCAATAATTGAGAACAAAAACACCGATACGAATACAAACAAAAAGAAAAACACAGAGTGGAACATGATACACCAGAAGTATAAAACTTATAGCTACTTACAATTTCATTAATTTGACAAAATACAACAAAAACGGCAACTTCGGAGCGCTTGTGGTACAATACGATGTAATTTTAGGTACACATTCTCAAATGAAGCTGCCGCTGATGTTGGGTATTGTCAAATAATGGCATGCATTCCCAGTATTGAAATTTGTCCAAAGTGTTTTTATCTTTGATTTAAGGTTTACAGAATTCACTGGAAACAAAAGAGTTGTTGCACAACTGAAAGGACAGTGGAGACGTATGAAGTTATCGGCAAAGAAAAATATGGCTCATTACAAAAGAGCAATTAAGTCTACGGGTGGCGGTGAAAAGCCACCATCACCATCACCCGAGGATCAAGAAATTATGGCTATATGTCCAGTTGATTTCATGGAAGATCAAAATGATTTTGATAGTGATGCAATTCATACAATAATCAATGTAAGTTGTGCAGATTAGTCAAGATAGTTGGTTATTTTATTAGTTTTAACTGTTTAATTATTCTAATTTTCAGATGCCATCTACGAGTAGCACCAATATTAAAATCATAGATTCAGCAGAAATTCAAGTGATTTCTGACAAAATGAGCTATGAAAATGTAAGTTTGTAGCTAAGCTATGCATGTAATTTGATTATAATATCACAGTACCACTAATTGATTAATAATTACCATAATTTTATTTATATCGTTTTGTTTTATTAGTTTTAACTGTGTAATTATTCTTATTTTCAGACACCATCTATGAGTAGCACCAACAAAAATGTTAAAATAATAGATTCTGCAGAAGTTCTAGTGCTATCTGACAGTAAAATCAGCTATGAAAATGTAAGTAGCTATGCATGTAAATTATTATACTAAATATTATTACAGTACACTAATTCCTTCCTATTTTCCAGACTGCACCCATGATAACAGACATATCAAATATAGAAAAAAATGATAATGTGATGTTCAAATGTAAAAAGAAAATTAATTTTGATGATGTAAGTTATTTTGAGTAAGTATAACATTGAGCGTTCTCTAGCTAAACTTGAGATCTTCATGTTCTCCATTAATTTTATGATTTCAGACACTTCTAAATAATTCTATTGTGGAATTAGTCGATGACAACAGTGGGAATGGATCTCGTAATCAACAAAAAAAGCAGCAACCCATAAAAGATACCATAATTTTACATGGAAGTACACCCACATTAAACAAAAGAAAAAAAAAGCATGAGAATGGGAAAAAGCTGGAAAAGTAAAAGAAGTTTGCTGTGATTTTTGCAGTAAGTAACCTACATAACCTATTTTTAATGTCTGTTTTTTTGTAGGCATCATATAAATGAAAGTATTCTACAAAGTAACAAAGAATATAAGGAAAGACTATTGGAGCTACAGAAAAAAGAAATTGATTTAAGAATATTGTACCAAGAACGCGAGCTGCAGCAACAAAGTATCAGGCACAACCTAGAGACTGAAGCATTACAACTTGAAGTTGAAATTAAAAAAAAACAATTATTACAACTTCTGTGAATAAATGATTTTTATTATATTTAAAGTTTTAATTGACATAAATTAGCAATAAGTTCCTCTCTTAACATCCAAAAACATTCATATTTATAAAATTAGTAGGATTCACATATAAAATACTGGTACTAGAATTAAAAGTTATCTTCTATAAATCTGTTTCGCACAACATTGCCCCTTATTGAGTCTTGATTTATTGGTGGCACTAACGGTAGGTTTTGATGTTCTATTATTTCAGTTTCTTCTATTAAATCTTCATTCATTTGAATTGCAATGTTGTGTAATACAGCCAATGCAACTATGGTAGTTTTAACTGTAGAAAGTTTAACATATAGACCCCTCAGGAGACACCTGAATCTCTGTTTCCAAACACCAAAACACCTTTCGACAGTATTTCGAGTCCTTATGTGAGCCCTTGAAATGAGAAAAAATATTTTTAACATTACAAAGCATATTCTCTCTTCAGTACAAAGATTTATGGTCTCTAATACAAATAGAGTTATTCAAGTTATACCTGTTATATCTTTCTTGTTTAAGGTTACTTGGGTTTAGTATGGGAGTAAATAAATATGAGGTACAAGCGTACCCACTATCACCCAAAAGACGCCCATGAAATTCTCCTGCTTCAAACTTCTCTTTGATTCTGCTCTCATTGAAAATCCGAGAATCATGAGCACTTCCTCGCCAACGTGCAACAATTCTCTAATTTTTAAATTTGAATCACATATCACCTGTAAAATAAATTATATACCTATGATATGTTTATATAAAGTTGATGATGTTAAAGTATTGGAAAAAATAGGTGCCTATTGATCACAAAATAGCTATAAATACAAAACTTACCTGTACATTCAATGAAAAATAACCTTTTCTGTTGACATAAGCTTCACTGGCATCACCCCCAACCCGTTTAATTTTTATATGTGTGCAATCGATTGCACCAATGATGCTAGGGAAACCTGCAATGCTACGGAATTCTCTCATAATACATTCTTCTTCTAATAATGTGGTGGGCATTGAAATATAGCGACATGCTCTTTTCGCTAGAGCAATTGATACATTCTTACACAACTTGCTGACTATTTGTTGTGAAATGCCATGAAGGTCTGCAGTATCATCCTGAATCTGGAAGAAAATTATAAGGCTTTTTGACAAATGTAGGTAGGTTTTTGACAATAGTTGTATTAAAATATGTGAATAGGAGAGTTTTGCATAAGTATTTGGTAACTAACATTTATTACAATAAGTAGGTAAGTACCAAGATATACTTAGAATTGAAACTTACTTCGTGCCGAGCCCAACAACGTAAAGCACTTGCGACTTGTATTTGTGGGCAGATAGATCCACCTTGACGCGACTTTGAAAGGTCATCCTTTACCAAGTCAACAATTTTTAAAGCAAATCTTTTTGAAAACCTATATTTAGCTTTGAAATCGTCATCGCTGTATTCAATAAATGGATTCATCCTCATGCGATATCTTGGTATTCGATGCGTATAATTAATTTCTGATAAATCCTCTAAATCTTCCATATCGTTAATGTCTATCAAATCTACTGCAAAATTATCCATTAATTACAAAAACTATTATTTAAACACGCTAAACACACAAAAGCACTATTTCACAACAAACCACTTCACGAACTGTCAAATCGAAATTATTTTTGAGGTTAAACATAGGGTTAAACTAGGGAGTCAGCGTGTTTAACTTGGACCATGTTTTAAACCGTGTTTTAAAGTGCGTTTAACGCTAAACATGGATTTGTGGTAGACATTTTCTTAGACACTTGTTAAACAGTGTCTAAAACCTAGTCTAAATCTTTTGTGGTAAGGCTGTATAACTCCCATATGGGAGGTGTGGATTTGTGTGACATGCTAATATCCCTTTACCGCACTAATTATAAAACGAAAAGGTGGTATATGGCGCTGTTCTCTCAAGTTTTAGATATTTGCGTAAATAATGCATGGATCATGTATAGAAAAGATTGTGCTCGGTATAATAAAGTTCCTAACTCACTAAAAATATTTAGAATTATGGTTTATTACGAACTTCTCTCGAAACAACGAACACCTGCTGGTACGAGTACGTCTTTAGAAAAAACTCAACAGGCCAAATTTGAAAAAATTCAAAAACCTTCTGGGCCAAGGCCGACTGATGCTATCCGCTGTGACAATATAGGTCATATGCCTGACTACACAACAGCACCGGGTAGGTGTAAGTTTTGTAAGAAAGGGATGACTAACGTTATCTGTTGCAAGTGTAATTTAAGATTATGTTTTGTAAAAAAACGTAATTGTTTTAAGCAATTTCACGATAATTAATCGTTTTAACGTAATTTAACTAAACATTTGTTTTTATTTCAATAAATAATATTAAAGTAAATAGCATTAAGTTTTATTTCTAATTCCCTGAAAATAACGCAATGTTAAAAATACATAACATGTTGTTTGTACACTTGAACATTGTCTGCTTCGCAATGTTACGTATTTTTAACATACTATTCCTGAAAATCTGAAAGTTGCAGTTTTTTTTTCTATTTTTTTTAGGTAAACAACAATATTATTAGACAGAATTAGATAAAAAAATTGAACATTTTTATCACAACTTTTTCTGCGAAGTAGAGGGTTAAAAAGACGAATTAGAAATGATGATACAGTGAAAGAGGCCAAAGAAAAAGACAATATTAGACAAATTAAGGAGTTCTTTTTACGCGACGACGTCAGCCGTGCCACAGCAGGCCGAAAATAATGTAAAACGTTAAAAAAAGATAAACAACAGAAACGTTTTCTTTTAGACTCCATGATAAATCTGCACGCCGAATATAAATCAGAAGTTGGAAAAGACTCTTACACTACATTTACTCGGTATAGACCATTTTTCGTAGTAAATCCTACTCTCAACGATCGCGAAACTTACGCTTGTGTTAAACACAGCAATTTGATACTGAAGGCCGAAAAGCT
This sequence comes from Amphipoea lucens, assembly GCA_947508005.1. Classification (NCBI taxonomy): domain Eukaryota; kingdom Metazoa; phylum Arthropoda; class Insecta; order Lepidoptera; family Noctuidae; genus Amphipoea; species Amphipoea lucens. The sequence goes on from OX382375.1 coordinate 13,953,464, forward strand.
TAAGGCTTTAAAAATAATACCAAGTTGTAAAGTCACCGATTTAGTCAGGGCAGTATCTTGCAACCCTGAGTCTAAACAATGTATGTATAATACAAGCCCATCTTGCATGTCAAAGTCCATTCCAGTTTCTCTTGAAGATAATAACAATAACATCAATATCACTTGGCTTGAGTGGGGGTTAAAAAAGCATGAGTATATAAAGATTTTAAAAACAGGTGAAAGAAAACCCATGACTACCAAAAAAGTCGGAAAGGATATTAAAAGTTGTACCATTGGGGAGCTAATTGAAGAATTTAACAAAGAATTGAGTGTTTTCAAGAAACACTATTACAATATTGGTCATCAGCATAAGGCTCTACAAAACTGCATACGAAACCTAAGGATGAAGTAGTCATAATTTGTGACTTCTCAGAAAATTATGCCGGCAAATTGCATAAGGAAATACAATCCGTTCATTTCGGTGGAAATAGAGAACAAATTTCTCTCCATACGGGAGTAATTTATAGTAAGGACAACAATCCCACATCGTTTTGTTATGTATCTCCATGTTGTGACCACGATCCTGGAGCCATTTGGGCTCACCTTACACCAGTTTTAGAATATGCAAAACAAATAGTTCCTTCCTTAAAAGTTGTACACATGTATTCTGATGGCCCCGCCACATAATACAAACAGAAAAAGAACTTTTATCTTTTTAGTAAAAACTTTGAAGAGAGGAGTTTGGATTATGCTTCCTGGTCCTTTTTTGAAGCATCCCATGGGAAAGGGACGGCAGATGGGGTGGGTGGAGCAGTAAAAACAACTTTGGATGATCTGGTTTCTCGCGGAACAGACATTCCTAATGCAACCATTGCTTTCAAGATGTTGAAGGAATCAGAAAAAAAGGTGAAACATTTTTTTATACGAGTATCAGAGGAAGAAATAAGAGAAATGCAACAAAAAGTTCCTGATTAGTTGATTGCGTTGCCAGGTACAATGAGAATTCATCAGATTATCACAACTGCAAAGCAAGGTTCTGTCCTATATCGAGACTTAAGTTGTTTTTGTGGCCTAAAAAAGGGTTGTTGTGCATGTTATGAACCAAAAACACACGACTTAATATCAACCCATAAATCAGAAAAAACACAAAATAAAAGCGGGAAACCTAAAAAAAACTTTTAAACGTATAAACAATAAAATATCTAGGTTAAACTCGTCTGACAGCGATGATTATGACAGTGACGACATTCCCTATGCAGATTCAGATGAGTACTTATTATGAAGAAGATACTATGCTTGAAGAGATACTCGACATAGAAGGACTTGAAATAAATGCCGATAGTGTTGAGAACATTAAAGAAATGAAAACTGAACACATTGAAGCTTTTATTATTGAAGAAAATGACCTGGAAATAAACACCATTGATAAATTCGATCAGATCTTAGATAATAACTTGCAGAAAACAAAAAAGGATGAGAAACAAAAAGCCAATGAAGGAAAAATGTACCATACCCAATTGATAAACAGTCATGCAACAGAGCTGAGAGTAAAAACTAGTGAAGTGAAGACGAATGTCGACGAAGAACCGGAAATGGCTGATGATGCTGAAAATGATGAAAAAATGATAGATCTACTAAACCAAAAGAAGAACTCACCTCCTTGTGCAAGCACTGTCATTAGTAAGTCATGCCAAGTAACTGAAACCCCGGTGAAAATATTGACTCAAGTAGCAGTAAAGATGATATTAAATGAAAAAACAGGCAATATGCAAATAATACCCGTAAAAGAAGATAATGATCTGAAGAACACAAGAAAAGAGAAACAAAAAGCCAATGAAGGGCACATTTACGATACACAATTATTGATAGACACTATGGACAGTCATGCAGAAGAGCTAAGAGTAGAAACAAGTGACTCAGGAATTATGAAAAGAAAAATGGTAGTAGAGGAAATCCTAGATGCGGATACACAGTTGATAGCTAGTGAAGCAGTAAACATAAAAACAGAAACGGACATAAAGGAAACTATAGGAGAAATGAAGATGAATGTCGACGAAGAACCGGAAATAGCTAATGATGATAAGATGATGATAAATCTAATAAATCAAAAAGAAAACTCACCTCCATGTGCAAACACTAGCATTAGTAACTCAACACCGGAGAAAATATTGACTCAAGCAGCAGTAAAGATGATATTAAATGAAAAAATAGGCAATATACAAATAATACCCGTGAAAGAAGGTGAAACTGAACCTATAATTGGAAATCAGAGTAGCTTTCAGGACGAGAAAACCGAGACAAACAAATGGGAAATAAATAATACTATATTGATCAGATATTACATTAAAAAAACCTGGAAATATTATATCGGTACAATTGAACAGATTGATAATACTAATAAAAGTTATAATATTAATTACTTCAAAAGCATCCGTCAAAAAGGTACTTAATTTGAAATTTACAAAGCCAAAAGTTACCAAAGATATTGATATAGTACCACAAGATTGTATTGTTAAACATGTTAAATTGTTACAAATATCGAAAGAACGCCAGGAGTTTGTTTTAGCCAACGAGGAAGACACAATATTTTTTTAATTTGTACCTATTTCTACATTTTTTAGTTGTCTTGTTACAGTTGACCCTATGGTCAATGTAGCAATGCAGCTTTTTTTTAAAATAAAACAATGATTAATTTTCAATTCATTTTTCTTTCTACTTTTAGGTACCTAAGTGCTAACGTTTGTAAAGATATTCCTCACAAATTATAGTCTGAAAATAAATATAACACCGTAACTACTAGAGTATTACTTAATTCTGAATACGGCCTTACTTTTACAATTCCGTGACATTTCATAACGAAACAATTTATTTACTGACAATTTCGTGACGTACACGTATTTTGAAAATGACTCGTAAGTGTTTAATGACATTGAAGTCTAAGTACGGGTTTAATCGATATCGATTTCATTAAAAAGTTACGACAACAGCACAACGTATCCTAGCGCGCGGCGCGCAAGAGTCGCTCGCTAGATACTTACTACAACGATAACTCGGTGAAGTGCACCTGCTACGTCTCGGATTTTTCACTCTCTCATTGGCGCTTGTCGCTTTGTGTAAGTAAGATAGAGCTATTTAGTGGGTTCCTGCGTAGCGTCACGGGCTCGGACGAGACGGGCATCAAGCTTAACAATGAGTTCTATGTGTGTGTGTAGTGCTCGGAATATCAGGGTTGTCACCTACGAGTTTAAAATGCGTAGGTAGTTGGGTACGTAAGATTTTTTAGTTTTTCATTCATTAGGAGTCATTGGCTTTTTTCAGAATTTTCCTAAGTTAATTCTTCTAAGCGAAACGAACGGCCTGGATAGCCACATCATAAATGTACCTAATTATGTATTAGATATTCCAATAAAGTAACTGGAGAAGGCTTTTTTGGAATTTAATATGTAGGTACAAATCAATAAACGGATTTAAAAATGTTTATGTTGGTTTTCATGTTTAGGTATCCTAGCTGTTTACTTTTCTAATGCACTAAAAGTTTTTCATTTAAATGTGCAAAGTTGAAATGACGTCATTTTACAAGGATAGTATCTAGTTTGCGTGACTTGTGTTTTGTGTTTAGCCAAACAAACAGTGGCCTGCCCGGTCACCAGACCTAACCCCACTAGACTTTTACGTGTGGGGTACATTGAAAAGTAAGGTGTACGAAAAAAAAAAATTTATCAAGAGACCATTTACTTAGGCGAATTGAAGAAGCAAGTAATGAAATGCGCCAAAACGATGTCAATTTAAATAGGCAGATTCGCACCAGGCTAAATGTGTGCTTGGAATACCATGGTGGACATTTCCGAAAATCATTTGAATTAAATTGATTATTTTTACGAAACTTGTTTTATTTATCATACCCTAAACCCATAAAACACACACACAACACATTGACTTACCCTTCGACCGTAACAGTTTCCTTTTAACATACTTATATTAGCTTCCTTCTAACTAAATAAGTAAGCAAATCTTAGAAGTTAATTTGACCCACTTCCCGGTTTTCAATTAAGCTGAAATTTTGCGTATGTTTAGTTTGGATGACAATGCATGGTAAGCTATTGTAAGTGACCTCATTCTGAATCCAATATGGCGGACTCCCAAAGATGGCGGACTAGTTACAGTTTGGCAAGAAAGTCCTGAAACGGAACTAAAATATTTAATCATTGGCAACACTCGCTCTGCCTCGTCGAGTAAGGTACATAATCTGTCATTTCTTGTAATCGGTGACTGTTTCTCGTGTTTATTTTTATTTATTTGCGTTATTGTGGTGATACTGGTGACCCATTGTGTTCATAATGAACAGATCTGTTATTCGCAGCTCCGCGAGAGCGATAATTTATAAAGTGTACGTGAAATGTTTGGCGGAACTCGAGGCCGGACAAATTTTATCCGATCTCAACGATGTGTTTAAAAGAACCGCTGAAATGAGAGGTAAAAGTATATTTTATACATGTAATCAGATGCAATGTGTGTATTTCAAGGTGCAATATCTATCATAAACCTTTCATACAATTACTAAAATGTACATCCACAAAGTTAAGGTTATGTTTACAAAACACATTCGGAATGCAGCGCGTTCGTATAATTTTGATACTTTTGGTTTGATAATTATTTCATTTTTAATTCATTATAATAAGTAATTGCAAATGTTCAGTCATTTTTACTTTATTGTTCTAGGCAGTGGCTGAACAAGCGCTTCAGAGCATTTCAGTTACCGACTGCAAAAATTCACGTCAACATGTCAAGAAAATAGAGAAAGGTTATTTTCGAAGGGGGCAAACTCTGTATAGTGACGTTGAAAAAGTTATCATAAACCTAAAAGATGAAAGCAGCAGTAGTGACACATCTGAAGACAGCCAGCAGAGTTTTTTGGTGAAAGTTCACACCAAGACATGGATGAAGACTTTTCGGGAGTGGAATACTTAGAGGAAAACATTTTTGATTCTGATTAAAATTTTTATTTTAATTATTTTTTTAGTTTTTGTTTAGACTACCATTTCCTAATGAATGGATCTGGGGTCTTTTAAAACATAAAACTGTCTCACATAATGTGGGATTAGTTGACATCAAGGCATTTTGAAATACCTAATAACTTTTTTTCAATTCATTAAAATAAATAACCGCAAATGTTATCGTTATAGGCAGTGACTGAACAAGCGTTTCAGAGCTTTTCTTTTTTTCATAAAACCCGCCAATATTCACATTAAATGTAAAAAAAAAACTAAGTATCAAAACCGTTTTCGTCGTACTATATAGGGTTACAACATGCACGATAGTGGCGCCACCATTATTTTCACGACTTTTTTGCCAAGCTGTATTTTGTATGCATTTCCATGATATGGGTATCAAATGAAAGGTTTTGCTAAGAAGGAGACGAAAAATAAACAAAAATAAAGTGTTTTTAGTTTTTTAAACTATACAAAATTATTTAGAATGTATGATTAAATTACTTACTAATAGCTAAATTTAATTACTTACTAATAACTAACTTAAGGTGGAAGCGTCAGGGTAGCCCGCGAAATTCAATTTTCTTGCGTTTTTTGCAATTTGCTGGTCAATGTCAGGCTGTACATTGAACAAAATATGATTCGCGTCTGTAATAGGTATGTATTTACAGAATTATAATCATTAAAATCATCAAAATAACTCTCTGTGTTCATTAAATCTCGTTGAATGACTTTTTCACGAAATAGTCATTCAATAGAGTTACATGAACTTTGAGGATCGTGTTGATGATTTTAATGATTATAACTCAGTAAAACTTTATTAGTTACGGCCGCGAATCATATTTTTATCAACATACAACCCAACACTGACCTGAAAATTGTAAAAAACGCAAGAAAATTTGAATTTCGCGGGCTACCCTGACGCTTCCACCTTAATAACTTTGTTTTTCTTTCAGTTCAAAATTAAGAGAATCTTTGAATGCATCCTCAACTGTAACTTCTGTCTCACCAGTAAATTTAACTTCTGGCTCATCCACGGATATAATAGAAGAACCTGATGTCAGTTACGCTAATGATCAAAGAGCGTAAGTTGAAACTAGTTGTTTTTATTCTTGTAGATGAAGTTTTATTTTGTTTAATTTTCTTTAATATCAGTAATTTTATTTGTAGGACTGGAAACATGGACATTGGTTTAATTGAAGAACGAAACCCAAATGTGACTTTTGATTTACCCAGAATAACACCTAGTACCAATAACCTCGATAATCAAACATCGTGAGTAGAAAATTGTTATTATTATTTCAGTTTATATCAATCATTATATTTTTTATTTCAATCAGTTTATATCAATAATTTTATTTTGTAGTACTGAAAATATGAACATTGAAGCAAATGAAGACCCAACCAAAATGTTAACAGAAATACCTAGTACCAGACATTCAACCGATCAAAATATATCGTGAGTTGAAATTGTTATGTATAATCCAGTTTTACTCTCTATTTTTGTAAATTTCATTATATCGATTCTTTAATTTGTAGGACTGAAGATATGGACAGTGATTCTAATGACAACATTATGGATAATTTAACGATTAGTTACGTTAAGTTACGAATTAATTTCTTTTTTACTTTACAACTATTATAAAACTTGGAAAAAATCCGTTAATTTAGTGTTTTTTAGGTTACAGAAACAGAACCGGAATCTATAAATATCGAAGGAAGACGCGTGGTGGATTTTAAATATTTCTTGGACAACTTAATAAAAATTGCGGAACACAACAATCGGTTTGGCTGTTCATTACATAACCTTAAAATCGTCAAAGAAATTCAAAGGGGTCTACAGTCAACTTTTTATTTTAAATGTAATATGTGTCACAGCAAGTTTGTATTGAAAAGTTATGACGAAGAGAAGGCAAACACTACGTTAAACGTTAACGAAGGAGCTGTCTCAGGGGCCATATTAACAGGTATCGGACGAACGAATTTAAATGAGATTACTGCATCAATGGACTTGCCTATTATGTCATTCAGAAGTTATAGTAAACATCATGACAGGGTTGCTGAGATGTGGAAAACTGCAGCTGAAGAGAGCATGCTTGCAGCGGCCAATGAAGAGATCGAATCAGCTCGATTGAGAGGAAATACTGACAGTATTCCAAAAATTCCTGTGGAAGCAGACTGCTGTTGGAGTAAACGCTCTTATAAAAACCAATACAATGCTTTATCGGGTGTTGCCGCTATCATTGGCCATCATACAGGCAAAGTTTTGTACATAGGTGTGAGAAATAAATACTGTGGCATTTGTTCCCGGGCCAACAAGAGACAGTTGGAACCCACTGCACACAAAAGTACAAAGAACCACGGCGGATCGTCGTCAAGTATGGAACCAAATATATTAGTTGAGGGATTCGAATCTTCTGTGGAGAAACGGAAATTGATTTACAATACGTTGATTGCAGATGGTGATGCAAGCACGTATAAAAACATATTAGAGAGCAGACCATATCCTGCCGTGCCTATTCAAAAAATTGAATGCACTACTCATCTACTCCGCAACTACAACGGAAAAAATTTGTTCCTGAAAACAGACACCACGATTCCTTTAAAGGAACGTAAATTACTAACGCCTGAACGATTAGTCAGATTAAGAACAGCTGTACGGGCTGCAGTACGGCATTGGAAGACCAAGTCTACATCGGAATCCAGCAAAATTATTGCATTACAAAAAGACATTCTTAACAGCCCGAAACACATCTTTGGAGACCATTCCGATTGCCATTTATATTACTGTACTGAAGACCGAAAAAAAGAAAGACATGATACTCTTGCTGCAAAAACACTCATGTTGAGACTGCAGCGAAATGCTTCCCAGTTAGCTTATCATTCAAGGAGCCTGCTTCACTGTTTTACCACAAATCGTGCAGAGCAGTTCAACAGTGTTGTTGCCAAGACTGTAGGTGGAAAGCGTATAAATTTCTCGCTGAAAGATTCATATTCTGTTCGGTGCCATGCGGCTGTGGTCTGTTTCAATACAGGAAAACCTCAAACCTGCCTTTACAAATCAGTGTGTAAGAAAAGCCCAGGAAAAACGCTGAAACGTCTAGAATAAAAGAAATTTGCCTACAATGAAAGTAGAAGGGGCAAGGCATCTTGTCGCAAAATTAACTTTGCGCCAAAACCTCCAACAAACATCGATTATGGCAATTCATGTCAGAAACCTGATTTGAATTCTGAAGATTACGAACAGGCCAAATTTAGTTTTTTGGAGAGTCTACAAAAACAAGTCACAAAGCGTCATGAAATTGAGCGTGAAACAATACTTCAAGCAGAAAGCGCATTGTGGCTGGAATTACATAGATGTATCTTAACTGCATCAATTTTTTCAAAAATTTGCAAAAGAAAACCAAACTCTAATTCAGCGCCTCTTGTAAAAAGTATTTTATATAGTTACTCGTTAGATCATGTAGCATCAGTAAAACACGGGAAGGATAACGAGGTAAAAGCTGTTGAACAACTCAGTCGCCAAGAAAACATATCCATCGAGAAATGTGGTTTATTTATTGATGAATCCCTTTTCTTCCTGGGCGCTTCACCAGACGGCATATATGAAGATGGCATCGTTGAAATAAAGTGCCGCTTTTCTATTTTTGGTATCGATCCAGATACTGCTATTCAGCAAAAAAAACTAAAATGTTTTAAATTATGTGGCGATGATGTGGTCATGAACACAAACCATGATTGGTTTTATCAAATACAAGGCCAACTCCACATCGCTAATAAGAATGTGTGTTTGTTTGCTGTGTGGACTGGCTGTGAATTTAATATAAAAGTCGTCAAAGTTTTCAGAGATGATAATTTCTGGGAACAAAAGATGGCTCCGCGGTTAACAACATTTTATTTTGATTGTGTTCTCCCAGAAATTATAGATCCAAGGAAAAGTCGATCGATGCCCATTAGACAAATAGTTTTATAAAACTTTAATTAAGTAGGTACTTACACAAATAAACAAATAAAATTAGTTTATTTCTATTATAAGTAACTACATTACATTATTTTCTTCATCCATATTTGTATAAATTTAATTAAAATACACTAATAATCTATTGTGGACAGTCTTTTTATTTTTTCCTGAAGCTATTACTTCACAAAAATATAGGTACGCCATAGCTACAGATCAAGATCGTTTAGTCGTCGCAGCGTCGCAACTGTGTGCCGTACATGACGAAAAACGCACACTAAGCGGCGTCGAGCGATAAAAACCTAAAACCCGAGCGCGTAGATTTGGTACAACGCTCTTGAGAAGTTAGTGATTAGATTGTTTAGGTGTCGAAACATTGATAGATATGAGTTCTATTCGAGGAAAGACGTTGATACGTATGTGTAGTGATAAAAGTGTCGTAGAAAATAAGGGATATCCAACAAATTACTCTCAAGTATTTATAGCTCAAACACCAAGAGAAGACCATGCAATAATCCATTCACAAAATGAATCCGAAATAAATTGTTATAAAGAAAACTTATGTCCAACAGCTGTTTATGACGAACTTCAACCGGTGCCTTTGAACTTGGTGATGCCAGTTTCTAATTTATTTGAAGAAGTGTCAGATTCACAGAATAAATCAATATGTTTGAATCATCAAAATGTATTATCACCAATTAGTTTTTGTGAACTTCCACGGGTACCATTGAGCAATACATCGACACCTATTCCTGAATTGCACAAGGAAGACTTAATAGAATTAAATGGAACATTTAGTGAAGATATTGATTTCAACGATATGGAATCAATAAATGAGAACATATTATTGGATTTAGCTGTTAAGAAACGAAAATTATGAACTTCAAGAGTCATACAAGAGTACTGAACAATTTCGATCTGACCATGTATTTAGTGACACTATGAGTGCTGTGACGAATGTAAAAAAAAAACAATCACGCTGGTGTAAAGCAGTACCACACTTTATCCAACATCTTACATAAATGTCGAGTAGATCTTAATGGTCTGTATACTTCAACTCCAAAGCAAACCAAAGAGCGTCGTATCAGTACAGATATGCAACTATCTTCGATTATACATGAAACGTCATTTGATGACAGCGTAGAAGAATTAGTGCAGCAACTTAGTGATAACAAAACTAACAGTCAACAAAAAGACGAAGAGAGCAAAACAAAAGAAAATTCAAAAAGTGTAAAGACAAGCAAATTAAAAGGGCAACTTCAGAAGAGTGAAAGTGAGTCAAAAAGTCAGGAAAGTTCAAACATCGAACAATCTAACAATTCCAAGGAGAAAATAAATAAGAGTAAAAATAATAGTAAAGGTGTGTCCCAAAGTCAGGATAATTCAGAAATTGAGAATTCTAAAGAGAAAACAAAGAAGAGTAAAAGTGTGTCCAAAAATCAGGAAAGTTCAGAAATTGAGAATTCTAAAGAGAAAACAAAGAAGAGTAAAAGTGTGTCCAAAAATCAGGAAAATTCAGAAATTGAGAAGTCTAAAGAGAAAACAAAGAAGAGTAAAAGTGTGTCCAAAAATCAGGATAATTCGGAAATCGATAATTCTAAGAACCAACAAGAAGTATTGCCAACAGATAACTCAAATAACTCGAGTACTAATAAGTCGTTAAATGGAAGTAAGAAAAGGAGAGAAAGAAATGCTACAAAGCGCTTACAATTGGAGAAAAATAAATATATAACGAAACCGCCTTGCACACAGAAATGTAGAAAAAAATGTTCCCAAAAATTTACGGAGGAAGATAGATACCAAATCTGGTCGAATTTTAGAGATTGAGCAAATTGACAATTTTGAGCAAACAAAACCAAAGAAATTTTATAAACAGAAACGTACGGAAGCATCCTAAGAAAATTACTACAAAGGAAAACTCACAACGACATAATACTTTGACGTGGTCTTTACGGCTGATACTGTACACGGATGTATAGCAAACAAATTTGGTAAGGTAAAAGAGATGTATGACATATCAGATTATACAGATAAAATGAAAAAATCACGAAAAAATATGACAGTTCAAACAATCACTCACCATAACATGATTTTGTTTAAAGACGAATTAAAAAAGACCTTTCCAAAGGATTACAACATCAAAGCATTAAAAATGATTGAGTTTCGACGCGGCACAACAAGTATATTTGCTAAAAACTCATATGTTTCAAATAAAATAATAATAACAAAATAAAAATAATAAAATAATAATAATAATATAAAACTACTCACTAAGTGAGAAAAAGTTTTTGATATGGGAGATTGTTTAGTTTATTTTATTACAACAGACTAACATAATTATGTTGATATTACTGTTTTATTGTTTTCTTAAACAGTTTAATTGATTATTTTAAAAATTAACATAGTTACTATTATAAGAACATACTTAAAATAATTCACAAAAAAAGAAACGAACAGTTTTGATTGATTATTTTGTTCAATAAGTAATTACTTAGTATTTTTTTATTTTAATTAATAGAGATGACTGAAAACCCATTTTATTGTTTTCTTAAACAGTTTAATTGATTATTTTAAAAATTAACATAGTTAATATTTTAAGTACATACTTCATATTTACAAAAAAAGGAACGAAAAGTTTTGACTGATTATTTTGTTCAATAAGTAATTACTCAGTATTTTTAATTATTTTAATTAATAGAGATGACTGAATACCGGCTTTATTGTTTTCTTAAATAGTTTAATTATTTTAAAAATTAACATAGTTACTATTTTAAGTACATACTTATAATAATTCACAAAAATAATAAACGAAAAGTTTTGACTGATTATTTTGTTCAATAAGTAATTACTTAGTATTTTTTTTTTATTTTAATTAATACAGATGACTGAATACCCGTTTTATTGTTTTCTACAGTTCAATTTGATTATTTTAAAAATTAACATAGTTACTATTTTAAGTGCATACTTATAATAATTCATAAAAAAAAGAAACGAAGAGTTTTGACTGATTATTTAGTTCAATAAGTAATTACTTAGTATTTTTTTTTATTTTAATTAATAGGGATGACTGAATACGACCCCCTAGATTCATTTCATTAATAAAACTATAGTTTTTTCATATTTCATGGTTTATTATTTACCTACTTACCCTCAAATTAGATGAGTATTCTAAGTCAACCGACCTGACAAGTTACACATACGAGTATCTCACACAACTATTAGTTAGCAGACATAGGTCTTGGAATCACGTAGTTATACACTATTGCGCAAAAATCTTCTAACTTAAGATAATACATGACGCGTGACCACGTTTGTATGAAACAGTGGTTATGCCCAACTCTTTTTATTCGAATAAAACGTTTAGTATTCAAAATTTACAGAAAAAGAAATAGGCCCCATATTCTTAAGTTCTTTTAAAAACTTATTCAACAGTGTAATTAAGTACTACACACATCAAAAGTGTCTAGGGATCAACATATATTTTTGCAATAACTTTTCTCCTGATTGATATTAATTAAAATTTTCGTTAAGGATTCATCAAATAAAGTGTTTTCGTTTGTCACAGTAACGATAAACCAAGTCACCTTTGCATTAATAAAGAAATTTGCCATTTTCCTAATAAAGGGATTTTTGACATTTGAACCACTAACACAAAAGTTCGAAAAAAAGACTGAAATAACAGTTTTCTTTAAAATTTTATTGGGTAACTTAAACAATTAATAATCCGTGTTTCTACCGCGAACACTAACAACACAAGAACATCGGTTTGGCATACTCAAAATGAGTTCATCCAAATCACGCTGTGGAATGGCCGCCCATGTTCGTTGCAACAACAAAAAAAGGTCTTCTTGCGACTGGATACCCTCCATATTCGGCAGAGCTCTTCTCTGTAGCATATCCCATGCATGCTCAATCGGGTTCAAGTCTGGCGACTGAGCAGGCCAGGGCAGGACATTGATGTTAGCTGCGGCGAGAGTCTGTCTTACAACTCTTGCGGTGTGCGGTCGTGCATTATCATGCATTAACTGAAATAAGGGACCGATTTGCACTTGTAGAGGAACGATGACGTCTGATACAATCGTCTCAGCATAAATTTGAGCGTTGAGGTTGCCTCTGATCCAAATCAACTCAGTTCTTCCGCCGATCCAAATACCCGCCCATACCATGATGGTTCCACCACTATAAGGATGGACTTCCTGGCAGGATTTTAATCGCTGTTGGCGTCCAGGGGTTCTCCAGTGTCGTATACGTCTTGTATCCGGTCTCATACCAAAACGAGACTCATCAGAAAAGCACACGAAACGCCATTGTTCTTCTGCCCAATTTCTGTGTTCAAGAGCCCATTGATATCGAATCCTACGATTGTGCATTGCTATAGGTGGTACCCGTAGCGGTCTTCGGGAATGAAGGTTCACTTCATGCAAGCGGTTTCCGACTGTTTGGTCGCTAATTAAGTTCCCTGAAGAGCGATGAAGCCTCACGGCTAACATCATGGCGGTTATTGTTGGAGCTCTTCGAGTTAAGATTTGAATGTATCGGTCTTGTCTCCGTGTGGTGCAGCGATACCGTCCTCCATGGCGCTCAGTCACGGTACCAGTGCTTCGGTAACGTGTCCAAAGTCGACTGATAACACTCTGACTTGTATTCAGAGCTAAAGCCACAGTACGTTGCCGGGAACCAGCTTCTATCATTCCCACGGCTCTGAGCATTTCTTCCCTGCTTAAATGACGTCGCCGCTCCATAATAACGTTGGTTTTAATCAGTAGTAGGGAAACAGTAGCACTAATAATGTCTTCAATGCGTTGTATGTTTTTATAGGGAAAATATTGACAGCTGATTTTCATCTTTTACTCGAATTTGATTCACAGTTCCTGATTCAAATTATGAAATGCACCAAAACGGATCCATATAAATTTATAAAATCATAAATTTATTACAAAGCCACATCTCAATCTCAAGAAATCCGCATAAAAATGCTTGATCCCTAGACACTTTTGATGTGTGTATATACAATTTACACAAGGAATACATACATTCATTTGTTTAACATTTCAAAGACGATTTGCTCAAAACGCTGTTTTTCAAGATAGAAGAGTTGTGCGTGACACGGCAGAGTTGGCTTCGGCCCCTCGTACACCTTCCAAAGGACCGGGACCCTGTGGTCCCAAGATATGTAAAATGTTGATGACGATGTTGATCTCAAATAAATAAATTAATTAATTAATATTGTTTACTTGAGACAACCCTAGCTGTCGCGACAATGCCTAGACGTTGTCGGCATTTACCACGAGATCAAAGGCGTCGTCCTACTGTATATTTTTATACTGTCCTAATATTGGAAATAGAAGAATATTTTCCCAGGAACAAGAGGAACAACTAGCCGATTATTTAAAAAGGTCTTCGAAGATGTGCTATGGACTACAATCCAGGTGAAGGAGCTTGCTTACCAATTTGCATCTGCAAATAAGGTAGCACCAGAAAAGTGGATTGAGCGACAAAAGGCTACAAAGGATTGGTTTCGTGGTTTCATGAAAAGAAATTCATCATTATCAGTACGTAAACCAGAAAATACTTCTCTATCCAGGGCTACATCTTTTAAACAAGAAAATGTTAGTAAGTTTTACGAAAATCTTGCAAATATATTGAATAAAAGGAAAATTGAACCTCATATGATATGGAACCTTGACGAAACAAGATGTTCGACAGTGACCAACCCACCAAAAGTAGTTGCAACCCGAGGGTGTAAACAAGTTGGACAGGTAACATCGGCAGAGAGAGGAAAGTTAGTCACAATGCTTGGATTCATTAATGCCTCGGGTGGCACCGTACCTCCGGTTTTTATATATAAATATTTAAAATGTATGGGATTCTTTACAATCAAGTCGTCTGCTTTGAAATCTCTTAATCTGTCATGATTGCTATAACAATTATTGCGACTCAATAAACTAGGTCTAACCCAACAGCTTCGTTCCCTTTGGAGGGATCCAGCAATAAACATTCCACAAGCTGCTATCAACAGATTACTGTCATCATCCATTTTTAAAGATTATTTCTATTTACTAAATTATCCAAGATACACCACACGAATTATATGACAACCTTTTTCGACACGTGGCAATCACTAACTGCCAAATAATTTCCGACTTGCAATAAGTGAAGCCGCCAACTAGCCCGACGACAAAAAGTTGCCGACATAGGTCGGCGGCTCGGCGGGCTCAGTGTGTATTGCGCTTTAGGGAATCGCGCGCAGACACGCGCCCCGTTATAACAACTCGAAAATGTACAGTCACCGGGAATATTACGAAATGGTGAGAGCCTACATAGAAAGTGGTGAAAGTCTCTATGCAGCTCGAAGGCGCTACGAGTCGGAGAGTATCCCTCGGTTACGTGCCCAAGGACTTCCGTATCCAACGGTTCCTCACCGTAACACGATTCTTGCGACAAACCAACATCTCCTAGATTATGGTCAGTTTACAGTGCCGACACACGCCCGCGGTTCTGATCGTTCACCCATAATCACAATCGGAAAAGAAGACGTCATCTTTAACTACTTCGAGCGTAATCCGAGAGCAAGTACCAACGATGCCGCACGTGTTTTTAATTTGAGCCAGCCGACAGTTTGGAAGATTCTGAACAAGGCTAGTCTACATCCATACCACTGTCAGAGGGTTCAACAATTAAATGAAGCCGATGCGCAACCGCGCCGTAATTTCTGTGAATGGTTGTTACAAAATCAAAACGTCAACATTTTGTGGACTGATGAAGCGCTTTTCACTAGGATTGGACTGTACAACCAACACATGTGGGTGTCATTCCGAAACCCACATGTGATTTGCGAAGATCACCATCAAGTACGATTTAGAGCTAATGTGTGGGCGGGCATAATTGGCAGAACCATTATTGGACCTTATTTTATTGAAGGACACCTGACCGGAGGCACCTACCTCGATATGTTGCGGGGCGTAATATCAGAGTTTTTAGAAGACGTGCCTCTCCTGTATTTGCGCAATTTTTTCTATCAACAAGACGGTGCACCTCCGCGTTACACCCGTGTTGTATGAGAGTATATCGACAGTGAATACGGAGAAAGGTGGATAGGCCGCGGCGGACCCGTGGCTTGGCCTCCTAGGTCACTGGACCTCACGCCCTGTTATTTTTATTTGTGGGGTGAGATTAAACGTCTTGTGTATCGCGATGAAGCGCATAGTCTAGAGCAACTAAAACTGTAAATTATTAGTGCATTTGATACAGTTAAAAGTAACAGTGAAGTGCTCGATAGACTGCGCTCAAACGAAATTAAACGTGCAAGACTGTGTCTAGACAGAAACGGACTCCACTTCGAGCAATTATTGCAGTATGTTTAATTGACTTTTTTATTTTCGTTTTGTTTGATTTTTATTCATTATTAATTATTGTACATAAGGTGATAACAATTTTTAAATACGCCGGAATACTGCGAAAAATAATTTCGTATTTTGACGGTCGTAAGCCCGTAAAAGTATGAAGGAACAATTGCACCTTATGACAATCATGTACGTATGATAATGAATTGTTCGGTCTACGGCAAAAGTTTACGATCGGCCGCTGGGCGCTCGGTCAGTGACCGCGCTGTAGGTACCACTGCGGAGTGACGAGCGTCAACATTATGTCATATTACTATCACATTCACCATTATATCTTGCTAGCCATTGTCACTGAAAAACTAATTCAAAGTAGGTACTAATTGTAAACTTCCATTTGTTTATTTACAATTATGTATTTTGAAACTGTAGACAAAATTTTATTTTTTATCGGAAAGCCCTATAGACAGTAGACAGCACATGTCCACCACAGATGATAATATGTAGGAAAGCAAAACAGCAGCCGCGAATTTTTTTGTCTTCTTCGTTAGACAACTGACAAGACGAGCGAATTCGCACTCTTTTGAAAATTGTAAAAATTGACTCAAGAGAAACTATAAAACAGTGAATTCGGCAAAAATGACGTGGGTACAATGTTATTATAAATATGAGGTCTTAAACATTTTAAATTAGTAGGTAAATATTATGACGTACAGACTACACATCAAGCTACTACAATAAAAAAAATCAAATCAAATTTCTTTAATTGATTTTCAACTTTATTGATAGAGTATAAAGTTGAATGTTGATTAGGAAAATTTGACAGTTTCGGGAAGCTTGATGTGCTGGCGTCTTTACATCAATTATTCTAGAAGTAATTCCAGTGGCGTTTGATAGGTAATATTTGTAGCTCATTTCGCTCGCGCCATGGTACCGAGGCTCAACTAGAAGCCCTCGTAGACTTGTTAGAACAAGACCCCGAAATGGCACGTGGGCACTTGAAGACGGCATGTGCCAGAAGAAAAATGCAGCAGTTCTGGGAGAGGGTGGAAACCAGACTAAACAGTTTAGGGGGAGCCACCAAAACCAATAAACAGTGGATGAAAGTAAGTTTTACAGTAGGTATATTGCTTGCTGGTTACTACCTAAATGAGTGTAACGTTGCTTACCGTCGACAAAGGTCATAAGTACACACGGCGACACATCAAGCTATACCTACATTTCCAGTTCTAGCTGACCTCGCATTGTGTTATACATTTTTCGCACTGTCAGAAGTCAGCTTGTACTGGTTATGTATAGCTTGATGTGTAGCTCTGCCGTGCGTACCTAGTGATTTTTATTAGGAAGGCAGATGCTGCAATAGGTAATAATTCACAAAATACTAAATATCATTGCAAACACTAACTATTCCTACTTTGTAAAACAAATAGTATTGGACCGATAAGAAAACAACTATAAAAAAAGCTGCGGAACGCGCCGCTGCCCGACGAAGGACTGGTGGGGGCGTCGAAGAAATCAGACATCTGACCGAAACGGAAGAGCGCATCCTCCAACTGTTGGGCAGCGAAGGCTACGCTGTTGGTGACCGTCACCTGCGATATGAACTAATACAAGTGAGTTTTATAATAACCCACCTTCGTTGTCTTAACATTGTTAAGTAAAATATATTTTGAAGATGCTTTTATTTTTACAGCACTCTAATGAAGCCACAGCAACGGTCACGTCGCCCACTAGACTTTCGATCCTGCCCCACATTGTTAATGTAGGCTCGGTTTTTTTTTTTTACTTTTTCCCATCTTAGTTGTCTTAAAAGATATTTGGAAGATGCTTTTATTTTTACAGCACTCTAGTGAAGCCACATCAACGGTTACGTCGCCCACCAGTGTTTCGATCCTGCCCCATATTGTTAATGTACGTAGGTTCAGTTTTTTTTATTTTTTTCAGTATGGCCTATTACTTTTACTTCACAGAAGCTTTAATTAAAATGTTTTAAAAATTTAACTGCAGAGTCGTCAAGATACCCCAGCCTATTACGGTTTTGTATGTAGGTACACTTAAGTCGCTATTCTAATATTTAAAAGATAATAATACTTTTAGGTAGAGGCCTTTACATATTTTTTTTTTTTAAATTGTATTGTAAGTACTTAGGTACCTACCTATCAGTGGCGAAGGGTGAATTTATGACAGAGGTAAGCCGGAGCAAAAAAAAATTGCCAAAAAAAATTTCAATTATGAATTGACTATAGTGTGGTTATGTTCTGAATTTTCGAAGGGAAGCCGGTGGGAATCGAGTTGTATGGTACCTTCGCCACTGCTACCTATCTCAAAATGTATTCGAGAAAACTCAATGTAACAATTTAATTTTAATGGGGGCTACACACCTTCAGTTTTAACTGTGCGATTTAACTGTACAGTCGAACTGTACAGTTAAATCGTTAGGTGTGTAGAACAAACAGTTGAACTGTACAGTTTTAACCCTTTACTTCGCAATGTATATTATACTAAACATAGTATGTCAAGCAATTATAAACCTTATGTTTTTTATTCACAAATACCTAATATGTTATACATCTTATTAGACCTACTACTTGTACAGTGATGGTTTGTCCGTCTTGCGGTAAAGATGATCACCAACGATCCAGTAGCGCCAAGTGTGCGAATAGAAAGAGACGCATCCGAGAGACTGATCTATCTGAAAATCAAGAGGTGTCAGTCTACTCGGTCAAGAAGGGTCTAACTTCGTTTGTGTGTTCTCTAGGACCCAAAAGAGACTTGTTGCTCAAAACTATCAGTGCTGATGTCAAGGAGTTGTCTAGACTTAGCATAGAACTATCATACTTAATCAACCACTTTTACAAACGATACGTGTCTAGAGAAGATTTCTACACATTGTTTCCTAAATTTGACGCTCTTCACTCCTGAAAATGTACTCGACGAGTATTTATCATACAGATTAAACAAAAGATTGTACGATTGCAAGTTGCGATCGTACAACATTATACAGATCGCAAAACAATACAGTACTATACTGGAGACCAACATTTCAATGCACGCGTTCAAGAGACTAAAACGTTACATGTACTTCAAGTACGGTGACAAATTGGACAAATCAGACGTACACTCTTCCACGTACGACGCCTATTACAACAAAGTGCACAGATCCAACGAGATCGGTGAATGGTTCGCTGCGAACAAAATAGACTCGGGCGAGGTAAAACAAAACTTTTGGAATCACGTTAGACTCTTTGTAAAGATACAAGAAGAGTTGAATCTAAATAATCAAAAGTCATACTCGGTGTTTCCCATATATTCACATGGTCTGTTGCATATTACGTATGACACTAGATGTATGCATGAACTCTTGAGAAGAATCGATCCTGCAAACACACCTTCCGCGTGGTCTAAATTCTCCGAAGATTCTAAATCGCAATGGTCTCGACACTTTGTCGTACCGCCAAAGTTTGGATACAGCTTCTCGACAGACGGAGTGAGCGTGTCGCTGTCTATGAATCGTATCGTGTCTAAAGGTAGCAAGTATAAAACCAAAAGAGTCAAGAAGGACGAAGCCTCAATTGAAAACTCTAACGTTTGCGCCAAGAGCTACTCAAAGATTATATCCGTAGATCCGGGTGCCAAAACACCAATAGTTACATGTACGCGTTCTAAAGATGGTGGGTTCGAGTATAGGATTTTGAAAAAGGAGCGAGTGTTATACGAATCGAAAGAACACCACAGGGATAAGAAACGTTCGAGGTTCATAAAGAATATAGAAGAGCGCGTACAGATAGACAGAGAAGACACGGAGCGCGAAACGGGTGTGATTATAACTCAAAAATCAACAGACGTGTATGATTACACTAGATTTCAACTAAAGTGGTTCGACGAGAAACAAAGAGTCTACGAGCAGCGTAGATTGCAACGTTTAAAGTTTGACAAATATATAAACGATCAGAAGATGCTACACAAACTGGTTGATGAGTTCTTCGGCAAAGAGCCCGACACTCTGGTCGTGTATGGCACCGGATTCGATTTCATGAACACCGGCACATTCAAGGGTCACAGAAAGTTTAGACACAACGATGTGCTCAAAATCATACGGCAACGCAAGAATCTATCGGTGTTCATCATAAACGAAGCCTTCACCACAAAGAATTGTAGCAAATGTTACGAGTACGGATTGAAGAATCATTTGCACGTATCCAAATCCCCTCATCGTTACGTATACTGCAGTGTATGTCCTAAGGGTATTCACAGGGATAAGAATGGTGCGAAAAATATACTGTTGAAGTACGAATATACAAAGTCGCCGGTTGGTCTTTCGTCCTCCGGTACTGATATGGATCGTGTGGACGGAGGAAGTTCACAAGGTTCTGGATCGTGTGGACGGAGGAATCTCTTCACTCAACCACACACTCAATCATCAATGGAATTTACATCACCAGTAGAGCCAGACCATACACAATCTGATAATACAATTACTTCCTATTTACGTAATTTTAATGATGAATAAAAAAGTAACTTATTCGTAAAATGTTCTTCAATACGTCCTAAAAGTTTAATTAATAAATAATTTGTTGATTAATACAGTATTTTTCATTCCTTACCTTTAAGTAATCTTTCCGTAGAACCTCGTACAGAGCATCACAGGTTTCAGGGATTATTTGGCTAAGAGCTTGCGGTGATATTATTGTAGAAAACTTCATACATTGGTAGGAACGTCCTGTAGCTAGAAATCGCAGTGTAGCAGTTAATCTTTCATGAGGACTTATAGCTTCTCTCATTACAGTGTCTTGTTTCTTTATTAGTGGAGAAACTAAAGCCAGCAGATTTAAATATGCCTCTTCATTCATCCTTAAATAGTTATGCCAATCTTGCGGAGCGAATTTCAACTCACTTAACAAGTTGGTATGAGAAAATTGCTTCCTTTTCATGAGCCAGTCTTTACACCATAGACTCCGCTTCTTTTTTTTCTTTAAACACATAACCAGGCCTAATATAGCAAGTGCGTCATAATCTTCCATTGTTAACATGTATCTTGCGCGGGCTTCTGCGGAGAACTGCCCGATCGACGTCGATATCGGAGGCGTGTGGAGGCACTAGGGAAGTTCGATTTATCTGCACAGTCTGAAATCGCTACGATAAATCGTTACGTATGTATGAGGCTTAAGGAACCTGTTAGTCCCCGGTCTCCTCTTCTCGTGTTCAGTGACGAAGGAGGAAGGCATACAACAACACAAGTAGGTATGTTTTGCATTAAAATAACTATCTTTGGCCTATTTTTAGTTTAGGAAAATGTTGTATGTAATAAAATAACATAATCTATTCCTTGGTAATAATCTCATTTCGTCTCAAGTGGGAGCGCAGCAGGGGGATCCATTGGGGCCACTTGTTTTCAGTTTAGCAATCCACAAAGTCATCTCTGGATTGAAATCGTCTCTGAACCTTTGGTACCTTGATGATGGCATTATTGGTGGATTACCGGAAGACGTTGGCCAGGACCTGGAGTTTCTTGTTCCTCAACTTAAGGAGCTGGGTTTGGAAGTGAATACCTCCAAGTGAGAATTTTCTCCCTGTGGCGTTGGAGCTCGTACACACTTCTCACGCTTTGGTTCTTATTTACCTGGCCTCAAGGAACTTTCTCCTCTATCTTTCTCCCTTTTGGGATCTCCCATTTTTCTTGACGGAGTGCCAGAAGTCATTTTCTCCCGTAAACAGCTTCTCCTCAATGCTCGGGAACGTCTCAAGGGTCTCTCCGCGCACGTTGCGATTTTGTTACTGCGCATGTCTTTTGCCTTACCCAAGGTTACGTATCTCTTGCGGACCGCTCCTACCTGGCTTTGTCCTGAGGAGGTATGTTCCTTTGACTGTGCCCTAAAGTCAACAGTTGAGTCGATCCTGAATGTGTCTTTTAATTATGAGCAGTGGAAGCAGGCGGCTCTTCCTGTCCAGTACGGGGGACTTGGGGTGCGGTGCGTGCATGATGTAGGTTTGCCGGCTTTCCTGGCGTCGACACATGGGGTTGCTGACCTCGTCACTGCAATTCTAAATTCCAATGTAAAGTCCAATGGTGACGGGGCAAACATACCATTTATGTTAGATGCCGGGTCAGCTTGGTCTGTCCTCAGCTTGGGGGCAACAAGCCCTGACGCGCCACATGTTCAGCGCGCTTGGGACGACGTCACGTCGAAGGTGATTCAGGAACAGATGTTGGTGAGTTCCTCGGGGGCTGATTTAGCCAGACTCAGGGCTGTGTCGCAGCCGGAATCGGGGGCATGGTTGCACGCGCTTCCTTCGCCTCACCTGGGCACGTTGCTCGATGACGACTCTTTGCGTGTGGCGGTGGCCCTCCGCCTGGGCTGCATGGTGTGTGAACTCCATAGATGCACTTGCGGTTCCATGGTGGAGGCCGATGGCCATCATACTTTAAATGCGGGAATTCAGGAGATACACTGGCCATAATGTAATAGTAATAAGTTAATGATTTTAAGATTGTAGGGTTGAGGTTTAGTTTCAATCTTCTTTTCCTTGAGAAAATGAATAAATTAAGCTATAACCTCAATAAGCCAAAAACATCCCATTTTAGTATCAACCAAAAATGATTTATGAACAAATTAGGTATTTTATGTATTTCAAAGTTTGGAATAAGTATGTTTATGTTTTAATGGTTGTTATTCATATCAATAAATCGACGGTAAAAAGGCAAAAGGGGTCAAGCGCCACATTTTGCGATCTT
Source organism: Amphipoea lucens (assembly GCA_947508005.1). Lineage (NCBI taxonomy): Eukaryota > Metazoa > Arthropoda > Insecta > Lepidoptera > Noctuidae > Amphipoea > Amphipoea lucens. The sequence goes on from OX382375.1 coordinate 13,976,462, forward strand.
AACTTTTTTATTGACCCCAACTCCACTATTTTTTCTCTTTCGAATGGTCATAGTATCGTTTTTCGAGCAAGAAAAAAAGTCACTTGCACCAAAGAATTATTTGTACTGAATTGCCAAATCGATACTTACCAAAAGTGCTCAAGCGACATCGACTTTAGCTTGCTTGGTTGATGGACCATTTTGTATATTACCTTTTTGTATCGCCTTGTCATTTGGCATAATTTTAAAAACAATATTAGAAATAAATATGTCGTTTGTATCCATATTCCTTTTATTTGTTTAGTAATAATTTTTCACTTAACACTATTGATAAGAAAATGAAATACTATAACGTCGCTTACACCAATAGTAAAGATTGTCAACTAAACATAATTGGCGCTTGGCCCCTTTCTTAAGCCGGCTGTACCCATGGGGCCAAGGTGTTGGCCAACGTTCACACATTGGCTTACTGATTATTCTGCATTGGCGCTTCAAAGATGGACGTAGAAGTTCTTGCAGCCGCGGCAGTTTATTTATACAGTGCGTTTAATTATTACGTACATGTGCACCAAAGTAGAGTGACTAAAAAGAAATGGCGCAAAAGGAGGTGGTGGATGATGACTATTCATCGGAATAGAACGAGGTAAATGTGTTATTAGTTATTATTGATATACAGGGTGATAATAATTTTGCTATCGGAACATGGGAACGTAAATTTCACTCACGCGCAACGATACTGTCTCCGCTGACGAGTAACAACGAACTGAACAAGACACCAACGTGTGAACGCTGTTTGCGGAGCGCGCCAAGATCCTTTGATGTGTGCACAAAAAACCGACACTATTCGGATGGCCTGCCAATGTTGGCGCCAACTAGACCAATTAAGCCAACATACCGCCAGGTAGCTCTCTACACGTTGGCCCAACACCTTGGCCCAATGTGTACAGCCGGCTTCATACCGCCAGGTAGCTCTCTACACGTTGGCCCAACACCTTGGCCCCATGTGTACAGCCGGCTTTAAGCCGGCTGTACACATTGGGCCAAGGTGGTGTAAGGTGTAGAGAGCTACTTGGCGGTATGTTGGCTTAATTGGTCTAGTTGACGCCAGCATTGGCAGGCCATCCGAATAGTGTCGGTTTTTTGTGCACACATCAAAGGAATTTGGCGCGCTCCGCAAACAGCGTTCACACGTTGGTGTCTTGTTCAGTTCGTTGTTACTCGTCAGCGGAGACAGTATCGTTGCGCGTGAGTGAAATTTACGTTCCCATGTTCCAATAGCGATGGCGGCGCCGGTGTGGACAAACAAACAATGAGGTTTTACAATTCATAGAATTGTATCGACATGAAGGAATAATTTGGAATCCAGGGCATGAACTACATAAAAATAAAAACAAAGTAAGTTATTAAACACATTTTTAATTAAAACATTTCCATTAACAGATACCTACTATTTGTTTGACATTGTATTGTGTACAATGTAATCTGCTTGTGGTGTTTCCAAAAATGTTTTATACTTATTCTATAATGGTTTTATACTTATTCTAAAAGCTAACAATCTTAAAATAATAATATGTACAAGTATATAAAAAGGTTGGGAAAATAATCAAAGTTGTATATATATATATATGTAAAAGTTGTGTGGTTAACTTGCAACTTGTCAATAGCGGCTGAATTATTTCTAAATGATTTTACTTATTGCGAACTGAAGGCTCTTCCAGAGGATACAATATTAAAGCCTGTTTTTTTTTGTAGGCAATTTCTTGTATTTGTATATCGACTCTCTTCTGGAAGGGCCCCAGGGGCAGGTTATTTAAACAATTCCTATTATTCATAATGAACTATTTTATATTTCAGGTTAACGATGCGTGGATTCGCATAGCGGATACAATTAATATTCCTATTAATGAATTGAAAAAGAAAAAAGAGTAATTAATGACAACATTCAAAATGCATCACAAAAAGAAAACTCAATCAATAAAATCAGGAATGGGTGAAGATGAACAATATAATCCTATTTGGCCGTATTACGAGCCCCTCGAAGCTTTTTTAAAGGATATCTATGTATGCTCTAGTGTGATTAACACTGAGGAAAAGATTATACAGGTAAACAATATTTTCATTTCACAAAATCTTAGTGGTCTCTATTTCTAAAAAAGTAATTCATAAAATCCAATCTTATTTGTGTCGCAGTACGCGGCGGTCTACGCGGTATACTTAATTAATAATGGCAAAAACGAACTATCTCCATTATTTCTCCATGAACCTGGCCGCACTAGATCTTCATTTTGATAAATATCGAATGAACCTGGAGGTGAATAAATATTCTGTGAAGAAGTACTTTTTCTCAAAAAATTATGTAGATATAGACATGTCATTGTAACAATAGAAGCTTTGGTAGGTTCCAAGGGTATATGTTTTTTAAAGATCCTGAACCTGGCTGTTAGTATTCCGAAAGTATTTTCTACTTTTACTCGAGAACGGGATAATTCTTGATTGAATACTCTTTCTGGGGACCCTAGTGCGTGATGACCGGGAAACGGTTTCATTAAATGAGTACTGAGAGCAAATGCACCATCGCCTAAAAATACGTAAGGCATGACTATGTCACTATTAGGAAGTGGAATAGGACGGGGTAAATTCATACTGTTAGACGATAGTTTTTGATATAAGATACTTTGATTGAAAACTCCTCCATCACTAATCCGTCCTTGAGAACCTACATCGGCAAACAAAAAACAATAATAACTATCTACTAGTGCTAGTAAAACAATGCTAAAGTTGCCTTTATACACACATCAACACGGTCTAGGGATATTTCATACTCAATTAAATAACTCGAAAAGTACTGGCCGCATTGGAATCTTTTATACACCGATTTGTTTGTAATTTATCTCAGACTAATTCCAAATTTAAATTTTTGAAAATTTTTTGTTTCGGTGGCAAAAAATGTCTTGATGTATAGGAGAGGGAATTTTCATTTGTGCGAAATTTAGAAAACAATACGAATTACGTTTAGTTACAGTTTTTTTTCATTTTTAAACGAAAGATAAAGTTAAAATTGAGGTATTGTAGCCATGCAACGCCGACATTTGACGAGGGCGGAGATGTTACGAGCTGTGGGAATGCTGGAAGCTGGATCTGTTCAGCGTAATGTTGCTGAGGCCATAGGGACCCATCAAAATGTAATTTCAAGATTGTGGACACGCTATCGTGCCACAGGTGAAGTAGCGGAGAGGCACCGGGGGCCAAGTCGCATCACTACCCCCAGACAAGACCGATTTTTGCAAATTACTGCGCGAGCACAACCAAATGCAACGGCGACTCAATTGGTCCAAAGGCTGCGAGTGGAACACCAAGTGCTTGTGAGTGACCAAACTGTAAGAAGGCGACTGCATGAAAGCAATCTACGCTCTCGTAGACCACTCCGGGTCCCACCTTTACGGAGAGGCAATCGTGGACGACGATTAGAATGGGTTCGGAACCACGTGGACTGGGGCCGTGAACAATGGTCCAATGTGCTGTTCACGGATGAATCCAGGTTCGGCTTCCATCCAGATTCACGAAGGACGCGTGTTTGGCGAGTTCCTGGACGATGGAGCCGTCTCCAGAACCCTCAGGAAGTTCACCCATACCAAGGAGGAACAATTATGGTTTGGGCAGGAATTCGTCTTGGTGGACGGACGGATCTCGTTTGGGTGCGGGGCAATATGACGGCAGAACGATACGTCCAACAGGTGCTGGGGCCCGTAATCTTGCCCCACAGAACACAAATGGGGCAAGATTTCCTGCTCATGCACGACAATGCCCGGGCACACACGGCGAGAACGGTAGCAGCTTGGTTACATACACATAATGTTAGGGCCTTAGACTGGCCTGCTCAATCGCCAGATCTAAATCCCATTGAGCATGCGTGGGATATGCTGCAAAGAAGAGCTCTGAAGGAAGTTCCTGAAAATCTGGCTACAGAAGATCAACTTTTTGCGCACCTCAGAAGGACATGGGACAATATTCCGCAGCAAGACATTGACAACCTTGTTCTGAGCATGCCGAATCGTTGCCGATGTGTTATGAACATCATGGGCGCTTTCTCAGACTACTAACTTCAAGTTTATAAACACAAATTAAATGATTTTTCTATTTTTTTCAGTTTTTACTCACAAATTAAAAGTTCATTCATATACGATTTCCGTCTATGCTTCATTTTTTTTCCATAAAATCCTGAAATTTTAATCTAAGTACCTTAACCATTATTAAAAAATGGTAGAATATTAAATAACGTATCTTTTAAATATATACATGTCATATAAATAATTAACACATTGATAGTAATTCGCTTTTTTAAAAATATCCCTAGACCGTGTTGATGTGTGTAGTTAAAGTATTCAGTTCCCGAGTGTAAAGGTGATTGTATATTAATATGCTTCCCATCTATAGCGCCCAAACAATGCGGGAAGCTGAATCCTTCTGAAACATCCATTCGCTCGCAGATTCAGGCATCTGAAATAAATAAAAAATAAACTGATATCACTTTTTTACTACAGGATTCGTCATCGACACGTGACTACGAAACAGAGGCAGAAACCGACTTAAATCGTCCCGTTATTGAAAGTGACACATCTCAAGATGGGAATACGAGTACTAAGTCAAAAGTTACTGCTCCTCCAACTCAAAAGCGCCGTTCGAAAAATCCACCAGAGTTATCAGAGGCCAGCAAGGAGGTGGCAAATGCTTTTGGCACATTAAACAGAGTGCTTGATAATAAAACTGCAAGACATGATGATGATTGTGAACTATATGCTAAACTTCTTGCCACAAAATTAAGAAAATTTCCAGAATATGAAAGAGAAGAAATTATGTTAGAGATTGATAGCATGTTGATAAAAAGACGTCGAGGTAGCCAAAATACTATTACTGATTCCACTAATATGAATCGTTCATCCTCCTCACAAAGTTCTTATCGCTCAAACTGGTCTCGCTCATCTCTTTCACCACACTACCGACCCAACTCAGCACAGTCCATCCCTCCAACTTACGTTACTATTCCCAATCAATCTCCGCATAACCTACCCCATTCACCGCAGTATGTTTTTAATGAACCCCAAACTCAACGTATTCGGATATTGTCTAATGATAAAATATATTCACAATCACAATTAATGCAGTCTTCATCTGATCAAGGGCTACAAACATCATCTCCAGAACTACCTGTTGAACTTCATTCACCAGAATTATCTGATAGAACGTACAACCAATCTCAGTCTTTAGAGACTCAAAATATAATATATCAGGCATATGAAGACGCATAAAACACACAAATGAAAAGTTCATATGATGCTAGACATTGTTTCATGATGATTCAAGTAATTGATCTATCCATGGTAAAATTAAGACTGTTGTATTTTGAAACTCTAGAACTATTTTGTAACTCTTTCTTTTAAACATTAATAAATAATACATTAATAACATGAAGTTTTACTTACTTTAATCATATCTTGAAAAACATCATTGAGTGCCAAACAGACTTCAATTATTATGCGTGAGATAAGTGAACTTGATATTTTAAATAGGTAATGTAAGCTTCTGTAGTCATCTCCAGTAGCTAAAAATCTCAATGTCAATGCAAGTCGTATTTTTGTTGGTACAGCTTCCCTCCAAGTATACTAAACGCCAGATAAGAAAAAAATAAAACTTATTGACCCGACTTGTACCAAAAAGTTCGCAAAACTTCGTTAGAGATCGCTCGTCATTCAAAACAGTCGCTAACAATACATCGGTCGAGTTTCATAATACCCAACACTTAGTCCCAACGGCATAAGTAAGAAATAAGTAAATTTGAATAATGATTGTGATATTTTTTTTAAGTTTCAAATATACATATTCTAACAATGAAATATGTCATTGCTATTGTTTATGTGTTTAAAAAATAATTTTCGTGGTGTGTTTTTTTTTTCAAGATTACTTATGTTTTCAACATATATTTTAATATAAGAACATGCCATAATTGGATTTATTTATTTAGCTTCAACTTATATTCATAGAAGTATACAAGTAATTAAGATAACCGAATCTTAAAGTTCTTACCAGAAAATTACATTTTTTGGGTTATGCCCTCATTCTCGGCGCTGTGTGTGACGTCAGAGCGAGGCAGGGGTGCATTACCTGTCCGCCATTTTGTAATTATTATGTTATGTACTTAACGCGTCCTTCGTCTCGCTCGAGTCTCATTCCAAATCTGGTTTGCGTGTAGGGTTGACTAAGCGTACTCCATACTCGGAAAGTTTTCATGAATATTTGTTGTTATTTTGTTACTGTTAATTGTTTTAGTGTTTTGTTTTTGTTAGTTTGATACTGTTTTGTTTTATTTTTGTTATTGTTAATGAGTGAAGAAGTGAGAATGGATCCACCAACAACCCAAAAAAGGCGACGACAGAGAATCGTTGAACCTCAAGCAGGTTGGTTAAATTATTTTTAATGTATACGTATGAAATAATAGACTAATGACGGACTTAGTAATTAAGTGGTGAATCTTAACTTTAGATATGCAAAAGTACTTACTTTTACATTTAAAATTCTTTCTTTATTGTTTGTTTCGCTTTCACGCTTAAACGGCCACCGAGAAAACCATTATTTATGCAGTGGGAATTATAATTCGACACCTATTTTTTGCGTATATCGTGTTTTTGATCGATACAGTAATGTCAAGAAAAATTTAAAACTCAGACTGCATTATTATTACACTTAATAGTAAAGTACAGCGCAAACTCCATTTAATGCCACTCGACTTAAAAACATTCATTTGTTTGTTGTAATTATCATGCACGTGTTCACCTCGGCTGCTAGTGTCGTTATGTTGTTATGCATTGTCTATACGTTAAATAATGTTGCTCACAAATGTATACGATCTTCCTTAAGTATCGCTGTATTTTTTTAAATGTTTGATTACAGGTCCATCATCATCACAACCATTACATTCTCCAATCAAAAAGAGAAAAAGTACGGTTTTGTCTGTTGGCGAGAAAACCATAGTATTAAATGTATTTAAATACACTAAAAATACATGGCCTGAGAATGAATACCGCTCCAATATGGCTATTAGGGTGGTCCTTATTTTTCAACTTTCGAATTATCCTCCGGGCACTTTCTTATTTGATTATATACCTCTAAATACGAAATAAATGTTTTTTTGTTTTTGATTTTGTTAAGATTTAGAGGTCGCTACCAGCTGTCAATTTTTTACAAAAAGTGTTCAAATACAGCTTAAATGGTGATTCCATTAATTTAAAATTTAGGTACATAACATGTTACGTGCGAGTGAAACTAGCATAGACTATACCTTCTAATCCCCCTCCCCCCTCTCCGTTCCTCGACCCCCTCATTTGTACTACGATCGCCCCGCACTTCAGTTCTGTTAAGCAACAAGAGCGCACGTGTTGTTTTTGTAAAAGTTACAGTGAAGTGTTTCAATTTGCAATGGCGTCTACTAGTAGCGGATTCAGTATAACTACTAGAAATCAAAGTGAGATTTGGCTTATCGGTCAATTATTATCTGAATTAAGCCAATCAACCTTACCATCCATTGGCGAAGTGTTGCGATATTTTTTCTACTACAAAAATGAAGAAAAGAAAAGTATTCGTGAATCTGCGACTTTGACGGCTTGTGGGGTTATTAATTTGTGGGAAAAAGCTGGCATACCTATTCAATTAAAAAAACATGTCATCAGCAAAATTGAAAAGCTGTTCAAAGAATGGCAGAATCTAAAAAAAAATAAAGAAAACAAGAAAAAACGTTCAGAAGCATTGAAAACAAAAGAACAAAACTGGCAACAAAAGTTAGAAGATTTATTTGACATCGCTCATCGTGATGCTTTAAATATTATGACTTTAGAAGAAGATAAACAGTTTTTGTTAGCAGTGCGGCAAAATCGACGCCAATTTTTTATTGGTTCAGTCGACAGAAAAAGTTTAAACAAATGTAACAAAATAAAAGAGAAAAAAGAACGGCTTGATAAATTGCGCGAGCGTGAAAACAAAGATATCTCGTCTATAACAGAAAAATGCTCATTGTCTTCATTATCATTTATTTCGTCATCGTCTGCCACAATAAGTGGGGAAGAAACTCCATCTGACTCCGAATTTATATCAAAATTGACGAAGATGCAACCACCTCAAAAACGAGCTCGAAAAGATATTATTAACAGTCAATTAGCTTCCAGTCTTGATGTTTCTAAATTGAGTGACAGAAAAGCAACTATGGTCGTGACATCTACTTTGAAAAGCGCAGGCTGTGATCCATCAGAATTTAATGTCAATAGATCTTCTATTCGTCGGCAGCGTGTCAAAAATCGCAAAGCTGTTGCAGAGTCGCTCAGAAGCGAGTTTAAACCTAGTTCGTCTTTAACAATTCATTGGGACGGTAAACTTATAGAAGATATTACTGGACACAAAACTGTAGATCGGCTGCCAATTTTGGTATCAGGACATGGAGTCGATCAATTACTCGCCGTCCCAAAATTAGAACGTGGAACAAGCGAAGCTTGTGCGTCGGCTGTCTACGACGCTATAAATTCATGGAATTTGAGCGATAAAGTAAAATGTTTGTGTTTTGACACTACTGCTGTAAATACCGGCTTAAGAAGTGGAGTATGCGTTCTCTTGGAGCGCAAAATGGATAAAAATATGCTTTGGTTTGCTTGTCGTCACCACATAATGGAAATTATGTTGTCAGGTGTAGTGGATCAATCGCTTGCCCCATCTAGTGGTCCTGATATACAATTATTCAAAAGATTTAAGAACAGTTGGGACTCTATTGACCAAAGCGACTTCAAAACAATAACAGATGACGCTGAGGCAAATATTCTTGCAGAAGTGGCCGCAGACAGGATTTCTTTTGCCAAAAAGCAACTTCAAGTACATCAACCTCGAGATGACTACAAAGAAATGTTAAATCTTACAATCATATTCTTAGGAGGTGTTCCTGAAAAAGGCGTTTCATTTCGGAGACCTGCTGGTCTACATCGAGCTAGATGGATGGCAAGAGCCTTGTACTGTTTAAAAATTTATTTATTTAAGCATCAGTTAAAGCTAACGAAAAAGGACGAAAAGGCTGTGAGAGAAATATGTATTTTCACGGTGATGATTTATATCAAATATTGGTTTCAAGCCTCTACCAGTCAGTCAGCACCAAGAAACGACTTACAATTATTAAAAGACCTTAAAGCTTTTGAAAGTGTTAACAAAAATCTAGCTACTATTGCGCTGAAAAAGATTTTAAATCACTTGTGGTATTTGTCGGAAGAGCTGGTTTCGCTTGCATTTTTCGATGACGAACTTTCAGTCCAAGAGAAGAAAAAAATGGTAGAAGCACTCAAAATTGAAGGCACACATGATTGCTTAAAACGAATAAACCTTGACATGGCGACCATCCACGAAAAAAATATAGAAAACTTTGTGAGCAGTAATTCTTTAAAATTCTTCCAGGTCCTAGGTATCTCATCAGATTTTTTTTATAAAGACGTTGAAACCTGGAACGAAGACCCTGATTATATAGCTGCCAAAAATATTGTTCATTCATTGCGTGTAGTGAATGATATAGCTGAGCGTGGTGTTGCTTTAATGGAAGAATACAATAAATTAATTACCACAAATGAAGAACAAAAGCAATATTTGCTTTTGTTGGTAAAAGAGTATAGAAAAAAGTATCCCAATACTAACAAGTCAACCCTTGCATCTTAAAAGTAAATCATTCAGATTATTTTATTTCATAGCATCAACAAAAATTGTGTAATATTTTTAAGACCTGGTTAAAAAAAATAAAGGATTCTGAGAAAAACAAATTTTGGCTTTTTATTTAAAATTTAAACCTTGGTAGCGACCTCTAAATGTTATTAAAAAAATTCAAAAAAATTACTGTAATATTTTCTTAAGGTATATAACCAAATTACGTGGTGCCCCCCGAAATTAAAGAAAAAAAATATTTTCCTTAAGAATAAGGACCACCCTAATGGCTATGGTTAATAAAACTGCAGAGATCACTGGTATAAGTAAAAGTGCTATTTACGGAATTTTGAGGGAATATAAAGATACCCATGAACTAAAACCCAAAGGTACTACAAAAAACAAAATAGGCATAATCCAGAAACTGGATAGTTTTGACAAGACAGCTATAAGGCAAAAAGTGCATAGATTTTTTATGGAAGGTGAGCTGCCTACAATAGACAAAATACAGCAGAAAATAAATGAAGATGACACTTTGCCCAACTTTAGCAAAACTACCCTAAGACGTGTTCTTAAACATTTGAAATTCAAGTTCCAAAAAAAGAACAGGAAAAGTGCCTTAATAGAACGTCCAGAAATAATTCTGTGGCGAACTAAATATTTAAAAGAAATGGAAGGGTACCGTAATGAAAACCGTAATATCTATTACCTCGATGAAACTTGGGTCAATGCAGGTAAAAATCAATTGTCATACTATGAGTCACTAATTTACACAATGTGCAGGGTGCACATTTTCTTCACTTGTATTTTTGGGTATTTATTTATCCTGAATTGTTTTAGGTCATACTGTTACGAAAGCTTGGACCGATACCACTGTGACGTCATCACGCCAAGCATTTCTGGAAGGTCTGTCGACTGGCGCTAAAAACCCAACAGGAAAGGGTAGCAGACTTATTGTAGTGCATATTGGTAATGAAAATGGCTTTTTGAACGATTGTCAATGGGTCTTCGTTTGTAAAAAGACTGGTGATTACCACGAAGCCATGGATGCAGTTCATTTTGAAGAATGGTTCGCTAAAGTATTAAATAAGCTGCAACCTAATGACGTAGTTGTTATGGATAACGCAAGCTATCATTCCAGGTACATACAACTTACTTAGAGGGCCTTTTTTTTTTTTTTTTTGTTTTAATTATTCTAAATTTTATACAATGACTTTCAGACGATTGGAAAAAATACCAACTTCATCTTGGAGAAAGCAACAGATTATGGAGTGGATGCAAGATAAAGAAATCGCGTTCGACCAACAGGACACAAAAGCACATTTAATGGTAAAAGTCCAATCTGTGAAAAGTTATTATCAAAAATATGCAACTGATGAAATGGCGAAAGAGAAAGGCGTAATAGTGTTACGGTTACCGCCTTATCATTGCGAGCTCAATCCAATAGAGCTCGTATGGGCGGATACGAAAAGTTACGTTGCTCGACACAATACAACATTTAAATTAACAGACGTTAAAAAATTATTTAATGATGCCTTAAATCAGGTAACACCTGAAAAATGGAAAAATTGTGTCGACCACGTCAAAAAGGAAGAAGTGAAGATGAAGGGACTCGATCATCAGATAGACAAAATAGCCGATCGCTTTATTATAAATGTTACAGACACTTCAGAAAGTGAAAGTTCCGTGAGTGAAAATATGGACACAGATTCCTCTTCTGAACAGAGTCACTGTTTAGAAGAGGAATCTGTGTCCGTGAGTGAGTTCCAATTACCAAAAAATAATTAAATACGAAACTATGTGCCTACTTTTAAATGTTGATTGACTTGATAAAACCATAGACATATGAAAATACTGAAGCTCTCCTAAAAAACGTAACTTTATACAACTACACGACCCACTCACACACACAGACTCCCATACCTACACGTACATTCACACACACATACACATGCAACCACACATTCATAAGACTCATGTACAGACGCCAGCAGGTCAAGCTACCCGAAACTGTCAGATTTTCCCAATCAACTTTGAACCTTATACTTTAGCAATAAAGTTGAAAATCTATTAAAGAAATCTGACAGATTGTAGTAGGTTGATGTGCTGGCGTCTGTACATTCACACACACGTTCACATAATTATATTTTGTTTTACTACACCCATGTACTGTTTTTATTGTGTTTTAAGTATGTACCTACTGTTATGAAGAAGCGGAGATTTATAATACAAACATTTTTTGCTTAAATGAAGACTCCAAACATATTATTATTATTATTTGAAATAAATGATTTGACTTTGAATTTTGTTTAAGAGTTTCATTGAGTAAGTACCTTCCAAAATAAATACGACTGAATATGGTTTTGGCCAAAAGGTTTGTAACTCATTCCTAGTAAACGCGTCAAGGACGCCCCTTACCGCGATACGTTTGTTATGATCATGTTAGCGATACTTCCTTTACATTTTTTCGTATCGTTTTGAAATATTGGAATACATTGGTAGACGGGTGTTAACGACTTTTATTTTTTTCTTATCTGGCGGACACTTTAGTATCTTGTTTAAAAACCATCGGAGAAATTTTTTGTAGCAGATATTCAAAATCAGTGCATGACATTCGAACGAAATTATCGAACTCCCCAGATGGTTCTGCAAGAAGCTCGGCAAGCTGTTGATTCATAGTCTCTCTAAAAACAAAGAAATATTAACATAAAGTTAGTATGGACATTAGGGTGGTCCTTATTCTTAAGGAAAATATTTTTTTTCTTTAATTTCGGGGGGCACCACGTAATTTGGTTATATACCTTAAGAAAATATTACAGTAATTTTTTTGAATTTTTTTAATAACATTTAGAGGTCGCTACCAAGGTTTAAATTTTAAATAAAAAGCCAAAATTTGTTTTTCTCAGAATCCTTTATTTTTTTTAACCAGGTCTTAAAAATATTACACAATTTTTGTTGATGCTATGAAATAAAATAATCTGAATGATTTACTTTTAAGATGCAAGGGTTGACTTGTTAGTATTGGGATACTTTTTTCTATACTCTTTTACCAACAAAAGCAAATATTGCTTTTGTTCTTCATTTGTGGTAATTAATTTATTGTATTCTTCCATTAAAGCAACACCACGCTCAGCTATATCATTCACTACACGCAATGAATGAACAATATTTTTGGCAGCTATATAATCAGGGTCTTCGTTCCAGGTTTCAACGTCTTTATAAAAAAAATCTGATGAGATACCTAGGACCTGGAAGAATTTTAAAGAATTACTGCTCACAAAGTTTTCTATATTTTTTTCGTGGATGGTCGCCATGTCAAGGTTTATTCGTTTTAAGCAATCATGTGTGCCTTCAATTTTGAGTGCTTCTACCATTTTTTTCTTCTCTTGGACTGAAAGTTCGTCATCGAAAAATGCAAGCGAAACCAGCTCTTCCGACAAATACCACAAGTGATTTAAAATCTTTTTCAGCGCAATAGTAGCTAGATTTTTGTTAACACTTTCAAAAGCTTTAAGGTCTTTTAATAATTGTAAGTCGTTTCTTGGTGCTGACTGACTGGTAGAGGCTTGAAACCAATATTTGATATAAATCATCACCGTGAAAATACATATTTCTCTCACAGCCTTTTCGTCCTTTTTCGTTAGCTTTAACTGATGCTTAAATAAATAAATTTTTAAACAGTACAAGGCTCTTGCCATCCATCTAGCTCGATGTAGACCAGCAGGTCTCCGAAATGAAACGCCTTTTTCAGGAACACCTCCTAAGAATATGATTGTAAGATTTAACATTTCTTTGTAGTCATCTCGAGGTTGATGTACTTGAAGTTGCTTTTTGGCAAAAGAAATCCTGTCTGCGGCCACTTCTGCAAGAATATTTGCCTCAGCGTCATCTGTTATTGTTTTGAAGTCGCTTTGGTCAATAGAGTCCCAACTGTTCTTAAATCTTTTGAATAATTGTATATCAGGACCACTAGATGGGGCAAGCGATTGATCCACTACACCTGACAACATAATTTCCATTATGTGGTGACGACAAGCAAACCAAAGCATATTTTTATCCATTTTGCGCTCCAAGAGAACGCATACTCCACTTCTTAAGCCGGTATTTACAGCAGTAGTGTCAAAACACAAACATTTTACTTTATCGCTCAAATTCCATGAATTTATAGCGTCGTAGACAGCCGACGCACAAGCTTCGCTTGTTCCACGTTCTAATTTTGGGACGGCGAGTAATTGATCGACTCCATGTCCTGATACCAAAATTGGCAGCCGATCTACAGTTTTGTGTCCAGTAATATCTTCTATAAGTTTACCGTCCCAATGAATTGTTAAAGACGAACTAGGTTTAAACTCGCTTCTGAGCGACTCTGCAACAGCTTTGCGATTTTTGACACGCTGCCGACGAATAGAAGATCTATTGACATTAAATTCTGATGGATCACAGCCTGCGCTTTTCAAAGTAGATGTCACGACCATAGTTGCTTTTCTGTCACTCAATTTAGAAACATCAAGACTGGAAGCTAATTGACTGTTAATAATATCTTTTCGAGCTCGTTTTTGAGGTGGTTGCATCTTCGTCAATTTTGATATAAATTCGGAGTCAGATGGAGTTTCTTCCCCACTTATTGTGGCAGACGATGACGAAATAAATGATAATGAAGACAATGAGCATTTTTCTGTTATAGACGAGATATCTTTGTTTTCACGCTCGCGCAATTTATCAAGCCGTTCTTTTTTCTCTTTTATTTTGTTACATTTGTTTAAACTTTTTCTGTCGACTGAACCAATAAAAAATTGGCGTCGATTTTGCCGCACTGCTAACAAAAACTGTTTATCTTCTTCTAAAGTCATAATATTTAAAGCATCACGATGAGCGATGTCAAATAAATCTTCTAACTTTTGTTGCCAGTTTTGTTCTTTTGTTTTCAATGCTTCTGAACGTTTTTTCTTGTTTTCTTTATTTTTTTTTAGATTCTGCCATTCTTTGAACAGCTTTTCAATTTTGCTGATGACATGTTTTTTTAATTGAATAGGTATGCCAGCTTTTTCCCACAAATTAATAACCCCACAAGCCGTCAAAGTCGCAGATTCACGAATACTTTTCTTTTCTTCATTTTTGTAGTAGAAAAAATATCGCAACACTTCGCCAATGGATGGTAAGGTTGATTGGCTTAATTCAGATAATAATTGACCGATAAGCCAAATCTCACTTTGATTTCTAGTAGTTATACTGAATCCGCTACTAGTAGACGCCATTGCAAATTGAAACACTTCACTGTAACTTTTACAAAAACAACACGTGCGCTCTTGTTGCTTAACAGAACTGAAGTGCGGGGCGATCGTAGTACAAATGAGGGGGTCGAGGAACGGAGAGGGGGGAGGGGGATTAGAAGGTATAGTCTATGCTAGTTTCACTCGCACGTAACATGTTATGTACCTAAATTTTAAATTAATGGAATCACCATTTAAGCTGTATTTGAACACTTTTTGTAAAAAATTGACAGCTGGTAGCGACCTCTAAATCTTAACAAAATCAAAAACAAAAAAACATTTATTTCGTATTTAGAGGTATATAATCAAATAAGAAAGTGCCCGGAGGATAATTCGAAAGTTGAAAAATAAGGACCACCCTAATGGACATAGTATTAATTAGTTGCATATAATTATACAGTGATAATTACCCCGTAGCAAAATTTTAGGAAGTCACTCGGTGTCTCATTCATAACAAGTTTCTTTATGGAATCAATGTCGAAATCTCAAAAAAATATTACGTTTTTCCATACAAATCCAATCAGCTGATCGAGTCTATTTTTACCCACGACGGAACGGAGCAGGTATATGCGTTTAGGGTGAGAGATGTTTGTGTGTGTGTGTGTGTGTGTGTTTGTGCAAAGTAATGTTCCCACCTATCTTCTAAACTAATGATCCGATTTTGATGCGGTTTTCAATAACGGGTTTGTGTTTGATGAGTTCATGTTCTTAGACAGGTGTCATGGCTGTAACTCACTGGGGGGCGCCACAATATTAGTGCAAAACAATGTTGCAATATAATCAAAACGAAATGTCCGATTACAATTCTGTTTTCAGCAATGTGTACGTCGTAGCTTGATGCATGTTCCCAAATAATAAAAATTACGTCTGTAACTAACTAGAGGGCGCTACAATATTAGTGCAAAATAATATTGGAATAATATTAAAACGAATTGTCCAATTTCAATGCGGTTTTCAGCAATGTGTTCGTAGTTGATTGGTGCATGGTCTAAGATAAGTCTTATGATACCAACAGAAAGCAACTGTATAATATTTAATAAGGAACTTAATATTATGTGGTAGGATGAATCACACTTATTGTTTTGCGAGATCTTAACTACACATTATATAGATTATAATTCGTATATGCTCTCTAAATAGTCTGAAATAAAATTAAGCAAAATTAAACATTTTGAAAAAAACCCGCAACGGTAAAAATCTCATCGAAAAAGAATAAAATAACTCAAAACCCCCGACTTAACTTAGATGTAGCGATAATAATTTTACCATAATACATAACCGAGGAATATCCGTCGGGGGCTGCCATTAAACCAGCTAAAGTTTTTCTAGTGACGTGAATACCATTATTGAAGAGTTGTAGATGTTTAACGACGACATAAAATACACTTATGAGTATGATTAAGTTTTTGTTGAAATTCATACAGGAAAGGCAGCCCCCGACGGTATTCCTCGGTTATGTATTATGGTAAAATTATTATCGCTACATCCAAGTTAAGTCGGGGGTTTTGAGTTATTTTATTCTTTTTCGATGAGATTTTTACCTTCGTGGGTTTTTTTCAAAATTTTTAATTTTGCTTAATTTTTCTATGTGGTACATACATGGACTCCAAAGAGAAAGTTACCTATTGTAAATGTGACACTGACCTTCTAACTTTTTGCAAAATTATTATCACCCTGTATATCAATAATAACTAATAACACATTTACCTCGTTCTATTCCGATGAATAGTCACCATCCACCACCTTCTTTTGCGCCATTTCTTTTTAATCACTCTACTTTGGTGCACTTGTACGTAATAATTAAACGCACTGTATAAATAAATTGCCGCGGCTGCAAGAACTTCTACGTCCATCTTTGAAGCGCCAATGCAGAATGATCAGTAAGCCAATGTGTGAACAGCAATCTTAGTTATCCGTCATTTTTGCCCAACACGTTGGCCCAGCACCTTGGCCCCATGTGTACAGCCGGCTTTAAATAATTTTATTTTCATTACGTTGCATTTGATTCACTCAAAACGCGCGCCAGCGCCGTTGCAAGTGGGTGTATGTTTTGTGTGCGTGAAAGCAAGTTCACGCGTGTTTGAAACGCGATCGCAGTTTTTAACACAGATTAACATTTTATATAAGACATGTCTGCAACTCCCGAAAACGTGAAATTGAGACGTATTTTAGACCGAAAAAGACT
The DNA here is from genome assembly GCA_947508005.1 of Amphipoea lucens. Lineage (NCBI taxonomy): Eukaryota > Metazoa > Arthropoda > Insecta > Lepidoptera > Noctuidae > Amphipoea > Amphipoea lucens. The sequence continues at coordinate 13,993,610 of OX382375.1, forward strand.
GTTGCTAGTACGAAGAAGGTTATTACTTGATTATATTGATAGCAATAGAGAGATCGAAGAAATTCAAGATGACGTGATTCCCGTACTATCATCGGTAAGTTCAACCTCATTTTATTTATTTTATAAAAATAAATTTAACGTTTCTTAGGATAGTTTTTAAAAGAACTGGTAATGTAGGTACGCGTTTCATACATGTTGGATAATTTTATTACGAGAGCAACTTGAAAATGTGTTTTTTTGTTTATTGAGATATCTTAACGATATTGGTGTCAAATAAAAGGTCTAGGTATAAAACCATTTTATCCGTTTGAATCATGTAAATCGGTCCACGCGTTTAGGAAATCATTAAGAATTAGTTTAGTAAAAATGTAAACAATCATAATTTTTGATGTTTTTGTTCTAAGAACTTTTTAACTAATGCAAAATGTGAAAATATTGTTATTGTATGTAAGTTAATGAGGAATGTTAAACAAAAAGGTACCTATCTAGTTAGTCTAAAGATTAAAGTTTTGTTTTCAATTGTTAATTCCAAATGACGGACTTTAATATTCATTGTCTATCTACCTAGGTATTTGTCCGTGTACTTAATCATACGCATCAAACATTGGATAGGTTACGTGGTCAAGTAGGTAGTTAGACGATAAATATTATAGTAGCAACGGGATGGTAATAGCCTAATTAAATACTGTTATTATTAATTTTTCAGACTGACAATCAACTAAAACCAGCGCACATTAACGAAAACCAATTTACGAGTATTCCACAAGATCAAAGTGAAATACAGAATGACCTAAACAATGTGAAGGTATTTTACATGCTTTTAATTTGCTTATGAAATGTGGGTGTGTGTTACGCCTCTGCCTACCCTTTCAGAAAAAAAGTCTTGATGCTATGTGTGTATGTTAATTAGCTTGACCTGCACATACTATTTTGACTTTCACTAACTCGATAGATCTAATTTCGCTGTGCTGAGTTTATGCTTTTTCGGGCTAATATCAGAAACTACTGTATTGATTTTCATACGGTTTAACGAATAGAAAGAGGGATTTTCTAGAGGCGTTATATGCTGTAATTTATATTCAGATACTATTTCCAAAGTCGGTCATAAAACATTTGCGTTAAAAAAATAGTTGGCACTACAGAAGCTTGCTTTTAAATGGTACTTTTTAAATTATACTGGTTATAGGGTCAATGTTCTACAATTTTGTTTGTGACGCTATGATAATGGATTTATTTGGCTTGCAGGATAAAGAACAAAATTAGGAAGCGAGTCAGAATGATTTGCAGGCAAACGTGCAGATCTTGGAATGGAATGAAAGATGAAATTAGCGTCTGTATACCACAGAATGGCGTACAGCTCATTACGAGGGAAGAAGGAGAGATTCAAAATATTCTCGGACTCGAAGAACAAAAGGAAGAAGAAATTACTAGTCAGCAGGGTAATTTGGACACACAACATCTTTGGAATGTTCCATCAACGTCTAACTTAGAAGAACAAGAAACCCCAGCAAAAGACGAAGGACAGCAAATGACAGGACAACGTCTGGAGGACATGCGAAGAAAATGGCGATACATCCGTTGGCTTGTAATCGATGAAATATCGATGGTTTCATATGAAGTTTTTCGATCTATACATATCCGTTTACAAGAATTTAAAAGTTGTCCAGAAATTTTTGGTGGAGTAAATATCTTAGTTGTTGGAGATATAATGCAATTGTCGCCCGTAAAGGGAAAAAGTCGACAACACCCTAAAGGCCCATTTAGTTGGAGAGAGTTTCTCGAACGTTTCTTGGCGAGAAATCGTACGCTACTATCGCAAGCAAAAATCGCCAGAAGACTATCGTATCATAATGTTTACATACAGGCAAGAACGAAATTCTCGCCTACGATTATGTCATACGAGATTCGTAAGCAATTTATCGCTAGGCGATAAATTACTGCGACTGTTTACACAGCGAAATATATAGTAAGAAGATCTTGATCGATCTTTCTTTCTTATATACACAGTGCTTCCCTGAAATCCTTATTTCTGTAAAAGTGAAAAGACAGCCTAGTTGGGTCTCTCATGGTATTAAAATATGTAGCAAAAAGAAGCGCCAATTATTATGGCAATATAGACAAAAACATTCCGAAATTAATAAAAATAAATTTAAGAATTATTCAAAATTGCTCAAAAAAATTATTTATTTAACTCAACGCGCACAAAATATACATAAAATTAAAACATCAAATAATAGATCTAAGACTACTTGGGAAATAATAAACCAAACAAAACTAAACATACCAAAAAACACTATAGACAAAATTCGATATAATAACGAAACTGTAACTGATCCCAAAGTTATTGCAAATATATTTAACGATTACTTTATAGATAAAATTAAACCTATGACTAGCTCGGGAACCACAGACACCAAACATATATTAGCCAGAAAAGACTCAATGTTCATGGCCCCAAGTCTAGCACCTGATATACTAAACATTATCGCGGCCTTAAAAAATACAAACAGTGTGGGATACGATGGCATAATATGTACAAAAATAATTAAGACTGTAGCATATGAAGTCTGTGGCCCCATAAGCTAAATTATTAATTTAAGCATCAGTGAAGGGATATTTCCGAATGCGCTAAAAAAATCTATTGTGAAACCTCTATTTAAAAAACAGGATAGGGAACTAATAGAATTTTACAGGCCAATATCATTGATACCAATAATTTCCAAAATTATCGAAAAATATATTTACAGGGAACTTAATAACTATTTTGAAACAAATCATATACTCTGTGATGAACAAAAGGGATTTCGGGAAAAAAAAACAATTAACTTGGCCATATACGATTTCTTGCATACTGTTATGACAAACATGGATAAAAATACTCCAGTCTGTGCCATTTTCTGCGACATGACACAGGCGTTCGATTATGTCCAACATTATTGCTAAATAAACTTGATGCATATGGGATAAGAGGAAACCTATTTAATCTAATACAATCATACCTTCAAGACAGAAAACAAGTAACGCAAAGGACATGGCCAGTTTTTGTAAGGACGTCGGCATAGTTATCGAATTTATTGTACACCTATGATTTTTGGTGTTTTATATGCGTGAATATTTGCTCATTAAATTGCTACAAATAAAAAACTCAGAGAACTTGTCAGTACAACAAACTAGACAAAAAACAGTTTCATTGAACCTTTTAATCAGATCGCTAGCAATAAGGTGCATAGATTATAATTTTGCTATTAAAACACTTAAAGGCGCTTTAAAATAGCGAACAGTTGTGAATTATATTATTACGTATAACTGATATGGTTTTAATATTATTAAGCATTTAAACAAAGTGATGGCCACCTAAATGAAGGATTTTAAACTGCATATTGATTAACATTTTTTATGAAACTGGGTGATAGTCTCAAAAAATGTGACAATAATAACAAACATAACATAACATCGCGTCTATATATTCCTCGAAGGGTTGGTCAGAGGTGTAGTACAACCACATTTCACCAGTTATTTTGAGTCCCATGGGCGAGCTGATTGCCATTAAGCGCACAAGTCCAGACTCCGGGCTACTACTGAGAAATTCCTGATGAAAAAATTAAGAGAGAGATTTGGGGTTTATATCTCTTTGTTCGACCTGGGAATCGAACTCAGGACCTCATGCTCAGCAGTAGCGTTTGCGACCACTAGACCAACGAGGCAGTTATACCTAATAACAATTACCAAAGTATATTCGAAATTAATGGTTTTCTTTAAAGTACATTTTTACAGATTACCCTTATATTTTTTTAAATAGGTAGTTCAATATACTATAAAAAAGAGAAGCACAAAATAAAGCAAAAGAGTAAAAATAATTATTTATTTATTAGAGAAAATAATAAAAATATTTTGCTACCTATATTATAATTATTATATCTTAAATGTCTACCTAAATAACATAAATTGCAGCGATAGTGTTAATGAAGATACCGAGTGAGGTCAATCAACCAGCTTGTATAAAATAGAGAATTTTTATTTCACAAATACAGTAACCTGGATTAAGTGGAAGTATAGGGCTTTAGTAATTACATAAATAGCTGCTTTAAACATAACCAGACATGTTAAAAAATACAAGCATATTTATATATTATTGTTTTACAATTGTAATTATGGTTTTCAAGAAAGATTAGCCTTTTGTTAGATTGTTTTAATATTCTTGAATTGTTAATAATATGTTGTATAAAAATCCAGCTGGAACTTGGATATTGTTTTGGTGTCTTGCCCAACCAAGGTACCAGATAATTGTCAGAACGTGACAACAACAACTAACGGCCCTGTTTCCTACAAGGCAACTACAATAGTACCCTAAAATAGCTTCCAACAGACAGCTTCCTCGGTTTGAGCATTGGTTATCCAACGCGAAACTCTTGTTTGATGGTTTGCAGAAAGCGAGGATATGAGATGCCTCTGCAACCTTTGCATGGCTATTCCGCAGTTGATGCACCTCATACTGATCCACAAAACAAATCCGAAACGCAATGCAAATCAGAGTCCAGTGTTAATAGCAAGGTAATTGAGTGGTAGAAGGTATCAGTCCGTAGGAATAAGCAGGGGTCAAATAGGAATATTCGCAAAAACATAAACACAGTAGGTACGCAATGAAGAATATGCAATAACATTAATTCCAATCAAAAAGTACTTTGTGATTATTTCATTATTTTCATTACATTGACATTCGACATAGACAACGCACATTGTCATTGTCAAATAAGTAAACGCGTTCCGTTTTATGTTTTTTTTTGTGTGTGAAATATAAAAAAAAGAACTATCTTACGCTTCAATATTATGAAAAGATAATTTTATTAAATGCAACAAATACCAATGAAGATAGTTTCGTAAGAATAAAATGTTCCTAATATGAGCATTTTGTCGTCCACGTCACACGTCTACAAGTAGTATACATGGTATGGAACGTCCTTAATATATTTATCTTTCTCTATGGTCCACTATGGCGGAAGTTGACAAACGGTACTTTGAATTCATCATGCATTACTAAATATTTTGAAATAAACAGTGACGAGTTCAGAGAGGTTAAAAACAACGTATTAATTCATTTTTCTATTTTTAATATACAATATTATTTACTATGTATGTGTACTTGGAATGTACTTTTTTGTCCATGTCCTTAGTAGAATAAATATGAGCTCCAGACGTGAAGAGATTTTCACGTCATGCGAGCGTTCCGTCCCTCATGGAGTTCCGCAGGGCAGTGTACTCGGACCACCCCTATTTACAGTCTATATTAATGACTTCCCTAGATCCATTAAACATCCCATGACACTGTTTGCGGATGACAGTACAATAACTATACCATGCCATAATAAGAATGAATATGAAACTGACATAAAAAATACATTAAATGAAGCGGTAATGTGGCTGAATAATAATAATTTGAAAATTAATATAAATAAAACTTTGATTATGCACTTTAGCCAACGATCATCATTATTCTCTAGTCTTGACATCGAATATAATAATAATAAAATACAGGCAGCTAATACTACAAAATTTTTAGGACTAACAATCGACAGAAACTTGAATTGGAAAGCGCATATTGAGGCTCTAGCCAAAAGAATAAGTAGTGGTGCATATGCGTTATATAAATTATCACGTACTCTAAATATAGAAGCGCTATTAACGGCCTACTATGGTTTAGTTGAATCCGTCATTAGATATGGTGTTATCTTCTGGGGTAACTCAACCGATAGGGATATCATCTTTAAAAGACAAAAGTGCTGCGTAAGATCGATGTTTAATCTCAAAACTACCGATAGTTGTAAAAATTATTTCACTAAATATAATATATTAACATTGCCTTCACTTTATATATTAGAAATAGTAATGTTTGTAAAAGCAAATTCACATTTGTTTCCTCGTATGGCAGACAAATTTCCAAGAAATAGACGTGATGATAGCAAACTATGTGGACATACATCAAAAACTGCACTTATGAGCAAAAGTGTTTTTTGCATGGCACCAATTTTATCTACAATAAATTGCCCAAAAGTTGGAAAGAGCAAACTATACCGAAACTTAAACATACAATGAAATTGTTTTTGGCACAAAAAGCATATTATAGTATTAGAGAATTTTTAAACGACTCATGGTGATTATTATAAATTAATAATATAACTAACATTATAGTAATTATGGTCATGTAGTGGTGAAAAACCTAAATAATTGAATGCTTGTTAATGTTTTCTTTATTTATGTCAGTAATTTATATGGTGTACATAATGGAGAGTATTCTATTCTATTCTAATGCTTGATAATTTTTGTAATCTGTAATAATAATAATTGATTCAATAGTAATAAATTGTACCTAAGATATTTGCACGCCATGAGAAATGGCAGACATGTCGTGAGCCACTCTTATTTTAAGATCTTATATGCATGTATTATTTTAATTCTGTATGTATACACATGTTCGAGCAAATAAAATTTTCTTTCTTTCTTTCTTTCTTTCTTGCTTACGAGTTCTCGACTTGTCTATACACGATCTCGTATGACATTTTTTCAAATTCATACGAGTATCGTACAAATCGGTTTGAACCGATTTGAGTGCGAGATTTGCCATTCGAGTTCAGTGATTAGGTACTACGGTATTGTTCTCAAAATAACACAAAAATCATTCAGGTACTGCCGAATTGCCGATAGTGTTAAGTTCATTGAAATTTATGCTCCAAAAGTGTTTCTTCTCGCTAAACATTTTTAACCCAATATCTTTTTTTCCGTTTTCGTTTTATTAATTATTGTCTAAAAAGAGCAGATATAATTAAAGCACTCTCGGGCACTGCACTCATGGTAGCGACTAGCACAAAAACTCGAAATACAATTCTCGCTCTGTAGTTCTGTTTACACGGAGACAGATATATTCTATTGCGAGGCAATTGTCGGCCAAGGGGCAGGGCGACAATCGTGAATGTTTACACGAAGAGACTTTTTTAATGTTCTTTCGATAATCGTATCTTCGAGTCGAGAAACTCTCTCCATGTAAATGGCCCTTAATCGATAACACCCTAAGCTCGCCCAGTAGTTTGGTGGTTTTGACACCTGGATTAGTGAATGCCAATATTTGACGGCACGGTTGGCGCAGTGGTTAAGCGAGTGACTGCTGCGCTGCGTGTCGCGGGTTCGATTCCCGCACGGAACAAATATTTGTATGACCTACAAGTAGTTGTTCCGGGTCTGGCTGTTTGTGTATGTGAGTTTAAATGTTTGTAAACACACCCACAATACAGGAGAAATTCCTAGTGTAGGGCAACGTTCTATAAAAAAAAAAAAAGACGGGTTGCACTCCGGGAGTGCCGGCAGAAGTGAAAACTTGAATATTAACGTTGAAATAAATCAATTATTAATTGAATTAATATAACTAAGCTTTTTTCACTATTTCTGCGTCACATTTTTCATTAATCGATGCACTTTGTTCAATTTCCATTTTTCGAAACACTTTATATACAAGAATTTTACGAATACACAGCAGTGTGGCTACCACACAGACGGTCGAGCCATCAGCTGTCCATCCATCCATCCATCCACGTCCACGTCCGCGTCCACCATCACCGTCACCGTCACCGTCACCGTCACCGTCACCGTCACCGCCACCGTCACCGTCACCGTCACCGTCACCGCCACCGTCACCGTCACCGTCACCGTCACCGGACGTCCGTCCGTCCGTCCGTCCGTCCGTCCGTCCGTCCGTCCGTCCGTCCGTCCGTCCGTCCGTCCGTCCGTCCGTCCGTCCGTCCGTCCGTCCGTCCGTCCGTCCGTCCGTCCGTCCGTCCGTCCGTCCGTCCGTCCGTCCGTCCGTCCGTCCGTCCGTCCATCCATCCATCCATCCATCCATCCATTACCGTGTCTCACTTGGTTCACTTCGGTTGGCGCCGCCGCTCGTAGAAAGAGATGGGGGGGGGAAATCTCTCCTGACGGTCACGTGTCCTGACGCGATGCCCTGACGCGAGTTTAACATTTTTTACCCATTACAAAAAGTGTGCAACGCCGCTAAAGAAGTTTTCACTTCAAAAATTGTTTTATTTATTTACCGAGTTTGACATTCATTCATTCACTCAAAATCAAATCTAACGCGAGCGAAGCCGCGGGCAAAAGCTAGTTCAGAATATATAATTTTAAAAGAACTCCCGGGCGAATAATTAAACAACACAGATTTTATGCAAAAAAGAACTGCAAATAAATGGCAGTTTATTTAAAAAAAAATACCCTGACGAATTTGTTTATTTAAAATAAATTATTAGCTCACTGATTGACATGAACTCTGATATCAAGTTCACACAGAGCGAGTTTGATACCTTGGACAATATCCAGAAAAGTCTGAATATTATCAAAGTGACAGTCGAAGCACTGTGGGTCACGTAGTACATTAGAGAGGCTAATGAACAAGAGCAGGGAAATTCTGGTTCAAGATTTTGTACCTATGCACCTGGGTATTACTCACATATCGAGAGAAAGTCTAATGGATCATAATCTGACAATACCAAATGGTATATACAATCAAAACTTCACAAATGCTATTATTATTTGTGACGGTACATACATAAATATAAATAAAAGTTCCAATTACTCCTTCCAAAAGGATACTTATTCATTGCATAAGTATAAAAATCTATTAAAGCCATTTTTATTTGTGGCATGTGATGGTTACATCCTCGATTGTTTCGGTCCATACAAGGCTACCACATCCGATGCCGACATAATGATTTCCCTCTTTGATTATGAAAATGCTCCTCTTAGATTATATTTTCAAGAAAATGATGTGTTCATATTGGATAGGGGATTCCGTGATTCCATAAGAATGCTGGAAGGTTGCAATTACCGGCCATACATGCCTGAATCTTTATTAGAAGGCGAACACCAACTAACAACACAGCAGGCCAACCGGAGCCGCTGCGTAACAATATGTCGTTGGGTAGTGGAGGCAGTAAATGGACATTTTAAAAGGGACTTTAAGCTCCTGAGGCAAGACTATTTTAATAAATCAGTCCCGAACATGATGCAGAATTTCCAAGTAGCGGCCAGTTTACTAAACAGATTTGGTGTTCGTTTTCAGGATAGAAATGATGCTAATGAAATACAATTATTAGAGAGAGATTTAATTATGAAAATAATTTAGCCATACTAGTTGAACAACTAAATATGAATAGAAGATCAACTGCTTTTCAGAGTATTACTGCTCACCGAGATAATTTATTTTTGTTTCCTAGATTAAGTTATAGTGAATTAATATTATTTGCTCTAGGTACTTATCAAATAAGACAAGCAAGGTCATACTATGGAGAACATATAAGATTTCACGGATCATATCGAATAGAAGTATGTAGGGATACACAAGACTTTTCTCAATATAATCTTAGAGGAAGTGGTGATAAAACACTAATACGAGGAAAAATCAAGTCCAGGCACATTTCAAGAAAACAATATTATGTTTATATAATATTATATTTTAGTAGAAAATAATGTGCCTGGCAGAAACGGGATAATTGAATATTGTTGCAATTGTTTGGTCGGTCGACGAACTATCGGATGTTGCGCTCACGTGATGACGGTAGTGTGGTACCTAGGATGGGCTAGGTACGAAAACAATATATCTGCTCCAGCAGAATTTCTGGATGACGTAGTTATAAGAGATTTGGATGAAAATGATGAATATCAATAAACTTCTCCACTGTAACATAGTGTTTCATTTACTTTTCCCGTTTCATTCAACAGGTATGCAGGTTGGTAAATAAGTAATCACTTTTGACAACATGAATTGAGTTAGGCTTTTTAGAGATAGGTACGGCAACGACACCTTATCTAGTCAGATAGTTTCTATAGGTACCTATAGAAACTGACTAGATAAGGTGTCGTTTTAATACCTACTAAAAATAAAATATAGGTTAGTAAGTACTTATGAGAAGGTACTATTTTATACTGCTGTGTTATTAGTATAAATTAATTAATCTAGTTCGTATATACCTAGGTAGGTATACTTAATTAATTTAAAAGCAATTATTAGTGTGATAACAGTGTAGGTACTTATTTAACCACAAATTGTAGGTACATATTATGTGGTGTTAGCCAGTAGGTAACCAAATGTTAGTCTTAGAAAATAAATAATTTGTCCTGGAGAATGCAGTTTTCAACTCGACACTCAGTTTAGAGTCAATCATGGAGTCTTAGCATTGACTTAGGGGCAGTTAGTTTCAAGGAATTAACTGAGTAAAAAAGATGTTTTAGACCATATTTAGCTAAATATTTCTATTTTAGACTAAACTTCGAGCGTTATTAATTACTTCATGCACGTTTGTTTCATTATTTCTGGTGACGGCAAATCCTAACCTAAAAAGAAACATTAATATTTTTTGAACTTCGTGGCGTTTAAATCGCCGAAATGACTAATAGACATTACTTTCTAAACTTACAGGAAGTATTTCTACTATATCTTATAACTATACATATACTTTCATCATCAGGTTTTTAAATGTATGGAAGGTGGGCATTGTTCTTTGAGTTTTGAAAAAACACATCTCTCTCTTTAACGTTTTCAACGAATTCAAACATTTCATTTTTTTTTATATTAACAAAGGAGTAAGTAAGTTAAGAAAAATATCGTCGACCGTAGGTTCAATTGAGGTAAGGGACAAAATACGATTTTTCAGGAGAGGCCGACAAAGTTTTTTTTCGGACGTTATTATGGGGCCTTTTGGTTGCTTGCGATGGACACATCATCGAGGTAATCGGACCATACTCTGCAGTTACATCTGACGCACATATAATGAATAGCCTAATAAATAATACGGACAGTGCATTCCCCTGGTTTTATAGGAGTGGAGATGTGTTTATTTTGGACCGTGGATTTCGCGACTCTGTGCAAAATCTCGAGTCTAGCGGTTACATAACACACATGCCAGAAACAAAGTATCCAAATGAGACTCAATTAACCACGGATCAGGCAAACAAATCAAGACTGATTACGATCTGTCGTTGGGTAGTAGAAGTGGTCAACGGCAGATTTAAGAGAGATTTTCGGCTGCTGCGAAACGTATACAATAATAGAGCCCTAAGAAGCATGTTCGATTATTTTAGGATCGCAGCAGCCATATTAAATCGCTTTCATATTTTAATTGAAGACAATCCACATGCTACAAACATTTTAGAGATTATCCATGAAAGAATAAATATGCCAAACAGATTAGCAGAACTCATACAACGATATAATTATAACCAAAGACGTGCTCAATTCAGGGTGATGACAGCGGATATGGAAGAGTTTTCAGAAATCCCAAGGATGAACGAGCACGAGTTGTTTTTATTCGCTCTTGGCGTATATCAATTAAAACAAGCAAAGAGCTACTATGGCGAACATATCCTCGACAACGGATCTTTCACAATTGAGCTCAGCAACGATTTGCCAGACGAACACCTGACAGAGTTGCAGGAACAGGGAAATGATTTATGGATGATTCGTGGGCGACTGCAATCCCGACATGTTAGAGCTAGACAATATTACACGTATATCGTGGTGGATAAATCATTATCGGGGAGACCATCAATCGCTCACTATTATTGTACGTGCGTTATTGGAAAAAGAACTATTGGGTGCTGTTCTCATATAATGTGCATAATATGGTTTATGAGTTATGCTCGGCATTTACAAGGTTTTAGCCCCCAAGCTTTGGGACTAGAGCATATTATTGTTATGCGGCATAACAGAAATGATAGCTAATATACATTCAGACCATGACTTGAAACTATCAAAAATTGTCAAGACAGTTACAGATAACGGTTCGAATAGAAAAACTGATGCAGAGTCAATTGAAAATAATTAACATGTTTCACATATTGATGAAGATATTGAAGAAACATTACCCGCAGAAGTCAATGATGAAGATGATGATTCATTGCTACTACTAGGGAAAAAGGGGCAATGGGAGTCAGCGGGTAATGGTGGTCAGTGTAACCACACCCAAACGAAAGAAATTAAACAAGCAAATGTCGACTTAAACGACGCGTCACGTAACACCTAGCGGCCGCCCGATCGCCCGTTCAGTGCGCATCGGTCGTTTGCGGAGGCAGGCTGTTACACGTTTTGGCGCGCTTTCGATGTAATTTTACGAGTGCACAAAATAACCGGTGAGTACATTATTACGACAAATCTGACTATGTAGCATATTGAGTAACTGTAATCTTAAATTATATATTTTGAAATCGTTGAAGGTGTTCTAACGTCAGGTTATTTTTTTACGATTCGTTTTTTCGCAGTAGGTAAAATCGGGCAATGAGAGTCACTGCGATTCGGGTAATGAGAGTTGACTCCCATTGCCCGCAAATTTCATGATAGAGTCGATTACTTACGAATTGCATTTTTATTTCAGAGATGCCAAAAATACGACCCAGAAACACCAATAAGGCGCAATGGACGTCTGAAACTTTAGAAAAAGCCAAAGAACTGGTGAACCAAAACCAGTCTATTAGGTCTGCGGCTAAAGCCATGGGTATTCCTTTTTCCACCCTCCAAAAACGGCTAAAGCAACAAAATCAATCAGAACCACGTCTCGGAAGACTTCCTGTTTTTACACAGGATGCAGAAAAGATCTTGGCAGACCGCATTAAATACTTATCTTCAATTTTTTATGGAGTCACAGCTATACAAGTAAGAAAGGCAGCATACCGATATGCAGAAGAGCTTCAAATCCAACACACATTTGACCAGAGTGCCCAAATGGCTGGACGTGATTGGCTGGAAGGATTTCTGAAAAGAAATAAAATATCTATTCGCAAACCAGAAGCCACAAGTATCAACAGAATAACTGCTTTTAATAAGGAAGAAGTCCAACTTTTCTATAAACTATTGGGAGATCTAATGGACAAACATAAATTCATCCCAAAAAATATCTATAACTGCGACGAAACCGGCATATCTACAGTACAAGATCCTGGTAAGATATTAGCTCCCAAAGGCATGAAAAGGATCGGTTCCATAACAAGTTGGGAAAGAGGTAAAAATATTACACTATTATGTGCCATGAATGTTATTGGTGGTTTTGTTCCTCCTATGTTCATCTTCCCTCGGAAGAGGATGACTCCGCAGCTCGAAAAAGATGGTCCAGCAGGAGCTATATACAAATGCTCAGATAATGGATGGATTAACGAAAATCTATTCTTTGAGTGGCTGCAACACTTCGCTAATCATGCCAAACCATCCTCACAGGAGCCAGTTTTATTGATTCTTGATAATCATGCCAGTCACACGTCTTTAATGGCTTATGATTTCTGTAAACAAAATCACATTCATATGCTATCATTGCCTCCGCACACATCTCACAGGATGCAGCCCTTAGATCTCACATTTTTTGGGCCGCTCAAAGCTACATACAAAAAATAATGTGATTTATTTTTAAAGAATCGCCTAGCTGAAAAAATAACTCCATATGACGTAGCTGCAATATTCAACAGAGCATATTCAACTGTGGCTTCTATCAATAAAGGTAAATCAGGATTCCGAGCGGCAGGCATTGTCCCATATAACCCCGACCATTTCACTGAAGAAGATTTTACCGCAGCTGAAGTGTTAGCTCAAACTGCTGTTATAGTTCAAGATTCATCCATGGTTATACCAGCATCTACTTCAGTTAATCCAATGACAGCCACATCATCTGATGCAATTATTCCAGCGCCATCGACATCATCTGCTACCATAGATCCTGTGCCATCGACATCATCTGCTACCATAGATCCTGTGCCATCGACGCCACCTGCTACCATAAATCTTGTGCCATCAACATCATCTGCTACCATAGATCCTGTGCCATTGACATCATCTGCTACAATAGATACAAGGCTGCTTACATCTCCCACAGTAATGAATGCAACGCCATCCACCTCGTCCGGAAATATACAATCAAACATCGCAAATCTATATTCCGAAGTGACACATACGATGATCGGAACGACCCGACACACGGCCGAACCGAATATTGTTGTCCTACTACGAAGATGGTTCGGATTGGCTTAGCTCGGTCGGTACCATAGTCAATATTCGAAAAGAGTGTCGGACCGAACGAAAAGTAGTGCCAGAGGTGAACGTTTTATCGATATGTTTTTATTAGTCATTAATACTCATTTCGATATAATTGAACTGTTGAATTACAGAGTAAAATTATTTTTTATACCAAGAAAATAAAACTTTGCTTATAATTCAATATTTAGACCTAAGAACATCGTAATATTTCTCGAAAAAACGATATATTTGTAGCTGGCATATAAATTGCTTAGCCGATTGTCAAAATAAAAAGAAAAATGATAAAAGTCAAAGGATGACAAGTAAACAAACAAGGGGAGAGATTGTGATTTTTATTATTGCAAAATTGAGAAAAAGTAAGTTTAAGCTCAAACCAAATCTTGTCTGTCGCTATCGCTATTGCGATAATCGTATTTCGGTCGTTTATCATCAATTGCTGACTTAAGTGTAGTGTTAAAGTCAAGTTATGAGATGTATACAAAAAACAAGCTAATTATACTATAAACTACATAAATTATTCACTTTACGCGTGTTTAAGTAAATAATTTATTATTTTTAAACATTTCATGCTTATGCTTTTCAATTGTGGCAACCCATACATAACTTTGATGAAAACGGCGGGAAAAGTAAAAATATAGCATTTTTTTCTCTCAGTACAAGTAAAGAATATATCACGACAAATTGACACTCTCCTCAATTTCCTTGAGGAGCATCGAGGTTTGGCTCAAGGAAACTTGAGGAGCATCGAGGGTCGTGTGCAAAGTCGTCGACTGTGGGAGGATGTGTGCACCACGCTGAATTCTATGGGCGGGTGCATTAAAACGACGAAACAGTGGCAAAAGGTAAGGTTTAATTGATTTATTAAGTGCTTGGGTAAATTTACACGTCATTACATTTACATTGGCAATTTACATATTTTAGGTGTGGACAGATAAAAAACATATGGCAAAAAAAGCGCTAGCAGCTGTACGGCGTTCTGCGTCTGCCACAGGAGGTGGACCATCTACGGCTCCTTCCCTCTCCTAATGGGAACTTAAAATTGTGTCTATAATGGGAGATGGATTTGGTGAACCGCAGACTTCAGCCAGATCGCAAGCTTTTGTTGAGCATGTATGTATTATTTTTCTATATGTTCTTCTATCTATTAAAAGTAATAAGTATATTAATTTTTTCAATAAAAATGTCTCCCTGTGGCTGATGATCAGTGACAATTTATATTAAAAGTTATTTATTTCCAGCCATCTCAAGAGACATTTACTGCTGCTGCCGCCTCTACCGATACGCCATCCCGCCAAGAAAGGGACTATAGTTTACCGAGTGGTATGTGTGCAACTAAATAATAATCCAATTTCATTATATTACACAGTATACCTACCTACTTTATTATATACTTATTCTTTGCACATCTTTTGCAAATAGAAACACAAACGCAAGAACCAAGCCAGCAAGAATCAAGCCAGCAACCTTCAGTACCAATCAACAATGCCTCAACAACACGCTACCAACTTACTTGTTAGTGTCATTGTTTTTTTCTTATTGATTTTATATAAACGCACTCCTTTTGCCCATGGGGGTAGCAGATACTAAAGTACTCCACCTGCTACGATTCTTACATACTTACTCCTTTTCCCTCGTCTACGTTCACACACTGAAACTTTATTGTTGTGTCTTTGTCATTTTACAGCCACACGACAGCGCAGAGAATCTCGGCGGCGTACTGCGCTTCGATCTGAAAGCTCTGTGCGGGAAAGAGTTTTCAGAGCGGATGAAGTTCGATTGGTCCTCGAAGAACAGAGGAACGTGGAACTAGCTGGCATACGGATTGCTATTGTTGAGTTGTGCGGGCATATGCAGCAGATAAAAGAACTTCTACAAAACAGACTATAAATAAAAAAAAATTAACAAAAAATAAACAACCGACTTCAAAAAAAAAACACTACAAAGTGATAAATAACTTTAATTTCGGAAGTCGGTGTCGTTGGTTCCGCATTTTCATTTTTTGACACCGACTTCCGAAATTAAAGTTATTTATCACTTCGTAGTGTTTTTTTGAAGTCGGTTGTTTTTTTTTTTGTAAAAAGCGTTTATTTTCACTTTTTAGTTGTGCCTATCCCACACAAATTCAATTAACACTAGTGCATTGAAGAATTGAAGACACCAACAAGAAGAATCATCAAAATTCGCATAGAAATGCCGGGATGCAGTATATTTATGCATATAACTTCGTACATGAATAATTACCTAATGTATTATATTCTAAAACCTTCCTGAAAGTATGTACATCACATTAATAAAAGAATGGTCAAAATCGGGGTTCATTGGTGTTTTTCCTTTTTTGAAGTCGGTTTTTTAAAACAAAATAATATTCTATTTTTTTTTTTATATTCTTGAGATTGTACTGCATTGTGTTTGTGTACCTCTGTTGGTTAAAAACTAATTATTTTTTTTTGTTTACTAATAAATATGTAAATATAGACTATAAAAAATATATTTGATTCATTATTTTCTAATAATTGTATTAATCTTTCCCTCTCTCTTTGTCCCCTCCTCAAAGCATCTGTGGCAGATGTAGCAGGCTGCTGGTGTGTGATCTGCCGGGAGATTTCTGATTCATAATCGTCTTGTGTTAACTCCGGAGCAGTCACTCCGGCCCTTATGCACATATTGTGTAAAACACAGCAGGACAAGATTATTCTGCCTGCTCTTTCTGGATCGTAGTGTAGCTCCCTCGCTGCCAAGAGACACCTCCATCGACCCTTGAGTAAACCAAATGTGCGTTCAATGGTGGAGCGGGCACGCTTGTGCACAGCATTAAACCTGCCTCCTGAACTGTCTTCTACAACATTACCTATTGGTGTCAGAAGATATTCCCTTAAAGGGTACCCTGAATCACCTGTCAAAGTATTAAAAAAAATATAAAAAAAAATATTATTGGTTAATTTTTATTAATTTTATGTATGCTTACTGTATTTTAAAAATGAACATCTAATTTATACTTGCCTAACAGATATGCTGTCTCAGCGAGACTCTCCAGATGCTCCCTGATGTCACATTGAGACCAAATAAATGCATCATGCGTGGCTCCCCCAAAAGTAGCATCCACACTTAGGATGATATTGTCAGAATCACATATCTGGAAAACATACTCTTATGACTCTTTGAATGTATGATGTTCTTCAAAATCTAGTAATATTTTCATAAAATGACTTACCACTTGGGTGTTAATAGAGTGGAAATGCTTTTTATTAAAAAACCGCTCTTCATGCTCACAGGGCCTCACAATCGCAACGTGTGTGCGATCAATACACCTAATCACACCCGGTATATTATATTTTCCATGAAATCTGTGAGTAAACAACATAATTTAAATGAAAAGTTACATTTAAGGAAACTGGAAGAGTTCTCGACTATAATTACAAAATATATTAGAATTAATAAACTTTTAAACTCACTTCCTCTTGATGATATTTCTTTCATTTGCATTTTGTGGAAATTTTATATATTTTCTGACTATTTCGGGTGTATTTATTGCAAATGAGACCTCTCGTCTACATCGAGAGACGGTTTGCTGGGCCATTGGAGCATCATCATTCTGCCCCACAGAGCCTTGATAACTGCCCCGAGCGTAAAAATTTAAGGCAACAAGTATCTAAAATTTAAGAATGGTTAATGGTTGTTATGTTGCTAATAAATTATGATAGAACTTATTATAGTACAAAGAATTACGTTTTATGTATCAAATCACCTTTGTAGTAGGCTCAATTGCACGGCTATTATGCGTCCGGGGTAACAGGGGCACTATGTCCTGGCAAAACTCTTCAAAAAGGGATCTACTGAGTCTGTAATTCGCTACAAACTCAAAGTCGGGCACTAAATTAATATTGAAGGAGTCACGAAGTCGTCTGCGATTCCTTCTGCGCTCCAAACGCTCTTCTCTGAGAGCCTCTTCCACTAAAAACATACGTGCTGCCATTTTGCTACAATTTCAAATATGACACATTCACTTTATAACTTTAAACAAACATAAAACTCAAGAAAATTGTAATAATTCATTAAATTCGATAAGACTACGATACTCAAAAGGTAGCTATTTTGCTGTCGTGTATTTTGACATTAATTTCACGATGTAACTCTTATCAAAATCATATTATCGGGCAGTCTTTTCTCGTTCAGAGTAGGGTTTACGACACAACAAGTGTCAGAATGAAGTTCAGTCGGATCGAAACCGACCGAACCAAATACACTGGTGGACAAAAAAATTAGGCCACTCATATTTTTACGATTTGTTAACTAATTACGGTCTGTTTAAAAATTCAAATAAATAATACGTTTCTGAACGTTCATTTGCAATCTTAGTAGAGGGTATATTGATAAAATTATCAGGTAAAAATGTGTCAAATGTCATTTAATCAGATTTTTAGGTACCCACACTTTTATTCTTTTATGTTTAATGTCCTGTCGCTAGGACGCTATTTAAAACTATCGTTAAATTCGTATTACTGATTTAAGTTCTGTGTGTCCCACTTCCTTTTCACCGATAAATATGGATCTACGCGAAGCAGAAGTGGTTCGAATCGTAACGTTGTTACAAACTGGAATGAGCCAGCGAAATGTCGCTCGACAATGTGAAGTTAGTCGATCAACGGTTCAATATGTCTA
Source organism: Amphipoea lucens (assembly GCA_947508005.1). Classification (NCBI taxonomy): domain Eukaryota; kingdom Metazoa; phylum Arthropoda; class Insecta; order Lepidoptera; family Noctuidae; genus Amphipoea; species Amphipoea lucens. The sequence continues at coordinate 14,012,328 of OX382375.1, forward strand.
CAAAAGGTATCTGGAAACCGGTGGCTACATCAGAAGACCTGGATCAGGTCGAATAAGAAAGACGTCTGAACGGGATGATCGATTTGTAGTGTCAGCAAGCCTCAGAAATCGTCATCGTTCTGGAGTAGAATTGCAACACCTGCTCAGAGATGTCCGAGGTGTCGCTGTAAGCGATAGGACAATAAGAAGGCGCCTTAAAGAACGTGGTTTAAAACCATACAGACCCGCAATAGGTCCTAAACTTACCACAGCTCATAAGGTAGCAAGGTTACATTTTGCTCGTGAACACCGTGACTGGACTTTGGCACAATGGGGGCAAGTACTCTTTTCTGATGAGTCCCGTATGTGCCTTTATGGTGCTGATGGTCGCAAAAGAGTATATCGTAGACCGGGAGAACGATATGCACAATGTGCCATATCTGAAAGGGTAAGCTTTGGAGGTGGTTCAGTTTTGTTCTGGGGAGGTATAAGCTTAGAAGCCCGTACAGAGCTCGTTATCGTAGATAGAGGAACTGTGACTGCTGATTCGTACATCACTGACATTCTTGAAGAGTATGTAGTGCCATACTCAGGATTTATCGGTCAAGAATTTAAATTAATGCACGATAATGCCCGCCCCCACACTGCGATGTGCGTTAGAGATTACTTGCGAGAAGTGGGGATCCAGGTTCTGGACTGGCCAGCACGAAGTCCAGACCTTAATCCTATAGAACATTTATGGGACGAGCTAAAACGGCGAGTAAGACAGCGAGAACCAGCTCCGGAGAACATGCAACAGCTGAAAGCCGCTTTATTGGAGGAATGGCAAAACATACCCCAATCTACCATTAAAACGTTGATAAAATCCATGAACAAAAGGATGGTATGTGTTATCAAAGCCAGAGGAGGCAATACTTCTTACTAAAGAAAAATTAACATCAGCGAAACCATTTTAATTTTTTTTAATCAGTGTGAAGTCGTTTTAAATTTTTCTTCATTTTTCACTTTTCTTGTATATTGCTTAAAAAATAAAGTTTCTTAATTAAGAAATGCATTGTTTCATTTAAGTATTAACACACTTTCAATAAAAATAATATTAAAAACGTTTTTAATTTAAAATACAGTGACGACAACCAGTTTGGTAGGTGGCCTAATTTTATTGTCCACCAGTGTAGATTGAACTCGTAGTAGGAAATGACCGAACATTCGGCCGATACGACGACGATACAGTCAATTTACCACTTCGGAGTAGACCCCCTGCTTCCATTTCCGACCCAAACAACTCGTGAAAGACTCGTAAGGAAAGGACAAATGAAGCAACACGCAACGATTTTAACATCAACACCCGTTAAAGATAGTCTTATAGAAAAAGAAAATAAGAAAGCAACAAAAGCAGCAAAAACTGTAAAAACTTCTAAACCATCAAAAGACAAAAATGCAGCACCGAAAGCTAAAGGAAAACAGAAAAAAAAACCGGCCAAGTGCGAGTCGGACTCGCCCATGAAGGGTTCCGTAGCAGCAAGTAACATAATATAAAAGTTCTTGTAGTTCGTTGTAACTTTGTGAAAGGTAAATTGCGGTTTTCGATTTATGACGTATTAAAAAAAAACTACTTACTAGATCTCGTTCAAACCAATTTTCGGTGGAAGTTTACATGGTAATGTACATTATATATATATTTTTAATTTTATCATTCTCTTATTTTAGAAGTTAGAGGGGGGGGGACACACATTTTACCACTTTGGAAGTGTCTCTCGCGCAAACTATTCAGTTCAGAAAAAAATGATATTAGAAACCTCAATATCATTTTTGAAGACCTATCCATAGATACCCCACACGTACAGGTTTGATGAAAAAACATTTTTGGAGTTTCAGTTGTAAGTATGGGGAACCCCAAAATTTATTGTTTTTTTTTCTATTTTCGTGTGAAAATCTTACTGCGGTTCACAGAATACATCTACTCACCAAGTTTCAACAGTATAGTTCTTATAGTTTCGGAAAAAAGTGGCTGTGACATACGGACGGACGGACAGACAGACAGACAGACAGACAGACATGACGAATCCATAAGGGTTCCGTTTTTAGCCATTTGGCTACGGAACCCTAACAAGTGGCAAATAAGGCCAAAAGGCGCGTGCTGCAGGAGTCAAACAGCTCTTCGGAATCAGACATCAGTCTTAACAAGATTTGAGTTGACGACGAAGACGATGATTTAAATAAATGCCTCGTATGCGATGAATTTGGTCGCAATAACGAACTATGGTACAGGTGCACCTCTTGCGGATTGTGGGCACACCAAGACTGCACTGGGTGGGAATCACCACGTGGATATGTATGTGATAATTGTTAGGGGGTGGTCTGACTACCATTGTCCGCATAGTGACTATAATTACCCTCATGTGCGGACAATTGTGGTCAAAGCTGATTTTTTAAAAAAGTTTGATTGCTAGTTATTTATCATTCCAAAGGTAATGAAACTAATTGAGACTGATAGTTTAATAATAATGCTATCTTAAGTGTTGATTTTCATAAAGTTTATACAAAAATTTTGTGTTTTATTTAATTTCTTGCTTAAGTGACTCCCATTACCCCTTTTTCCCCTTAAAAGCTTTTCCAGACGTTTCAACTTCATCAGACTTAGAAAGTGATTGCCTACTGCCTGTACATGAACGATGCGCTACGCACACTTTGCATTTGATTGCCAGTACAGATTTTAAACAAGCAAGGCTAAAAAATACTATTTATAAGAAATTGCATGATACGGCTTTAGCAAAGTGCCAAGCACTCTGGAATTTATGTTCCAGATCACCAAAAGCATATGAAACATATTTAGAGATGACAGGAAAGTCACCAACTTCTCCATGCGCAACTCGATGGAACTCTTATTACAATCCCATACAAGATCTTTTAGCTGTACAGAACAGTCTTAGTGAAACCATGAAAACGTTAAAATTATCTCCGCTGAAGGAAAATGAAATTCACTTCTTAACCCCTAATTTGATAAAGTCCGGTGTGACGGACGTCAACAAAAATGAAATCCTACTAGTTTTTTATCCGATTCTCATCGATTACAAATCGACTAAATATTTCTTAAATTCATAAACTAATAGTAGAAAATATATTTTGAGTGTGGCAACACTGCAGTGTTGCCATATATACAGATTTCTCCGTATTTATACAGATTTTCGATGTGTGATACAGATTAGCACTGGATACAGATTTTCATACAGAATTTTCTAACTCTATTGATTAAATTACCTCAAGTTAAAATAGAATCAAAATAAATGACTTAGATATCGCGTTACACACACCATTGTATGATCCTATTCTTTATGGTTAATTTATTTTTTTACAAACAACGTTAATTTTTAGTATGGCAGCATTATAAGTTTCAATCGCTCTGCTCGGGAAATCCCCCAAAGTTCTGCGTGCTTTCCAAGGTACTCTCGCACTCTCGCATTCGTCTTGTAGTGCGTGCGTAAAATACGTCAATAATTAGAAGGTTACGCTCGAACAACGTTGCAACCAACAATTTTTCAGATCGCGGTTTTTTTATGGAACAACGTTGCACGTGTGGTTAGAAAGCGTTCTCACTCATTTACATGACTCTATCGTTGTTTGTCCTTTTCTAAATCGAGATACTTCGGCGCTCGCATCTCCCACCTCAGTCGAACAACGTTGCAAGTGCAGGCATGTCGTCGCCCAAACACGTCAACTCGGGTGTTTTAAACCAAATAAATAAATACAAAAAACGTAAAATCAATATAAAAAATCGAAAGGATTATAAACGCAAGGCCCTAAGAGATTCGGGAAAGCCATATACAAGTCGTAGAGGCCAAAATGTTGGTGGAAAACAGGAACCAAGCCAGGTTGGTGGAAAAATGTTGTATCTGCTTTTTGAATATTACGGTTCCGCTCTAACAAGGACGAATTTGTCCGTTTTGACAACTGTTAAAAATGACGTTAAATGGCGCTAATGACATTATGTATTTTTCATCTATGCTTAACTATCTGCCTTTTAATTTTCCACTTTTCCGCGATTTTACGTTAAAATTCCCCTAGAGTGGTAGGGTTGGTACGTTATTTTTATTTTACCAAATTTTTTATTAAGGGTTTTTTTTTTTCGTTGCAGCATACCGTTTGCAAGTGCTCGTACGGTTGTAAAAATATTGCATTTGAAGAAAAAAAATGAAATTTTCAATAAGTTTTATAAGAAAACATACAACGAACAGACAATTTTTTTAGAATCTTGTTTGGATCTATGTGAGCCTAAAAGGAGAGTAGTCCAAGAAGCTGTTTCAAAAAGGCAATGTACTGTTAAGTATTTCTTATGTATTTCGCCTCCAACTAAGATACAGGTACCGTCAACTGCCCTGATTTTGCCTCGCGTCCTGTGTTTGCCTAAAATGAACAAATGGTAATATCTTTTTCAATTTACTACCTTAGCTATCGAAACATTTGTCAGTTTTTAGAATTATTATTTGGCAACACTAAATTGGTGACGTTATGTTGGTAACATGCATAATTTTTGACAGATGTGTGTCAAACTAGAGAGCGGCAAGACTGTTATTTTTAGTTTCGGAAAAACTTTTTAAGTAAGTCATTAAAATATGTACATTTCTATCTTGTTCTGTACTTATTCTATAAAACGTTGATAGCTTTATCGTTTGTCATTGTAATTGATGAAAAAAACATGGTATTTAGCGAGAAATGTTGAAATAGGCAAAGTTAGGCAATTTTTTTGAACAAGTGGTCGTGATTTTGCCTAGGCTAGGGTTGACACCTTTGTTATTTACCGACATCAAAAAAGGAAGATTTTACGCTATAACTCAAGCAACAGGTTTTCATATCAATTATATGTTGTTTGAAGGTGTACTGTTTTGATTTTATTAATGAATATCAACTCAATTAATTTCTTGTATTTGCTGTTATGACGATGAAAAAAAAAAATTTTTAGAAGACTTGAAATTTTTTACTAAGTATCTAGCTAGGTACTTATTCTAGTTCTTTTTGTTTGAAGGACGATCAAAATGAACAAGACTCTACGAAGACGATATAAAGACTATGATGAGAGCATTCTGAACATCGCCGTAGGTCTCGTTCAAAACAAAAACATTTCATCATACGATGCCGAAAAACAATTTGGTATACCTCGCCGCACGATTTTAAATAAAGTTAAACAAAAACATACGAAAAATATTGGAGGTCCCACTAAACTGTCACCAGCTGATGAAAAAAAAATTGCCAGTTGTTTAATACTTTGTGGAGAATATGGATATCCTCTAACTTCCTTGGAATTGAGGACAATAGTGCATGATTACTTAGTAAAAAATGGACTGAGTGGAATTTTTAACAACAAAATGCCAGGACCGAAGTGGGTTAGAAACTTTTTAAAACGCCACAGAAATATTTTAACAGTGCGTTCTACAACTAACATTAAAGAATCTCGAGCCAATAAAACTATACAAGACTATAATACATATTTTGAAAATTTAAAGATTTCACTGCATAATGTCAAACCAGAAAATATTATAAACTATGATGAAACAAATTTTTCCGATAACCCAGGATCGCAAAAATGCATATTTAAGGCAGGCACTAAACACCCAAATAAAACATTAAATAATATCGCCTCAGGAGGCGTCTCTCTCTGGTTGTTCCTAATAATACTTTAAAAATAAATCAAAAACATATTTTGTTTCATTTTCTTATGACACAACCCTACCCATTCTTTGTCAATGTATGAAGATTGTATAAAATGGTGTCCAGACATTGCCTAAGTAATTTTACCTACTAAAATGCTCCCAAAATCTGTCATTCAAAACTGGATTGTATTCTCTATGCATTAAACTACATTTTACACCATGCTAGCATAAAAATCGAATTGTTTATTTTGGAGTAAATGCATTAGGCAATGTCAGAGACATGAGACATTACTTTGCCTAATTTTTTAAAATACCTCAAAAACTTTTATTACATACGAAAATTGACTAAAACAAATTAAAATTACAGAATTCTTGAGTTTTTATATGATCAAATGTGTACACAACATGAAAATGGGGTATATTTTAATTTTTATTTCACGTTAAAAGCCAAAAATATCAAAATCCGGGCAAAGTCAGGGCAGTTGACGGTATGTCAAAAAACCCTTTGCAATATATTGGTTATCACAAGACGCCGAATACAGATACTTGTTGAAAAATTAAAACAAAAATTCCTTTAGAAGATCAAAGAGGCCTTCACAATAATAGACCACACAAAACTACGGACAGTGTCATTCAGTCTGGACCACATTGGAAGTTTTCCTACTCAAGAAAATCATTACTCACGTGCCTCTAGTAAGGCTTCGTGTCTTGATCCATCTCTATCACTCTTACGTATGTACCGATTATTCCAGGAGAAATTTCCAGATATAAAAGCAAGTTACGATACTTACAGAAGTATTTTCCGTTCTGATTTTAATTTGAGATTTGGTACTCCACGCAGTGATACTTGCAAAGTTTGTGAAAAATTTTATATTCAGCTTATAGCTGCTGATAACGATGAGTCATCAAAGAATTAGCAATGAATCAAAATTACATCATATGAAATCAGAGAAAGCCTATTCACAGCTAAAGGAAGATTCAGAGTTTGCACGTACTAACAGTAACAATGTGGTGTTGTGTGTTGATCTACAACAAGTCATATTTACTCCAAATCTGTCCCAGTCTGATGTGTTTTATCAGCGCCAATATTCAAACTATAATTTTGCTGTACACAACATGGGTAACCAAAAAGTAATGATGTTTCAGTGGCACGAATCATTGGCAAAACGTGGATCAGCAGTAATTGCTTCATGTTTGCTGCAATACATCACACATAATTTTCATGTTATCCAAGCGGGAGAGGAAAGAAAATTAACAATATGGTCTGATCGGTGTGTGGGGCAGAATAATAATTTCAAGATGATTACTTTATTTGCTTACCTTGTCCAATTAAAATATTTCACTGAAATAAATAAAAAATTTCTGGTCAGCGGCCATAGTTTTTTGCCCTGCGACCGTGACTTTGCTCTAATTGAAAAAAATAAGAAATCTGCAAAACTTTATGCTACTGAAGATGTGACTACTTTAATTTGCAATGCTAGGGTCAACAATCCGTTTCAGGTTTTTGTGATGAAACAAAGTGATTTTGTTGATTTATCTCCCTTGGAACAAATATTCAAAAGGGACCCAAATCTAAAAGTTACCCAAGCTAGATGGATACGACTTACCGCAGATGAACCAGGATGTGTTGCCATCAGGACATGTCATAACATATTAGAAGGTTGGCAAAAATATGAGCTCTTGAAAAAACAAAGGGGTCGGATTCGTACGACTAACACTTCAAGAGGATTAATAGCAGGAGTACCCCTGGTGAATGAGCTGAATCCATTGTAGGTATGATACACCATTACCCATCACATCTAATAAAAAGACTGACTTGATGGCTATGTCACAATATTTACCACCTGATAAAAGGAATTTCTATGAAAACTTGACTATTTAAATTTTTGTATGAAAAATGTTGGAATAACGTTGTAACCTACAATAAGATGCAACGTTGTTCCAAAATTTTGAAATTATTTTTCTATTTTTTGACGAAAATTCGTGTTATTTCTTTGAAAACTTTTGTTAAAATATGTTTTTCTGTAATGTCTTAACAATTAAAAAGTTTTGATTACCATGTGTCTTAATAAATATTTCACAATCATAAAATGTTTTATTATTTTTGAATTGTGTATTTGCTAGTTGCAACGTTGTTCTTCTTATTAATAACATAGGTACAAACTTTTACTTAATTTTAATATTCATATTGATAGTGTTTTTGTGAACCATTATGGCATCTAAAAAACCCAGAGTGATGCAAAAGTTTAATCGGAACTGGATGGAAGATTATTCATATAAGGCGTGGTTGAGACCTAGTAATAAAGGTGATTATTTTGCTTTCTGTACATTTTGTAATACAGATCTTTCAGTTGGAAGTGCTGGAAAGAATGATCTCTATAGACACGCGGAAACAAACAAACACCAAAATTCAAGTCCTGGTGGATCTAGCTCGCAAACATTATTGACAGATTTGTTTTCAAACAAAAATATCGAACCAGTCAAAAGAGGAGAGATTTTGCTCGCAGCGTTTATAGCTGAACATAATATTCCCATGAACGTGATGGAACACTTGCCACAATTGATAAAAAACGTGTGTCCGGATTCACAAATCGCAAAAAGTATTAGTTGCGACAGAACAAAAACTACAGCTATTGTAAAAAATGTGACAGGCTTAACTGCAAAACAGATGATAATAGAAAAGTTACAAAAACTTAAATTTTCTTTAATTGACGATGAAAGTACAGATAGAGGATGTGTTAAGCATTTATGCATATTAGCACGTTTTTTTGAAAACAAAGTTGAGGATGCATTTGTTTGTCTTATGCCCCTTGAAGAGGCTACTGCTGAAAAGCTATACCAACATATTAAAAAAGTTTTGAGTGACAATAATATCCCAATGGACAATCTTATCGGATTTGCAGCTGATGGGGCGAATGTCATGATGGGACATCACAACTCATCATCGTCCCGTCTAGTTGCCGAAAACCCTCACCTGTTTGTATTGAAGTGTGTATGTCACTCTTTCCATCTTTGTGCATCGTATGCGTGTTTAAAATTGTCAAGAGAGCCAGAAACTCTTATACGAGACATTTATAATTATTTTAATAACAGCCCCAAAAGAACTGGTATTCTAAAAGAGTTTCAGCAGTTTTTAGATCTAAAGCCTCATAAAATCCTCCATCCAGCTCAAACTCGATGGCTTTCGCTTAGAGCAGCAGTTTGCCGTATTCTAGAACAGTATGACGCCCTAAAATTATATTTCACCGAAGCCGCTCTTACGGACCACTTGAATGCTGATTCAATTTTGTTCAGATTAAAAAATCCATACAATAAGCTTTATTTAGAGTTTTTGGAATTTTCGTTAGCGATATTTAATAACATGAACAAGCTGATGCAGTCAGAGCGGCCGCAAATTCATAAAATGCATGAAAACATGGTGACTGTTTTTAAAATTTTATTAGAATGTTATATGGACGACGGATATGTTTCGCGAACTGAAGTCGGATTAATTCAGATTGACAATCCACGTCATTACAAATCATTAAATAACCTTTACCTAGGAGCAAAGGTTTCAGCCTCCCTTGTCTCTACGAGTTCAAACGCTCTAAATCAAGAAGATATTGAAACATTCAAACTCAAATGCCTTGACTTTTTTGTTGAAGGGGCAAAACAGGTAAAAAAAAGGTACGATTTCACCAATGATGTAATTAAACAAATGCAGTTTCTTGACCCACAAGTTGTCAAGTCTCGTAGAATTGATTCATTGGTTACTTTGGCAGTAAAGTTTCCAAATTTGATCTCAGTTGATGAACTGCAAGAACTAGACACAGAGTGGCGGTTTTTGCGAAATAATAAAGACCTAACGCCTGATGATTCAGAAGACCTCGAAACCTTCTGGTCTAAAGTCATTGCAGCCCGTGATCCTGCTAACTACAGCAATCAATTATACCCAACGCTGTCCAAATTTGTTTCTGCAATCCTAAGTCTATCTCATTCTAGTGCTGCCGTAGAGAGGATCTTCTCGTCTATAAATTTAATAAAGACAAAACAACGCAATAGACTTAATACAAATACTATTGAAGGTCTTTTGCATACAAAGCAATTGATTGGTGAAAAACCTTGCTATAACCTAGAGGTTGATAATAAATTACTGTTAAAATTTAACAAAAATATGTATGACTAAAAAAGTAATTTTTATTTCGTTTGTTGCAATTGTTTAAATTTTAATAAGTGTATTTGTTTTAATTATGTTTTTAATTTTACTATGTATGTACATACGTACTTAAATAAAACTACCATTTTATTAATTAGTGTATGTTCTTATTTAATATACGATAATCAAACCTTATCACGTTAGTACTTATCCCTTGTTTTTCAAAAGAAGCAGTGATTATGATGATTAATATTCTATTTTGGTTAATTTGATTGTACAGATTTTATACAGATTATAAGTTAAAATAGCATACAGATTTAATACAGATTGTAGGAGTTTCTACTACAGATAAAAGGTTCAAGGCATCTGGCAACACTGCAACACTGTATTATGTCATTCGTGACACAAAATGTCAGCGCAAAGACGACCACCTGTTTTGCTCAAGGTATTTATATTCTTCTTTCCTCCTTTTTGCCTATGAATGTCTTGAAATCTCGACTCAATTATTAGAAAAACATTCTATAAATAATTATAACCTACAAATCAATACGTTCTTTTACATTTTCATGCTGTTTTTTGTTGCTAAAGTGCTTTGTCCGTCACAGCGAACATTGCTAATTGCATAGAGATGTAGTACTTTATTACTATGTCCGCTGTGGCGGACAACGCCAAAAAGGTTAATATATTTTTTTTTTTGGTATGGTTCTCAGTTTTGTTTATTTTTCTTTGTCAACAGCCTAACCGTGCTAGTAAAATTATCGCTTTAGTTCCAAATGAGCATGCACCTTCCGATGCTAGTGAGAATTCTGAATCTGAAACAGAAATGCATGATGACCCGCGTGCTTATGCTTCTTCCCCACTTTCTTCTTCTGCACCATCAATTACATCTTCCCTTGCAAACCTAACAATCAGTACATCTGAAGACGAAGAACCGAACATTGATAATAATGATGTTATATCAGATTCTATAGTGCGCGATATTGGAGTCTAATTATGAGAATGTTCCATCCCTATCTGCTATTCCCTCACTGCCATCAACGCCTATGGCACCTATAGCTTTTTCTTCTCCACTTGCATCACGAAACACAAGGTCCAGGAAACAGCCATCTACAGTACCAGCAAAGAAAGCGAAGAAGGGTAAAAAGTTTCAGCTGTCTTATAAATGGAAAGTAGCACAATTCCGCCACAGAGCGACAGTAGAAGAGGATGAAAATGGAGATTATATTGATTTGCCAGAAGATGTTGACTCACATTTGAGTTACTTTAATCTTTTTTTTTCTCAAAATGTCATTAGTAATATTGTTGAACAGACAAATTTATGCTCTGTTCAACAAACTGGCAAGTCAATTCAGCTGTCAGAAGAAGAATTTAAAGACTTTTTGGCTATTCACATTATCATAGGTATTGTTGTAATGCCTTCATACCTCGATTATTGGTCGGATAAATTTAGGTATGCTAAAGTTGGTGATATAATGTCCTTGAAAAGGTACCAACAAGTGCGACGATATTTGCATTTTGTCGACAATAACATGGATGGATAGAGACAAATACTATAAAGTACGTCCAGTTGTAGAGCAAATAAGACAAAATTGTTTAAAACAACAAAAAAAGGAGACAAAATTTAGCATAGATGAAATGATGATAGCATACAAAGGATCTAAGGCAGGCAAAAGAAAACAATATATGAAGGATAAGCCAAATAAATGGGGGTTTAAAAATTATGTACGGGCTGGCATTTCAGGGATAATTTATGATTTTGTGCTTTATGGAGGTGACGATACGTTCCGTTAGCATACGTTTACTGAAGAGGAATTGTCTCTTGGTTTTGGCGCTCAGGTGGTCATAGCTTTATGCCAAAGCATTTACCATAAGCCGGCATTCGTGTTTTGTGATAACTTTTTTTCATCACCGGAGTTATTTTTCATTCTTCGGGAACATTATGGCATCTTTGCTTTAGGTACTATCCGAGGCAATCGCCTTAGAGGAGCAGAAACTGTTCTGCTTACTGATAAGGCTATGAAAAAGAAGCCTAGAGGACATTTTGTACAAGCCGTTTGTAACCAAAATCGCTTAGCAATAGTTCGTTGGAATGACAATAAGGCTGTCACATTAATTAGTTCTTTTGTGGCAAGTGAGCCTGTAGAAAAAATCCGCAGATATTGCAAGGATGCAAAATGCAAGATCGACGTCCAATGTCCACAGATTGTACGCCAATATAATAAACATATGGGAGGTGTTGATCTTGCTGACATGCTCATCTCACTATATAAAACACCATTTAAAAGTAGGAGATGGTATTTAGCTATATTCTCTCAAATGTTGGATATATGTGTGAATAACGCTTGGTTACTCTACCGCCGTAAGCATTCAAGTAACGCGAAAGGTAAAATACCTCTAAAAGCATTCAGATACGATATTTATGAAATATTGTTGAAGGCAAACAAATGTGCCAAAAGAAGTAAAACTGAGACAGCAAAAGTAAGCAAACCACACGTCGCCCGCCCATTGAGTCCAGTCAAATATGACAACATAGGCCATTTCCCCTCAACGATGGAAGAAGGTCGTTGCAGATACTGCCAAAAGAAGACCGTCGTATATTGCATAAAATGCAATACTAGATTATGCTTTGTAACAGGCAAAACCCCGAGAAATTGTTTTCTAAATTTCCATACCTAATAAATAACATTTTCAGGTCAATTTCTGCGTTTTTTGTTTTGTATTTTCTTATTTTAATAAAATCAACATAATAATATTAACGTTTTTTATTTTTCCATAATTTGGCACTGTCCACCACAGCGGACATGCAAATCTACGCGTTCATCGTTAAGTTATTGGTAATGTCCGCTGTGACGGACATGACTTTTCCCAACAGTGGGCAACTCAGGATTTATTTCAACATTTTTTCGGGGCTCTTTAGCACACCCCCAAAGGCCTCCAATAATTAAATTTATGTATTTCTTACTTTTTTTTCCTTGCCAAATTAAGGGTTAAGTGAATATGTGGACTGTTCAAAGCCAATAGCAGAAGCTATTCAAATCCTGCAAGGGAAAAAGACACTTATTATGGTTCTCTATTACCCGAGCTAGTAAGAATTCAACATGTGATCAAATGTCTTAGGACGGAAAATCTAAAATACTGCAACTCCCTGATAGATGTGATTGAAGAAAACTTAGACGTTTTAAAAAGTTTTTGCAGTTCGAGCCTGCAGCAAATGATGCAATATTGGCCTCAGTGTCACATCCGTTCTTACACGTTAGTTGCCAAAGAGAATTTTGAAAAATTTCAAAAAAAGTCACCCATTTTTTTTATATTACTTTGAGTTAAGGTGTATTATAAGCATTATGGTGTGATTACATACTGATAGCTTGTATATAATGCTTATATACTACTGACGGACACATTAGTCCGACGTGGCCTGAACGGAATAATTATTTCAATTGCGCCACGCGGGTCACTCTGTCGGACAACCACACACCCCACCCCTTTCCTCGCGCCACCGACGACGCGCGACGCGACGAATCACAAACTTTGTTTTGATTTAGCAGTTTACCGTTACGCATCCTCGGTGAAGGTCATTATTTAGTGTTCTCGATTTGTTTACGTTACGTTGTTTACCAGTACCTGTATTACTTATGCAAATAGTGAAATTATTAGGCTGAATGACATGCAACAATGTCTTTTGAAGATTTTGTATTCCATCAAGACGATTTAGTGGAAATTGATAACATTGTGACACAGTTTGTACTGCAAGAAGAAGAATTGCAAAATACTGAATCACAGTGTACCCGCAAACGTATTTCCTCGAGTGACAGCAGTGATGACGATATTTTGGACATACATCGGAAAAGGAAAAGACGCCGAGTTTTGTCTGAGTCGGAATCTGATACAGATGAAACATTTATGAGACCATCCTCTGCAGGATCTACATCTAACAATAATTGGTCAACCACAACTGGTAATCGGCCACGAATCATACCCTTCACGGAATCTCCAGGTTTGGAACCATTGCATTTGAGACACTCTATGAGTAATTCCAGCCCTGAGCAGTTTTATACATTGTTGGTACCGGACGAAGTTTTTGAAACTATTGTCTATCAAACAAATCTTTTCGCTCAGCAAACTATATCTAAAACGAGATTGAAGCCAAGTTCGAGATTGCACAAATGGAAACCAACAGATATAGAAGAGATCAAGAAGATGTTTGGCATAATTGTACACATGGGTATGGTGAGGTTGCCATCTATATCTCTTTATTGGTCGAATGACCCGGTTTTTGAACAAGTTTGTGAAAAATGCAATGAGCCGTAACAGATTCGAATTGCTTCTTCGCATGCTCCATTTTTCTAACAATGAAGAGGCAAAAAGCGGTGACCGCCTACATAAAATAAGCCCATTGATAAGTACCCTCAATACAAATTTTGAGAAACACTTCTGTCTTAATGAGTCACTCTGCGTAGACGAAAGTTTAGTACCGTTTCGTGGCCGTATAATATTTCGACAGTACCTGAAGCAAAAAAGACATAAATATGGGATTAAAGTATTTAAACTGTGTACCATCCCTGGGTACACATTTAAACTAGAGGTCTATGCTGGCAAACAATTGAATACTGAGAACACAACACCCACAAACGTCGTCCTCAATCTGTGCAAGAACTTATTTCATAAAGGTCACACTATGTATACCGATAACTGGTATACGAGTGTGGGCCTGGCAGATAAATTATTAGAAGCTGATACTCATCTAGTTGGAACGGTAAGAAAGAATAGGAAAGGACTGCCTAAAGATGTTACTCAGAAGAAGCTGAAAATTGGAGAATACATTGCACGTGAAAACGAAAAAGGGATAACAGTAATAAAATGGAGGGATAAGAGAGAAGTGTTGTTGTTATCAACAAAGCACACCGATAATTTTCGAAATATTACAAATAAAAGGGGTGTTCAAAAAAGAAAACCAAAGATAATTCTAGACTATAATGAAGCCAAATCAGCAGTGGATTTGTCGGACCAGATGTCTGCATACTCGACTCCGCTTAGGAAGACAGTAAAATGGTATCGAAAATTGGGATTCGAATTACTTCTTAATACAGCTGTTGTGAACGCTTTGGTGTTGTACAAACAAACAACTAAAAAAAATATATCCATCGTGCAGTTTAGAAGAGCGCTAGTTGACCATCTCATGTCTTCAAACAAAGAAAACCAGTCTCAACTGACCGAAGCACCAAGGCAATCGCGACTGAAACATCAGCTGTCAAGAAAAGAAGGAAAGGCCAAACAATCACGAAGAAATTGTCTTGGGTGTTACAAGAAAAACGTACAAACTATTGACAGGCAAACAGCACGCAACAAAACAAAAAAAGTTGTAACCTTCTGTCCGATGTGCCCCGGAAAGCCACATTTGTGCCTAGAGTGTTTAAAAAAATGTTCAACATCGTTAGGTCTTTTTTCGATTTATAATTATTTTTTGTGTCTAGTTAATACCCATTATAAAAAAAAAACCATTGAAAATTGATCTCTTATTGAAATAAACAAATGATTAGATAAGTTGTGTTTTATTCTGCAAATATTTTTATTTTTCGTCTCTAGCATTCCAAATATGCAAAAAAGTTAGGGTGACACACTATTTTTAATACTCTACCAGGCCGCGCGGGTCACTTAGTACGCGCAAATTCAATGAAAAAGTGGCCGCCGGCCTGTAAGCGTAAGTCAAAGTAAGATGTGCCCTGTCGGTCACCAATGTCCGACGCGGCCTGAATGAAACATTTACTGGCGGTCACCATTGTCCGTCATGGCGACTAACGTGTTAAAATGAGATGGGTACCAAAAGCGCGGAAAGAATATGTAAAAGAACTTATCCTGACTGAAACACGAAAAATTAATCGCACTGAAAAACAAAAATCGGAGGCTTTAAACAATATTGACGGTGACATAAAAAAAAAGGCAAAAGATGAATCTTATTACATGTTTTTAGAGGATTCTGATTCCTCTGTTGCAAGTGCCGAAAACACAGGGTCTCCTGGCTGCACCGCTGACTTAGAAACATTGCAATACTTAAATAATAAGGATACCAACATAAAGAGCTTAAATGCTTATCCTACAATAAAAAATAAAAAAATTTTTCAAATACAACAACTGTTTGCCAAGTTCTGCCCCTGTGGAGCGACTCTTCTCATTTGGGGGCATGATCATGAGGCCTCATCGAAGAAAAATGAGTGATAAACTGTTTGAAGAACTAGTTTTACTTAAGGCTCAATTAAAACTTTAAAAATATAATATTATGTTGTGTAACGTTTGCGCAATCAACGCGATTTACATGTAAAAAAATAAACATTCATCAATAAAAATGATTTTTTTTTTACAACAGTATTAATTTATCTATAAAAAGTATTCGAAAGATACGTACTTTATATCTAGTATTTCAGATACCATTACAGAAAGTTATTTGCATCTGGTATCTGAAATACTTAATTTAAAGGTATTTTGCATTTTGTATTCCAGATTATCTTGTACATCTCTAGTTATGCCAGATGAATATGATATGATGTTTTAACCATACATTAAACATAAAAAATTAAAACTATTTTTATTTTATTAAAGCAAAACCATAAACTACTGGCTAGGATTCATGGCAGAACATTTATTTTGTTTTTAATAATTCATTTAATAGAAAATATAACGATGTGGATAGATATTTCATTTGTTTTAGTTAGTGAAAAGACAGATTTATTTAACTCAATTAAAATCAAGTACAGTGGTGCTACAACTTTGGTGCCCTAATAAGAAATGCTTAGGTGGACAAGTTCTATCAGCCTAATGCAGTTTTATTTTTTGGCCGGCACTTTCACATTTGGACCAAAATGGATGATGTCCTTTGGATCCAAAAATCATTAGGGTAAGGGACATTTTCTTAAGCTAGTTTTTTTTTCATATTCACCATTCGATAGAGCGAAAAATTCTGAACAAAACTGTATACTCAATTCATTTTGGATATTTTGTCCCTTACCTCAATTGAACCTAAGGTCGACGATATGTCTTTTCAATTTCTCTTTACAGTTGATTTTTTATGAGTTCAAATATGAAAAATGTGCTAATGTGCCTCCTTCTCCCCTATGCGATGTGTTGTGATAAAAACTTATTCAAGTCTTTAATTGATGTCTTGTTCCTCTTAAGTAAAGGTTGGTAATGGTAGGTAGCCTTCTAGAAGTGTATGGTGCCAACACCATACCAACAACTCATCAAGCTATACATTTCCAGTTTTAACTGACCTTGCATTGTATAGACTTACAATGAGAAGTCAGCATATCGTTCATATTGCAATTTGTTTAATGTCAAAAATTTCAATTTTTTTTATTTCTAAGGTGCATATCTACCTTAAGATGCAATAATAACGGACAAAAACAACCCCACAACAACAACAACCAAATACTACAACACGCATCTAAGATCTAGGATGATCCTCCGGCATCCGGCCAACATGTTTTGAGTTTTAAGAAAACAAATCTTTTACAAACAATCTTCAACCACTGGGATTTTCCTGAGTATCACAGGATTACTGCGTGCTCCACACGCTTGCCAATCCTGGGTCAGTGGGTCGTCTTAGTCCTGGACAAACCAACGAAACCAACAAAAATGCAAACGTGTGGATTGGAAGTACACGGCCGCTTGGCTTGTCCTGTGTAGATGGAACTGCATGTTTCAATTCTTCGAAAGACGAGATACAATAGTGTATAAATCAAAGGGTGTTGCATCCACAACTTTGTGCGTCTGTTAGGTAATGTTTGCACACAGTAGTATATTAATCTATGCACACAGTACCTATCATTATTCCGAAATACTTGAAAGATAGATAAAGACAAGTAACTAGAGATTCAATCATTCAATAATTGATAGCGAATAGCCCACACAGTACTTTTTGATAGACTGAAACGACCAAACACATGAACCACAGAACACCTAACGCGAGCAACACTCAGGCACACATTGACAGTTGACACGGAACGGAACTAAAATATTTAATCATTGGCAACACTTGCTCTGCCTCGTCGAGTAAGGTACATAATCTGTCATTTCTCGTAATCGGTGACTGTTTCTCGTGTTTATTTTTATTTATTTGCGTTATTGTGGTGATACTGGTGACCCATTGTGTTCATAATGAACAGATCTGTTATTCGCAGCTCCGCAAGAGCGATAATTTATAAAGTGTACGTGAAATGTTTGGCGGAACTCGAGGCCGGACAAATTTTAACCGATCTCAACGATGTGTTTAAAAGAACCGGTGAAATGACAGGTAAAATTATATTTTATACATGTAATCAGATGCAATGTGTGTATTTCAAGGTGCAATATCTATCATAAACCTTTCATACAATTACTAAAATGTACACCCACAAAGTTGAGGTTATGTTTACAAAACACATTCGGAATGCAGCGCGTTCGTATAATTTTGATACTTTTCGTTTGATAATTATTTCATTTTTAATTCATTATAATAAGTAATTGCAAATGTTCAGTTATTTTTACTTTATTGTTCTAGGTAGTGGCTGAACAAGCGTTTCAGAGCATTTCAGTTACCGACTGCAAAAATTCACGTCAACATGTCAAGAAAATAGAAAAAGGTTATTTTCGAAGGGGGCAAACTCTGTATAGTGACGTTGAAAAAGTTATCATAAACCTACAAGATGAAAGCAGCAGTAGTGACATCTGAAGACAGCCAGCAGAGTTTTTTAGTGAAAGCTCACACCAAGACATGGATGAAGACTTCGGGAGTGGAATACTTAGAGGAAAACATTTTTGATTCTGATTAAAATTTTTTATTTTAATTATTTTTTTAGTTTTTGTTTAGAACACCATTTCCTATTGAATTGATCTGGGGTCTTTTAAAACATAAAATTGTATCACATAATGTAGGATTAGTTTACATCGAGGCATTTTGAAATACCTAATAATTTTATTTTTAATTCATTAAAATAAATAACCGCAAATGTTATCGTTATAGGCAGTGACTGAACAAGCGTTTCAGAGCTTTTCTCTTTTTTTCATAAAACCCGCCAATATTCATATTAATTGTAAAAAAAAATCTAAGTATCAAAATCGTTTTCATCGTACTATATAGGGTTACAACATGCACGATAGTGGCGCCACCATTATTTTCACGACTTTTTGGCCAAGCTGTAGGAATCCCGTTTTTAAAATCCACTAAATTCCACAACGTTTTGTTCTGAATTGTAAAGGAAATAAGAAAAAAATGCGATAACTTAAAGACTTCTTCGTTTAACTAACATTGGCGCCGAATCCCTTGTTCACAAACTAAACTAAATTCAGTGCATCTTATTCTTTCTATTTCATTAAGAAAAGGACAGAAAATAAATATTAGTTTAGTCCGGTCAAATTAGTCAGCGCCTGACATAAATTGACATATTTTTAGTTAGGTTTTATTAGTCATTGTTTTTAGTAGCCAATTTTTTTAATTACATCTAATCTTGTTTAAGGAGTATCTTGATTTAACAGGACTAAACTAATATTTATGTTCTGTCCTTTTCTTAATGAAATAGAAAAAGATGCACTGCACTTAAATTTAGTTTAGTTAGTAAACAAGGGAATCAGCGCCAATAGGTACTAACTAAATTAAACAATGAAATCCACTATATTCCACATAGGCTTAGGTAGTTAAAAGTAGTATGGGTTTATTTTTTTATCTCCCGCTCTTTTTCGTGGCCAAAATGTGAAATATGAAACTAAAAGAAAAAGTCAATAGGATCAAAATAGCACAGCTGTGCTATTGTGTTGCTCGCTAAACAAAAATGGTAAGCAAGCTGCGCCCTCAATCCCTCAAACAAATCCCACGATGCGACGCCGACCGGCAATGTTCCCAACTCAGTACTTTCTTAAGCAAAGCTGCCACACTTATGACTTAGGTACCTGAAAATGTCCTCGACAAAATTACCAAAACTGTGAAAAAAGGAACTGCAGCTCTCTCTGCATAGGCTTAGATAGTTAAATTAAGGTAAAAAAAAACTACCTGACTTAGTTAACCGACTAAACGTAAATGTACAGAGGCGGACTTAATACCATAGGCATTTTCTACCTGTCAACCTTTGGGTGATGCAGAGACAAACAGTGGTAGGTGCATCATGAAATTGAGGAATAAATATTTTAAATATAAAGATACGCATAAACCTATTAAAACTAGGAATATAATATATAACTAATTACATATAAATATACTTACAAAATAGCTAAAAAGATATAAGACCAACAATGAGAAAATATTACCGTTGTGAAGTTGTGATGATACTGCCAGCTTCCTGCGAATATGCTCGCGAGCCTTAACTTTAAAGGATAATCGGTTGGTTGCCATCCTGAACTCCTCGTCATCGTAATATCAGTATATCTTGTACAGAGGCCAGCACATCAAGCTACCCCAATCTGTCAAATTTTCCCAATTGAATATGAACCTTATTCCTTTGTAATAAAGTTGAAAATCTATCAAAGAAATCTGACAGATTGGGGTAGCTTGATGTGCTGGCGTCTGTACATTTATTTAAGTACGCTCAATTCGATTACATCCCAACTCGGAACGCACCCTAGGAGTTTGGCGGTCCCACTGACTGACAGTGACACTGACAGGTATCGAGAGCGGCTTCCGACTAGTGATGGGTCGTTGAAGGTTTTTCCGTCAACGAAACGTTAACGTTGAATTGCGTTTGTCAACTAGTTAATTTCGTCAACGAGTTAACGTGTTACGAACGTCAACTTGCATGAACGATAAACGCCTTAATGCTTTTATTAACGTACGCTGTTAATTTACGAACAATTTGATGCAATTTACTAAATGAAATTGGATAACATTTTATGATGACTTTACCTACTACCTACCTAGGTTTCTAGATGATCTTCCCTTCATAATTTTTTCAGGCTTAGGACTGACTGATTAATTTGCTATAAAACACAAATTTCAGGCGTAGATAATTTAATGTCATCGTTTACTTTCTTTTAAAAATAATGATCAAATTACTAAATAAATATCAAATCTTTTATTCGTTATTTAGAGTTCAAATTATTGTCATGACTATCGCGTCGTAGCGGGAGTTTTGTAAATATAAATACAATTTACGTACGTTGAAAATAACAAAACGTTGAGTTCATATTCTCGTTTCGTTAAACGAGTTGAATTCATAAACGTCGTTGTCTCGTAACTCGTTGACGAATTCAACGAGTTGATTTGTTTATGGTCAACGTTAATCTAGTTGAAGAGAGTAAGAGACATCAACGTTGATTCAACGCCCATCACTACTTCCGACTTTCCGTCCGAGTTCCGCAGCAAACAAACAACAACGGCCCGTGCGCTGCGCTCAAC
Organism: Amphipoea lucens; assembly: GCA_947508005.1. Taxonomy (NCBI): domain Eukaryota; kingdom Metazoa; phylum Arthropoda; class Insecta; order Lepidoptera; family Noctuidae; genus Amphipoea; species Amphipoea lucens. The sequence goes on from OX382375.1 coordinate 14,033,440, forward strand.
GACCATACAGCCGCGCTGGAAAGAGCAGAGTACAGTAAAGAGGTGTACTGTTTATCGTGATTATGCAGAACACATAATTACAACAAGTAGGTTGCAAGGAAAAAAAGTAGCTCAAATGTTTCTTATGATTCCATATCCGGACTTGGGTGACTTTATTTTGTAAACAAAGCAGATTAACTTTTCTCTTGCAGACCGTATCGTGATTACTAAACAATTTTTTAATTTGCCGTTTTATCAGACACGTCTGACGCCTGCAGCTTCTGAAGAACAACTCAACTACGTACTATGCCTCCTTATTTATCAAAGAAACAAAAAATTGGCCTTGCTCTCGCATTAAGTTTAACTATGGAACCATGGAGCAAGCGTAAAAAAAAGAAAAGACTATGGTCGAAACAGCAGCATTTGGATGAAGAGCAGCTTTATCAAATGAGCGTAATGCGAGAACTGGACAATCAGGACTTTCGAAGATGTTTGAGAATGGACAGTGACAGTTTTGACATGTTGCTGAACCTAGTGAGGCCACTAATAACAAAACGAAATACTATAATGAGGCAAGCTGTGTCTGCAGAAGATCGTCTTCTTGTGACACTAAAATATCTAGCATTGGGCAAAGAATATACTGATCTTGCATATAGTTCCGGGATATCTATTCAATTAATTAGCAAAATAGTGCCAGAAACTTGTGATGCCATTTTTAAGATCCTCAAAAATTATTTGAAAGTAAGTACTTTCTTCTTTGTCATATCAATGATTCCCTTTTACTAAGCTTTGACCAGCACCCTAATAAAATTGTGTAACACACTATCAATATCAATTTGAATCACTTAGAAGGATATTGCTAATCCCTTGGGCCTTGCTTCATTTGTGCGAAAATTTTGTCTGCTCAACTATGTGATGATTTTTTTTAATGTAAATAATGCAATTAATTTTGTTGAACTGTCAAAACGAGAGCCGTTGCTATTGATACTTTAGTGTAATATCCTGCAGAATTTGGCAACTTCAATAGTGTTGGCCTTGCAAAGGTTTTCCATAGTGCATGTGTTTTTGCACAGAGGGCACAACAAGAGGTGAGGCATCGTTTGTGATGTCACACTGTAGCTCGTCAGAGTACCTGAATAAATTATACCTGCAGCTGCAGTGACACACCTGGCTTCTTAGTAGGAAATACCTTATATCTTAAGTACCTAATCTATACTAATAATTATTATAAATGCGAAAGTAACTCTGTCTGTCACCTTATCATCCCCTAAGGCTTCCTTTACATGACGCTGAAGCTGCACCAGGACCGCTTGTTTGTGTATATTTTATGAATGAATATTGCATCAGTGTGGCTCCGGCGTCATGTTCAGGTAAACTAACGGCTGAATTGATTTGGATTATATTTGGCACTTCGATATACAATGCCCTGGGTTAGGGCATAGGATACTTTTTATATTTATGTGGAACAATTTCTGACCTCCATGGGGGCCAAGACTATGTGGAAAGATAATATTAATTAATTATCATTTATTTTTCGTCACAATTATTTGTTTTAATTCACTGAATGGTTCATAAATATCAAGATTGTTTCAAATTATCTTTCTTTTGTTCATTTATTATGTTGACTGCCAGACCACAGACACAATAGAAAATCTATTGTTGGCCGACACCGTGTGACCGCTGTGGCAGTCAACATGTTAATAGTTGTTGGTTAACTTTGCCCTGTTTCTTTTTTCCAGTTACCTGAAACTGAAGATGAATGGTTGAAAATAGCAGAACAATATGAGAAAAAGTGGCAATTTAATCATTGTGTTGGTTCCGTGGGTGCCAGACATATTCTTGTGATAAAGCCAAAACAGAGGGCATCACAATATTTCAATTACAATGGAACATATAGTGTTATACTGTTTGCCATTGTTAACGCTGACTTTGAGTTCCTCTATGTACACGCAGGTACTGAGGGATGTCTACCAGCAGGACCTATTTTAGAACGCAGTTTTTACAAAACATTGATTGAAGAGGAATTTGATTTGCTACAAGCCGCTGTGCTGCCAAAATCAAAATTGTCTGCTCCATATGTTTTCTTAGGTGACACTGGGTTTGGTTTGGATAAATATATTTTAGAACCCTACCCGCAAGAGAATATTACACAAAAGATGAGAGTGTTCAACTATCGCCTTTCGAGAGCCACTAGAGTTATAGAAAATGTATTTGGAATACTAGCATCACGGTTTCGAGTATTTCAACAAAGTATACGTGTGGACATTCAAAATGTAGATAAGATTATCATGGCCAGTTGTTATCTACATAATTACTTAATTAAAACATCTCCTAATTATATCACCAGTGCTTGTGTTGACCGTGAAGATACTGCACATGGAACATTTCAGGAAGGTCAGTGGCGGGAACATAATGCTTTATTAAATCTGCAGAAATGTGAAGAAAAAGAGACAAGAGATGATTCTATTCTGAAGAATGTGTTTAAAGAGTATTTTAATGGACCTGGCAGAATAAAGTTCAAAATCGAATGCTAAGTGTACAACCAAATGAATCAGAATAACATACCTCATCCGTACCTACTCGATATGGAGTTATCTTCTGCGGGGTGATTGCATAACATACTAAAAGTAGCAATAGCTTTCATTTTGACAGTTCAACAACATTCATTGTGTTATTTACGTTGTTGAGCAGACAAATTTGCGGCCTCCGCTAAAACAGGTCGAAATATACCGCACAGATAACTATATATGTATATTAGTTAGACTTAGATAGGGGTTCACCCCTTCATATGAAAAACGGTACATCTCACAAACGTTATTCATCTGTCAAGCTCCGCTAATGAGACACATTTGATTTTTTATTGTTTCGTCGCCAGTAGGCGACGCGCTGTGCTTGTCCGGTTAAGGTGAATGCTCAGTTGAAGACCGCGAAATTCAAATTCTCTTACGTTTTTATATGATTAGCGACATTAATAGATATGTATTTACAGAATTATAGTCTTTAAAATCATTAAAATATTTAGAGATTTGTTCTTATGGTACAAATCTTACTTAGAAAGATGTATTAATGATTCTAATGATTATAATTCTGTAAATATATTCCTGTTATAGTCGCGAATCATATTTTGATGAAGATACAACCTGACACTGACTAGAAAATTGCAAAAAACAAGATAAATTGAATTTCGCGGGCTACAACTGCGCATTCACCTTATTAGACAAAGTTGGCTGTCCCTTTAAGGTTCGCGCACATTATGTCGGGCCGCAGCGGGTCGGGTTGCAGCGCAAAATTCCGCCTCAAATCGCTCGTACGTATGTATTTTATATGAACTATCGCACACTATGCCGGGGCAGAGCGGGCCCGGCGTCTGGTTCCTATCGATGTGCCACCTGCTGCGGCCCGCTCCGCCCCGCTGCGTCCCGACATAATGTGCGCGAACCTTTATAAGGCACAGGGTGTGGGTACGGAAGCACGTGCCAATGTGTGCGGGGACAAGTCTTTAGTTGTTTAGTTTGTAAAAGTTTACTAACATAGTTTTTAAGTCTTTGTTACTCATATTAGGTACATGGATTATGAGCCGCCCGAAATACAGAATATATTATTTTATTATTATGTCGTTTATTTATTTATGTACAGACGCCAGCACATCAACCTACCCAAAACTGTCACATTTTCCCAATCAACTTTGAACCTTATGCTTTAGTGATAAAGTTGAAAATCGATTAAAAAAATTTGACAGATTGTAGTAGGTTGATGTGCTGGCGTCTGTACATATTGATTTACATTTTTAAATATTTCTTAAAATATATAAAATAAGTATAAAAAGCATTTAAAAATATAAAAAATAGTAATCCGCCGGTGTCGGGAGCAGGGTCCAAGCTACCGGTGGTTAGGGCTCCAGAGACAGGAACCTCCTCACAATGCGAGCCGTATCGAGGAGTACTGCCTCCTGAATCAGGCCCTTGATCCAACCGCCTAACGAGAGCCTCGACAGATGTTGATCGAGGCTTTCGGCCATAAGGCCATTGGCCGATACGACAATCGGCACAATGATAGCCGAGCTCACATTCCACATGTCAACAACCTCGTGTGCTAAGTCAAGATATTTAATTTGTTTCTCTTTCTCAGCTTTCACGAGGTTCCCGTCGTGTGGAATGGTAACATCGACACTCATTGTGCGGCGCGCTAATCGATCTATCACCACTATATCAGGCTTATTGGCGACAATAGTCCTGCCAGTAATGATAGACCGATCCCAGTACAATGTGACATGGTCATTTTCAAGAAATGGGTCGGGCGCATACTTGTAATACGGCACCTCAGAATCCACAAGTTTATATTTCAAAGCAAGTTGCTGGTGAATAATCCTGGCTACTTGGTTATGCCTGTGCAAGTACTCGCCGTTAGCTAGACGAGAACAACCAGAGATAATATGTCTTATAGACTCACCCGGACGGTGGCATGCCCGACACACGTCAACCGTCCCGTCCTTCATAATATGTCTCCGGTAGTTATTCGTCAAGATAACTTCGTCCATAATTGCACAGATGAAACCTTCGGTTTCTCCGAAAAGATCACCAAAACGTAACCAGGATACGGACGCTAAGAAATCTACACCGGACTCATGAAGAGCCCGATAGAAGCGCCCGTGAAGCTCCTTGCTTTGCCATACCTTCTTGCGGTCATCGGTAGTAAGTACACAGGTTTGCGCCAGTTCTCTTTAGCCATGGACAGCGGGGTGAGCCCTTTGTCCACTGCGACCACATCACGGTGCATACCCACTTCAGCTTTTAAAAAATATTCCCTGAGACTGCACACCTCGCGGTTGTGGAGGGTCTTTGCATTTAAAAAGCCTCGACCCCCACACTTCCGCGGGATATACAGTCTCATCACCGATGATCGTGGGTGATGCATCCGATTTGCAGTCAGCAGTGTGCGGACCCTTCTATCCAGGGCGTCGAGTTCGGTTTGAGTCCATTTGAGTATGCCGAAAGAGTACATCAAAACCGGCATGGCCCAACCTTTGAAGGCTCGCACCTTATTTCCGCCCGAAAGAAGACGAATTAATACCTTCCTCAGGCGACAAAAGAAGCGTTCCTTCAACGATTGCTTCATGTCAGCATCGTTGATGCCTAACGCTTCCGACATACCCAAATACTTATAGCTTTCGGATGAGGAGAGGGATCTAAGGTTTATGGAATCCGAGAGTTGAATTCCCTTAGAATCCATAATCTCCCTACGCTTTACATGCATGACTGCACATTTGTCCACACCAAATTCCATCCTGACGGCGCTACTGAAAGTTTCAGTTACCTTCAGTAGCCCCATCAGACGCAGGTTGTTGGGGGCAAAGAGTTTCAAATCGTCCATGTAGAGGAGGTGAGATATGACCTGACCACCTCTCCTCAACCGATAGCCTAGACCTGAATCCTCCAGTAGTGTGCTTACAGGATTCAGGGCTAAGCAGAACCAAAGTGGACTCAAACTATCGCCCTGAAATATTCCCCGTTTAATCCATACAGGCTCATCAGTCCCCTGGATCTGCCGACATCCTGGATAGCGAAGGACCGTCTTCCATTGCCCCATACACGACTTAATTAAAGAAGGTGCGTAGAGTTGCATCTGTCTTGTACAACTCCAGCACCCTCATGAGCCATGTATGTGGCACCGAGTCGTAGGCCTTCTTATAATCTATCCAACATGTCGACATATCCTTGCGGGATTGACGAACCTATTGGCTAATGGCCATGTCCATGAGGAGTAGCTCCTTAGTACCGCGGGACCCATTCCTACATCCATTTTGAGAGGCAGACAATCGAGTTACTCTCAATGTGCGTATTAATTTTCGCTCTCAAAATGGATGTAAGAAGTTTATAAACCGTCGACAAACACGTGATGGGTCTATAATTCTTGGGTTCCGCGGGACTACCTGATTTATGGAGCAGGTGGGTAACGCCTGTTGTTAGAAACTGCGGTAGCGACCCAGACTCTAAAGATGACTGGAATTGAGATGCCAGGCAAGTGTGTGAACTAATTAGCCATTTCAACCAAAAGTTGTGCAGTCCGTCCGGTCCCGGCGATTTCCAATTCGGTAACGGACGGACCGCTCTGGAAACGTCTAATGGCGTAATTAGTACTGTTTCCATCTCTGGTACAGTCTCACACACTCGCTCGACATCCCGTATCCAGCCAGCCACAGTGTGGCAGACGGGCATCGACCAGATGTTGCGCCAAAATGCACTCGTGGCGGCATCATCCGGGCGGCATACATCTGTCACATTTTGTTCAGGACGCTCCCAAGCTCTATACACCCACCTTTCATCGCTCTGGAACATGCAATTCTGCGTGTATCGATCAATCCGCCGCTTATACCGCCGAATTCGGCTCGCCCATGCACAAACTATTATTATTAAAAATTCATCTTCCCAAAAGAAGTAACTATACAGATAATAAAGTTAAATAAAAGCTTTTGAAAAACCGCAGAGTCGTGTTCCCATATCTATCTTGACAGACATTGGCTCAAAACACATAATTATACTCCTAGCGGAGGACAGGGGAACCACAATTATATCATAGGAACTATTTGTTGAAACGCACTCTATTGTCCTCAGAACAATATTTTTTTGAGGTAAGTATAAGGGAAGGTTCATATCTGACGGAACATGCGTCGCGTATTATCGGTCGCGTAACGCCAGAACAGACAAATGTATAGAAAAACACTTGACCGTTCACACTCAACCGATGATGCGTTAGTTCGTCGAGTGTGAACGGTCAAGTGTTTTTCTATACATTTGTCTGTTCTGGCGTTACGCGACCGATAATACGCGACGCATGTTCCGTCAGATATGAACCTTCCCTAAGAGTAATTTTCTATGGTACTGTCACAGATAATATAATACTACGGTACTGTGCAATTTTTCTTCTATGGTACTGTGACTCTGACTGACACAATTTTTCCTCTATGCTCTGACAGTTGACACTCTGTCAACTCTGTGTCTGTGAGCCTGTGAAGTGTGAGGCATATGCCGCGTTCCGAGTTAGGACTGTAATCGATATTTTCGATTTGAGCGTGCTTAAACCTAATTCGGTACGGGTTTAAGCACGCTCAAATCGATAATATCGATTACAGTTCTAACTCGGAATGCACCCATATTTTTGTGTGTTGTCCTTTGTCCATGTCGTTTGTTTGTGCTAGATATTGAATGCCTTTTCGTCATCGTTTATTGCGAATTTCGGGTCAGTGGGTCGTGTCAATAAGATTTATCTAGAGACGAAACTTTATATTAATATAGATCCAGCCAGTCACCGTTGTCTCAGTCATAATCGTATCGATCACGTGTTCTTTTATCAAGAACACTAGGTAGCGAGTTCTATTCATCTTGTTAAAACGTTCGTCCTGTAAAAGAATATGTTTTTAAGCAAAGGTATTACTGCCGAAACGCATTCTTGTGCCTTGTTTGTTCTATTTTAGGGCTTCGGCATGTGTGAACTTTTACAAGCACACAAGACATATCTTGGGCAATGGTTGAGTTATGCAGCAGATAGTCAGTAGGCTCGTAAACTTACTGTTACTAAAGACAGAAATCGCTAGGATTTATTGTGAAATGCTAGTTCGGTATTATTTGGTACATTGTGAATGTTTTCGGTCTTGAAATTCGTAAAAGTAATGGTAAAAGGCTAGATTTCGTTGTTGTTTAAAATGTGAAAAAAAAAGAACGACTGTTGCTAGTTTTATTGGATTCGTTGTGGTCGTTTTCGGTCTTGAAATTTGAAAAAGAAATTGTAAAAGCTTAGAATAATAAAATTATTATTCTAAGGGTAACAGGGTAGATTTTGTTGTTCAAAATGCAAGTTTTTTTTTTTTTGATACATTGTGGTTGTTTTTGGTCAATGAGTAAGTCAATAATTTTTAAAATATGTGTGTCACGAAATTGTAAGTAAATTGTTTTGTTAGGAAATGTCAGGAAATTGTAAAAGTAAGGCCTTATTCAGAATCAGGTAATAATATAATAGTTAGTGTTATACAGGGTGTTTGGTGCATCGTTTGCCAAATAGAATTGGCCGAAAGGAGGGGTCATTTGCTCTCTTAAGGCCCAAAACTCATTCCATGTTACACCAGTTTTTTTTATTATGAGCTTTTAATATTTATTTAGAAAAATACTAGAACTCTGCATTTAAGCTTAAATTATAAAAAAATTTATTAGTAAGTATAGCCTTCAGATTTCATTTTCATTTTTATGCTTACTCTTGTATGATTCTACGAAATTCAAAATTACTTGCTAATAACATCTATACTCCATTAATTATTATAACATTATAAAAAAGAGGCTCGCAGAAGCAGGAGTACGAAACCTTTTATTTTCAAGTTACGTTCAAACAATTTTAATAAATAATGTATGTGCTGTTTTGTAAGTAACAATGTATGGCATACAATAAAGCATATTTTATCTATCTACTCGTCACAATGCTTGGATAGGTACATGAAATGAAACAATCTTTAGTAACAATCAGTTTATTAAAAACAACTTTGTATAAACCGACAAAAAAAAAAAAAAATGTGCTGCCACAACTTATGAAGGAAATAAGTAACATTTTAGATTTGGTAGAGTTATAGTGACATGAAAAACGTTCCCGGTACTGTCTGCCCCTGCTTCTTTTAGATTTTAAACATTGACACAACAATATTTTATGTAAAAACTAAATAATATTAAATGAAAGCCTTGTAATTTCAGAAGGTAGGAAGGTTAAAAAGTACAATTAAGTGTGACTGCTGTTATTTAAATTGATTATATTTAAATCCACATCAATCTTGACTGTAATAATGTTTGTTGTTTTTTTATTACAAAGTGTGCCCCTATAAGAGCCTTTTTTAACTTCTGTCTAATGCTATAGTAAATGGAGTCTTGGTTACATCATTCATGTTAAAAATTATACATGTGAGAATGATGCAGAATGTTAAAAGCGTCCATAATGAAAAGATGAGAAAAAACAACAATTCAAATATTAAATTAAAATAAAATAAGCCATGGCAGCAAAGTGATGACCAATTGACCAGTCCCTACTGACGGCTCCCTTTCACGAACATGATACATGATGAAATTCTGATGGGGTTTTGAGTGTAGGTAAATAAAAGAATACTGTTTTTGTAAGTACATTTTTTGTACCTCCTTATAATTAATTTATTCTTAATATTACTTCATCTAAGAAGGGGGCAGGTCGGGTAAAACCCTCATGGCGAGCATAGCTTGGGTACCATATAACACTCATTCATTACATGTGAGCAGCATCCCACTGTTCTTAAACCTACAATGCAGTTACAGCAATAACTTCTGATTGCGTCCCGACTGTTGTTTGTTTCTGCAACTATAAATACAAAATAAGTTTTGGCAAAAGAATGGTGGGACTTTATTTTAGCACGAAGCAACATTGGGTTTATTCTCTCTCGGGATACCTCTAATGTGTATATTCCATGAAAGCGGAAATGCTCAATACATATGAACGGGCCTGGCGAATTTGGTGTATACCACATGCAAATAATACCAATTCCTCCATGGATAGCCGCGGAAAAGATAGGGTTGTCGCATCTATGGGTACAAACCAGGTACCGCGCCTGTTTAAATTATGTTCCATAACTAACTGGGCTATGGTATTGTGTAAAAACAGGCGCTCATGTATAATTGAAACATACTGCTCTGCATGTACATACGAGGGCGGGATGATAAGTAACTAGCCTAATAAGAAAACACTGGCATGCAGTATAGAATGTCTGGCGAATGTTAGAGTTTCTTCTATCTTGTAGCAAATGTCATAGTGTCGTCACATGACCAGTGAGGGCAATAGTTTTACGGGCTTCTTGGAGGCTTTCCCAAGCTCTTTGTATTTCAGCTTTTGATAATTGTAAGGTATTTATTTTATCGTTTAATTCATAGACGAGTTTAGTTACTAGACTGATTCTATGGTTAATATTAACTAAGTCATTATTATCTAGGTTACCGGTAAGGCTTTTGATCAAACTACCGAGTCCATCGATTAGTCCCACATTTTTTTCGTTTACGGGAATGATATCCTAATGTTTTTAAACAATTTTGGGTTTTAGTGAGCAAATAGGAGACATGAGGCATGTGGGTTTGATTCATAGCTAGGGGGGCGATGTACTCGTATGCTTGTTCCATTCTCCATCTTTTATGGCTACCTTGCCTCCGTTGAACACTAGAATGTTAACGGTCAACGGTTGGGTTCTAACTTAGACACATCTGAAACAACAGGTATCCTCATTTGATTAAGGTGGATCCGTCGTTCACGTCCTAGCTTATCATAATACTACTCTGTTGCTAGTTAACCCTTTTTAAGGCATAGGGAGTATTTTTACCACCATAAGGGGTCATTGTACTTATCATTATGAACAACTATTACTATGGGACGATAAAAATTTATGGTGGTAAAAATACTCCCTATGCCTTAAAAAGGGTTAAGAGTTTTGACTGTAAATGGGCCAAGGAATGGGTTGTTGTGTTTAGTACGATTATGTTTTACTATATAGAATTTTAAACCTATCCTTCACGGATATGGGTTTTGTTAATTCGTCCTATGATTTTATCTTTAATTAGGGTGACCTTCTGTCGGATATTTTCTAAATAATTACTTCGTCGGTCACACTGGATCTTCATGTGGGGAACTGTGGATCGTAATGGGGTACAGTGAATTATTACATGGAATTACCATGCTTTTTTAAATGGGTCACAGTGAACTGTTTCAATATAGATATGAAATAAAACATTAATTTGTTTAATCAATACTTTTAATCAAAATACTACAAAATAATCAGTCTTTGATTAATTTTTAACAGTCTGTAGTTTTAAATGTGGAAAATGCAGTAAATCAACTCTATGAAAAAAAAAAAATAAAAACGATCTTATTCTTAATCACAAAATTCTCACAACTTATAAAAGAAATAAAAACAATTATCACAAAGGACATGGCTAAAAGTTCATAGACAAAAAACCCAGAATCTCCAGCAACGAAATGTATAAAAATGGGTTCACTATAGTAAACCCAGTACGGTTTCAAAAAATCAGCCTCCTAAACCATATAGTATAAAAGTTATTATACTTTGTGTGTTTATGTTATTCATACTTACATTGATTACTCGACTTTTATTTTATCACAATCTCTTTAGTATAATTATGATAATATATTAAAATAATGTAAAAAATATACCCTTCATCTTTTAATATGTTTTATTATTAATAATCTTTATACAGGGTAAATTTTTTGAAGTGAAAACTTCTTTAGCGGCGTTGAGCACTTTTTGTAATGGGTAAAAAATGTTAAACTCGCGTCAGGACACGTGACCGTCAGGAGAGATTTCCCCCCCCCCCCGCCTCTCTTTCTACGGCGGCGCCAACCGAAGTGAACCAAGTTTAGTGACACACGACGATGGATGGATGGATGGATGGATTGGATGGAGTGGAAGTGGAAGCGGAAGCGGAAGTGGAAGTGGAAGGCGAAGTCGAAGTCAAAGTCGAAGTAGAAGTCGAAGTCGAAGTCGGAGTCAAAGTCAAAGTCGAAAGTCGAAGTCAAAGTCAAAGTCAAAGTCAAAGTCGAAGTCGAAGTTGAAGTCAAAGTCAGAGTCAAAGTCAAAGTCAAAGTCAAAGTCAAGTCGGAGTCGGAGTCGGAGTCGGAGTCGGAGTCGGAGTCGGAGTCGGAGTCGGAGTCGGAGTCGAAGTCGAAGTCGAAGTGGACACACTGCTGTGTATTCGTAACATTCGTGTATATAAACCCCCTTATTCATAATCCTATTTTATCTCTATTTTAGCTAAAATAGGTTTATAGAACGTTTGTCTTTATCTGTCACATTGTCATTTCTGTGTGTAAGAAAGAGACAAACCCCATTTTAACTAAAATAGGTTTGATAAGTTTTATGAATAAGGGGGTTAGTGTTTAAAATATGGAAATTGAACAAAGTGCATCTATTAATGAAAAAAGGGACGCAGAAATAGTGAAAAAAAATGAGTTATATTAATTCAATTAATAATTGATTTATTTCAACGTTAATATTCAAGTTTTCACTTCTGCCGGCACTCCCGGAGTGCAACCCGTCTTTTTTTCTTACTTTGTGTAAATGAGCTCTTTATTTTAGTTTGACGTATGTCATTACTTCCCAGAATTTATATATTAAACTGGAAAAGCGGCTAGCCGCGCGTTTAGCCGCCCCCGCGGTTAGCCGCTAGTGCGTAAGAGCGCTTACACACGTTACGTAAAGAAGAAAAAACAGAAAGAAGTACTGGGTGCATCCTTATTTGCAAACACGAGATGAGAGCAAGCATTTTGCAATATTTTTCGAAGAACTAAAAAAATTTGAAGATAAGTTTTTCGGATTTACTAGAATGAGCATAAAGACGTTTGAAGAATTATTGAACATTTTAAAAACATTTATAACGAAGCAAGACAGACAATTTCGCAAAAGTATTAAACCGGAAGCAAAGTTAGTTGGGTGTGGTTGCAGTATCAGTTTGATTGGCTACACTTGGACCACTTGTTAATTCATACTCGGTCACATCAATGACCCCATTATACAGGAAAAGTTTTTAACCAGTGCGCAAATTTTGACATGATAAACTTGAATATATTTTAATAAACACGTATTTTTTATTTTGATATGTGTTAATAGTAAAAAATAAAGTTATCGCTTACGAGACTTATTTACGTAGAAATTTATTTTATGGTCGCTTGCCAGTCGGGCGCCCGGTCGACCGACTCACGCGTCGACTGGTCGCCCGACCGGCAAGCTGGTATCAGCTGAGTTGTAGGTAAGTACTTATGTGCGTTCGCTCGATGCGACGGCGCCGACGTAAGTACCTACGCGGTGCGGTTACTGACCGCAATTTCGTGCTACTTTTTTAAGTTTAGGTAATTCCAATTTTTCCTTCATACTTTCAGGGCTTAGGACCATCAAAATGCAGAAAATAAATCAAGTAATAATTTTTACATTCAAATTAAAACATTTATGTATGATACTTACTCATGATACAATTTGAATTGAAAAAATTGCATTCTGGCGTATTTAAAAAATTGGAATCAACTACCTATTTACAACAATGTCCAATCAAAAAGAACCTAACACACTAAGATTGTTTATAATTTCTTACCTCTACATTTCGTTAATCACAGTATTTAAGGTATTGTTCGAAGTGACCTCCTCCTTTTTCCAGGCATAAACGTGCACGTTTAAATAAGTTTGCATTTAGTTTGTTTAGGACACTTGTATCACTTTTCACTTCATTGAAAGCGTTATTTATTTATTGTTTTAAGTCATCTAGGCTCTGAGCCTCTTCTACATACACCCGACGTTTCACTTCTCCCCAGAGATAAAAATCACAGGGAGTGAGGTCTGGGGACCTAGCCGGCCATGGTACGGGACCACCCCGACCGATCCAATTTTCCCCGTATTTTTCATTTAAATAATTTCGTACCGCTATGGCGTAATGTGGCGGAGCGCCGTCGTGCTGGTAATAAAAGTTATTATTGTAGCTCAATGGGACTTCATCGATTAATTCTTCGATGGTGGTGTCGAGCATTTCTAAATAACGTGTCCCGGTCAAGGCGCCTTCGATAAAAATGGGACCTATTATTTTATTTTTAATAACACCCGCCCATACGTTTGCGCTGAAACGTATTTGGTGATGCGTCTCTCGTACTAAATGGGGATTATTGAAAGACCACCAGTGCTCATTATGGACATTGTAGAGTCCCACACGTGTGAATAATGCCTCATCCGTCCACAAGATGTTTACATCAGGGTGATTTAAAAGCCACTCACAAAAGGCTCGACGTGGTGCTGGGTCTGGGTCATGGAGTTGTTGTACCGGCTGGAAGTGGTATGGATGGAGTCCGGCTGTATTTAGCAGCTTCCATACTGCGTGTTGGCTCACACCAAAACGACGTTCCGCGTCGTAGGTACTGGCTCTCGGATTACGCTCAAAAAAATCAAATATGGCGTCTTCGGCTTCGACTGCCAGTCGAGGTCTGCCAGACCCTAGTGCATGGCTCGGGGTTCTGAACTGACCGTGATCAAGCAGCCTTTGATTTGCTGCAAGAATTGTCCTTTCATTAGGTACCGTGGGATTACGGATCCCTTGGGCTCGCATACGAGGTACGCTCTCCCTCTCATACCTTCTTCGTGCTGCTCGTAAATTTTCGTGGCTAAGTAGATACACTCGCACCATTTCGTAGTATTCGCGGTGAGTAAAGTTCGACATCGTGACGACACGAGTACGCGGCACACACGCGCGCAGGGATGAATGAGCGAACGTCCGGACCCCGCTTCCGCAAGTGACGTAGGTACTGCAGATCCGCACATCGAAGGCCGCCGCCGGCGCTGCATACCCCCGCCCCCTTCCCCCCGCACCCCCGTCTCGTACAAAAGGCGGCGGCCAGCGCGTTTTCATTCATAGTATTTAATAATATTACGATTAAATTATGTCCATGTTATGCTTATTTCAAAATGGGAAAAATGTGAAAAAAAAAAGTTATAAACTAAAAATGGAAATGTGTTATATTACTTACACTGAGCCACCAAAAAAAATTTACGCAGTGGTTAAAAACTTTTCCTGTATACAGACAATGGTAGAGTTATGTCTTCTACGCTGAGTCCACTGTCTAGAGGTAACACTCCAGCTTGACCCCCAATAGGTATATCACCACCCACATCACCGTCATCGACAGAAACCATCTCAACAAGGAACCAGAGGTGGTACAGTCACGTCTAAAAGTATGTATACACTTGGCCTTATTCAAAGACGATTTTCTCCTTTATTTTTGAATGAAATTTTATGTTATTACGAAAATAGTATTTTCGAATCCATAGGTTTATGTTAAGTGTCGTATTTCAACGTTGCATTCGTTATTTCACGAAAAAATCGCAATTGAAAATTGCCAACTGTATACATACTTTTAGACGTGACTGTACCTCTGGTTCCTTGTCACCACCAAACGGCACAATAAAGCCACTGGCTGTACTCCCTAATACAGCTGCCACTGTGTCCATTATATCATATGGGGGAATGTATTCTGGAACCCCACCCCTAGTCTGTAAAAATAATATTATTAATTATATTCATGAACAATAAATTAATATTTAAAGCAAATTGCAACAAAAAGTTACTTGGATGCGGTTCATTCTTAATTTCGTGCTGTGTTTTCGAGCATTCTTTTTTAAATTTTCCCTTTTTAAGCGTAGCTGCTGTGGTGTTCGACGACAAATTGTAGTAGTGGCATTAAAACGGTTTGTAATTCGAATCCATTATTCTGTCTTCATTTTGTTGTTGGTGGTGTTGGTGGTTTTTGACAGAATTACTTTATTATTTTCTACCAAACCCACCAAAAACTTCGTTTCGTCCTTTGTCAAAGGTTTGTCTCTTGCCTAATAAGGAGAAATATTATTATGAAACGTTTACGAGTAATGAAAATCTTAGCAATCTTTAGTGCACATAAAAAGGTTCACAGGAGTTGATACACCTCCAAAATTATAATATCACTTACCACTTCAGACTCCATAGCTATTTAGGTATCACAAGCTCAGACCAAAAGTAATGAAGTAAATTGTAAAATTGTATTAGTTTAAAGTTGGCGGGCGGCGACTTTTCGCTTTTTGACAACAAAAAATAACACGCCATAGATAATAAAACGCGTCCTGGCTTTAGCCGTGTCGTGACATTCCTTTAGTTTTTACCCAACACGTTTTGAATTTATTACAAAATAATAAAAAAGTAATAAAATAATAATAAAGTAATAAAAAAAGTCTGATCTGAATCACCAATTCTTAGTTTAGTTAAATAAGCTGCCAGTCCAGTAGCTCCTCTGTGGCTATTATTTAACCGAGGAACTTCTTCCAATATTCGTCTAAATTGATGTTTAGATATAGCAATTAGCAAGCCAATAATAAACTAAGTGATCATCGCTGCCTTCAATATTTTCAAAATCAATATTATTACCTATCTGGTTCTTTAACAATGATATCAAATCTTCAATTAATGGTGCGGTGAAGGTAGGTATGGTTTCCATTTTCTACAGTTAAACTATCCCATGTACTCTGTTTCTAAGGTGAAAGTTACAGATACGACAGTTTTGAGGAACATAAAAAGATAAATCACAACAATCTCACACGAATTGATGTAGGAATGTGCATTCTTTCAGTTACGTGGCAGTCCGAAAAAATACAACATCTTTCTGTATTTGCAGCTCTTGTGTAATTTGGTAGAATTATTTCTGATTCATTAGTCGCAGCTGAAGATATTGATGCTGCTCCTTGTACAAAATGAACAGCGGCCCTGTCAGCTCTCTGCCAGCAAGGGTGACAGATGCAACTTAATGATGAAACCTAAAAAATATTATAAACTAAATAATAACAGTAAATAGATTTAAAATATATTTTATCATACATTTGTAAAGTATTTTAAAAACTTGCCTCTCGAGGTTGAATCCATTTCATAATTACATTTCTAATGGGACTTTCTCTATCTGTATCTGTTCTTAATATGTGACTTCTTATCCGTCTAACAGACCGTCCACAATTAATGCAGCTGTTTTGACGTACAGATCCTTCCGGCTCTTGTTGAGGAGCAAGGCTAGCAGTTACTACCAACCAGCAGTTGTGGCAAACAAGATTATATCTTGACACCTAAAACAATATTACACACATTAAAAGTTTCTAGGGATCAACATATATTTTTGCAATAACTTTTCGCCTGATTGATATTAATTAAAATTTTCTTTAAGGATTCATCAAATAAAGTGTTTTCGTTTGTCACAGTAACGATAAACCAAGTCACCTTTGCATTAATAAAGAAATTTGCCATTTTCCTAATAAAGGGATTTTTGACATTTGAACCACTAACACAAAAGTTCGAAAAAAAGACTGAAATAACAGTTTTCTTTAAAATTTTATTGGGTAACTTAAACAATTAATAATCCGTGTTTCTACCGCGAACACTAACAACACAAGAACATCGGTTTGGCATACTCAAAATGAGTTCATCCAAATCACGCTGTGGAATGGCCGCCCATGTTCGTTGCAACAACAAAAAAAGGTCTTCTTGCGACTGGATACCCTCCATATTCGGCAGAGCTCTTCTCTGTAGCATATCCCATGCATGCTCAATCGGGTTCAAGTCTGGCGACTGAGCAGGCCAGGGCAGGACATTGATGTTAGCTGCGGCGAGAGTCTGTCTTACAACTCTTGCGGTGTGCGGTCGTGCATTATCATGCATTAACTGAAATAAGGGACCGATTTGCACTTGTAGAGGAACGATGACGTCTGATACAATCGTCTCAGCATAAATTTGAGCGTTGAGGTTGCCTCTGATCCAAATCAACTCAGTTCTTCCGCCGGTCCAAATACCCGCCCATACCATGATGGTTCCACCACTATAAGGATGGACTTCCTGGCAGGATTTTAATCGCTGTTGGCGTCCAGGGGTTCTCCAGTGTCGTATACGTCTTGTATCCGGTCTCATACCAAAACGAGACTCATCAGAAAAGCACACGAAACGCCATTGTTCTTCTGCCCAATTTCTGTGTTCAAGAGCCCATTGATATCGAATCCTACGATTGTGCATTGCTATAGGTGGTACCCGTAGCGGTCTTCGGGAATGAAGGTTCACTTCATGCAAGCGGTTTCTGACTGTTTGGTCGCTAATTAAGTTCCCTGAAGAGTGATGAAGCCTCACGGCTAACATCATGGCGGTTATTGTTGGAGCTCTTCGAGTTAAGATTTGAATGTATCGGTCTTGTCTCCGTGTGGTGCAGCGATACCGTCCTCCATGGCGCTCAGCCACGGTACCAGTGCTTCGGTAACGTGTCCAAAGTCGACTGATAACACTCTGACTTGTATTCAGAGCTAAAGCCACAGTACGTTGCCGGGAACCAGCTTCTATCATTCCCACGGCTCTGAGCATTTCTTCCCTGCTTAAATGACGTCGCCGCTCCATAATAACGTTGGTTTTAATCAGTAGTAGGGAAACAGTAGCACTAATAATGTCTTCAATGCGTTGTATGTTTTTATAGGGAAAATATTGACAGCTGATTTTCATCTTTTACTCGAATTTGATTCACAGTTCCTGATTCAAATGATGAAATGCACCAAAAAGGATCCATATAAATTTATAAAATCATAAATTTATTACAAAGCCACATCTCAATCTCAAGAAATCCGCATAAAAATGCTTGATCCCTAGACACTTTTGATGTGTGTATTATCGGTAAATAATTGAATGATTATGTAGACAAAATGATTTAAGGTTTGTATATTTACCTGCTGGGGTGCCACCTACCTACTGCTGTATCACGCTTATTTCTTCGGGTTTCAAGATATGATTTTGAATCTCGGTCAGGTTAAGACCACAATTAACACAATGTTCTTCAATCATTGTATAAAATGTTATTGATCGGTATCCAAAATCGAAAGCAGCCGCGATTCTTGATTCCAGAGCCAAAGTTGTCGTTGAAAGTGAGAACAAAATCCATAAAACAAAGCCAAAGTCTTTGGTAAAAATCCGAATCAAATCCAATGGCAAAGCCAGGTCGCAGTAAAAGAAATCGAAGAAAAATCAAAACAAAACATTGAGCGTAAGCAACAAGCGAAGTGTCAGATTCAATACAGTGTTGTCACTATCACGAAAAAATAACATTAAATCGATATATCGATTACTTTTTTAAATAACCGATAGATAATTGTTTTATTTTTCTAATTCTGTTTTTTTACGAGTACACGTTACTTTTTATTTTCATATAATATGTTTTCTTGTAGTTGGTTTTTGATTACAATACCAGTAAAGTCCCGTGGATAATGTGGGTATGTCGTTGAGGTTATTGTATTTGTTTATAAATCGATTCGAATCGATTGATTATTGATAATACTTAAAATATGAGTTTGATGCTGGCAATATTTTGCCAGCATCAAAATCAAAAAAGTTCTTGTTTTTCAATGGACTTACTTTTTTAACGAATTGTTGTAGATTGTAGTGGCGCTCGTTTGCAAGAAAGTATGTATATGTTGCAGTCAAAACTCATAACCAGTCAAAAGTACTTTTAACTGAAAAAATCAGGCAAAAGTAGTTTTGACTGAACACGTTGGTCAAAAGTAGTTTTGTCTGAAAATCGGTAGTCAATAGTGATTTTAACTGACAATATTTGGTTAAAAGTGATTTTGGCTAAAGCTCTTAGTCAAAACCAGTTTTAACCAATAGAGCATCAGTCAAAATAACTATAACCAGTTAGTAGGATGTAATAAAATATTTCATGTTGTAAATTCGTTTATTACGAAGATTTAGGTTAAGGTTTACATAAGTAATAAGTACAAAGAAGATGTAAGAAGTACACATAAAAAAAATAAAATCCAATAATCACAATTACGTTAATTCTTTTTTAATCATTATTATCGAACTTTAATTGAGGTAAAAATGCCAAACATTATTCGTTATTGTACAATGAGAACCTCGTAAATTAGAAATGTATTTTCATGTTTTGCTTTAAGTACCTAGGTATTTAAAATACAGTGCGACATACTTAAGGCCGGCAAAATTAATGCATAAAGTGTTTTTTCTCTACTCTAATGTACACTGAGGGCCTCAAATGGGCGTTCGCCTTTACATAGTTAAGGTTCCAGCAAACGGTAAAAAAAATTTAGTCATAAGGAAGTCTCCGATTTCCGTCTGTTCTTTAAACTTTAGGTAAATATACTCAGCCTATGCCGATCATTGGTAATTACGAGTGTGTTCGAAATTTCAGGTTCAGGTAGTCTGTAATTACGAGTGTGTTCTTGACTATCCTCAATCAGTTCGGAACCCTGAAAAGTAAATTGGATAAAATGTTACACCATATCTTCCTTGTGAATTGTGATTTTCACTGAAAATAGTACCCTAAAGATAAATTAGAATTTGAATTATATTAGGTTCTGCCAAGCCGCGTGGATGTCGGAAATTATTGCTAACTGTTCTGGTGTCTCCCCAGCCTGTTGAGACACCAAATACTCAGTATGCTGTTGATGCATCTTGGGACTGTTGTGGTGTTTCAACAGCCCGTTGACGCACCAGACACTCAGCATGCTATTGATGCCGATCTGGGGACTGTTCCGATGTTTCTGCAGCCCGTTCAGACACCAAATACTCAGAATGTCGTTGACGTCGAGGTTGGGACTGTTCTGGAGTTTCAGCAGCTCGTTGAGATGCTAGAAATGCGTTCACTATGTTCATAGGAGTCATCGCTTTTAAATAGACAAGACCAACACACTCGGCAACATTGTAGATAGTACGAGGTCGCCCCGGGTTTCTCAACAGCCATGAATCCACTGCTGCATTGTAATATGTCTTAAATGGGCCATTCAGTCCAATGTCTAGTGGTTGAAGCTTTGGTGTCGTATGTTGATGGAGGCTTAAAATAGTTACTCCTGAAGATTTTGCAAGTTCAAGAGCTTCAATTGACAGATGGCTTTCGTGGTTATACCTTATCAACAGGGCGGGATTTTCTTTGGAGGCTGATACACGCTTGATAAAATGTTTCATGACATCCACGAAAATTTTGTCATTCATCCAGCCCGTAGCAGCAGCCAAACCTAATGTACCCGGTGTTGCTCCTTGTAACATGTGTGATTGAATTTTTTTTCTGGGACATAGGGCATACTGAAAGGAACGCCCAACAAACAAATTGGTTATATAAAACATATCTTACGCGACTTTCGGTTATACAGGGTGACTGGAAATTAGTGGCGGAGCCGTTAAGGGGAGGTAGTCTAGGGTTATTCCGACAGATATCACTATGAGACCTACCGTCCTTACTTAACCCTTTCCAAGATATTCCTACTTTTTGTTTAGCAGTTTTTGCATAAAATAATGACAGTAGCGGAAATTTTACAATTAATATTACTTATTTAGAATATCTTTGTTGCAAAACAAAAAAAAGTAGGCCAAAATCACTTTTTTTTAGGATTTATTACTATCTCTTTAAGTAGGAATATCTTGGAAAGGGTTAAGTAAGGACGGTAGGTCTCATAGTGATATCTGTCGGAAAAACCCTAGACTACCTCCCCTTAACGGCTCCGCCACTAATTTCCAGTCACCCTGTATAACTGTTGAATAGACGTTATTAGACAACTACGACGTTGTGTAACCGTTATTTCTACAACGATTCAGTCCCTGTAACTAAAAGGTCCTATTAAATAGTTGAGTGAACGTTTTAACGACCACTTTATACAACATCAAATGCATCGATGATTGCATCGATGCATTTGAAAAGCCCATGAAATCTTCTCTACTCAACATATTTATATCTAATATCAATAATGTGACCAAAAGAGAAATAACATGTACAGTTTTAGATATTAAATGCAAATTGGTGTGTACAGTGCTTAACGAGCACATGTATTTTGTACCTTTAGTGCATACATTGTTGTAAGTGGTAACTGAAAAATAAAAATACTGAAAAAACTGTTTATATCTTTTTATTTACTAAGTTTTGGCATGCAAAATCACAGTACTTAAGTACAATGTCACAACTGTGACAGTTATAGCAATTGCTTGACAATGTAAAATGAGTTCTTCTCCAAGGCCACTTGCGCCTTTTGAGGTTTTTTAAATCATTCCGTGTTATAAATTTATCGACATCCAAAAACACTACCATAATTTATTGATGTCCACTGTCCTCACACACTACTTCACCTGAAAAATGATAAAAAATGTTAATTTTCGGTCATTTTGTGGAACGTGGGTCCGGAAGTAATAATTATAATAAAAAAGTCACATTTGTATAATGAATGTGTCATTGATGACTTGTTTATATTATGTATGACCCATGTTCTTTAGTGAATTTTATTTGATACATTGTTAACTATTCATTTAAGATGTAGGTATGTGTTGGTATTATATTAGAACTACGAATTATTATGGCCGTGTGGGCCCGCGCGCCCCGGTCGTATCCACGCTCGTCACGTGCAGCGTGTGGTGTCAAAAAATTGCGTGCCATATTGGTGCCATATCTCAGGGGTGAATTCAGTATCAATAAAGGAACTCAAGAAATTAAACAAATAATCACAAGATGCACCTATTTAGTTTGTTATGGTCGAACAGAAAAAGTACAGGACACTGCGCTCAACAATACGTAGGTAATTAATTAGATAACGCGTTTCTTATAAAATATTACACCGTGTAATATTTTGCAAAGTAGGTAATTACAACACAAGCATAGTCATATAATTTTAATTGAGTCATTAAAATCAAGTACATTCAATAAAATTAATGTCATTTGTAATGTGATCCTCATTCTGTGTTCATAATGTTTATTATCTCACAGAACTCTAAAATCATTCATAATGGCCGGCTATCTTGGTCGCAAGAAACCGCATTATTGACCTTTTCATTCTATAATTGTTGTATAGAAGTCACTTTTTAACTTTGACAAGATGGCTGGTATTTAATATAAAAAAATAAATTAAATAATAATCAACAATAGTTAATTTTTAACGAATTCGAGGGGGGCGCAAAAAATTTCCCAACAACACACCTATATTTCATCATAAAACTAAAGGTCCCATAAGAAATAGGTGCACTCTGTTCGCGTATATCATAAACCTTGTAAAGTAAATGTAAATTTAGTTATGATAATTTATAACTTACCTTTTATATTCCAGCAAATATCAGGAACGAATGAGAATGAATGGAATGGACTGAATGTATACTATAAACGTCGATGTTAAACACTTGTGTGACATTTCAGTAATCTTCTAATGTCTATATAACCTTTATGGGACTTCAGTGGTTCCATAACAGTCGAGATATAACCATTATCTAACCAAAAAGTCGGTCGGAAACTTTTATTTAACATTTAAGCAACGTTAAAATAGGTCTCCACTAACTTTTATGTAACTTTTAAATAACAATAATGTTGTATAATTTGGGCCTATTTCGCGTTGTATAAACGTCTACAACTACGTTTATACAACCCACCTCATAGAACCAACCGTAAATGAAAAACGTTTACTCAACTATTATACAACGTAAATTTGTTACTTGGGCGGTCATTTGTGACTCAGACCCGACAAGAAAGACACATATCTCAGTTTTTTTGTTATTTTAAATATAGCTAAAATATATATTTTTTATATTCGAAATCAATGGCTAACACCAAAATATTTATTGCCTTGTGTTTTTGTTCAGGCAATATACAATTTTCTTTTAATACCTATTTACCTACAAAATTCGTATTTGTATGTAGGTAATTCAATGACGATACAACGATTTAGAGAAAACAACCGACTTCAAAAAAAAAAAACACATCTCAGTTTTTTTGTTATTTTAAATATAGCTAAAATATATATTTTTTATATTCGAAATCAATGGCTAACACCAAAATATTGCCTTATGTTTTTGTTCAGGCGATATACAATTTTCTTTGAATAGATACCTATTTACCTACAAAACTCGTAATTGTATGTAATTCAATGACGATACAATAATTATGGAATTATCGAGGTGACCTGGTGATGGAACTGGATTATGATTATTATTATTTTATAAACTTCTTGTATAACAATCGAGTTAGGGTCGATTAAAATCGTCTTAATCGGTGATTTAATACAGATTAGAGATTAGGGTATCATTAAGAAGCTGTATAGACAGTGGAATATTTTGGTAGTTAGGTACTAAACACACCGAGTTTGAGCTTTTTCAGTGCCGTTTGTGAAATAAAAATAAAACCAATATTTGAAAATCAAGGTTTGTTTTATTCAATGTCAGTCTCTCAAAACATAATTCATACCTAGTGCATGATGGTCAAAGTGATCCTGATGTCTAGCCCACCCCAAGTAATACACGACACTAATGACGTGTGCGCAACTTCCGAGCGTCCTTTTACCGTGGTAGCACGTGCAGTAATATTCTGTTATTGCATTTATCCCATTTATATTTTCATCAAACGTTCACAATTATCGTCAGCCATAACAACGAACCACTCACAAAGCAAATAATCAAGTCCGGTAAGATAAAGCCAAAAATCGTCGTAAAATAGAATATTTATATTTATTATACCCTTTGATAGAATTTAGAAAATAACAAAAAAAAAACAACCCACTTCAAAAAAAAAAAAAAAACTGCAAAGTGATAAATAATAACTTTAATTTCGGAAGTCGGTGTCGTTGGTTCCGCATTTTCGTTTTTAGACATCGACTTCCGAAATTAAAGTTAATTATCAATTTATCACTCTGTAGTGTTTTTTTTTTTTAAGTTGTTTACTTTTTAGTTGTACCTACCCCACACAAATTCAATTAACACTAGTGCATTGAAGAATTGAAGACACTGACTAGAAGAATCGTCAAAATTCGCATAGAAATGCCGGAGATGCAGTACATTTATGCATATAACTTCGTACATAAGAATAATTACCTAATGCATAATATGATAAAACCTTCCTGAAAGTATGTAGATTACATTAGTGAAAGAATTATCAAAATTGATTCATTAGTTTTTGAGAAAATCGCGGACATACAAACAAACATACATACATACATACGGGTCGAACACAGAACCTCCTTTTTTGAAGTCAGTTAAAAAACGCACAGTTCTCAACACAAAGCCAATTTTATTTTACATTTTTTTAATGACATCTCGCAGTTCAACTTTGAGGTTATCGTCTGCTTAACCGGGCTTGCCTGTGGATGCCTCAATAAATTAAGGCCTCCAGCTGTCTATTTTTGTATTTTTATCTAAATTGGCGTCATTTTAAATAGATATAATTGCTATTCATTAAAAAAAATAATTTTAAAATATTTTGCCTTACCAAAATCAAATGGCAATATATGGCTGATAGCCACTAATATTCAGAATAGTGTTAATTTATTTCTGTTATATTTAATATAACAAAATAACTGAGATGCGTTCCTTTTTTGTTGGGCCTGGGTAAAGGACATGGCTAAATTGAAGTATGGACGACTGATCCCGAAATGAAAACGCATGTATAGACATGGCACCTAGCAATATATAAAGCTGAATAGCTGAATATTAGTATTTCGTATTAAAAAAGTTTAAGGAACTCTTTATAACTGCACAATCCTGAAAATAAAATCGTGTAACTCCTACGACAAAGGTACACAAACCTTCAAATAAATGACATTGCTATGAACTTTCGTCTAGGCGTTACAATGTGTCTACGACGATTTTTATTGATAATTGTATGTCGGACTAGCGATTTCGCACGAAGGTACTGTAGTAAATATCTACAAAATGGTAATTGCATCAAAAAAAAACTTAATACAACGGACTTTCGATGTATACTCCCCGCAAAAATCGCTTTCTTGTACTAAGTCTTCTGTCGTAAAATCTTAACTGCTTTTCCAAAAGAGATGAAATAAAGAGTCTACACAGAAACCATAAATAATATTATGGTTGAAATGATAAACGTATTTGAAAAAGATCTTAAAGATTAAGTAACCTAAATATTTGTAGATTTCTGTATTGAAGTAAACAATTCTGTCTTAACTAGATAATGGACGCACTGAGTAACCAAGGATATAAAAGATATTGAAATAAAACAACAACAATGCGATTTGCTTATTCATTTTATTCAGTGAGCCTTATTAGGACATTATCTAAAAATGAAGCCGGAGATGATAATGTGATCTGATGTCTCGCCCACCCAAGATACCAGATCACCGTCATGACATGACAACAACAGCCCAGAGTTCTGTTACCCACAATACAGCTGCAATAATATGACAGTATGTCATCTAAAGTATTGTTAGTGGCTTCGCTTTCATATAAAATATATACATAGTATATTTTTTGGCCGATATGTCTTGATTTTATTCGGCCTCTTAAAAGTTGAGGTCTTGATCCGCCTAAATGACTAAGTCTTTCAAGATCTGGGCATACTTCAATATTATAAACACCATTTGCTCTAATATGCTCTCCGTAGTATGACCGGGCTTGTTTGACTTGATACGGTCCTAATGCAATCATTATTAATTGGTTATGCTCCAATATTGGAAAATTCTCTAATTGGGGCAAGTTGCCATCCACTCTTAAAAACATTGATCTTTGCCTATTCAAATTATTTTCTCGCACAAAGGTACCTAGATGGTTAGGTTGATCCATAAAACGTGCCACTCTTTGAATTATTTCACCTGAGTGGACTATCCTCGATTAATACATGGTATTTATTAATTAAGGCTGCAGCTATTTTAAAATCTTCCATGAGGTGAGGTGTAGCTACATTAAAAAATCGTTGTCGAAATAATTTAAAGTCACGTTTGAAGCGTCCGTTGACCACTTCTACTACCCACCTGCATAGTGTTACTTTCCTGCTTTTATTAGCTTGTTCATTTGTTAATTGCGTTTGACCAGGATCCAATGACTCAGGTTTATGGATTTGATAGCCTAATGCTTGTAATAGTGGTATAGCATCTCTGAACCCCCTATCTAAAATAAAAACGTCATTAGGCTGAAAAAGCTGTCGATACGGACTATCTTCTCCATCAAACAATTGATTCATAATCTCGGCATCAGTTTGAGTAGCAGCATATGGTCCTACAACATCAATAATATGCCCATCACATGAAACAATCATAAATGGTTTAACTAAATTGTCATATTTATGCAGGTGTACGTTTTTTTCTGGAACAGATAACACTGGTAAACACTGTTTTTGTCACACGAACTTTGTGATGATTTTTGTTAATGTTAGTGTGTCCTCATTAACAATATATAATAATTTTGTTTCAATTACGTCCAGTTTTTTTGTGACAGCTACATATTCATTTCTGACCTCATATAAGTGTCTTTTTTTGAATAACTTAATTTAGACGACTGTATAACTATTGCATTCAACTTACATCTTATATACGTTTGTTACATCGTAAACATGCCACGAAAGTGTTGTAACAACCCCGACAGTTTTTGTTATGTGTGTGGAGAATTAACTTTTACATCTCAGCGTCGAAATTTCACATCACTAATTGAAACAGTGCTATTTAAACTATTTTGGATTTCCTGTCAGAAATCAAGATAAATCCTGGGTTCCACAAAAATGTTGTGTAAGGTGTGTGAGACTGCTATAAGGTTGGGATAAACTGGAACCCAGACATATGCCATTTGCTAAACCAATGATTTGGACCGAACCAAAGGATCATGGTTATTTTAACCTAACGTGTCAATTTTTTTTCATTCACATATTTTTGTTTGCTGGCCCTAGTACATTCAAAATTTGATGTAAGTTTTCATGTGACAAAAAAAAGTTAAAATTTTGTTAACCAGTGTAATTAGAACTTTTTTGCAAATATACATATGTGCCATCAAATATGGCAATGGCAGGTCTATTGTCATTACCAAAGAGAGCATTTGGTATACTCAAATTCCTATTTGCAATATCCACATGATTTAAATGGTTTGGGCCTATATAATTAGGCACTAAATAATGCATTAAACACTCTCTAATTTTTTTTAGTATTGCTGTTAAAGTGGGACGTGATACTGCAAAAAGTGTAGCAAGTCGTCTGTCAGATTCACCCGTCCTTAAATTTTCCTATAAGCATTTTTTTTATAAATGCTGGGATGACGTGTAATTGTTGTCCAAAAATACAACCATTAAACACACAGTGTCTAGAGGTGTTTGCAGCCCGTTTATAATTTGGCAGGTTTAATTCTGGTTCTGGAACAAGTCTCGGTGCTGGTTCAGGTTCAGGCTTTGAACGATCTGTTTGTAGAGACGGTAGTCAGCATCAGTCCAACGAATTGCATCTTGATTGAGCCAGAACTCGGTAGATGCGCGAGTCATCCTCACCATGTTAGGTGGTGCTTCAGCGGGGAGGCCTGGTCCAATATATTCCTCCAATGAGAAGCCAGGTAGTCCGTTAAGCTGCGCGGCGACAGCATGAGCAGCTCCATTGATTTCGACGCCATCACGGAAAAGTCGAAGTAGCGGTAGTAGTTGCCGAGGGAACCAAGTAATGGCACCAGATAGTGCCGGTTGTTCACTGGATATAGCGGCAATCGGTGTGATTGATTGGTCTGCATCTTTAGTATTGCCGATACATTCCAGGAAAACAGCCAGCGGCAGAGGGGTGGATGCTGCCATCTGATTCAGGTGATTGACCTCTCACTACTGTGAGAGGTCAATAGGTAGGCAAGCAAACAATAAATCCAATATACAAGCGAGGGTCAATGAAAATCCGAAAGAAAAAACACAACGAGCAAATAAACGGCAGAGCGTTCAAACGACGTCTGTTTGACGTTGACGTAAGACGTTTGTTTTTTTCATAGAGTAGAGATGGGATTGGACTTCAAGTGTAACAAAATCGATATAATAATCGAAAGGATTAAAAGAGTAAAAATATATTATTGTTATTGTCGACCTCGACAGACACTAAATATATATTAAGATTGTGTGCCCAAAGTGTTAGTATAATGCTTATCCAGTTACAATTGTCTAGTTTCAGAAATTAAATTGTTTTGATAACTGTTATTAAAAATCGATATAAATTCAATTTCGATTTAACATTCTGGAAATGCAATATGTCCCCTCCCTAATTCGAAGTACACCTTGATGTGTCATTGATCTTGTCATGTCTAACGAACCAAAACAAAGCTTAGAAACAATAAAAAAACTTTTTTATGTTTATTAGTTCACGAAAGTTATAAGAAATTACCAAACACTAAATAATTTATGAATGATTTTTTAAATATTCCCAGTTAATGTGAGATTTCTATACATGCTGGGGGCAGCCATTTAGCCATCTCCTTTTCTATGGGACGTGACCCTTCTTCTTTCTAGATTCTGTTTATTGTTTTTCAAAGTATATTCCCTCGCAATTAATGCAAGTTTGCATTAATTGCTAGCACTTGAAGTCCAGTGGACTGAATAATTTTTATTACATTTATGACAATATTTTATAAGTCTACAGACTTTATACTTTGACTAAAGTAATAAGCCACTGGCTGCTTAAAATTTTTTCTCAGGCCTTTTATCATGAAAACTGCGACATGGTCAGCAAACTTATGGGTCTTGTGAGTGCCAAGATTTTCGAAACCAATAATTTCGTCCCTTGATTTGTCATAGTAGACATGCGGAGTTATAGACATTTCGTCAAAAATCAGACTACACACACGGCCTTCGGCATTCATTTTTGAAACAGTCTCCTTTAACTTTTCAAAATTGATTTTGTTTATGCCAGGAACAAATTTTACGGCTTTTAAAACATTTAAAAGTGTCTTCTTAGATGGCAAACAAAAATATTTGCTGAGAAGGCAATCAAAAATATTTGCTGAGAAGGCAATAAAATAAATATTTAACTATTAATATTTGCAATGTTTAACTGATTTCTTACCTCTGCAATTCTGCATGAAGCAATGACGCGAAACCAGAAAGAGATAGAACGTTCCCGCCACTCTCTTTGATCGGTGCCGCTGCGCCGGTGCGCCGCCGCTGCCTATTTACCTATTTTTCTACACAAGTTCGTGACCTTATCAGCTGTTGTTTATCACTTTAACGAATGAATCTTTGAAAATGTGGACACGGTATTTTAAAGCACAATAAAGTGGATAATTGTTAACACTACACTACATTAATAAAATAAAAAAAATTCGCCGCGTCAGTCACATAAAACCTGTACCTAATTTATTATGACTTCTACTTGACGGTCACGGAGATGCTGTTCGATATGACCACCTTGTACCTCAACACATTTGTTGCAACGCAGAATATTATTCCGACGTACGCTTCGCAGAACGAAGGTATCGGACTTGATGTGGTCAAATGCTGCTACTATGCGTGAACGCATTTCGACCTCCGTTTCGCACGTTTTTTTGAACACCTGTTGTTTAACAGTGCCCCAGGGGAAAAAATCTAAAGGCGTCAGATCAGGTGATCTTGCGGGCCAATTGATGGGTCCACCGCGACCAGTCCATCTCTCTCCGTATTCAGCATCTAAATAGCTTCTCACAGGGCGGGAGAAGTGGGGCGGCGCGCCGTCATGTTGGAACCACATACGTTGCATGATATGGAGCCTAATTCGTCAAGTTCATCACTCAGCTGTTCTTACAGGAAACGAAGATAGTTGGCGCCGCTCATCGTTTTGGTCTAAAAAATAAGGTCAATTTTGTCACCAATAATTCCAGCGGTCCAGCCCAAACATTAATCCTCCACCGATGCTGAAAGTGACTTGGTTTAATAGCATGCTGGTTTGTGATCGACCACACGTGGTCATTGTGCGAATTGAATACACCTGTTCTAACAAATGAGCACTCGTCGGTAAACAGTATCCAATTCAAGAAATCACTATCTTGTTGGATCTTGTCGAGTACCCATCCACTGTATTCGATTCTTGCCTCATAGTCGGAGGGAAGTAGTGACTGGACGCGACGACAGTGAAATAGGTGCTGGCCATCTTCTTTGAGTACTCTCCAAACGCGCATATGGTTTACTCAGAGTTCGTGTCCCATTGAGCGCGTACTTTGCATTGGATCGTGCTCGAACAAGTCCAAGACTTGCTCCTCGATGTCAATGTCTCGAGTCCTCGGTCTGCCTGCGTCACAGCGTCAGTTGGATTTTAGTCTCGTCCGTTCACACTGCCGGTATTGTACGTACGTACTTACGTACAATACCGGCAGTGTACTACAACGTTTGCACTTGCAAACGTTGGGATGCCATCACCGACGGTAAAGGTAGACTCGCAAAACGTTCTTGGTAGTCTGCGTGATTCTGCATAATTGCAGTCACATTTTCCAAGGCACATCAACATATTAAAATATTCTGCGTTACAATAAGGGCGGCCGTACACGGACTGCTCGAGCAGTTAACGGCTGAGCGACGTACACGGACCGCTCGAGCGGTCGGCGTCGACTGCTCGAGCTGTCGCTACCAACCGCTCGAGCTGTCGCTACCAACCGCTCGAGCACTTGATTTTCTACCGCAGTCGAGTCATGGATTCTGGCGAGGAAGCACTGCTTTTGCTGCTTCTGCTCAAGCGGAGACGACGGCGGCGACGTCAAAAGAGAAAATTTTGGGTTCATGCAATTTTGGTATTAAGAGAACAACATGGACAATTCCATTATTTGTTTATGGAACTTAGAAGTGATGAAGAAAAATTTTCAACTATTTTAGGATGACAATGTCTTCGTTTGATGAATTGAATAATATACTGAAGTCTAAAATTAAACGTAAAGACACAATTATGAGGAGAAGTATTCAAACAGAAGAAAGACTAGCAGTAACATTGAGGTTTGAAAAATACATAACAATTATTAAAATACTAGCTGCGCCCCGCGGTTTCACCCGCGTAAATGTCGATCCCGTGGGAATATCGGGATAAAAACTATCCTATGTCCTTTTCCGGGACTCAAACTATCTCTATACCAAATTTCATCTAAATCGGTTCAGTGGTTTAGGCGTGAAGAAGTAACAAACATATAAACACACACACACGCTCACAAACTTTCGCCTTTATAATATTAGTGTGATTGGAAATTACATCATCGGACATTACTGAACATGATAAAAGGTCTTCAAATTGAGAATTTTGGTCATCAGCCACTGATGTACAGGGGCCAATCGCTGATCTAGCGGGGCCATTCACTGATGTAGAGGTAGAGGGGCCAGTATTATAACCCCATTGTCCACGGTAATCATTAAACGATGAATATTGTGATGAATATCCCCTGTCACCATAACTCGAAGGATATGTGTGATTTGTCATCCCTTTAAAGTATTTCATTCCGTTAAGTATTTCTGTCTTAGCATCTAATTTATACTGCTCATTAATTTTTTTGAACTCGCCAACTAATGATGTCGGAGCTGCTATTGACGAGCACCTCTTGAGTTGGTCGGGTTCTTCTTAATTGAAAGGCTTCCAATATAATATAACAATACTTCTTTAATGTTTTATACTTTACAATAATCGGTAGGTATAGGTAGGTATGTAACTATAAACGTGTATGCTCCGTTCGGAGTTCGTAGCGGTGTGTGGCGGGCGGCGCGGGCGCGAGTCGCGCGCTCTCCCGCGCGCCCCTATCAGGCCCCTCCGGCCCCCGCGGGCTGGTCCGTTGCATGAACAAATGATGATAAAAACAATTTATCTTCATCTTCATTAGCAATGCGCGAATTCTGCGATATTTCATCGAAGCGTTTAGATAATTTTTCAATTAAAGCGTTCTCATCTGTGATTGTAGTAGTTAATTTTCTTTTGTTTCTTTCTTTGTTTATTTTGTTTTGACAATTTTCGCTTTCTTCGGACGTAATTTCAGCGTGCCCACTTTCTTGTAAACTGTTTGTTTTGTCGGGTTTTTCTTCTATTATTGCCTTTAAAAAAGACATCTGCTGATAATATGCATATGGCCGAATGTTGAGGGCTGCTGAACTACTCTTTGGTTTAATTTTTTTAGCATATCTGGTGTACCCATCTCTTAATTTTTTCCATTTTTTCTGTATTAACATGGCTGTAACCACAAAAAATATTTATTAGTAATTGATTGATTAAAAAATATGTTTTTACAGGTATTTGGCAACTGGATGTACATTTATGGATTTGCAATATAGTTTTAGAATAGCATCAACAACAATAGGTAAGATAGTGAGGGATGTTTGCAGAAATATATTGTTACGAGCTTGGGGTTCGTGACAATAAAAACTGCCGATTTAAAAACCAAAAATAGACACTTTAATTAAAAAAAGCAATTACAACTTTAACACACTAACAATAAAACACAATCGCACTACAAGATCACTTGAAAGCCGCACTTGAAGATCGCTTCGATGTTTTCGCTTGTATCGCTTATCCAATACTGATGCCGGCTCGCAGGCACACCGGCCTTATATAGGCCTCGGATAGTTCCAGAACCTTCTACCGTAGAAACATCTAGAATGTTCGAGTACACACCGATCCCGGCCGACCAGGCGTCGATAGTTCTGGAAAGTTCTAGTATCGAAGTTTCTAGAAGGGACCCGAATAATTATTAGTTCTGCTACTCGATACTAGATGGCGCTAGTAGTAGCTAATGTCGCCATCAAGTGTGGCGCGTAAGGGCGCTTGTGCACTACAAGGAATTTTACTGTCCGGACATCCGATTTTTTACAGTCCGAAGTGGCATGAAAAAAACGGATGATTGGCTTGTGCACTTGTCCGTCTTTACTCGGATGATACGCCTCAGTTTAGGGTAGCTCTGTCTTTGAAACTACACGCCACGCACGTGAAATTAATCTGAACGATGAGTTTCTTGGAACGTCGGCAGTTGCTTGCTTTATTACTCTACGTGCGAAGGCGTAGAAGACAAAAAGAATTCTGGGTTCATCCCCTTATAAGTGAAAGGTACCTGACAGGGTCGTTTTACGTAAACCACAATAAATTGAGACAGGACGAAAGAATTTTTTTTAACTACTATCGGATGTCTACAAGTACTTATGATTTTTTGCTATACCGCTTAAGCGCGTGGATCAAGAAACAAGATACAAAATTAAGGTTGTGTGTACCACCAAATGAAATGCTTGCTGTAACATTAAGGTATGTGTGTACATGTACAGTATTTATACAGTGTGTTTATTGAGTTATTTAACATAGTAAAACCAGAACAGTAGATCAACTCTCGCCCCGTTGGAGACTTAAATACCTACTGCTGTAGGGTTGTCCCTTCTTTTAGTTTCGTAGCTAATAATAAACACTTGCATACATATATTCTAGATAATAAGGTGACTTTGATTGATACAGCCAAATTCATACTGAAATTCATACTTTTTTTCTGTTTACACTTATATCTCTTCAATCCAGGAATACGAGGTAGGCATTTATATTACAAAAAATATTTTAAATAATAGGTTACAATGCTAAACCATTTAATAATAAAAATTAAAAGTTTTCAAAGTCTTGTTGCAACAACTCAGTTATTGTCAGAAGCGGCACTGATTCCGCAGGAGAGATTGGAGATGCTGTCATCTGAGTTTCCATTTGTGACGTTGATGGTGCAGAGGGAGAGTAGATCGATGGTACTATCATCTGATGTTCTGTTTGTGGTAGATCGGGCGGCGACGGGGTAACTTCATTAGTTGGAGAGTTGACAGATGCATATAGCGGAGGCAGTGGCGATGATGATGCAGAGCTGAGCGAAGATGTTCGGATGCGATTCGTATATTTGCGAAGCAGCTGCATCACGTCGATTCTGAAGTCTAGTCTATCATCTTCGCTTATGCGTTTAATAGTTGGCAAAATAGACATCAAAAATGCTTTATCATCATCTTTAAATTCATCCTGTCGTGGCCCATGACTTTGAATTGCCTTCAATATCTCCACATCAACTGGATTTAATCTTTTTTTACGGTTCTGGGTTAGTGACGCTGTAGGACGAATTATGGATGCAGATGAATTATCTTGAGAAGACCCTGGCGTAGAAATTGGTTCGGGGGTCGATGATGTACCTGGTCTGGATTCGTTGTCACTATCTTGAGAGGATTTTACTATGTTAGAGGTTGTCGAATCCTCTTTGATAATTTTTAATAAAAATAGCAAGTGTTTATGGTAAATATATTGCTTTTTCTGAGATTGCCCAGATTTCATTTTCAGAGATTTGATGAAATAGTCTCTCGTGTTATTCCATTTATGGGTGAGAGTATTAACTGAAACAAAAAAGTAATAGAAGTATGTATTTGTTACAGGTACTTAGGCAGTGGAAATACTTTCACCGATATGTTTTATAGCTACTATTTGGGTATTAAAACGATAAGTGAAATTATCACTTTAGTATGCCGTACAATATGGGATGAATTGAGTGAATTTCTTGCACCACCGAATACAGACAACTGGAAATCAGTGGCGAGTGAATTTCAAGCTAGAGCAAACTTCCCAAACTGCTTAGGTGCCGTGGATGGAAAACATATAAGAGTTGAGAATTTTCCCTCTGCCGGGTCTATGAATTATAATTATAAAGGCTATTATTCCATAGTGCTTCTAGCAGTGACCGATTCTAACTATAAATTTGTGTTTGTCGATATAGGAGCTTATGGAAAAGACTGTGACTCGGCTATTTTGCAGCGTACAAGGTTTCATAAGCTATTGAGTGAGGGAAGATTACAAGTACCTAATCCAACTCCTCTGCATCCTTCTCTAAACAACAGAATACCATACGTTTTAGTGGGCGATGAAGCTTTTCAACTTAATTACAATTTGTTACGACCCTATGGTGGAAAACATCTTGATATAAAAAAACGGATATTTAACTATCGACTGTCTCGGGCACGCAGGTATGTGGAATGTACTTTTGGTATATTGGCAAATAAGTGGCGCATACTTCATCGTCCACTAAACGTATCAAAACAATTGAGTAAAGACATAGTCAAAGCATGCGTCGTTTTACACAATATTATTCGTGAAAGAGATGGGTACACACATAACGACATGTTCGTACCTGTTAATCACAACGGTTTGCAAGATCTTCCCGTCGCTACCAATAATGTCCAGGCGGGACGAGCAGCTAACGATATAAGAAATAATTTCGCCGATTTTTTTTCAAGTCCCGTAGGATCTGTGCCATGGCAAATGTCAAAAATTTAATACAAATAAATTATATAAGAACTTACGTATTTCGTCTTTCTTTTTGTCATCAAATCCCTCAAATTCCGGTTCGAAGAATAAACAAATTTCTCGCCATGCATTGCTTCTCATAATTTTGTTTTTGTATTCATCAATAGTTTTATCCCATAAACATGGTTTGGATTCAACAAGTTCAATTAGCGTAAAAATGTCGTACATGATTGTGAAATCGATTAAGTTAAATTGTCAAACTTCGTAGTCGCTTTTATCCGAATGAAACGAAGGAGCCATGCGTCGTGGGCGCAGGTCGCCGAGGAGGTGAGGGAAGGGCCAACGAAACGCACAGCGTCCTGTGTGCGCGACACGCGCACCCTCCTTCCCCGCGCCCGCCCCGCCCGCTCATGAAAACGGACGTAGTGCACAAGCATAAACACGTTTTTCATTGCTGTCATTTCGGACCGGAAAAAACCGTTCCGGAATGGGGAAAAGTAAAATGTCGGACGGTAAAATTACGTATAGTGCACAAACTACATATACATTATATGGCGTGCCATATCGGACTGTAAAAAATCGGACTGCCGGACAGTAAAATTCCTTGTAGTGCACAAGCGCCCTAACAATATGGATAAACAAGTTGTTGTTTTGCATCCTCGTCAAATTTCAGGTGGTTGTCATAAAAGACATAAATAATCAATTGAAAGTACAGTACCGGGCAATAACTAATAAGCGCTGCTTTGTTTTGTTGTTGAAATTTAACAGTATTTCAGAATTAAACCCTTAATTCAATACAAATGAAAGAGAATCATTCGACTACGCAGTCTACGCACACAGCGACAAGCAGCTGTGTGCGTGAATTTCGACGTCTTACTCGTGCGCGACGACCGAGAAATGACCTTAGCGACCGGTAGTAATAATTTTACCTAATTTTATTTCGAAAATCACCTACATTATTGTCATAGATTTCGTTTGATAATTAACTCATTTTAAGCATCAGTATAATACGGAATCTTACTAATGACAGTAATACTAGACGCCATAAAAAGTTCACTGACCTGCTATCAGATGATTAATAAAATATAAGTTTTGCTTTATTGCTATCGTTCAGCCTAAACTTTTCGTAGTGATTTTGTTTTTATTTGTGGATTAAATTGGTTGATTTGAAATTTTCCTTCCTACTTAACGGGCTTAGGACCGTCAATAATACCTACCCCGATCTACTAAGTATAAAAATGTTTTTTAAAGATTTGCTAGTTAAATGTAAGTAAGTGGTGATACTTTCGACTTTAGGTATTATTGGCGTAGTTAAAAATTTGAAATCAACTTATTTACACAAATAAAATTGATTAAGCTAACAACGTATTTACAAAATGTACAAATAAATAAATTGTCTACTTATGTTACCCGGAGGTATTGTTCAAAGTTGCCACCATCACACTCTTGGCACAATCGAGCACGACGTAGCTGGTTAATGGTTTTCCTTCAGCTTACGTTAAACTAACACGTTTTTAAAGTCTCGAAGGCACTAATAATCCTTGCACGTAATTCTGTTACATTTGTCACTTCACACACATTTCCGTGAGCATCCGGATGGCTCCACGTAGGCTGTCTCCACTGATGGCATACAGGCGGACCATCTCCACCAACTCGACATTAGAGTAATTGTCCGTCATCTTGCACTTTGTATCGAATGACGTCTCAACAATGCACCTACCGATAAGCGGAATTCGCAAAGCGCACGCACGCTGCGGCGACATCAAACACACTGTTGGTTCGGAGGCGGGCGGGGGGCCGCCCGCGGGAGCGTGGCAAGGCGCGTGCGCGGGAGAGTGCCCGCGCCGTGGTTGGTTGGGGTGGGATTGATTACCTACGAATTTATCGAATGATCGTTGCGTATGCGTTGTGTATGAATGTTTGCGTTTGTTTGTGTATGAAAGCGCGGTTATAGGGCTAGTAACAGACACGCCGTCTTTAAATACAGCTAGTTCACACTTACGGATTTCAGTAAACAGAAAAAAAAACCTACCCATTTTATTGTTGATTTGGGTCGAGAATCATTAGCATAATTACGTCCTTGAATTTAACTAGGATGCAAATCAACACCTTGTGTATGAAGGATATGTGTATGGAACAACTAACTGAAGATAAATTGAAAGACGTAATAAATGGTTTCAAAAAAACTGCTAAGTTTCCCTCGGTGCCGATGATGGCAAACATATTAGAATAATACAACCCGCGCAAAGTGGATCGTCATATTATAAACTAGCTTCTGCCCGCGACTTCGTCCGAGTGAAATTCGTACTTTCCTCTAAAAGTTTCGAAAATGTATGTTGGTATGATCTTTATAATTAATTTAGATAAATAAATATTCGGGCCAATTTTTAAGTTTATAGAACAAAGGAATCAGATTTTTCAAATAAACTGCATCCCCGCTTTTCACTCCCACAGGGGTGGAATTTTGAAAAATCGTTTAAGATGTGTTCATAACTTGACTCAAAGTTTATTTATACCAATTTTTGAGCTAATCAAGCCACGCAGTAAAATCCTCCCCTTTAAAATTAACTACCTCTTTTCACACAGTTAGGGGTAGATTTTAGGAAAACCCTGATACACGTTATTAACCGATTCAGTGCGATGGTAGTTTTTTCAAACTATAGCGCCTGGCGGCAAACAAAATAATGTTTTCATGGCGAACAAATTTTTTCCAACTCCTGAAGTATGCGTTTTCATGCAATATCCCGAAGCTAACACTGGAATCGTAATCTGCGTGACAAATCCAATCCAAGCAAATACTTATCTAAATGAAAGTGTCCTTACACTTTCATTTAGATAAGTATTCGTGCCAAGTTTCAAGGTTATTACCTAACTCAAGAAATAAGATTTTACATACAAACAAAATCCCCCCTTTTCACTCCCTTAAAGGTTGAATTTCCAAAAACCCCTTCTTATTCGATACCTACTCTTCACAAAGAACACACCCTCCAAAATTTATGTCCCAAGGATCAGCGGTGACTGTGCGTTGATATTTCAGTCAGGTCGTTCATCCCCCTTTGGGGGAGAAATTATCAAAAACGCTGAGACACGTATAAATTAATTTTCAATCGTTAGCCTAAATACAAAATTTGAAGATCCTAACTTTTAAACTTTTAAAATGAAACAGTAAACTGTTGTCCTAGAAAAATATTATTTAGTAGGTAGTTCTGTACTGACTTTTTTAATATTAAATAATCTATGAACAAAACGAAAGTAAAAACTAAACATTCTTAAAAAAATATTGTTATGACTTGTCTTGCTAACTGTACTAAACGTTGATAAAGTTTAAAGTTCCATACAAAAAAATGTGGGACGACTTGCAGAACGAAAATAAAATGTATTTTGTTTTCATCACCTCGTCCCAAAATGGGCCGTAGGCATGTAGGACGAGTTGGGGAACGACTCACATTTTCTGGTGTTGGTCTATTAGATATCTGTGAATATTTGATCATCCAAAGGGAATATACCACATTTTTTGAACGCTTGAATTATATTTGTTGGACTCATAGCTCTTATATACTCGTATGCTGTACCGACGTATTCGGCAACATTATAAATGGTTAAAGTTTTCCCTGGATTACATAATAACCATGAGTCTATTGCCCCATTATAATAAGATTTGAATGGGCCATTTAGTCCAACATCCAAAGGTTGCATCTTAGCCGTGGTATAAGGATGAAGTGTAAGTGTAGTCACACCTGAGGCTTTAGCTAGATCTAGAGCTTCAATTCAAAAGACAGGTTACTCTCATGATTATTGAGAATAAGCAAAATTGGGTTATCTCTCGATGCTGAAGTGCACTGAAACAAATAGGTATAAATCCAAACCAAATAAAGTTGTCTATTTCACACCTACCGATATAAGTATCAAACAAATGCAAATTACCTGGATAAAATGCTTCATTACTTCAAAAAATAATTCTGTATTCATCCAACCGCTAGGTGCGGCTAACCCAAGTGTCCATACTGCATATGTGCCTTATAGTTTTTTCTTGGAAATACCATAGCTGGAGGTAATGCCTAGCGCCAATCGCATCGCATTCACAATACAGCAAGTTGTAACAATAAAATATATATTTATTTATCTATTTAACAGATAATAACACTGGAAAACAGCATGTCTGTTGCATGAGATTTTTTACATGAATCTGAATAGTTTTTCCACGCTGATTTCAAAAATGTATGCCGTTTTTATGTGGCAGCTCTAGTTTTGGAGTTACGAAGTGACAGAATTTTTCATTGAAAATGCACAAAGTTTAAGTTTAAAAAAATTATTAAACATATTTATTCTGAATAAAATTTCCTTTTTTTGGATTTTATAGAGTGAGATGTATTATGAGTACTATTTTGAATGCTCCAACAATAATCAGCCATCATATTATGTTCATTCCAGTACCCCTGATACCTCTCCTCCATAGCGTGAATATCCTGGTAAAAGCGCTCTCCTTGTTCCTCGCTTAGGTCACCGAGATTTTCAGGAAAATAGTCTAGATGGCTGTGAAGGTAGTGAAGCTTGATACTCATGTTGCATCCAAGCCGCTGGAAGTGTATCAGCAACTGTTCAACGTGCTGAATGTAGCCGTCAGACTTCCTATTGCCCAAAAAATTCCTCACTACCCAAACAAACTCTTCCCATGCACATTCCCTTTTTCACATGCAGGTCCCTGATCAAGTCATTTAGATCATCTTGATTTAGTGGTCGGGGACTACCGTAGCAATCAAAATCACTGTCGCTACCATTGCCGTCGTTTTCGGTTTGTCCGCTGCACTGCCCCCTTATTCACAAACACTCGATATGCTTCCGTATCGTATCGAACGGTTCACTAATGTTTCACCAAAACTCCATTGACAATTTTTTATTTTACAACCAACGTTTCGTATACTATTTATTTCACAAACAACTCATACCGCAAATGTTTTATTTTATAAACACTCACTTTACAAACATTTATTTGGCAAATGCTTCTCTTTATAAATGTTACGGATGATATTTAATCATTTATATATTTTTCATTTAATATTTAGATTATTTTGGAAAAATAACGTTAATATAAAATATCATTTTATAATACACTAGCGACTGCATTATGTCGTTTCTGGCACTCGCCGGCCGCTGCCGCGGCACCGCTCGCTTCGCTCGCTCGGCTCGTGCGTAGGGGGTCACAGTTTTAACCTAACCTAACCGAACCATTTTTTTTTTTATAATTAACCTAATGTAACTAGTTTAGTTCCGGGTAGCCCACTACAAGTAATCTTTTTTTTTCTTCTATTAGCGCAAGTCGTTTCTGGCACCCATATTTCGTGTAAAAGTAATTTTTTTCTATATAATCTAGTCGTTTCTGGCACTCGCCGGCCGCTGCCGCGGCACCGCTCGCTTCGCTCGCTCGGCTCGTGCGTAGGGGTCACGGTTTTAACCTAACCTAACCTAACATTTTTTTATTTTAATAATTTACCTAATGTAACTAGTTAGGTTCCGGGTAGCCCACTAAAAATACTCTCTTTTTTTTCTATTATCTTAAGTCGACGAAAGAATGAGTTTCATTTTTAGGAAATTGCGTAATGATAAGTCAATATGTAAAACGTTTTTATTCCAAACGTTGTTTTATGGGATAAAATAAATAAAAACTGAATTGCTTGTTAAATAACACGTTATTAAACAAAAGTTTATCTGGTGATTATTTTGTAATGTGAATTATTTGGCAAACTTGTTGTTGCATAATGATGAAATGACAAATCGTGTTTTTGCCAATCGTTGTTTGTCAAGTAAAAATTTGTAAATTAATTTTTGGTGAACTGACAGGGCACCGTATCGAACATTAATCATTGTTATCGCAGGAGTCTTCTCAATGCTGTTCACAAGTCCAAAACCCGAAAATTTTGTCAGTTTAAATCAAATAGACGCTCGCTATTCTTCCAACAGCTATTTGCTGTTGAGGGGAAGTCAAATCAGGTTATCGAAATGTCAGGTTTTCGATACGATAGCCTGTCGTGGGGTTGTGAATCAGGGCTCTGGTCTGAATTTTCCGAAGATGTACATGGCTGCTGTGGTGTTGATGTAACACTAATACTCAAGACACGTTTTATGGCAGATTTTAAGTTTGGATATATCCACTTAGAGCAATTTTTATGGTTTATTCCTATGATTTTCGTTACACAGAAATAACAGTCGTCATGATGGTTGGATAGTTCACGCCAAATTATAGGAGCTTTGTACTTAAAAGTGGGTCTTTTTTTGCTTGCCCACAGTCGCAAAGATTCAACACAACTTTAATATACCAAACTTGGTATCCAAGGTTTAGCGTTTGACGGCAACGGAAACCCATAGTAATCGGAAGTATGCTTTTTTCACAAAGTCCGACACATTTAAACGAAATTTTTGGAACATATATTCTCCACAAATAACACAAAACAATCAGGATTATTTAAACACGTCCTTCTTGAGGAAGACATAATGAAATTTATAAAGGAACTAGTTAAGTAACACCGCTATTGATAGAAACTATCGACTACTTATGTAAATTCAAGACGGTACCTGTATCTCACTAACTAGAGCTGCTACAAAAAATCTGAGGATGGATTTGAAATCAGCGCACCCAAATTAGTAAACAACAGTAAAAAAACTTCATGCAACAAAAAAAAAACGTTTGATTTTGTTTTTCTGTGTAATTACAAAAGTTGAAGCTTATTTCTATAATAAAGGGTGTAACGGAAAGGGGTGTACATGTATCCGAAGGAAGATCAAGAATTTACTCATGAAATTAAGCAACTTTCCCAAAGAAACCCATATCGAATTCAAAACATATTTCTTCTATCTCCCATGTACTAAGTAAATAGGTATAACACGTCGATTTGTATGGGAGATCGATAACAAAAATTGGATTTCTTTGGGAAAGTTGCTTAATTTCATGAGTAGATGCTTCCTTTGTGTGTACACCCCCTTTCCGTTACACCCTGTATATTTTTATGTAATACGTATATTTTTTTATCTGGCAATCTGGATACCCTCTCATTTACATATCGAATAGGAGCAACAACCGTAAGAGACATCGAGATACGTGTGATCAAATTTGGGCAACAATGCAACCAGTTTACATGCCTCAAAGGACAGAAGAAGATTGGGTTGAAATTGCAGATCAATTTTATACTCGAACTAATTTCCCTAATGTCATTG
The DNA here is from genome assembly GCA_947508005.1 of Amphipoea lucens. Lineage (NCBI taxonomy): Eukaryota > Metazoa > Arthropoda > Insecta > Lepidoptera > Noctuidae > Amphipoea > Amphipoea lucens. The sequence continues at coordinate 14,076,167 of OX382375.1, forward strand.
CTGCCCTCGATGGCAATCATATTCGGTTAATTCAACCAGATAACTCTGGATCTTCATTTTTTAATTATAAAAAATAACATTCTATGGTGTTAATGGCTTCGACTGATGCCAATTACAAATTTATTTATATAGATATTGGTGCATATGGAGGTTCTTGCGATTCAAATGTTTTCAAAAACTCAAATATGGGAAAAAGATTAGAGGAAAATAGTTTGAATATTCCGAATAGAAGAATATTGCCCCATGACGATAATGGGAAACACATTCCGTTTTATCTTGTGGCTGATGATGCGTTTGGGCTTTCCAATAATATTTTCCGTCTTTATGCTAAAATAAGCCCCTTATTTTATGAAAAAAAGTCTACAATTATAGACACACAAGAGCTCGCCGGATGGTAGAATGCACTTTTGGTATTTTAGCCAATAAATGGCGAATATTTCATAGTGGGCTCGATGTAAACCTAGATTTTTCAGAATCTATATTAAAAACATGTTGTGTACTACATAACCTCGTGCGAATTAAAGATGGAAAACAATTGAAAGACACGTTTTATGACGCTCCACTAGAAAATATAATATCTCATGGTGACAACAGAGGCAGAAACCTAACCTGTGCGCGTCGTTATCACTTTTTAATAGTTCCTCCCAAAAATTACTGCTGTCACTATCATCGTCATACTTTATTTCCGTCTCGCTATCGCTTGATGTGGAATATTTTCTATTTTTTTCTAAAGTTTTTACTTTTTTGTTTCCATTTTTTGAGCTCTGTTTAGTCATGTGTGTTTTCTCTTTTCTTTTTCCGCTTTCTTTCACTGTCCGTTTATCTTGCTGTTTAGTTAAAGGTGTTTTTGTATTTATCTTACTCTTTTTCTCCTGTTTTTTGGATTGCGATTTTTGTGCCTCTAGAGTTCTTTTGTAGACGTCGTCACTCGTTATAAGTTCTGCACCAGTGGCCATTCGTTTCCGTTTTGTTTTTGTACTGGTTCCCGATTTAATTTCCATCAAAAGCAAGTCCTCAAACGTTACAAGGCGGTCTTCCAGTATTTGAATCTTAGGTTTTTGCATTTCGACTATACCTATATTATTATGTAGTTGGGAACCTACGGTATCTGCATTGGCTGGCGTATGAAACGTATGGAGGTTTGGCACCGAGACCATGCCTTTTATTTGTTTCAATGAAATTTTAAGCAACGAATCCGGACTCAATCTTTTGGTTTAGTGGTCAGCACGGTATGACGTGTGAGTGAAATAGCCACTTGATATTTGTTCATTGATCACATAGTTGGTGATTGAGTCACTTTGCTGGGATGTAAGAGCCCAAGGTTCCTGACTTATTTGCTGGTTAATCACACGGTTGGCGACTAAGTCACTTTGCTTGGATGTACCAGGTAGAGGTTCTTGGGAATTCGTATTCGCACAGATATGGTTGACACACAACGGCACATCAACAGTTAGCTGGTTTGTTGGTCCTTCGACGGAATCACACAGTAATTTTTGTTTCCATTCTTGCAGATGCATTTGGTTGAACTTGTTTTCTGGAACAGCTTGTTTGTTAAAAGGGTAAATTCCCGCCTTTCGAAAACCTGCTGCACATATACTCGGATCTAACTCACCCCAAAGACCAAGCATTTTGGCAAATTCTTTTTTTGGTAATGATTTACCAATGTTCAACCTCTGCCATTTTAGTATGGCAACGTCCCATCGATCCTTGAATGATTTATTTACAGCCAAATCTAATGGTTGTAACAAATGGCTTGTATGAGGGGGGATTTTGAGAATTGTGATTTGAGCATTTCGGGCCTTTTCGATAAGGTTTATACCCACATGACCATCGAAGATCAAAAGTATAGGCCGTTTTCGTCCTACTGTAGTTAGAAATACTTTTTCAAAAAAGGCCTCGAAAACTGCTGTCTCCATCCAACCATTAGTTGTCGCAGCGTATGCTGTTCCGGGATAGCCTTCATTGGTCGTCCATTCATCCCAAATATTTTTGCCCTTAAAAACAATCATAGGTGGAGTTTTCTCTCCTAGGGCATTACACCCCAACAAGACTGGTGTTGTCCTTTCCAGGCGATGCTATAGTTCGCGTAGAGGTAAATCCTACACAACCAACTACTTTGGACTTAGAAGGATCCTTGGAGAAGCTAGTTTCGTCCACGTTCCAAATATGCGATGGTTTGTCGTATAGCTCTAACTCATTCATAGTTTCTTCTAATAAATTAAAATATGGATATACAACGTGTAACGTTAAATGCGCAAAACCTCAGACACTAACTGATTTTTAATTCAATTGATCTATTTCAGAGAGAAAAAAATCATTAAAAAAATTGTAAAGGTTTTATGTGCTGTTTTAGTTTTACTGGCAATTCTAATCGTTTATTGCGTCTGCGACGACGTTCTATTGAGGGAGGAGTCGTCACCGGGCCGCTGCGCCGCGCATTATTTACCATCTACGCTCCTAAAAAACTTAGGTTATCTTTGAACAGTGATTTAAATGTTTCCATCATACTTTTCCAGGCTTTGGCCAAATTAACGTTGTCATTACAATGCGCCAACATTCTCACCGTTTCACAATATTGAATGTTTGTGTACAAAAACGTTGCGAAATTCACGCGCACGCGCCGCCTCGCCGGGGTAACGGGATAGAACAATTACACCTGTGACGCATGTGCCGGCGCCGCTCAGACTGAAGTAAACACGGCCGCTGTCACGTATTTCGCACGCCCCGCCCCCGTGCAGATCGTCATTTCTCTTTCTAACCCTTAGGTTAAGTTTATGTTAAAATAAGATAGATAGCATTATTGTTTATTTCAAATTGTCTTATTCATGGTACTTACTGTACGGAAGATTCGTATTTGCAATTTGCATTGAAATAAGAGCTATTATTATCCCGCGCATGGGAAAATTTAAATTGGTCGACAACAACTTGTGTTTGTTTACCTATTTTGGCGGGTTTGCGCATGTGATGGCTTGACTTATTAATAAATAGACACGGCAACGTTTTTAATTAAGATTTTTTGAAAAATGTGACCTATATTATAAAGTGGTTCAATTGATTCTGCTCGTTATTCTGATCAAACTACACTCGCGAGCAAAAGTATGGAATCACTTACTTGGAATTGATTCCTCGCGATCTTGAGTACTTAATAACTAGTTAAGAATAATAATAATGGTACCATTTTAATGGTTGAACTGTTAACTTTAAATTGATACCAAATTCATTTAAATCACACCAGTATTTAAAGAGCTATCCCGGATTGAGTGAAGGAGTTAGGAAAACATAAGGATAATGGAAAAATAACAAATGAAGAAAACAACAAAAATTAATTAATAAACATTTTATTTGGCCTTAAAATTAAGTTTCAATATTTTGTGTTCCCTCCCCTCGCCCTAATAACTGCTCGCAGACGGTTCTTCATTGACCTAATCAGCTTCTGAATCGATTCTTGCGGGATACCTTCCCACTCCTCTATCAAAGCCGATTTCAGCTCATTCACACTTGAAGGAGCAGGCTTTCTGGAACCAACCCTTCTCTACAGTTCATCCCACACGTGCTCAATGAGATTCAAGTCCGTGCTGAGCGCTGGCCAGTCCAATGTGGCGATACCGACTTCTTCGAGGTATTCAGTTGTGGCACGGGAAGTGTGATAACGAGCGATATCGTGCATAAGGAGGAAGTCATCACCGATATATCCCGCATAAGGAACGACATGTTTCAGCAGAATATCGGAAATGTAGCGGTTTGAAGTTAGACCGCCTCCTCGTCCCCCGCCAGGCACGAAAACAAGCTCCGTTTTACCGTCGAAGGAAATGCCGGCCCACATCATACAAGAACAGCCCCCATAAGCCATTGTGTCAGCGAAACAGCACTGCGCAAATCGCTCCCCAGGCCGCATGTAGACCCGACCCCTTCGGTCGCTGCCGTGCAAACACATTCTGCATTCGTCGGAGAACAGGACTTGCCTCCATTGCTCAACCTCCCAATCAAGATAGGAGCGAGCAAATTGAAGGCGTGCTTGTCGGTGACCTGCCGTCAGTTTCGGGCCTGTGGCAGGATTTTATGGAGTCAAATTAGCTTGCTTAAGTCTTCGACGAACTGTCCACTCGCTAGCAGCTTCCCCACGAACATTTCGGAGCTCCTATTGGACGTCGACATCAGTCAAATCTCGATTTCGGAGAGAGGTTGAGACAATAAAACGGTCATCCCTCTCCGATGTGCACCGGCGCCGTCCAGATCTTGGTCTCGGGATAAAGCCACCAGTCTCCCGAAAGCGTTTATAAACTTTCGAAACACAGGACTGGCTTATGTGGAGCTGACGTGCGACAGCCCGCTGGCTGAGTCCTTCTTGCAATAGGGCGACGATTTGTGCTGCTATATGTAGGTGTAGTATCCATTGTCTTCCAAGTTCAAGGGTCAAAAGTAGCGGAGATGTGTACCTGTTAACGTGTGAAAGCCGACTGATAAAGAAAATCCGATAACACGTGCTTTTATAGGGGGTCAATAGGCCGCAACTCGCGACATATCAAACAATTGAAACATGTCTTTTTCCTTACTTCTTCACGTAATCCGGGATAGCTTCTTAAATAATGGCGTGATTTAAATGAATTTGGTATCAATTTAAAGTTAACAGTTAAACCTTTAAAATGGTATCATTTTTATTATTCTTAACCAGTTATTAAGTACTTAAGATCGCGCGGAATCAATTCCAAGTAAGTGATTCCATACTTTTGCTCGCGAGTGTATTTTCAGGCTTTGCGCATTTAACGTTACACGTTGTATAACATATGGACTGCATGCTTGTTTTCGCGCATACTCCACCGGCTGTGGCTTCTTGATAGACAAATTATGCCTTTTTTAAATAGAAGAAACCAATCCTCACCAGGTATGCCATTTTTAAATGGATTTTTGATAGTATTGGCCGAAACGTACCGACCCACCGTTTCTAGTAACTCCTTTCTTGTAAACCAAAGCCACACATTTCCATGAAACGAAGATTTTTTTACAAAATTTTCTTCTAAATCGCGTGACAAGACGGCGGATCTTCCCAAAGAATTCGACTTTAAGCCTTTACGATCATATACCTCATCATCATCATCATCATCATCATTTCAGCCGAAAGACGCCCACTGCTGGACATAGGCCTCCCCCAAGCACCTCCACTTCGACCGGTTTTGTGCTTCTCGCATCCAACGAGTTCCTGCGGCCTTCACAAGGTCGTCGGTCCACCTTGTGGGAGGCCTTCCAAAACCATACCAAAACAAAACAAATCATATACCTAAAACAATAAAAAAGGAACATAAATAAAAGTTTATTGAAACAACGCATTGCATTTGCATAGTTAAATAAACCAGGTGAAAATAAGTGCAAACGCGACGCATATAACATGTGGGTACATTAGACCCTACACGTTTCATTTCATTACATATTATACGTACTAGAGCCGTTTTATAATGATGATATACAAACGCGATTTATTATCATTGATCAGGGTATATTATAATGTTTTGAAGCCGCATATCCGGATAAGGCCCCACTTTTAACTGCTCTAACTGCTTCTTGTAATTTTTCTGGCGGGTACGATGCTCTATCACTTTTTCTTGTATAATTTCGCATTTTTCTGTAACAAATATGGCTTTTTAATAAAGTCAGTCATAGCTTTAGGTCGGTACTTTTAAAACCAATACATAATATATCAATGAAAGTTAAATGTTTGTAACTTCTGACACCGGGAAAGAGGAACATGTGTTTCTCTTTTAAAGTGATTAAAAAGTTTCTTGTCATTAAAATGAATTCGGAAACGCATGCAATTGTTCCTTGTGATGGATTAAAACGTGTGCAATCGTTACTCGGAAAGTTAAATATTTTGAGTTTTACAGACAAATTGATTTGAGTATTTCTCAGAAATCTAAATCACGTAAGAGGCATTTTAGTCGATCAGCATACAATACTCATTGGAATATAGGCTGCTCTCATATCAACAAATTATTCTGTTAGTGTTGCATATTTTTCTCAAAAGAAAATACCGCTTGGAATATAAGGTTACGATGATTTAAATAACTTCGCTGGTGCCAGTAAAAGACATCAGAATTCTCAAAAGCACACGAATGCTGTTGTTTCATTCTGTACTTTTGGTAAAACACGAATCGAAACTTCTTTATCTCGTCAATTATGTGCTTGACGACATTTCTAACTACAATACACGTGTCGATCACAATCGCGCTGTTTTTCGGCCAGAGAGTCTTAGGGGCGGATTTTAAAGGTTAGTTGATGTTGTGTGTCATTCAGCACAACAAGAACTTCCTTTCCGAGGTCACGACGAGTCTAAAACCTCATTAAATAGAGGCAATTGTTCAGCGCTTGTATCTTTGCTTCATGTCTTCCGTCTGCTTTGATGTTTGTCATCTGTCTGTGGTAAAGAAGCGAAGAATGAAGAGTTATGGCTGTTAACATTGTGAGTAAATCAAATTATAAATATTATCAACAATCAACATCGTAAACAATAATGTGTAGTTAGAAATCAATCAATTATTTGTGCGCCGTCTAGTGGCCACTCGGCCAGATTGTAATATTTTGCAAAGCGACTGTTGCGGGAGAGTGAAATATGAACTAACTCGAAGAGCTCTGTTGTGCCAATAATGTAGATACAATAATAGATGACTCTTATACGTCTTATCATATTTTACGCGAAACTGATACTTCGAAAATAAAAAAGGAGACCGAGGAAGGTTGTGACAATTTTTACTTAAAAGAACATATCTCAGTAAAGAAACATACCACCGTTATGAATTTTAGTCACGATATAGCTCAGTCCTTACCCTTTTAGATTTAATCATCAAAGCCAACATATAATATAAAGTTTCTGAAAAAAACCTTCAAAACTGTTACTACTCCCTGTGTCACAACTCTCCTAACACCGAGGTAAGTTGTGACAAGTACCAAGGTAAGTTGTGACAGCTGTGTATTTACATTTCATTTTATAAATAAAATTACTTTTACTTTAATTATAAACAAAACACACTTTTTTTGCATAAAGGAACTTTAATTATTATTTAGAATAATTGCAGGAATTATAATAACAACAAATATGAATATAAAAGTATTAAATTATTTTTTGAACAATTATGGTATTATTATGAGATCAATACTTTCAAAATCAGTCAATAGTCTTAACCTAATCAGACAAACAATTATGGCAGACGTATTGCAGCTCGCCCCCAGTGCATTCTTCGTGAGACCAGCCTTTACACTCCAAGCATTGAACCCACTTCTCATTCGATCTGCTATTGGCATAAGGTTCGAGGCAGCACAAGCAAAAATAATCATTTTCTTCATCTTCTTCAGCATCATTTGCACTCTTCTTGTTAGTCTTTTTGGCTTTTTTAGGTATATTCTTTCCTTCGCTTAAAACGCGTTTTTTCACGCTTTTTATCTTCCTGCTGGCTTCTATGGCAGCTATTTCATCTTTAATAGGTGTGTCAGTAAGCACAGCCGATTTTATCTTGCGCCTATTAGGTTGGTTATTTTTTCTAGGCGGAGCTTTTGGCAACGGCCTCACTGATTCTGGCGAGAACACATTAGAAGTAGTAGCTAGAGAAGTACGAGCTCTAGACGTGGAGGCGACGGGTTCATTGGAGTTATTCATTGGCAAAGATTGATTGATAGATGATGTTGTGGCTTGATCAGTTGATGTAACTTGAGTAAGGGCTCTTGCTTCATTGAATTCAATGGTGCCAATAGTAGGATTTGGAGTGTGGGGTCTATTTTCTACATTAGCCGTAGTTTCTTGAACGCTTGACGATTGCTCTGGTTCTGGATTTGGCAAAATACGGTCAGTGACTTGACTGGGCAGGAAATCGGCTTCTCCAAAGATATCTGTATTAACAGGCCATGTTCCAGTTGCAGCAAAACCAGCACTGATATTCTTTGCAGTGATCGTCACATTAAACGCTGATCTTGTTATGGATGGAATATCATATATACTCATGACTTTCCCAGCGTTAGAGCGCATCCAATCATCACAAGCTGTATTAATTGCTTTTTTTAAAGGCCCAAATATATCACGATCTAAAGGTTGCAGCTTATGTGTGCAGTGTGGGGGAAATGTCAGCAAAATAATCCCATTATCTCTGCAGAATTCAATATTCTTCAAAGCTGTGTGCGAAGCATGGTTATCTAGGAGCAACAGAGCTTTATTCTCTTTTGACGGTCTAACATGATTTTTGAAATGCTCAAGGAAAAAGTGGAAGTCATCCTCCTGCATCCATCCCGATCCGTTAGCGGTTCCAACAGAACCAGTAGGACCATCACGAATGAAATGCTCTTGGAATCTCTTACGTGGAAATATAAACATAGGCGGTATATAATTACCTATTGCGTTTCCAGCAAAAGCCATAGTCACTAAGGTTCCTCGTTCCGCCGATGTCATCGCACTGACTTGTTTTTCTCCACGTCGCGCTATAACCCTGTCAGGTTAATGGCAGGCAATGCCTGTCTCGTCGACGTTCCAAATATCTTTTGCCACAAGATTATGTTTGTTTAAAATGTCAGTATAGTTCTTAAAGAAAGCATCCACATTACTTTTATTAAAGCTCGTTGCACGAGCTATGCTTGTAGCTTGTGGTAATCACATAATCAGCCTATAATGTTCCCACTGCTGGGACACAGGCCTCCTCTCTGTGAGAGGGAGCGGGTTGTAATCTACCACGCGGGCCCAGTGCGGGTTGGTAGATGTCACATGTCTTCGAATTTTTGGTTCTAGAACATGCCGGTAATCTTAAAGATAAATTGGGATGTCGTTGCATAAACAATTTAAGCTACACTTCTCCTGCCATCTCATTTTTTTCCCATGACGCCGGATATTTTTTATTATATTTTTTTGCTAACATGAACGCAATTCTTCTTGTTTCTTTTGTTGTCAGCCCATAATTGGATGCAGCACATGTCAATAAATACTCGCATAATATGTTTTCTTCCTCATCTGTAAAAACTGTTGGACTAGCATAACCCATGAACGGAGTCACCTCTGTTGCGTTATCTTGAAAAGCCTGTTTCTTTTTAATATATCTTTGCAAAGACATGTAGTTGAGATTGTAAGAGGATGCGGCATTTCGGAGACTTTGACCCCTCAACGTAACTTCTTCAAAGGCTAGTTCGTAAATGTCGATACTAGCCATACCCCTATCAGTCTTTCGTGTATACTTATTTGGCATTCTGAAATAGAAAAACAGGAAATCAGCATACAATACCAAACCACATGCCTAAGTAAATCCCTGACAAAAAAATATATTTTTAAGACGACTTTAATTGCCGAATACTTTTAATATTAAAATTAGACAGTAAGAAATGATCAAAGCATACAAACATGCATGTAAACACAACAAAAAAACATTGCAAAAAGCGTGTAAAATGAGTTACCCACATAATAAAAGTAAATAGGAGAGTTGTGACAGCGTGTCACAACTCTACTAGGTAACAAAAATCGCGATTTGGTCAAAAAACATTTGTTTTATTTGGAAACGAGATGCAAACACAACAAAACAATGCTACGATTTCAAAGTCTAAATAACACACAACATAAGAAAAAATAGCTCAGCCACGTTAATATAATTTCCGAAGATATAAATACAATAATTGTTTTAATAAAAAACTTACTTTTCGTTTCTTTTTTTATGCGGACGTCGCACACACGCAACTGCTTGTCGTGAGCTTCTGGCGCGTACTGAGTCAAGTATCGCGTCTCTAAACAAACAGTCCTGCACTGTTGCCAGCTCGCTAACGGTCATAAGTTCCGAGAAATCGTCTTTGTCACAACTCTACTTTGTCACAATCTTCCTCGGTCTCCCCTACGATTTTGTAAAGGATTACCTTAATTTATATAAGAAAAAAATGGTGCTATTAAAAAACATTCATTTTAATAGCTATTAGCAAAAACCTACAATTATGAAATATGAATATTAGTAAGAACTAAAACGACTCAATCGGAGGCACAACGTTGACAAGCGATACGGTAGGTTTTTTTGAGTGGCTTGCCCTAAGTTTGACCCCTATGCACGCCACTGGTACCAGATGATTGACATGATATGGGCACAGCATCCTACTGTTCTTCGTCCAACAATGCAATTGCAACAGTATTGTTTTATAGCTTCCCGGCCACTTGGAGAGCTGTCAATCAAAATATAAACAAAGTATATCTTTCTTCCTACATGTCTAGACTTAATTCTTCCCCGTAAAATCAAATAATAAACTATCATAAGCAATATCAATGTCCAAGATAGAGCGCCAAGGTCGGTCGTAAAAGTAGGAAACGTCGAGGTCCAAGTCTAGCAAGGGTCGTTCAGAAAGGTAGGAGTCTTCGAAATCCAAAAGCAAGCCAGGTCGTTGTAAAAATCCACGTAACACTTTGGGCGCACAAAACATTCACACCAGCACAAAATAGTAGCGAGCGAGCAAATGAATGACTTGTGAAGTTTTGTGTGTCATCTTCTAAAGAGTCATGTTTATTTGTTTGTCATGACAACACTGTCATATAGTATAACAAGTCCAAAAGCCTTGTTTCCGGCTGCTCAACTTACTCATATTTAACGAGATTTAATCCCAATTCTCAATAATAATGTTAATCTGGCTATCAATACATAAAAATAAGCGCTTTTTTTAAAAATAGCTTTGAATTCTGTACCTTTCCAAAATTAGCAATGCCAAAAAATGCCATCTCCTTTAAAAATTGCAATTTTCAAACAAAATAAATAGCAGAATCAACTGCATAAAAGGTAAACACGCTTTATCTACGAAAAGTCACTGACCTATGGTGCGGGGTTCAGCGGGCGGCGGCGGTGCTGGGCGTAGGTACTGTAGGCGGAGAACAACAAATCAGCGGCATAAACTCACTAAAGTTGCGAGTTTTTAATTAATAAAAGATCATTGATTGAATAATTAATCACGTAATATTACACCACAATCACAATTAAAATAATCAATAGTAGCATTTTGGTGACATTCTCTGTACGTAAGTAACATGTCGGTGTACTCGGCAGCTGTGTACCTTATTTGAGGCATAATTAAACTCAAAAAACTTACAAACCTAACCTAAATCACAAAACTAGCTACCTAATAATTAATGTCCAAAATAACTAACCAATATTACACTAACACTTAACAATAAGTCACACTAACCTATGCACACTATGCACTAATCCAACTATCATAAATCGTCTTTAATCACAATAACAACTAAAACTTTTCATAAAATCACGACAATGCGCGCCCGGCTCGTTTTGTGATAAAAAAGTAGGCGTGTGCTCTCCTCAAAGGGCGCCGCTATGCACTGACATGACATAGTTACCGATTCAAGGACTATTTGCCGAAAATATTCCGCTCACACACATTCGCAATTTTCTATGCACCACTAATGCATTATTATCGTAAGTAATATTTCTTTTTCTTTCTAATCGTAGTATTTTGTGAATGGGCGGGGCGCGTCAGAGTGGGGCCGTATGACACCTTTCTCTGTCTTTCAAGCATATTTGAGACGTGCATAGATATCTATGGAGACGTGAGAATAGAATCGTAGGTACGTTTTTGCACAGGTTCCTGACCTTACAATGTTTACCTATTATTACGAACTCAGATCTACATCATGTTGAATATTAAGAAAATGAAAAATAATTTCCTGTGGCTAAAGTATTCATTGGATTTGATTGATTTTTTGTATACGGGTAAAGAGCATGCCACTCTTTACGTGGTTTAGAGGAATGTCAATCGTCCTGCTCCACATTGTATTAGAATCATCTTGTTTTTTATTTCGATTAAGTAGAAAAGACTTGCCTGGTGTTGTAGCTGATTCTCCATTTCTTCTTCCTCGCTCGTGAGCAATGTGATGGGTAGCCTGCTGCGGTTTGCTATGTTATGTAGTACGCAGCATACATTTACTATTTTCCCAGTAGTGATGGGGTCGTAATGCAATGCTCTTGCTGCTAACAAACATCTGACTTTTATTATTATTTACCGTAAAATACTTATGTACATCATCATATCAACCTATACGCGTCTCACTCGTCGTCACGCGTCTCCTGACTCCTCTAAGGAGCGGGTTTAGGCCGTAGTTCATTCACCACACTGGCCCCGTGCGGGTGTGGGACTTAAAGGTATTAATTAAAATATTAAACCTGAATCGAGCCTTCAGTACTCTTATGCAACATTCCACTGTGTTGCGTGCTGACACATGAACTTTATAATAATTGTGTTCAGCAGTGAGCGAGGGGTCCCTTGTATCCAAAATTGGTGTCATCATTGTTGGCCGTAAAGGATAACCGCTATCACCTAGAAATTGATAGATAGTTGATTACCACTTTTTTACATTGTTGTTACTGCTTATTTAGGTCTGTAATATTATAATAAATACTATGTATTTGGTACCTAATAAAAACACTTCCTCTCCAGCATTAGACACCTCAATTAAATGGCGGTTCAGTGGGTGTGCTTGCCACACCATGGATCGTGGGCTGAACCCGGGCTGCTTGCATCAACGAACAATACAACATTATTTTTAGTATATGCGAAACCCGAAACACGTGTCTAGTATTTTTATGTAAAGAATCTATGTACAAAATTTCAAAACTGTATCATGAATAATCACAAAGTTATAAGCTTGTTATGTTACCTGTTTGTCCTTACAAAAACATGGTCATCCACGCCGCCGCCGCGTGCGTTCGGGCGATTGTATTGTAATTAACTGGTGATAACATTTTCCATCACACTTGCAGGCTTTGGACTGTCGTAATGGTCAAGTGTAGGTAGTTATTATAATGTACTTTATTCGTAAATAAATGCAGCCGTAAGCTACGAATAAGTAATTACTTATTCGTAAGCCGTAAGTGATACAATGTAGTCAATGCGATTTGTTGCACCTTATGTCAACCATTTAAAGTTCAAAGTGGATGAAAAGTGTTAAACATCGCATTACTTAACCACAGCAGGCTGTAGGTAAAAATAATAACTTTCTACAATTAACCATCTTGGCGTGTTTAAAAATGTTACACGACACTTTTTACATACGATAGGTACACGATCAACCGAAACACAACTGTGGCCCGCGGCGGCCGCGCGCTCGCGATTATGCAGTTGGACGGGAACGCGAACACGTGCGCGCCAACCTGTGGTACCCGGGCGACTGAAGGGGTTGCTGCACCCCCGCCCTGGTCGCCCCGCTCGCTGTGCGCCCGCGCCGCTATTGTTGTACCTACTTAGTGTCGCTCCTCGAACACAGAGTACACTATAATATACCTCCTCGAACGCGTCGCTCTCGTGGTGTCCAAGCTTTAACCTTTTTTAAATATTTTTGGGCCAAAATATAACATGGGGTAAAAATTATTGGAATCGATTCAGTTACTTATTCTGAACAAACTATATTCAGGTTTCGCATATACTAAAAATAATGTTGTATATTTAAATCTGCATCACAAATCTCTAAAATTGTTTATTATAAGTTAATGCTAACTTAGAATTTGATAACAACCAATCATTGATCTAAATATGTAGTTGCTTACAATCATGACATTCAGGGAATGGTATCCTTTTCTATTATACCTAATACCGCTCTTTGTGAAGTACAGGCCTCAGTAAAGCAATATGTGTGCCGTCAATACAACCCAGTAGGTACACCCGGGAAACCAAAACATGAGTAAAATCTGTAAGAAATAATAATATAAGTATAAACAAACAACATGAACCATTATTTTCTCAAAATATTAATTCTGACAAATAACACTCACTTTGCCTTGATTGCATTCCTTTCTTGGGGACGCATTGGCCAAACTATATGTTTACGATAGATTTCGTTCAATGCATTGGTGACTTGTTTCACAGCTCTTGACACTGTAGTCTGTGAGACATTGTGTAATGCGCTTTGGCCAACCAGTGTTTGGTATGACCCTGTGGCGTAGAAACTCAGCGCAGTAAGTATCTGAAATGTTTCGATTTTTTTAATTGTAATTTTAAGGAACAATTTCGGCAATTCATAATTCTGATAGAATAATTTTATCACTTAAATAATTATTCAACATCAGTTTTTTAAGTTCGCACACACTTTTTGCTTCGGCCACGTTCACGCACACTGGCTGGTAGAATATTTATGGCATTATTATGGATGTATTTCATCCATCCACAAATAATTTTCTCATTTTGGTTTCCTAAAAATACTAATCGATAAGTCAATATGCTCACTGATCATCTTTTTCGGATGATATACCCTATCTTATTAGCCAACTTGGATGTAGTGGTTGATCACCGTTCTAACCTAACCCATTTGATCGGGGTGCCCAAAATTAATTACTGCAAAAACTATAACAGTAAAGACAGTTTTTAAAAAGTAATCTTTTTAAAAACTGTCTTTACTGTTATAGTTTTTGATATTGAAGTAGTAGGTATAGCCCGTAGCTCGAAAACCGTTTACTATATTGTCGTGAGTCAAACACTGTGACCACACCTTTGTGAAAATTGTATTAAAACTGGTTTTCGTTATGCGTCTTTCAGGATTTTGGTACATGTATCTTAAAACCTCTTGATCCCAATAATGTTCAAACGACTTATTCACAGATTTTTCCAGAGGTTGCAGCTCGTGCGTAGTATTACTCGGGAGACAATAAAGGACTATGTCATGCCGGTCTGCTTCCTGTAATCTACCTAAGTGCGATGACGCTCCATCGAAGATCAACAAAATTTTTCCTTGAGTCTTATATTTTGCCAAATGTTTAATGAACTCCACGAATAGTTCAGTTGTCATGCTCCCTTTTGCTGACATCTTCACGAAACTCCCCGCGGGTAAATTGTCACTGAATTCAGGTTTCTGCCTCTGTCCTTTAAATATTATCATCGGTGGAATAGCGGTCCCGACAGCATTGACACACATTGCGATCGTGACATTTTGAACATGCTCTGGCGCTATTAAATGGACTCGTCGAGCTCCTCTTTGTGCTAGAACAGTCTGTTGACTATGAACAGTCAACCGACATCCCTTTTCATCTATGTTGTAAAGTCTTTGCGGGTGTGTTATAATTTCAAGCTCGTCATAAATTTTTTTGATTTCTGAGAAGTGTTGGCTAACGATTGGTCTGTTTAGCTTTTGCGCCCTAGCTGGATTCATGAACTGTGCCTTTCTCTTTGAAATTTCTGGATGCCGTTTCAAAAACATCTTTAGCCAGTCTTTGCCAGCAAGGCCAATGTCTGCGTTGAAGTTATGTTTTAGCTCATATTTTTCACAAAAGATGAATGCTTGTCTGCGAATAAGCTTTGGAGTAAGTGGCATCCCTATATTTGCAAATCTTATGATTCTGTTGACAAGATCACATTCTTGAGCTTCAGTCATAATTGAACGGCGTCCTAAACATCGCATTGTATTTCCACTTTTCAAGTGGTTCCTTAGCGTACGTCTAGGTATATTATATCGCTCTGCTGCACCACGCTGCGTCAACTGCTCTCGTTGTACGGCTGCCATAGCAGAACGCAAGTTTTCTTGAGTCCACGGAGCTCGACGTGGAGGCATTTTTATTCGATCTGTGAGTAGAAACAAAAATCAAGTTGTATAACAAAGGTCGGTTAATAAGGCCCATGACCTACTGTAGTGGGCCTTATTAGACGCATAACATGCTTTATAAAATCATCAATTTAGAACGAAATTAAACACTTAGTTTTGATTAATAGCATAGAAAATAAATAATTTGATGTCTAATGTTTAATAAAATTACGTTAATTTATAGCTTAATAACAATTAAATCAAAATAGGTATGTAAATAGATTATTTTATTTATAAGCTAAATATCTAGCTCAGTAGAGCTTCCGGAAGAGTGGGTCTTAAAATGAATATGGACAAAACCAAGGTCATGTTGAATGCCCATGTCACACCCACTCCTATCAAGATCGGAGACTCTACACTCGAAGTTGTAGACGATTATGTGTACCTGGGACAAACGGTCCAGTTAGGTAGGTCTAACTTCGAGAAAGAGGTAAATCGTCGAATCCGACTCGGTTGGGCAGCGTTTGGGAGGTTGCGCGGTATCTTCTCGTCCAACTTACCGCAGTGTCTCAAGACGAAAGTTTATGACCAGTGTGTGTTGCCAGTGATTACATACGGGACCGAAACGTGGTCGCTCACAATGGGCCTCATCAGAAGGCTTAAAGGCACTCAAAGGGCAATGGAGAGGGCTATGCTCGGAGTTTCCTTGCGTGATCGAATCAGAAATGAAGACATCCGCAAGGGAACCAAGGTTACCGACGTAGCCCGAAGAATTGCCAAACTTAAGTGGCAGTAGGCAGGGCACATTGCTCGCAGAACGGATGGCCGATGGGGCCGAAAAGTTCTGGAGTGGCGACCGCGAACCGGAAGACGTTGCGTTGGAAGACCTCCCACTAGGTGGACCGACGAATTGGTGAAGGTTGCGGGAATCCGCTGGATGCGAGTCGCATGGGACCGGTCAATGTGGCGCCACTTGGGGGAGGCCTATGTCCAGCAGTGGACGATGGTGTGACTGGAGTGGATAGAATTTTAAATCCTTGACATACCTTGGGTTACCAGTAGCTGGTTTCTCTTTTCATTCCGTCTTCTTAAGGTTCGAGAGGATATGCCATAAATCCGGGATATTTCGTTGATACTTTTTTGTTTTTTATTTAGTTCTTCGAACGCAAGTGCTAAACTATCTTCTGTCCAGTTGATGTGGCGCGGCACCACGCCTGACTTTCGTTTATACTTGCGAGGCATTTTGCTGTTGAATATTTATTTTATTTAATATAAACTTTAATGAAAACAAATAAAAAAAAATCACCAAGAAAAAATAGTAAAACCAAATGAAAAAATAACTAAGAAAAAAAAACTGTCTTTGCTCGTCAAAAATGTATAGTTACAACCGACACCGGCAGAACAAAAGACACCGGCAGAAACCGGCAAAAGACAGATAGGCAACTATCCTTTTTGATACGGATACTTGCCCTTTTTATTTACGAAATAAATAAAAAATATTTAACAATAAAACGCAATAAACAGTGCAATTTGAACTCTAATGCATTCATAGAAATATTTTTTTTACGAAAATCGCAATCAGTTATAAAAATATTTAACAGAGATTACTTACCAATATAATTCTGACGCTCGTCGAAGTATCGCCGCGGAAGATTTTTACTCACACGGACAAAACACGTGCGCCTACCTACTTCAACGGCTTACGCGGCACTGAGGCCTGCGCGGGGGGCGCTTTCAATTATAACCGAAAAGAAACACTGTCAATACGTCTAACATAGAGCATTTGAAACTGAGGCATGTATCCGTCCGAGGCAACTATCCGGCTTTTACCCTATAAGCTATATACTACTTGCAATATATGATGTATAGGGTAACTCCGGGGTAGTTGGCCATAGTTTTCCTTAAGCATTGCTAAAAAAAAAGCTTACATATTATTACAGAAATTTTTATTTATAATTAAACTTTGAACAATCAACTATAATATACTTAGCACAAAAGTAACAATTACTAATGAGATCGCCGTAAAAAAAAACTTATTTTTTTAAATCACTATTGGCCATCTCTCCCGGGGTATCCGGGTGTGATGACCATAGCATTAGAGGTAAGATAGCCATAACTTAAACCTAGTTTTAACATTGTTTTTCGTCCTAATTTCTATACTTAATCAGTCTTTTCTCCTCCTCACCACATTTGGAGCACATGTCATCAAATTCTGTGCAATTTTCGTGAACCCATAACTGGCACCCATTGCATAGGACCCAATCTTCCACGAGCTGTGTTTTATAATAATTCTCTCCACATCCGCGACAGTTGTCCTTTTCGTCGTTCTTCTTATTCTTTTTCATATCTTGTATTAATGTTAACGGGGCATCATCACTGCTATCAGAAATTCTTCGGATGGCTTTTCTTTTCTTAACAAATCGATCAGTGCATTGTTTGGCCGCTTTTTCATTTTCCTTCTTAAGTTCTCCAGCTTTCTTTTTGTTCTCCTTCTTCATATTTTTCTCTGCCGCATTTTTTCTGGCTTCGATATGTTTTTCCGAAGTCAACAATGTTCCAACTTGCTTTGCTCGTTTACGCACCTCAATTAATTTTTGTGGAATAGGTGATATTTCCTTCAAAATTTTAGATGGGGTGTGTAATCTGGACAATTGTTCAATGGTACTTCTTTCGAAGTGCTTGGCTCTGTAAAATAAGACACCGCGGCAGTGTACAATGAGGATCTTGATTTTCTGGGAATAATTCCTCTTTCTGGTTCATTATGGCGCATCCACACATGCCGCCGGGTTTCAGACCGCCTTGCCGCTGAATGCAGGCCGCCGGCTTTACCGGCGGTTGCCGGCGGCCTGCAGATGCGGTTGCAATTTTCGCAGTAGTGTTGTGACTTTCGTCGAAGTTAGTCGTGTACGTAGGATTGAAAGATGTTGGACTATGATATAGTTGCGTGTATCGCAAGTGTAGTGTTGTATGTTATTATTCGTAAAAAGAACCGCAAAATCAAACGAAGATATTGGGTCAGACCAAGTCTACGAAATAGGCCTAATGTGTCCCTGATACTTGAAGATTTTAGAAAGGATGACATAAACCGAAGAAATATTCGTTCGAAATTTAACACTTTTCTAAGGATCTCTAGTGAAGAATTTGAAATATTACTGAATTTAACTGGACCCATGATATCAAAAACTGACACCCGCTGGAGAAATGCTGTGTCAGCTTCCGATCGACTAGCAATTACTTTGAGATACCTGGCTACAGGAGACTCTTATTTTTCACTCGGTACGCTGTTTAAAGTGTCTCCACAAGTTATTTCTTTAATAATTCCAGATGTTTGTCAAGCGTTGGTATCTACATTATCCAATTATTTAAGGGTAAGTACAAATATCCGTAACACATTAGGTAGTTAGAAACTGAACCTTCCTAAGTAACATATCTATTCCTAGTCGAATTATAATATCTATGATTTTATACTGTACCTGGAACTTCACACACATTTTACATACATATAACTAGAACTACACACACAAATATCACAAACAATTTTATTTTACAGATGCCGAATACACAGGAAGAATGGCTATCAGTGGCTCGGAGTTTCATGCAGAAATGGAATGTACCTAATTGCGTAGGTGCCCTCGATGGGAAACATATACGTATTTCATGTCCAATTAATAGCGGTTCTGAGTTTTTTAATTATAAGTCATATTTCAGTATTGTTTTGCTAGCTTTAATCGATGCCAATTATAACTTTTTATACGTGGACATTGGATGTCAGGGCAGAATATCTGATGGTGGAGTTCTACGCAATTCAACTTTATTTGATATGATACGAGATGGAACTTTAAGTCTGCCACAAGCGATTCCATTACAAGGGAGAAATACACCTGTACCTTTTTATTTCATCGGTGATGATGCTTTCCCCATCTCACAGAATATAATAAAACTATTTTCTGGATATCATGCAAAAGGATCACCTGAGAGGGTTTTTAATTATAGAATTAGTCGCGGGCGCATGGTTGTAGAAGACGCGTTTGGCATTTTATCTAATAAATTCAGAATTTTACATTCACGCATTGGCTTACAAAATGAGAAAGCAAAACTTGTCGTGATGGCTTGGAGTTTTGAACGAAGAGCAACAAAATATTCCGCAGATCGCTCTAAATGTAGAACCAAGTGTAATTAGAAATGAGCTAAAATGTTATTTTCTATCGGAACAAGGTCAGCTTCCTTGGCAATATCAAATATAATGTTTTAAAGAAATAAAATATGATTATTCAAATAATTGTTTTATTTAGGAATCAGAAACATTTATCAATAATTTTAAGCTTTTATTAAAATAAAATAATTCAACTGAAAATATTTAAACATTGATTTTAATCTACACACATCAAAAGTGTCTAGGGATCAACATATATTTTTGCAATAACTTTTCTCCTGATTGATATTAATTAAAATTTTCTTTAAGGATTCATCAAATAAAGTGTTTTCGTTTGTCACAGTAACGATAAACCAAGTCACCTTTGCATTAATAAAGAAATTTGCCATTTTCCTAATAAAGGGATTTTTGACATTTGAACCACTAACACAAAAGTTCGAAAAAAAGACTGAAATAACAGTTTTCTTTAAAATTTTATTGGGTAACTTAAACAATTAATAATCCGTGTTTCTACCGCGAACACTAACAACACAAGAACATCGGTTTGGCATACTCAAAATGAGTTCATCCAAATCACGCTGTGGAATGGCCGCCCATGTTCGTTGCAACAACAAAAAAAGGTCTTCTTGCGACTGGATACCCTCCATATTCGGCAGAGCTCTTCTCTGTAGCATATCCCATGCATGCTCAATCGGGTTCAAGTCTGGCGACTGAGCAGGCCAGGGCAGGACATTGATGTTAGCTGCGGCGAGAGTCTGTCTTACAACTCTTGCGGTGTGCGGTCGTGCATTATCATGCATTAACTGAAATAAGGGACCGATTTGCACTTGTAGAGGAACGATGACGTCTGATACAATCGTCTCAGCATAAATTTGAGCGTTGAGGTTGCCTCTGATCCAAATCAACTCAGTTCTTCCGCCGATCCAAATACCCGCCCATACCATGATGGTTCCACCACTATAAGGATGGACTTCCTGACAGGATTTTAATCGCTGTTGGCGTCCAGGGGTTCTCCAGTGTCGTATACGTCTTGTAACCGGTCTCATACCAAAACGAGACTCATCAGAAAAGCACACGAAACGCCATTGTTCTTCTGCCCAATTTCTGTGTTCAAGAGCCCATTGATATCGAATCCTACGATTGTGCATTGCTATAGGTGGTACCCGTAGCGGTCTTCGGGAATGAAGGTTCACTTCATGCAAGCGGTTTCTGACTGTTTGGTCGCTAATTAAGTTCCCTGAAGAGTGATGAAGCCTCACGGCTAACATCATGGCGGTTATTGTTGGAGCTCTTCGAGTTAAGATTTGAATGTATCGGTCTTGTCTCCGTGTGGTGCAGCGATACCGTCCTCCATGGCGCTCAGCCACGGTACCAGTGCTTCGGTAACGTGTCCAAAGTCGACTGATAACACTCTGACTTGTATTCAGAGCTAAAGCCACAGTACGTTGCCGGGAACCAGCTTCTATCATTCCCACGGCTCTGAGCATTTCTTCCCTACTTAAATGACGTCGCCGCTCCATAATAACGTTGGTTTTAATCAGTAGTAGGGAAACAGTAGCACTAATAATGTCTTCAATGCGTTGTATGTTTTTATAGGGAAAATATTGACAGCTGATTTTCATCTTTTACTCGAATTTGATTCACAGTTCCTGATTCAAATTATGAAATGCACCAGAAAGGATCCATATAAATTTATAAAATCATAAATTTATTACAAAGCCACATCTCAATCTCAAGAAATCCGCATAAAAATGCTTGATCCCTAGACACTTTTGATGTGTGTATAACACTATTTTCGGTTAAATTATTTTCCAAGACTTGTAACAGACTGTCACTTGTGTTGACATCTGGGCTATTTTGCATTTCATTGTTTGATTGAACAGAGTAAGAGCGCGAAGTTGAGGGCGATGGTGACATTGATGACGTTGTAGGTTGGCCTGTGAAGTATCCTGGAAGAACATTTTGATAACGAAGAGGCTGAGTAGTATTATTGGTATCAAAATTCATCGGACCCATTCTCATTTCTGCTTCATAGACAATATTCTGGATTTGATGTTGTACTGTACACATCGTGTAATGATCCATCTTCCTCAACTTGCTACTTATATAGTCTGCAAATATAGCAGCATCATCGCGTTGCCTTGCATTAGATGTAATCTCCCTCAGTAATTGCAAAGCTTCATCAACTTCAGGATCTCCCTCTATGTTTCGCTTTCGTGACCTCCTTGTCGAAGGTAGCGTAGTCTGGGGAGTGATATTAACTTGAGAAGACTGAAAATAAAAAGGAAATCTTATAAATAATTGCAAACAAGCTTTAACATTGTTTTGAAATATCCAGTCAGTATGTAAATATTTAATAAAAACCGGCCAAGTGCGAGTTGGACTCGCCCACGAAGGGTTCCGTACCATTATCTATGAAAAATGAACGTATATATTACCTACAACTAGCCAAAATACAAACATTTTTCGGCAACAAAAAATAACTTTGTTTTTCATACAAATATATGAATAACAAAGTTATAATTTGCGATTTCACACGTTTATTGTATGAGGACCGCCTTAATATTTTTTTATTTTTATTTTTAGTATTTGTTGTTATAGCGGCAACGGAAATACATCATTTGTGAAAATTTCAGCTTTCTAGCTATCACGGTTTATGAGATACAGCCTGGAGACAGACGGACAGACAGACAGACAGTGGAGGCTTAGTAATAGGGTCCCGTTTTACCCTTTGGGTACGGAACCCTAAAAACCAAGCTTATAAACATTACATGTATACAGTCACTATTGATGACGCCTATACCTACACTCTTGATGAGCGCTTATTCCCGAATACTTCGCTTTCGGTGAGCGTTTTGCCGACTGCATAAGGTTCATATACGAGAGTATGCTCGTCCGCTCTCCGTGGTATTATATATTGTTACCGGGTTGTAGGTAGTAGGTATCTAATATTAATACGCGAGAAAAAATCTTTGTACCCCTATTTACGAAAATATTACTTAATGAAATATGTATTTTAAATTAATTATGGTCGAATTTCGATCAATGGGCGACCAACTAGTCTACTTGATTATAAGAATTTGATGGGTACTTACAATAGGTGCGTGGCTGTTCAGAGTCGGTACCGGTGCATTCTTGTCACTAAGAAATGATAACGCCTTATAAGCAAACCATTTCGGCAATTGAACATCTTCCCGTCCAGATCCACTCCTTTTAGATTCTTCATATTTGCGTTTTTCTCGAAAATAATGGCTGGATAAATTCTTCAGTTTTCTCTCAATTTCTGATGATGCTATGTTGAACACAGAAGCAATATCCCTAATAGCATCATTTCTTTTGTTGCGATTCTTGAAATCCATATGCCTTGGGTTCCACAATGGTTCATTTTCTTGATACTTTTCTATTAATAAAAGTACTGCACTATCATCCCAGTTAAATTCTGTCATTTCGTTATTTACTTCTATGAAATTATACGACAACACTACCACTCCGTATCGAAGCCGCAAGCAAACTGCCGCCGGCAACCAAAAGCCGCGCGTGCCGCGGCTGAGATGCAGCAAATGCCGGCGGCACGGCCGCCGGCCATGCCGCCGGCCGTGCCGCCGGGCATGTGTGGATGCGCCATTAGAACAACCTGGTATGGGTGCGTCTTGATAATCTTCTTCCACTGCAGATGTAATATTTGGAATCGCTTGTTCAACAGATATATTTTCCGAGTCCCCTGCACATTCTTGCATAAACGCGTAATCTGGCACTGCTTCTGGATTAAAAGGGTACCCCCCTGTCGCTTTAAAGCCAGAAATTGCATTTTCTGGTGACGCTGCTTTTCCCCAAGCCTTACTCAGCAAAGCTCCAAAAGAAAGTCTTGTTATACGGCGTCCTGGGTTTTGGTTTAGCCAAAGTCTACACACATGCAGGCGGCAAAAACGTATCTTCAGCATTGCAGCAGGCTATGATGGTTATTGTCTCGCCCTTTTCATTTGAAGTTACTGTGGAAACCGCTTTAGAACCCTTTTGGGCAAGCACGTGTCCTGGGCGACTGTTTAACTGTAAACCTGACTCATCCATATTAAAAATGCAATTTGGTGCCAATACTTCTTCATTATCTTGCATAAGAACACTCTCAAGTAGCTTAAAATACGTATTTACTTCTGATCTATTCATGGCCTTGGCTCTAGCCAAGGAGACACCTTCAGACTTTCTTAGTGAAATATCTCTGTTTCTGCTTAAAAACATTTGCAACCAGTCATATCCTGCTTTCTGGGTTTCTCTATTGAATCGATGCTTTAATTTCAACTGTTCGGCAAGCTCATAAGCTATTTCTCTTACGTCATCTATTGTCAAGGGAAAGCCCTTGGCTTGCACTGATTTGATATGAGCAACCAATTTCTTTTCGTTTTCTTCACCAAATAAAGAAGATGGCCCCATAGGCCCTTTTTTATCATTATTTTTCTTTAATCTTCTATCTAAAGTTTTTCTTGGTATTCCGAACTGAATAGCTGCACCACGTACAGCAAAACTATCATTCTGCACTGCGCTAATAGCTGCTTTCAGAGATTCTTCTGACCAATTACCTCTGACGGCTACTGCCTTTCTCTTGTATTTATTAGGCATCTAAAACAAATATTTATACTTATAGAATATAAACTATTATTTGAATAAGATAACTAAAGAAGAAGACAATATTTGTAAAAAAATAACACAAATGATTTGAATAAAACTTCATTTCTAAGCCATCGGTATAAGTTGGCCATATGGCCATCACATACCGATTTCAACTGGCCATCTCTCCTTTTTTTTCCGGGAGAGATGACCATGCCTAATATAGAAACGAATCAAAACACAACACGAGTAATTTTGAGGTTAGAACAATAAGTTGACTGTTTATTTGACAACAAATGCAAAAAACACTATTATTTTATGAAACTAATATCACAATCTAGGTAGTAAAACACGAAACCTCTAATAATTTTTTAATCTAGTTCAAACAATAAACAAGGTTTTTACTCACTTTTGGATTTTTTTTCGCCGAAATGGCTGTCGTAGGTTAGCTCCCGTGCACGATGCCAAGCGCACTGAACTGTAACTGGCGACATCTAGTCAACGACTCCTTAAATTATTTGAGCGGGCCATCTCTCCCTTATGGCCATCTACCCCGGACTTATCCTATATGCTCAGAATACAGAATAAACCAGAAGGAGCCTACAGCCGATAATGCATGCCAACCGCCGTGTCCAAAAATAATTTGCAACCCCCAGCATTCCTCATACTTCCCACCCGTACAGTGTTGTCAGCTTAGTAAGAGTTTGTCTCTTTTAGGGTAATGAAAAATCGCGCATAAAATATGTAATGCAATCAGATTTTAATGTTTTTATTTCAACATATTACTATTATACTGTATTATACATATTTAATTTTAATATGTTATATTAACATTATTAATTAATATTAACATCATTAATGTTAATATGTTATCATCATCCGAGCGTTGTCCCAGCTGCGCTTGTTTTCCAGTCTAACCAGATGCAGCTGAATATCAGTGTTTTACATGGAGCGGCTGCCGCCAGACCTCCACAACCTAGTAACCGGGTAACATGATACTCCTTGGTTAGACTGAAGGTCAGATTTTCTGGCTTCTGAATATACCCGTAACGACTGTCAAAGATCCACAAATGACAACCGGGATCAACAGTTTTACGTGCTTTCCGAGGCACGGGATGTCAGGAAAAAGTCACATTGGTACTTGCCCGGTTTCGAACCCACAATCTCGTGCATGAGAGGCCTAGTGGCCATCACGACACTTTTAATGTTATTATGTTATATTTACATTAATATACTGTTATGCATAAAAACGCTTTAGTAAAATAAAACACAAGTCATTTTCAAAAAATATGTATTTAGGTACCTTTTTGTTGTACTAATTTTTAGGGTTCCGTAGCCAAATGGCAAAAAACGGAACCCTTGTGGATTCGTCATGTCTGTCTGTCTGTCTGTCTGTCTGTCCGTCCGTCCGTATGTCACAGCCACTTTTTTCC
Organism: Amphipoea lucens; assembly: GCA_947508005.1. Classification (NCBI taxonomy): domain Eukaryota; kingdom Metazoa; phylum Arthropoda; class Insecta; order Lepidoptera; family Noctuidae; genus Amphipoea; species Amphipoea lucens. Next base: position 14,101,860 of record OX382375.1, read on the forward strand.
GAAACTATAAGAAGTATACTGTTGAAACTTGGTAAGTAGATGTATTCTGTGAACCGCAGTAAGATTTTCACACTAAAATAGAAAAAAAAACAATAAATTTTGGGGTTCCCCATACTTACAACTGAAACTCCTAAAATTTTTTTTCATCAAACCTGTACGTGTGGGGTATCTATGAATAGGTCTTCAAAAATGATATTGAAGTTTCTAATATCATTTTTTTCTGAACTGAATAGTTTGCGCGAGAGACACTTCCAAAGTAGTAAAATGTGTGTCCCCCCCCCCTCTAACTTCTAAAATAAGAGAATGATAAAATTAAAAAAATATATATAATGTATATTACCATGTAAACTTCCACCGAAAATTGGTTTGAACGAGATCTAGTAAGTAGTTTTTTTTTAATACGTCATAAATCGAAAACCGCAATTTACTTTTCACAAAGTTACAACGAACTACAAGAACTTTTATATTATGTTACTTGCTGCTACGGAACCCTTCATGGGCGAGTCCGACTCGCAGTTGGCCGCTTTTTTATAATATTGCCGTTTTGATTCTGCGGTAATCAATATATTTTTACGCTTCGACAAATGATGAAGCCTTATATGTAAATATTTTTCTATTACAACCCTTATGAGATGATTACAACTTCCTTCAACCACTACAAATATGTTATTTTTTCCTATAAATTTTGTTTTTTTAATGTTTCCATAGTTTATATTTATAATTACTTACATATGTACACACAAACTACAAAATATACTATATACAAATGATAATAATAATTAAAAAAAAAGACAGGAGTTCATTGGGCATCGAAAAATTCGTCCGCATCGCTGTCAATGGGATAAGTGCCCAAAAGGCTGGCAGCATTGCCACGTTGGATGGCAATGCTTATTCTTTGGGCTAAAAATAGGCCAGCCCTCTGGTCACGCGAAGAGTCAACCAAACGGTTGGCGATATCGCGAAATATGCGATGAGCACTCGGACCCCAAGGCCCTAGAGTTTCAACCCCAAACGGCTCAAACATATAGCTCCCAATAAGGTTGTTATATTTGCGCCGTTTGAGGTTTTCTGCTCCTGCAGCAGCCGCCCCAGCACCGCCCGCCGTGCTAGGAAGATGGGATGGCGCGAGGATGTCGACACAGGTTGCATCCCACACCAAAGGCCTACCCAACTTCCAAGGCATTATGGTCATTCCATCTGGCCTCTTCCCATCGTCACGTGCCAAGCCATTGGGTTCTAAAACAGCTGGCACTCCGGCGGTGACAAGAGCCCGACGGATGATGTCGTTAATGCTGGCGTGCCGTGCCATCCGACCAGCGCTCTTGCTGCAGGATAGGCCATGGTGTCCGAGGCAGTCGACTGCTTCACCGCATTGACAGCGATGTGGAGCTCCGCAAGGAGCGCCCAGACGCAAACATGTAACGAGCCGGAATGTGGTGTCACCCAGCATAGTGCCTATGTTGGGTGACGGTAGCGCCTGAAGCCAGAGGCCCGACTCCCATTCACCCACAGCCAGCAGGCGGGCACGCTCAGCAGTATTGGTGGACGTATTAATAAGTTTATTCCGTACCAACCTGCAGAGCGGCTCGTCCCACTGTCTCTGGGAAGACGGGTTCTCGGGCTGAACCGTGTCCGGGCAAGCCACTTTCCAGGCGTTCACCGCATCGGTCAAACACGGCACTTCAGAGTCAACCTGAGCAGGAATCAGAATTCGTGTGGTTAACTTTTCTGTGCTGTGGACCGAGGATAGGAACGCCGGTAGGCTTACACTAGAAATTTTTCGGACGCCGAGCCCACCAAAACGAATGGGTAGTGTGGCTTGTTGCCACGCGCGGTCGTCCAAAGCTACATTCAAAATGGATGTAAGAGTGTCAGGTCGTCATCTGACATAGGATAAGAGGGAGGAACTTTGTAAGGTATACTCAAGAACAGATTCTCAAACCCCTCTGAGCGCCAAAGCGTCATCAATTCGGGTTGTCTGCTGACCTCAGTGATTAGATGGAATCCTATCCCTAGTAGAGCTTCCCGAGGTCTTTTAAGCTCAGAAATCGACCGTCGGGATGCACAATGTATTAAGGATGCACGAATTAGCCCTTCTAGGACACCTTCGAGGAATTGTCTTGGAACTATCTTTCTTTGGAGACTCAATGGGAATATACCTGAGTCCTCGCTTCTAGAGTCACCGCTCATTCGGAGGTCTCCATATAGGAATCCACATGCACGTCCAATGGCAAAGCTCTGTTCATGGGGAGACAGGGAGTCCCACTTCCCTTCAGGAATATTCCGCAGGGACCTTTCCTCTGACCAAGAAACACCTTCAGGTTTCCAGGAGGACAAGATAAATTCCTATAAATTGTTTAAAAATTGAAACACCAATCTCTAAATATTGGGCATCCGAAGTTATTATAAAATCTTCAATCGAAATTTTTCTTACGTGAGCTTCACAAATGCAACATATTTCAAAAACGCTTTGCGAAGGAAAACAAAGACCACCTTTGTTTTTTAAACCAATAAGTTTGTGAAAATACAAAACATCGGTTGCTAACATCGATTCTATACAAAATTTACATTTTATCGTTTTTGATAAATAATGAGCTACACAACCTGATATGTAACCTACGATGTACTTCGACAAATCAAGAAGCTGAGGAAGTTCAGAAGATAATAATTTTGCTATGCTGCCACCATTGTTTTCAACAGGAAGTGTTTGATCTTGGTTGAAGAGCTCATCATTGTCTTCGAATCTTTGCGAATATGCTGAGGAATTTATAGCTTTAGTTGATGATGAACAATTTAATATTCCTATGTTTTCAAGTGGTATGCAATTTCCGTTGTCGGAAGCTTTGAGTTCTAAATGACATAAAACTTTCCTGTAAATGCCTTTAAATTGTTTAGCATTGGGGTTGTCGTTATGGCCTCCGTGCATACGTATAACACCAAAAAGTAACTCAAGATGGTCTTGGCTACATTTGTATGTTGGTATAAATACCAGCAGATTATCGGACACAATTAAACTCTGGTATAGGGATTTCAAACTTTCAATGCAAATAAGTAAACCAAGGAAGCCCGTATGGCAACTACATTCTAAGACTGGTTTATAATTTTTCATGATCACCTGCACTTTTCTTCCATCTTTGTTAATTTTTCTCTTGACCACATTTTTAATTTGTAATCTTAAAATATAGGTTTTAATTTTATCTAAAAACTGAAATATCATATCTTTATTACGACTGTTCAAAGCTTGTTTATAATCGAATTGTTTCATATTATGGGAGTTGAAAATGTCAAAGAGATCATTCATATTTTTTACTAAAGTTTCGGTGGCTTTGGAATTTTTAAATGCAAACAATTTAGCATCTTCGCGACAAAATTTTAAGGCTGTTGCTACACTGTTACTTAGTACTTGGCTAGCTAGCTTAACTTTCATAATATTGTTTCGGAACATTATATGTCTAAGTGTAAGCTTATTAGCTATATAGAGTTCTTCATTTTCTTGAAGTTTGTTTAATTCACATATTAGGTTCCAACGTATTTCTTCTTCATTCTCATCTAGAAATATTTTTTTGGACTCGAAATGATTTCTAATTAGTTTAATCATGTGAACGGGATCTAAAAATATAGCTACGTCAGAGTCATCAGCTGGGTGTTTAAAAGTAGTCTTTAATACACTATTGTGATCTATTTTACATCCTAATTGCTTCATCACCGTTATATTAGTGACTAATATAACGGTGATGAACGGTTCGGTACGATACGGAACGATAACGGTGATTACATTTGATGGCCATTCGACTAATAATTAGTCGAATGGCCATCAAATGTAAGGGACACAACCTTGACGCCAGCGTCATGGCATTTAATAAGGCATAATTTTATTAAGTTAACTTAATGTGGTGTTCACTATAATCTGTTATTAGGGGCTTAGGGTTTAGAATAAAACCACCGAATTATCAGTAAGTACACAAGAACTCAAAGGGAACGTCTAGTCGCCACAGGGGATAGAGCGGGACTCTTGAGGCGCTACCATTGAGTGGTGTGCTACATTTAATAGTATATCACATCTCTTGCTCCGCATTTAAGCCGTGAACCAAGAAGTATCCCAAGGGCAATTTAAAATGATCGTTAACAGCATTTATCAAAAAGACGTAGGCTTCCGAGGCTAAGGTTTGGCATTCAGATGAACCAGTTCCCATGTCTTTTGGCATTCAGATGAACCAGTTCCCATGTCTATATATCCATAATTCTTTTTCCCATCCCATAAACTTTGACGTCTGATCGACATCTCATCTGCAATCAGCGCACAGATAATTTTATGTTCAGATGATTTAGCCTTTTCTTTCAAAGCCTCGAAAGATTCATCGGAAAATCCAGGTTCCCCCTTTATATTGGAGTACCATTTGGACAAAGTTTTAGGATGCGGAAGGCAAGTATCAAAAGTTGCCCTCACGTACCTATACGCACTCGGCGAAAGAAAATTTAATGTCAAACAGAACTTTTTTATTTTCGTAGTGTATTTTATTTTTTTCTTGTTTTAAACGCTTTTTTTGAAAAAATTATTAAAAAAAATCGGCTGCCACAACATCTTTTGAAAGAAGGTTATAAACATCGTCGTTGACATAACGATTGCTTTTTAAATTCCTCAGTATATTTTGTAAAGACTCATTTCTTTTTTTTAGACGTCTGTTTTTTTGGTGCAATGTTTTAATTTTTCGGACATATTTCTCACAAAATAATTGCTTACGTCGTTCTTAATTTCACTTTTCTCGGCGTATCAAAGATAGAATCCAAATCAGAGACAGGAACATCACCAATCTTCGATTCTGATTGAGAAGGAGATGATGTTAACTTTGTAGCCTGAAACGAAAAACCTTCATCAAACCCTTATGCAGACTTTATGGTATTGACATACCATAATGTCATGATTTCAGTGAATTATAATGTACAGTGAGTGAGTGGAGCGTAGGTCAAGAGTGTAGCCTTAGCAAGTCTATAGTTTAGTGGCGTATATTTATTTTAAGGTGGTTTAAGGCGCATTTCACCATGACTTTAACAATGAAAACCTTAGGACAAACTAAAAATACCTACTCAATATAAGTAGCTATAAATAGCAATAATACGTACTTTCAGTGTCAAAGGTCCAGCTGCAAGTGCGCCTATGTGGGCCCCCAGCTCTTCTGTTTCCATGGTCATATGCTTGAATAAAACATTATTATTAGACTACTTAAAATATAGGTACTTTGTAATTACAGTGATGTTAATTGTTCTGTAGCTATACAATAGGCTAAATGAATTTGTTATAAAAAATATTTCCTTGCAAAATCTTGTCCCAACTAACTGCTACATAATAAATTGTTATAATACGCACATCCTTATCTGTTGAAGGCCCAGCTATGGATGTATGCATGAAGGTGTTATTCTCTTCTGATATTATGGCTATGTGCTAAAACAAAAAAAAACAGGTATATTTTGTATCATACTAATATTATAAATGTGAAAGTTTGTTTGTTACTCAATCATTCTAAAATGTTGAACGATTACGATGAAATTTGGTATAGAGGTTATACACTTTGATTCCATTGTTATGTTCCTGTGAGATGATATACGGATCACGATATAATTGAATACTATGCGGGCGGAGCCGCGGGCGAACTACCAGTATTAATAAATATTATTTTGAAAAACCATTTATATAAATTACAATAGAGGAACTGCAGCATATTTGGCATACCAGTTTGTTTTTTGAGAATAAATTTAAAGAAAAAAAGGATAGCTCAATAAAAAATACGAAAAACTATTAAACTTTAATATTAATAACTATCATATGGAACAAAAGTCAGGAACCTTATCAAAAAAACAAAAAGGACAACAAATTAAAAATTATGTGAATTGACTTAGAGGGCAGGTAATTTGGAATATAATATTCCAAATTATATTCACATTTTTCATTAACATACTGTTAACACTTTATCTTAAAAAGTAATAAATTTCTAATCTTTGTAACAGTCTTATAGTCTTGACTTCTCTAACTAATCAATATTTTAAAACAAAATATCAAAAATAATCTTATTATAAAGTAATCAGTCAATAAAGTAATCAGTCACAATAATCACAGAACAGTGTTAATTTTAAACTTATAGTTTACTATGCTTAATTACTATTTTTGCAGTAGTCACAAATATAAACACCAGATTCATAACCACCACAAGCAGCGTGAACCCACAATTCGCACATTAAGCACTGCACCCAAACTTCACCCCTTTTATCCTCACTATATTTTCCGTTACAGAAAAAAACATTCAGCGTCGTTGTCAGTAGACGAGTCTGTGTTATTACCTGATAAAGCATCAGGATTCGGATCTGATGAGTCACTGTCTGTCATATTTCTCTTCTTTGTCTTTTTTGTTACTTTCTTCTTTCCTTTTTCCTTCATCAGTTTTTTCTTTGGTCCATTTTCTTTGTCAGACTTTTTAAGTTGTGCATTCTCAAGGTCGTTTTTATAAGGAGAACTTGAGATTATTGCAGATCTTGCTGGCTTACGGCCTCTATTGCTAGCTCTCTTTTTTACTGTGGGTACGGGAGAAATTTGGAAAGGACTAACAAGGGATCGAATTTCAGTCCTACTGCCTGACGGCTCTGGCTCTGTGTCATCAACGTTCTCTATTCGCAAAGTAGCAACCACGGGCGAAGTTACCGTCGGCGTCGTTTGACAATCTTGATCTTCTTCAAACTCTACAGCAGCAGCCATGTAATCGGCTTGAGTAAATATATTTCGATTAAATGGATATATGCCACCAACTCTGAAACCATTAGCAGCAATTTCACCAGTTTGGCACTTGATGTAGGCTTTTCCGAATAGCTCGACAACGTCATATGGTGTTAAAGGTCTATTATTTTCTCTGAGAAACACACGAACTTCTTCACTATAATAAGACTTTAGGGGTCCCATGAAAGTGCGATCCAGCGGTTGAACTTTATGCGTACAATGAGGTGGTAGTGACAGGATCGTCACATAATGCTGTTTTGCTAGATCTATCAGCTCTATGTTCTTGGTGTGACTGTAATGGCCATCGAGGATCAAGAGCACTGGGGATGCCTCTGTTGGTTTCACATATTCTACAAAATGTTGAAACCATTGCGTAAATAAGTGAGTTTGGATCCATCCCGATGGATGTGCTTTTCCTATAGAACCAACTGGAGCTCCTCGCATTAAAGCATCAGACATATTTTTACGCGGAAAAATTATCATGGGAGGAACAAATATTCCTGCTGGGCTCATACAAATTACGATAGTCATTAAGGACCCTCTTTCGGCTGACGTCATTGCTCCGATTTGTTTCTTCCCTTTTCGAGCTATAATTTTTGGAATTTTACTCTGAAAGGCCACTCTCATCAACGTTGAATATGCGCGCAGCAGGGAAAGACTTATCAGCCTGAATTTTTTCTAGATTGTCGTAAAATTCATCCATTCTTTCTTTAGTAAATCCGTTAGCTCGTGCTTGAGATGTGCCAGTTGGCTGTCTTATAGACAAAGTTGCCTGATGTCGTTTCAAAAATCCTTTTAGCCAGTATCTTCCAGCAAACCCATGCTTAAAAGGATTTTGTAAATCATTTTTGACAGCCAGTTGATACGCCAAACGGCGCAAGTCCATTCTGGTAAGCCCATAAAACTTATTCTCCATAGTTAATATGTACTCCACTAGCAAATTTTCAATTTCTTGACCGAAAACTGGCTTTCGACCAATAACTTTATTCATTACCGATTCAATCGGAGAGTCTTTATCATTGACAAAACGAAAAAGTGTTGACCTGGGAACGTTGAAGTGTTTAGCAGCCTTAAGTATCCCATCCTCTTTTCTCGAACGGCGGCGATAGCAGCGGCCATTTCCTCCTTCTCCCACCTCTTTCTCTTTTTGTATACTTGAGGTGATGCCATTTCTAAAATAAAAACAGGCGAATTAATATCTAGCTATAAAATGTGCATATAATTTGGAATATTCCAAATTATGTTCACGTGTAGTATCCCAAATTAACAACATACCACCCTAACCTAAAACAGCAAGTAGCATTTTCAATTCTAGAAATATTCACAAAATCAAAGTAAAATCACTAACTAAAAAGATCACATAATAGTTTGAATGATTACACTAAATATTTTACGTATGAGAGTAAATAATTATCACTGTTTGCATACTTACCAAAAAAGTTTTGAAATATGTCGTCTTGTTCCGTCGGAGCTGGTAGCCGGAATGTCAAAATGGCGTCCTGTTTTTAATGCTAGATGTCGTAGTGTGTCTTACGACGTAATCTTTACGTTGAAAAAACATAGATGGCGTTATTAGTTATTTAGATAGGGTAGACCGGGGACAATAGTACCATTTTCGAAACATCGGTTGATTACACAAAGTTGACTGTTGCTTTTTGTTTTAAATATTATTATTTTACAGTCTTGGTTTATTATCTACCGAAGGAAACATCTAAAGTTGGCCTAGATTGAACCAAACTTGGTCAAAATTGACTTTGAATGAAATGATGGCTAGTGCTACAAATGACCCCTTTTGAGGGTTAATTGTACCAAAACTGCATTGTGTAATAAAACGCAAATAAAGGTATTAATCATATTTTCAGTCATTTATTTGCAGTCTTATGGGTTTATAATCATTATTAAAAATTAGGAACAAAAAATCGTGAGATCGGTGTTTTAAATCAACACAAATGTAAAGTCATAACATTAACATAACAATTCTTCGCTTAGAACAAAAATAAAATAAGTTTTCATAATCATATAATTAACATTGGTTCGCCAGTTGCACATTTGCTATTATCTAGCTTTATAACAATGCTATAATAGAAATAATCAACAAAAATATTTTTGTATGGAGGTACAATTGACCCCTGGTACAATTGACCTCCGTATAATACTAGGTATTTAAATAGGTAATAAAAAAAAAATATTAGTCGGATTCACAGTTGTGACAAACGTAAATGGACTCCTGAGGTGTACATTCCTCATGTGCCCATAATCCGCACTGAGCGCATTGAATCCACATTTCATTAGGGCGACTAGCGCTATATGGTTCCATACATACAACACAAAACCATTCATCACTACTTTCAGAGTCATTTTTGCTGCAGTTTTCTTTTTCTGCCTGGAATCACATTTTATCCCTTTAGATTTTCCTGGGTGATGTAGATTTTTTTTAATTTGTTTAGCTTTCTTTCTTTTTTCAGCTTCCTCTGCTTCTTTTTGTATAGCATCTTTTTCCGGGGTATCGGTGTATATAGCCGATTGTCGTTTTTTTCTTCCGCGATTGGAGGTTTTGCGCGGTGGCGCCTTGGGCAGAGGGCGAACTACTTCAGGAGAGAAAACGAAGGGTTTAATTCCTTTAGATGTAGATGGTATGGGGTCGCGTACGGAAGTTGAGTCGGAAGAAATATTTGTTACTTCACGTAGTGGTGTGCCAAATCTCAACCTTGTAGGTATTTCCATAGATTCATTATCTGATGTATTTTGTTGAGATTCCCGTCCTATATCCAAAGGATCAACTAATGCCAAAGTGTCTTCAGGTATGATTTCTGGTACTATAGTGGCTGCTTCTAACGATGGACTTGGTATGGCACGGATCTCTTTTGGCGTTTCTAGATCTTCAGGTGGAGATGAAATTTGTTGAATTACAGGCTCAAGATCTGATTCGAGGGGATTACTTTGTATTCCAGATTCAGGAGAAGGCTCTTGGACGCTATTATCAGCAAGCAAAGGTCGGTCTGTCACATATGAGGGGGCAAAAACAGTATCATCAAATATATCTCGGTTGAAGGGGCAGATTCCTGTGCAACGAAATCCAGACTGAATATTTCGAGGGGTAAAAGCTAGAGGAAATGAAATAGCAACAATTGATGGAATATGGTATATAGTCATAGTTTGACCAGGATTGTTCCTCATCCATGCATCACAAGCGGTATTTACATGTTTTTTCAGAGGACCATGTACAGAGCGATCTAGTGGCTGCAACTTATGTGAGCAGTGCGGTGGAAACGATAAAACAATTATGCCATTTTCTTTACAAAAGTCTAAAGCTTCTATTGTTATATGCGATGGATGATTATCAAGAAGTAATAGCACTTTGTTATCAAGAGGCACTCTGGTGAATGATTAGAAATGTTTCAAAAACTTCAGGAATTGAGTCGCTTCCATCCAACCTGACGCATTACCAGCACCTATACAACCCATTGGTGAAATGATCTTGGTATCTCTGGCGTGGAAACACGAACATCGGAGGCAGAGCATTACCAACGGCATTTGCAGCCATAGCCACAGTAACAAGAGTACCGCGCTCCGCTGACGTCAATGCTCCAACTTGCCGTTGTCCTCTCCTAGCAATAATACGATTCGGTTTTTGGACGGTCGTAATGCCAGTCTCGTCCATGTTGTATATAGGTACCTATCTTTAGCTTCAAAATGATAGCGATTCATTACTTTGGCCAGGTTATCGAAAAATGCGTTGACATTTGTCTTATTGAAACTTGTTGCACGAGCAAGGCTAGTGGCTTGAGCACACCTTATCGAAAGTTCCGAGTTTCTTTTCATAAAAGATGAAAACCAATCAGGCCCTGCCATTCCGTTTTGATCCCAGGATTGTGGTCTTTTTAAATCGAATTTAATAGCCAAATCAAGGGCCAAGCGTCTTACTTCTTTTGGCGTTAAACCATAATAAATATCTGCTGTTCTTACTAAATATTTCGCTATGCTTTGTTCTTGCTCTTCGGTAAATACTTTCGTTGCTGGATTATACCCCATAGAAACAAATTCGCCAGGATTAGCTTCTCTTTTACGCTTATATCTTATCAGAGAAACATGACAAATGTTGAATATATTCGCAGCGGTGCGTATGCTACGCCCTTTTAAAATCTCTTCATATGCCTGTTCATACAACAAAGTATCTCTTGACCCACGGTCCGTCTTTTTTTATTCTAATTCGTGGCATCTAAAACAAGAAAATGTGTAATAAGTAATTGTATATTTTAAGTAGGTACCTATTTATTTTTTTACTCTATTATTATTATTAGTACGGGGCTATTTCTACCATGGGGTCAATTGTACCGGTAATATTGACCCCGGCGATGCTGGTACAATTGCACCAAAGTAACTTATTTAGAAAAACCATCTAAAAGACACATAATTCTAAACTTATAGTTTCCGTATTTATTATAAATCAAAAGTCTATTAACCGTTTAATCTAGCAACAACAATTACTTATCGAAAACAATCTGGTAGTACGAGTTACATTCAATCACACCCCGGACACTCCATACAACGCTCGCAAAATAATTACCTACTACTACTACATTAAAAAATGACGTTTGTATACGTATGAATGTGTGCGTGAGGTACTTGTGTTTGCGAGCGCTCTTGTTAAAGAACGGGCGACGAACATGCCGAAGTGCGGGGTGAGGTGCGGTAACTGATGTTAGTGCGGGGAAGGGAGTGTCCTTTCTGTACGTAGTACTTTAAGTATTCTGTGATTCAATCATATTTTACGTAAAAACTTACCGCGGCTACCCGAAAATCAAAAATTCGCCACTGACACGTCCGTTTCACAGCACGCTCGCCGGCGACTAAGGGGCGCCTCGGGACTCAAGAAGCGCGTGTGCTGGCGCACACACACACGCATAATATCGCTCAGTAGGAGAAATATCAATGATGGTACTATTGACCCGTGGTACTATTGTACCCGGTCTACCCTACCGAAGTATTCCAAGTTACCTGCAGTATCCCAAATATGCTGCAGTTCCTCTACTATTAAAACCATCTACCTTATTTGGAATAGATCCTTTTCGTAGTTTTGTAAAACCACATTTTGTGTCATAAAAACAGTCATCTTGAAAATGTTTCGAACAAATAACACTTCCCTTGGAAGGATTCCAGATTTTTTCTAACCGAGCTTGTCTTATAACTTTCGTCCACTTTTCTCTTATAATTTCATCAGCGGGGAACCTAAAATTCCACATTTAATAATTAGTTAGACTCGTTTTTACACTTTTTTTTTATCCACATACTAATTACACAATTTACTATGTACAAGAAGATTACTCCATAAGGGGCAACGCAAATAGAAGACGGCGAGACGAAGGTACGGTACAGACACGGCGCAGATACGGTGCAGGCGCGATATCTGCGCAAACAGACGCGGGGACGATACGGCAAGTTAAGTCATTATAGAGCGTGATATTGACGGGATAAGACATGTATTCCTCTTCAGACGAAGATGAAGATGCACTGGCTTTGCTACAGATTATATTAATTTACAGCAAAGACCAAGAAAGTATTGGATACATCCAGTGTGGAGAAATGCAGAAGAGCACAGGTACTATAAAATAATGGAAACATTATATCTATGAATATCCTGATCGTTTTCGCACAGTTTATAAAATGTCACTGGAATGTTACCATATCGTATTGTCAAAAGTAAGAGAAGGACTTCGGAAGCAAGTTACAAATTGGAGAAAACCAATCAGCCCTGAAGAAAGACTACTGATAACTTTAAGGTAAGTGAAACTATTTTTTACAGATCAAACTTTTATTGACAAATCAAAAGATAATATTCATTGAAAATGTTTTTGGTTTAGCATCTTTGCTACAATTAGTATTTATAAATTGCTCTCAGTGTTACAGCTAATTTGAGTATCTGTCAAGCTGTCATCATGTGCTGTCCTTATCTCACAATACAGAATCAGCGCATGCGGACAGGGACAGCACATGACTACTCAAGCTAGCTGTCGCACTAAGAGCCATTTATAAATAAAGTTCAAGGCATTGGATAGTTCTCATTAAAATCACTTATTTCGTCTTCATGAGATTGGATAGATGTCTCTGGATTCGGGTGAGGTGTAGCTGGAGTTATTGGTGAAAATATTGGCAAACATAATGTAGTTGGAGTTGCCGGAGGTGCCAAGGATTGTGCTCTTTCATAAGCTCCCGGTGTCCGCGTTTGCTGATATTCTGAAATGCTGAGTTGATGATAAGCTTTCTCATCATAAGTTCGGTGTCTTGAAGGCCCAGCTATTTGTTCAATTACAGCCACTGCCGCCGGTGGTGCTGGATTTATATACTCTCCGGATATCAAAGTCAGCTGAGTTTCCGGATTTTTGTTAGCTGCTGCAGTATGTTTAGCTGTCTGCTGAGTCGAGGTAAACGAAGGTGCTGGACTTGTATTAGCTCTGGATGTAAGAGTCTGCTGGGTTGCACCTTCATTAGGATCATAATCTGTCTCTCGAGAAGGTGTTCGTGGATAATACGGCTGTGTCCTAGGATAACTAGGTACTGGGTCATTTAAAATTTGCTCTGATAAATTGAGAACGCCCATTTTAAATCTTCGTTTTTGAACTGGTGTCATTGATTTCATATCTGGAAGCATGCTTTGAAAAAAAGCTAGATCGCTGTCTGTTTCAGGCTCAGCTCTATGTATGGTCTTCATTTGTAATGCTCTTTGACTGAAATATTCATGTGCTGATTTATTGACATCTTTTAAAGAGATTGCCCTAGATTTATTTAATAGTGGTAGCAGTGGCGGTGTTGGTGTGGATTGATTGGAGATGGAATCCGAATTTGTGTTTTCAGAAGCTAGTTGACCAGTAAACAGTGTCTCATCGACTTCTTCACTATCATTACCGTCTGTGCTATCATATTTGCTTAGATTGCTTTTGGTTGGTCGGGACTTCAAGTAATTGTCTAAAAAATGTAGATGTGGTGAAAGGTAGTAAGTACTCTTTAATCGTCTTTGCACCTGATCCAGATGGCAAATCTAGCCTTTTCTTGTTTTTGCTGTAACTACATCGAATATTCTTCCACCGTTCTTTACATTCTTGGGCTGAAAAATATTTAAGGAGATTAGTTACAATGTGTGTTTAGATTGAGGTGCCACTTTTCGCATCGTAAAGTGGCTAATGGAGTTATTTAGTAGTAGTTTAGAAAATTTTGTAGAACGGATATTGGATTTTGTATTAGAATACTTCAAAAGTTAAATGAATATAAAGGTGGCACCTCAATCTAACTGTTTGGATTGAGGTACCACTCAGAACTGGGAATATTATGGATGAGTTTTCATCAAAATTTCGTAGTACTCCAGAATTCTGGAGTACTACAAAATAATACAAAATTTTGATAAAATTTCATCCATAATTTTCCCAGTTCTGAGTGGCACTAATACTAATTCCCTCCTTTTGTATCATTATAATTATTATAATGATACAAAAGGAGGGAATTAGTATTCGAAAAAAAACCGAAAGGAGGTGTATTAAATGTTATTTCCACTAAATAGCACCTTGTATAATAATACTCTGTGCCGTACCGTCCCCGCGTCTGTTTGCGCAGATATCGCGCCTGCACCGTATCTGCGCCGTGTCTGTACCGTACCTTCGTCTCGCCATCTTCTATTTGCGTTGCCCCTAACAGTACCTAAGTAATAAATAGGCAGTATATACATTAAAAGATCTCAAATTACGTAAACAGAGTCATACCTACGAGCCTACCCCAAAACTAAAAAAGCTTTATGTAGTTACAAATTATAATAAATCAAACTATTTTTAATTATTTAACATGCATTTATTAATTATTGTCATTAACTCATCAATGTCAACTTTCTAAAAAAGAAACCAGCCAAAGTAGGGAAAGAAACCAGCTAAACTGGCAACATTATCAAAATGGACTCGCCCAAATAGTTGTTGACATTAGCAACGAGTAAAAGAAATTCATTATTTAAATAAATATACATGTAAATACACTACTTACACATGAAATGTTATCCCATCTTGTTTCTTTTTCCTTCCAACCGCATTCTTGCAGGTGGGAACCGCACACGACGGCATAATTAAATAAAAACTGACAGAAATTTTTACGCGTACGTCACACGGCGGCCACAGATAGACTAGTCATCCAAATGTCAAACTACACTCTTCGAGACTAGTTTTAGTGGACACGTTTTAGGGCGCGTTCACGGCTTCTGGTTTGTTCTTTATTCTAAGCCTATATGTGATGAAGCGGTGAAGCGATAGGCGATGAAATGAAATGCTGAGCGAAAGCGCCAGTTATATTGCAGTTACAAGGTAAGAAGCAGTAATGAATGTTCGTACTTTTTTTTTTTTTCCTATATGGCATCTCGTAGTTGACCTATAGAGGTCGTGACTACTTAACCGGACTATCGAATGTTCGTACAAAATATATCGAAATTTATAGTAAACAACTACAAGGTAATTAATAATAATAACGGTTCGCGCTTGACCGATTTGCGCAGGAGTTGACGCCCACTCGTTAGCGCGGACAATAGCCGGGTCCGCAGCCATCTTGACTCGTTAGCGCCCGGACAAAAGATGCGTAGACGCCATGTCATTAAAGGCGGCGTTAAGTTCGGCTGACGTCATAGTGGGCGGAGCTTGGCAACTTGTTTTGCACACGGCACGCTCTGTCGTAAAATCGCGTGATCCTGTGCTGCGTTGAGTCGTGCGAGTGGACTTGCCTACTCGCTACACTACTCCCCCGGTGAGACCGTGACTACGGGCGATAGTAATCAGGAAATCTCACTGTCCTGCCGCTTCTTGTCTTTCTGACTGTGTCATCTGACTGCACTGGTTCTGGAGTTTTAGGTCGATTTTGACCTGGTTCTAGATCCTCTCTCGCCATGTATGCTGGTTTTACACGGTCAATGGTCACCTTTTGTCTCTTCCCGTGTATTAGCCCCGCAAGTTGATATTGCGATGGAACCTTGTCACAATAACAGCTGCGTGACGTCATCCGTCGCAAAAAAGTACAGATAGCAGAAGAAATTGTAATAAAAAGTAAGGGGAGTCCGGGAGAATTTAGTCGCCTTCGACTAAAATGCTCATAAATCGCTTTATATTTACAAAAAACTATTTTCTACAAATTGTACCTACCCTAAGCTGCATTATTAAGCTTTATTTTTTCTTAAGAAAGTTTTATAAATCATTAATACTTTATGAGTAATTAACGATTTCTACTGAAGTGAGATTTGGCTAATATCTCCCGCCTAGGTGGGAGACTTGACCCCCAAGAAGGGAGACTTTACCCGGGTTTAAAACTAGGCAAAATAAAAATAATAAATTATAATTAAATAAAGAAATTTAATAAAAAAAACATGGCACATAATAATACGTAGTAAATGATAACACGAACTATATAATTTGAGTATCTTTGACATACAGGTAGTGTAGGGGATCTTGAAGGAAACACGGATGGTCGAGGAATACTTGCTTCTTTATTGATGTTGCTTGTTCACAAGATGGCCGCTGACTGACTTTCAGTGACTTACAATGGCGCTTATTTTATACCCTACTGGCTACTTACAATTCACAACATTTCAGTTTTAAATAAATACTAAGGTACCGACAACCATTTAGAGCTTTATGTTTAAGTATTCCATTCCATAATTTTTAGATTTTTTTTATTACTTATTTAACGAAATATTCAAAAAAATCCTCTAACGACCCAGAGTAAGGCATCGTCACAGTGTATGCCTTTGCTCCTAATTATTATGAATAAAAAAAAGTTGTCAATGTCAAATATAGTCATCTGTCATTGTCAAATATCAGTGTTGTTGTGGTGTTGTTTGCCGAGGTTGCTTTGTTTGAAAACGCATTGTTATTTACTAATAAAAACGCATTATTATATAAATTGATTTGCCATGAAAGTTTCGGACGGTTATGCCATGGCAGACAGCCGCAACCTTCCCAAGGTGGATTATATGATGTTGTTGCAATACATGCGTGAAAACGACTCGTTTAACGTTGCCGAAATCCGGGGAGCTAAGGTTTTGTTGTCATCAAGGGATGCTTATGTTGAAACTTCTGTAGGCTACGTGGAAGTGAAACGAGAAAATGCTGTGTGTTTTATCATCATCATCATCATCATCATTTCAGCCGAAAGACGTCCACTGCTGGACATAGGCCTCCCCCAAGCACCTCCACTTCGACCGGTTTTGTGCTTCTCGCATCCAACGAGTTCCTGCGGCCTTCACAAGGTCGTCGGTCCACCTTGTGGGAGGCCTTCCAACGCTACGCCTTCCGGTACGCGGTCGCCACTCCAGAACCTTTCGGCCCCATCGGCCATCTGTTCTGCGAGCAATGTGCCCTGCCCACTGCCACTTAAGTTTGGCAATTCTTCGGGCTATGTCGGTTACCTTAGTTCTCCTGCGGATCTCTTCATTTCTGATTCGATCCCGCAGGGAAACTCCAAGCATAGCCCTCTCCATTGCCCTTTGGGTGACTTTCAGCCTTCTAATAAGGCCCATTGTGAGCGACCACGTTTCAGTGCCATATGTCATCACTGGCAACACGCACTGGTCAAAGACTTTCGTCTTGAGACACTGCGGTATATGGGACGAGAAGATATTGCGTAGCTTCCCGAACGCTGCCCAGCCGAGTCGGATTCGACGATTGACCTCTTTCTCGAAGTTGGACCTACCTAACTGGACAGTTTGTCCTAGGTAAATATACTCGTCCACGACTTCGAGTGTAGCGTCTCCGATCTTCATGAGAGTGGGTGTTACATGGGCATTTGACATGACCTTCGTTTTGTCCATGTTCATTTTCAGACCCACTCTTTCAGAGGCTCTACTGAGGTCATCGAGCATTGTACTGAGGTCCTCCATAGTCTCAGCCATGACTACTATATCGTCGGCAAACCGAAGGTGAGTTATGTACTCGCCATTGATGTTAATGCCAGCTCCTTTCCAGTCCAGAACCTTAAAGACATCCTCCAGAGCAGCGGTGAACAGTTTCGGAGAGATAACGTCTCCCTGTCTCACACCTCGCTGCAGAAGGATAGGTTTCGAGGTCTGGTCCTGGAGTCGAACTGACATAGTGGCGTTTTCGTACAGACACTTCAGCACCTCGATGTACCGATAGTCGATCTGGCACCGTTGAAGAGACTGCAGTACAGCCCATGTCTCGATCGAATCAAAGGCTTTCTCGTAGTCCACAAACGCTAAGCAGAGAGGCAGGTTATACCAAGGTGTTTTATCAAGGGCAGAGTAACTCCTGAGCACAGAGTTCGTACTAAAATGTACTCAGTTGTCGCTAGCATTAACGAGGCAGAAGAAACAAAACAGCAGTAATAAAACTATGGAAAACTATGTTAAAGATAGTGTAATATCAGCTTAATGTAATGTCCAAATACAGCTGCAAATGTTAGCGATGAAAATATGAAAAAAGCTTTATTGTGTATAGCTGATCCAGACTTTGAAAGAAATAAAGCCTATCATGAACAGTGGTTCTACTATGATAGATTGTTTGCAGAAAAGTTAGTGAAAGAAGGTGAAATGTTTTGGGAGAAATTTATTTTCAATAAAATGCTTGATATTGTACATTATGATAAATAGAAATCAAAATTCTAATCATAAAGTATCTCTTTTATTAAGTATCTATAGCAACACACAGTTAAAGTTATCAAAACTTATACAAACATAACATAGTTTTCTGAAATATAAATTAAAAATTGTACACTGAGGCAGGCCTTCCAATGCCTAATACTTCCTTATAACAGGTGACTGTAAATTTATAAGTCCACAAGCAACTACCACTGCATCATCTAGTACATTTATTATTTACAACAGCATGTGAAATGCGAAAAATTAAAATACAAATAAAACCAATATCACATCACAGCCACAAACCAAGGAAACAAATACCAAAATTAACAAACGTCAACGTCATCATAAGACGTCATCACGTCAATCTCCATCTCATTTTTTTTTTCATGACCCAAGCAAAGGTAATGTGCAGATTCAACCTTACAGGCGTTTTGGAATTTTTCGAGATTTCAAAATTATTTTTGACTAACTTAGAATACAAATTTTGTGAAAAGAAAAAATACGGGTCTCCTAGTTATCTAAGTACTATTTTTTGAGCATAAAAAAACACAAGGCAAAAAAATTGAAATGTTGTGAATTGGACATCTGCTGCCCTCTGGTGGTCACGCCCACATTGCGTAGTTTACATAATTGACCAATCAGGGGCAAGCTCAAAAAATACGCAGTTACTAGGGGAGCGGGCGGCACGTTGTTACAGGGGTAAGAAGTTACACACGTTTTTTACCGGGATTTTAAACTCTTTGATGGACATAATTGGACTCATTCGTTTTCTTATAACATCGTGCATTAGATAAAAACAATCAGTGACCCGCCAAGCGCTGAGCTGTTAGGTTGTGTGCGTGTGTCCCGATTTCAACCAAGTAAGTAAAAAAATCCTTTACGAAATTTTTGATTCCTGATGACTATATTTTTTATTTTGTCAAAATTTTTAACCTTGGACGTTCATAATATATCTACCTTTAATTTACAATATTGTTTTATTCTACTATCGATATCCATTAATAATGACTTTAATTTACATCGGGTATATAAGGCCCACTTTTATTTATATTAAAATATCTTTAAGAACAGTTGAGCTAATAAGATAAATGCATGTTACATTAGTTCTTTTATTTTTATTTTTTATTGAAACTCATACAAATGTAGTAAAGGATAACGAAAATAAGTACTTTTCAACTATTTTAAAAACATCCGCCTTGGGCCTTATTAAACGCTATAAGGATATAAAGGCCCACTAAGGAATTGTATATTTTGAGAGAAATAAGACGTTTTAAATATTTTTAACTCCAGGCATAATCATAATTTGACCTTTGGAAACTTGGTATAAGGAATATTAACTTAAATTTAAAAAAAAATATGGCCATGGGCTTTATTAAACTAAACGAACTTAAAAAACGTAACATTTACTCTTAAATACAAAGCAAAAACATAATAAAAAAATATTTAGATAGAGCTCGATCAACATAAACTTTTTATCAAAAAATAAATCAAATTTCTCATGCTATCTAAATTTCTTTGGGCCTTATTACACGTAGGGCTTTTACAAAAATCAAAACATTTACTTCATTCTAATCAGTACTGAAAAATAGATGATTGACTTAGCATTTCTCACTTTTTAACTTATTATTATACTAGGAACTTGGTTCAAATCAGCCTTATTAATAATAAAAAATTGAGATCCATACAGATTTCTTAAAGAATTATTTTAAAAATCTAAACGAAACCATGCAATCAGGACAAATAAAATCTTCACAATCTTCTTTAGTCAAACCAACGCATTCTTCGTGGTACCATTTATGACATTTTAAGCAAATTCTCATATCTTCTTCTCTATCTAACTTGCACGCATGACAAAACCAGTTTTCACTTCGATTTGTCTTCTTTTCTTTATTTTTCTTAGTTTTTTTATCAACTTTCGTTGCTTCTTTCTTACTATTTTTATTAGACACATTCTTTACACCTTTTCCTTTTGTTGCGAGACATTTTCCTTTCTTTAGCTTATCATCTTTATTAATCGAATCTTTTTTTTTCTCAAATAAATCTTTAACTATTCTCTGTCCTTTGTAGTTAAGAGCTTTGCGTCGTGGATGTGTTTTAATAACAGCAAAGTTAGGTGTAGGAATCAGTTCCTTGAAAGTCATCGTGGAAGATTTTTTACTTTGTATGTCAGCCAATGGTAAATCATCGTCATCCGAATATTCAGGACTTCTGGTCCTGTTTTTCACTGGAGTTTTTTCAGATTTTTGTTTAAAACCATTGTTTTCAGTATCTGAATCACTATACGGATTAAAAGCATTGACACCTCGGAGATGCTGAAATAAATCTTCAATAGGCAGTGATCTTGATGATACAGAATCTGAATCTGAAAATGTTGTAGGCATACAGGTTCCAGAAGGTCCTGGAACAGGTGATTGTTCTAAGCCTGCAACAGACTTTTCAATATTTTCTTCATTTTCTGCATCAGAATCCAGTGAAGAACTATAATCAACTAACCGTCCAAAAAATTCATCTTCAACTCGTGGTTTGGTGGAGCGGAATTGTGGCGAAAGTGCAACTGGTTGTAGGCTAATCAATAAAGATGGTGAGACCACGGCATTCCTTGAGTCGATATTAGCTCTTGCATCTTCAGTATTAAAATCATCTGAATCATTTTGAGAATTCAAATTCGGGCTGAAATCAGGGTTGGGCATAGTTATGTGGTCTGTTGAGTCTTCAGCGTCAGTTACGTCTGTATCTGAATTATTTAGACGTCGCAAGTTCATTCCAAAATCCACGTTGCCTGTTGATGTGTGAGCTACTGTTTTTGTTAATAAGGAGGGTGCATAGGCGTCCTCGGATATGGCGTTGGGGTCGAAGGGATATATTCCTGTTGCCTTAAAACCATTCATTATATTTTCAGGTGTCAGACTCTTTGCCCAGACTTTAGTAAAAATTGCATTAAAGCGAGCTTTGTTTAGTTGTTTGGTAGGATTGTGGTACATAAATTTCATAACCTCTTGGTCCCAGTAATTTTCAAAGGATTTATTTACCGATTTATCCAACGGTTGTAGTTCGTGGGTCGTATTTGATGGTAGGCAGTAAAGAATTATATCGTTTTTTTCCGCTGCATCTACAATGTCGTAATCAAGATGGCAGGAAGCTCCATCGAAAATTAATAAACATGTACCCGGTGATTTAAATTTTCCTAAATGTGCAATAAAATCAATGAATAGTGGGGTAGTCATGCTACCCTTGGGTGCCATTTTGACTAGTGTTCCAGGTGGTAGATTGTCTTTAAATTCTTCCTTTAGTCGTTTACCCTTGAATAGTATCATTGGAGGGATGACGTTTCCTGAGGCACTAACGCAAGCAGCAATTGTCACGTTTTCTGCATGTTCTTGTGCTATCATGTGTACTCTGCGATTACCTTTTTCTGCCAAAACATTCTGCTGGTGATGAATAGTCAGTCTGCATCCCTTTTCGTCTATATTGTACAATCTCTCTGGATGGTTTGGAATGTCAAGCTCGTCATATAATTTTTTCACCTCTTGAAAATGTTGTTGCACAATGGGCTTATTCTGTTTTTGTGCTCTTGCCGGATTCATGAATTGAGCTTTACGCTTCGATATATTTGGGTTACGTTTAAGAAACAATTGTAACCAGTCTCTACCAGCCCTGCCAGTTTTTTTATTAAAATTGTTTTCTATTCCCTCTTTTTCACAGAATTTGAAAGCCTGTGTTCGAATCACTTGAGGAGTTAGTGGCATACCAATTTTGGAAAACTTAATGATTCTCTCAACTAAATCTTTTTCTTGGGATTTTGACAATATTGGGTCTCTTCCCATTTTTTTTGTAGTTTTTCCAGATTTCAAATGGTTTCGAAGAGTCCTGCGAGGTATTCTGTACCGGGCAGCTGCTTGGCGTTGGGTAAGTTCCTTATTAATGACAGCAGCCATTGCTGAACATAAACTATCCTCTGTCCAAAGACCCCGTCTTTTTTTAGCTAGCGGAGAAGATGACATTTTAATCTAAAAAAAAGATAATTTAATTTAGGTTCTTCACAGAACTCAAGTTACATAAAACTATACTGATTCTAAAATAAAAGAGTGAGAAATAAATAATATTGAAGATATCCAATAGCTTAGGTAATTAATATTTTTTCTGGATATTTTGGTTATTTTCTATGAACTTTGATTGCAGTTACGTAATTTGCTTTATGATAAAAGCTGTAATACAAAAACATTAAAATAATATGACTAATCATAATTTTATCATAACGTAACGGTTTCACCTCATACGTCATATAAGGCCCGGGCCTTGTTACCAAGCACCGCCTTGGGCCTTATAAGCCGAAGGTACCGTTTTAAATTCCAAGACTAAATAACATGTTAAAATTGCAAAATAAAAATGTACTTACGGTTCCTCTTATAGCTGGATATATCCTAGTCTCGCCAAATTAGAGAAAAAAACTGTTTGAATAGATAAACTTGCTGAAAACTGTTATTAATTTGTACGGAAAAACATTACGAGGCGCAGTCGCAACCGTTCACTCAGACAACTTTGACGCTACTGACAAGATGGCGGCGCGCACGAATGCAAACGACGTTGCCAGCTCGCTATGTCTGCAACTTCTATGTGTGCGTGAATTGTTGAACTGTTTTGGTTATTCAAACTGTTATTTTTGAATACTGGGCCTTATTCCCAGCTGGGCCTTATACCCCTGAACTACTTAAAAAACGTGCCATGGGGCAAGTAGTTACAATTGTTTGGGGTAAGTTGTTACATGTAACAACCACCTTAATCGAACACAAACAGCCTAGATGTATAATCATCCAGGAAAAGCCATGACGATTCATGATCTTCCTGCCGTGGTGAAAGATTCACTGCCTTTGGCCCTAAATCCTGCAAATATCATGAGTGGATTCAAATCAACAGGGATATGGCCCTTCAATCCTGACATTTTTCAAGACAGTGACTTTGTGCCTTCTTATGTCACTGATCGCCCTAATCCAGAAACAGATTGTCCCATGACTACGCAGAACATCTCCAATTTGACACTAGACCTGGAAAATCCAGAATTGTTAGATTCTGCACCTCAACTGAACATAAGCACCACTGAAATCATACAGGCAATAGAAACAGCAACAAATCCAATGCCTGACACTACTAAAAACATTCCTGTTTCACATTGTCGGAAAAAAACTTAAATAATTACCATAATAGAAATTATAATTACTCATAAATGTTAGAAGACTGTATAAAGCGATCTCTATTGTTTATATCGTTTTGAAATACTAATAAAAAAATATGCATCACTGATGGTTTTGTTTATTAATCTACCGTAACATCGTGCCCCGATGATGTAACAACTAGCCCCAATTCCGGGGTAAGATGTTACAATCTACTTGTTTCGTTAAATTCTCCATTGTGAAAAAATTACATAAATTTTAATAATTTTTCAGTCATATTTTAATAGCTAAATAGACATACTATCATTACAAGTAATCAAATGTATAATTTATTTGATAGCTTTTGTCATATTAACAACTACCTATCTAAAAATTGTAACAACGTGCCCCCCGCTCCCCTATCTAGCATTAAAACGTTACCGTAACGAGGCCTGTTTTACTATTTTTAACCGACTTTAAAAAAGGAGGTTCTGTATTCGACCCGTATGTATGTATGTATGTATGTTTGTATGTCCGCGATTATCTCAAAAACTACTGAACCGATTTTGATAATTCTTTCATGAGTGTGATCTACATACTTTCAGGAAGGTTTTAGTATATTATACATTAGGTAATTATTCTTATGTACGAAGTTATATGCATAAATGTACTGCATCTCCGGCATTTTTAAGTGAATTTTGATGATTCTTCGAGTCGTGTCTTCAATGCACTAGTGTTAATTGAATTTGTGTGGGGTACAACTAAAAAGTGAAAAATAAAAACTTTTTTACAAAAAAAAAAACCGACTTCAAAAAAAAACACTACAAAGTGAAAAATAACTTTAATTTCGGAAGTCGGTGTCAAAAAACGAAAATGCTGAAGCAACGACACCGACTTCCGAAATTAAAGTTATTTTTCACTTTGTAGTGTTTTTTTTTGAAGTCGGTTGTTTTTTTTGTAAAATAGTTTTTACTAACCGACTTTAATTAACCGACTTTAAATAAAAAAGGAGGTTCTGTATTCGACCCGTATGTATGTATGATGTATGTATGTTTGTATGTCCGCGATTATCTCAAAAACTACTGAACCGATTTTGATAATTCTTTCATTAGTGTGATCTACATACTTTCAGGAAGGTTTTAGTATATAATACATGAGGTAATTATTCTTATGTATTCATATTATATTATTCATATTCATTTATTTTGCGTTCCACAAGGTAAAAAGATGTTTACAAAAGGCTTAGAGCTAAGATCCGTTGTAGACCCTGTTAGGGCACAGCAAAAAATTGTTTTGGTACATACTTTAGTAATTAAATATCTAAATCATAGAAACTAAAATTAAAATAAAATTATACATGAAAACTGAATATATAAGTAGAAGAATATAAAGTAAGTACCTATTTTCTTAAAATACTATACGTTTAGATAAATTTATATTTATATTGCCTAAGGTAATAATTATTATCACAAAAACTTATTTAATAAGAGATCATAATTTTTAAGATTACAAATTATTAATAAAGAGATCAGGTTTACATGTATCCTTATCAGAGACAATTTATAGATTTAGTAGGTAGGTAACATTTTATAATTTACTTAAATAATCTTCTTGATAAATATATGCATGTATATATTTAAAAATGTATTTATTGCAATTATAATTTTTCATTTAAGTATTCGTTTATATTATAATAGCTCTTGTTTAATAGCAAAAGTTTTACTTTATTAATAAAAATATTGTATTTATTTATATTTCTTATTTCTTCTGGTAACTTATTATATATTTTTATCGACATGGCATAGGTACTTAAAGAGTGCATTTTTAATCGAGATGTAGGTATGTTTAATTTATTATTATGTCTTAAAGTAAATGTAGTTTGTAGTATGTCTTCTCTTTTTGTGTAGAATTCCGGGTATCTTCGTACACACGACAGAGTTCAAAAATGTAGAGACACGGTAGGGTTAATATTTTTTGTTCCTGAAAGTGGGGTTTGCAGCTATCTGTTTGTTCAATATTGACTAGAATTCTAATAAGTTTTTTTTGTAAGGTGAATAGTGTGGGTGCGTCTGTGCTATTACCCCATAATATGACACCGTATTTAAGCCATGCATAGGCATATGCGTAATATGTTACTAACGCAGTGTTCAGGTCTGTAGTTTTTTTGATTTCCTGAAGGGCGTATGAAAATTTTGATAATTTTGCTTTTAATTTTTGGATATGCGACTTCCAATTTATGTGTGTGTCTATATCTAGTCCTAATAGGGTGAATTTATTTACTATTTCTAATTTGTAGTTTTTAAAACTGAAGTTTATTTGTATAGGTTTTTTGAAGTGAAACTTCTTTAGGCGCGCTTGACTTGGGGAGTAAACTGGCGAATGCGTTACGAAAACGTGTGATCGCGAGTAGGGAAGGTACGTAAAAAATAGCTGGAAATACCTGGTGTAAAAACCCGGTCCCGGTCGCATAAATATGCGACCGGGTTTTTACACCAGGTATTTGCTTCCAAGTACGCACACAGGGTACCGACTCAAAATACTTGCAAGACTATTAAGTATCTTATACGGCTACTCGCTCAAATACGTAGGTACTCAACCGCGTCAGTTTTCGCAAATGCGATCATGCTCCTTTTGGAACAATTTCGTATGCAAGTATTTTTTACCGACTTCACAAAAAGGAGGAGGTACTATGTTCGGCTGTTTGTATGTTTTCTTTTTGAAGTGAAACTTCTTTAGGCGCGCTTGACTTGGGGAGTAAACTGGCGAATGCGTTACGAAAACGTGTGATCGGGCGAGTAGGTAAGGTACGTAAAAAATAGCTGGAAATACCTGGTGTAAAAACCCGGTCCGGGTTGCATGAATACGCGAATGGGTTTTTACACCAGGTATTTGCTTCCAAGTACGCACACCAGGTACCGACTCAAAATACTTGCAAGACTATTAAGTATCTTATACGGCTACTCGCTCAAATACGTAGGTACTCAACCGCGTTAGTTTTCGCAATGCGATCATGCTCCTTATCAGTAAGAGTCTACGGAACAGTTTCGTATGCAAGTAATTTTTACCGACTTTACAAAAAGGAGGAGGTACTATGTTCGGCTGTTTGTATGTTTTTGAAGGAAAACTTCTTTACGCGCGCTTGATTTGGGGAGTAAACTGGCGAACGCGTTACGAAAAGTGTGATCGGGTGAGGTGAACGGGAGTTGAGTGGGGGATATAAGCAAGACAAAGCAGTGCGCGCGTACGTTTTCTTTCTCTCTTCCTCTCATAGCCAAATACGTATTAAGTTTTTTTTCTTTTGCTTATATCTCGAAAATGGTGCGTCCTATCGCAAAAATAATGAAAATTTCGACCCCCTTTATGGAACCCATAAACTCCTAAAACTCAACATGTAGGTAATCATTTTTCATATTTTCCATACAAAAAGTGAAAAATTCCTTAAAAAACACGCCAAGGCCGCCCCCTCCGCGCCTGCGGCTCTAAAAAACAATACACGGGGTTAGGGCAAATAAGTACAGACGCCAGCACATCTACTACAATCTGTCAGATTTCTTTAATAGATTTTCAACTTTATTACCAAAGAATAAGGTTCAAAGTTGATTGGGAAAATTTGACAGTTTCGGGTAGGTTGACGTGCTGGCGTCTGTACCACGTGTCGACGAGTCGCGATTGTCAAATTCGATTTTTGTTGTGTCAAAATTATTTACGTGAAACTTCTTTACGCACACTTGACTTGGAGAGTAAGCTGGCGAACGCGTGACGTAAGCGTTACGAAAAGTGTGATCGGGCAAGTAGGGAAGGTACGTATTTACTCGACCAGGTTTTTGCTTCTAAGTACGCACACCAGGTACCGACTCAAAATACTTGCAAGACTATAAAGTACCTTATACGGCTACTCGCTCAAATACGTAGGTACTCAACCGCGTTAGTTTTCGCAAATGCGATCATGCTCCTTATCAGTAAGAGTCTACGGAACAATTTCGTATGCAAGTATTTTTTACTTTAATGGTTTGCAAGTATTTATTTGTAAACGCGATTTTGCTCCTTATTTATAGGAAGTCATTGATAAATTTCCTATGCAAGTAGTTTTACTTCCAACGGGGCTTTTGAATACGCGATTGTACATCTTATCTGTATGAAGTTATGGATCAATTTTCTATGCAGATAGAAAATACTTGAAAGTATCTCGCTCCGTCGTGCCTCGACGCTCGAGTACGTAGGTACTCAAATAGTTCAACAACCGCGTTTGTTTTCGCAAATGCGATCATGCTCCTTATCAGTAAGAGCACGGAATACTTAATAGTACTACGTACAGAAAGGACACTCCCTTCTTCGCCCTCATATCAGATACCGCACCTCACCCCGCACTTCGAGGTATTCGTCGCCGACTCTTTAGCAAGGGCGCTCGCGAACCGCAGCGCTGTATTGCTGACACGAAAAGTTTTATTTGAGTTTTAATCACGATGGTTGGATATTGTGATGCTTTTCCGAATTCGTATTTACATAAACTGTTTGTAAGATTTCGCATTTTTAATAACATGCGATTTAATAACCGATTATTTACAGACAAGTCGTTTAAACTAAACTATTTTAGTATTTTTATTTCATTACGAACCCGACTATATAAATAAACAATTGAACTACATGGTCACTTCATAATAATGCACACGTTCGGGCAGCGCCGCCGCCGTCGTCGTTCGGTTCCTCGACACAAATTGATTACCGCGCCATTTTTTTTACGCTATTAGATTTCACGCACACATTTGCACGTATACAAACGTCATTTGTTTATGTAGTAGTACTAGGTAATTATTTTGCGAGCGTTGTATGGAGTGTCCGAGGTGTGGTAAGACTCTTACTACACCTCGGACACTCCATACAACTCCGTAAGAGTCTACGGAACAATTTCGTATGCAAGTATTTTTACTTTAATGGTTTGTAAAAGTATTTATTTGTAAACGGGATTGTGCTCCTTATTTATAGGAATTCACGGATCAATTTCCTATGCAAGTACTTTTTACTTCCAACAGGGCTTTTGTTTGATTACGCGATTGTACTTCTTATTTGTATGAAGTTATGGATCAGTTTTCGATGCAGATAGAAAATACTTGAAAGTATCTCGAGCCCTGGTTTTAGACCCTGGTTTCTTAAGGTGGACGTACTTGGAAGCCCTGGTACTCGATTTTGCAAGTACGAGTCGTACTTGCAAAATCCGTAGCCCTTAGACATGGGTCGTACAGGTACGACCCATGTCTAAGGGCTACGGGCGAGGCGAACGGGAGTTGAGTGGGGGATATAAGCAAGAGAAAGCAGTGCGCGCGCACATTTTCTTTCTCTCTTCCTCTCATAGCCAAATACGTTTGAAGTTTCACTTCAGTCGTGTGGTCATAAGCACACTCGGTTTTTTTTTTAAGCGTCTATATGGATCCGAAACACATATTGTAGCAGCAAATTATAAAACTTTCAATAAAACCAACAGATTGTACTTTACTTTACACCAGGCTGAGAATCATTATTCTTAAATATTAATATAAATATTAATAAAAATATACACACAAACGAAAATAATGAAAACGGGTCAAGATCGTAATGTAGGGGGGAAGACCGACAATTGGTGTTATTTTTTTAAATTTTCGTTTTAGATCCCCGATTCTCTGACAAATTGTGTAAAGGATGTAAAAGGATACGTGTTTCTTCATCAAAGTATTTTAAAGTAAAAAAAAGTATGAAATATTGCAAAATAATGAATTTTATATTCCGGTCTTTCCCCACTCCTACCAAATTCAGACAGAGGTTCTCAACTGTTTTAATATCATAATAGTTGTGTAAGTACATTACTATCCATTGTCCCTTGTCGATGATCTACGTCTAAATGTTGACGTAGTAGTTATCATAACTAGGAAATGTATGGAAACAAAATTTGCCAATACAAATTATATTTTTAATAATCAAACAATAATTGCACAATACACTTACAGAAAGATACAACATTACAAAAATATTATAAACGGCTCATGTTAATAACGTAACAATCAAAAGGAACAAGCAAACGTTTTTGTTTGGTATTAAAAATAAAATACAATGTTAAAGAGAACTAAAAATGTTATACTTAAATCAGTCTTATTCTGAACACATCATGAAACCTGTCATTCAGGCACTACTACTTATATCAAAAATTATAACGAGATTTTTCATAGCTTATTACTCATTTAGCATCTTATAATAATTGTTACGAGTAGGATAACAATCAATGGAACATAGCAAATTAAAAATAAAACATTAGAAAGACACAATGGTGTTTATTCTGGTTAGCACCAACTAAAAATCATAGAGAATTGCTATCTAAACCTAAAGCTGTTACATTTATTCAATTTTCGTGCAACAAGTAGACACAACATGTCGACTAAAAATACACCGAAATTCGTACAAATCAAAATATAATATAGTTTGACAATTTCAAGGCAACCTTTTCTAACACCATGGGTTAGTAATCCTCCAAATTAATTTTAGTTAGTTCAAATTAAGGTGGTAACGCCAGGGTAGCCCGCGAAATTCAAATTTTGACAGTTTTTTCTTATTTGCCGGTCAGTGTCAATCTATATATTAACAAAAATATGATTCGCGGTCATAACATGTATGCAATTGTAGAATTAAAATCATCAATACAACCCCCTAAGTTCTTAAAACAAATGATAGTCCATTTCATGAAAATATCATGATTTGGACTCTCATTGGGTTTAGAAGGTTGTATTGAAGATTCTAGTATTATAATCATATAAATGTATACGTGTTACGACCGCGAAACATATTTTGGTTAATATGTAGACTGACACTGACCGGCAAATTACAAAAAACTTAGAAAATTTGAATTTTGCGGGCTACCCTTGAGCTACCACCTTAAATTGGCACAATCATTTTTGTGCAAGCTTACAATAATAATTAAAAATAAATAATAATATAACTATTTATTCTATAATCATTATTGTATGTTAAATTTATTGAAATTGATGTCAAATATAATTTGACCCCGCCTTAAAATCTGTGGCTCTGGCAATATTGACACTATGTCATCACTATGTTTTATGGTACAAATGTCGTCAATTATTGGATAAGTGAACACTGTTCCTTTGTTATATTTACTATCTTTAACTTTACGTAAAAACTTGACGGTAGGTAATGTCTTGTCAATCGATAATACTCTGCCAACAAAATGTTTTAAGCTTTTTTTTGTGGCGAAACGGGCTACTATCCAGTCATTTTCTTTTAATTCATCCTGTTTAGTAAAATATGCAATATCATGTAGTCCCATCGACTCATTGGGCTCATCATTTTCTTTGTCTCTTTCTTGGTTTAAAAGTTCAGCTATATATTCTTCATAATCTATTTCGTCTGAATCAGCTAATTCAAATAAAGAAGATAAACTCGAATCACTGTCACTGTGACAGAGTTTCCCTTTTTGTCTATTCTTTTCTTTATTGTCTGCTTCAATTTTTCTTTTCTTAATTTTCTTTGATTTATTATCAGTTTGTTCCTTCTTATTTTTTTTATTATTTATTTTAGGGTTAGCAACGGTTTCATCTTGTTTTTCGTTTTCTACTTTCATTTTTTTCTTTTCTTTGGTATTTTTTAGTTTTGTCGTTTGTTGTGTATTATAGTTTTTTAAACATTTCTGTGTAATAATTTCAGCACCAAGACCTACACGCTTTCTCTTGGTGTTATTGTTTTCGGGTCTAGTCTGTCGTATTCTTTCTAAAAGTAAATTTTCAAACGTGTGTTCATAATCAACTGGTTTTTTCAAATTATTTGGAGAGTTATAAAAAGTATCAGAATTAGTTGCTTGTGGTGTTTGTAGACATTCTGGCAGGTCACAACTATTTAAAGCAACAAAAGTAGTGTTTTCATTATCGTTTTTGGAAAGTCTGGTCAAAGAATGGACTTTTGAAGTACCAGGTTTAATCATTATGTCAGAGAGTATAATTATTTTGTTGGACATATTTTTTGTTAACACTTCGGGCTCTTTAGTAACAGTTTCTTCCTCTTGATAGCTTTCCGGTACATAATCACTATGTATAAGTGAGCAGTTATTCATTGTATTAGCAGTTTGCGTGTCATTTGGTATAGACATGTGTGGTATAACAGTTTGATGTAAATACAAATTGATAGCATCAACACATAAGTTATTAAGGCTCTGGACAGTTTTAGTCGTCATAATTACATGATGAGAAGCAATACTTTCTTTTTCAGATTTGCTTTTAAGCCATCTGCTATAAGATCTGGGATCATACTTTTCGACAGGAATCGTATTGCGATTGAAAGGAATAATTCCTGCCTTCTTAAAACCACTACGTATAATTTCGGGATTAATTTCGTGCCATATTTTTGCAAATAGTTTTGAAAATTCTTTTTTGGGTAATTTAACACCCACATTATGTCGTTGCCATTCTACCAACTTAGCATCCCATCGTGTTTTAAATGATTTGAAGACGCAGACGTCAAGGGGTTGTAGTAAATGTGAAGTGTGAGGTGGTAATTTTAAAATAGTAACACCATTACGGGTAGCTAATTCTACGACAGAAATATCGACATGGCTTCCGTGGCCATCATATATCAGTAATACAGGTCTTTCGTCTCCAAGATTGGGAATGAAGACTTTTTCCATGTAATTACGAAATATGTCCGTTTCCATCCAACCTTTTTTACTAGCAGCATATGCTAATTCAAAACCGTAATCATTTTTTACGTCCGCTATCCACTGATTCCAAACATATTTACCTTTAAAAACAATGAGTGGTGTTAACTTTGCTCCATTAGCATTAACTGCAGTCAACACTGTTATATTCTCTTTTCCTGTGCCAAATGTGGTGCGTGAGGAAGCTTTTCCGATTTTTCCAACTACCTTAGTCTTTGATGGATCAAGAGACACAGATGTTTCATCTAGGTTCCATACTTGGCTAGGTCTGTTTACTAAATCAAGGTCCAGCAATACCTTTTCTAGTAAATTAAAATATTCTTCAATGATAAAAGGATCCGTCATTTGGCGTCTGACATGTTCTATAGGCTGTGGTTTTTTTACAGAAAGGCCATGGCGTTTGCGAAAATTATACAGCCAGTCCGATCCCGGCCTCCCATTCCTAAACGGTGTAGCGATTGCATTAAGTTTGATAAATTCTTCGACGAGGTTTATTATTTCGACCCTGGAGAGACCAAAACCCCATTTTTCCAGTATTATTAGAGCATTGGCTAATCTGACTTCTATTTCGTTAGGAATGGCTGTTGGTCTACCCAGGGTTTGGCTTTTTATTCTAGTTTTACCCTTAATCCTGTCATTGAGTGTCGATACTGGTATTCTGTAATGTTTTGCAGCAGCATATTGGCTTCTTTCCCCTTTTGCTATGCTTTCTAAGGCAGCATTTAAATCTTCCTGAGTGTAATTGGTGGCACGAAGCGATTTTCTATAATATTTTCGTGGCATGATTAATCTGTAACCAAATTTAAATTTAAACCCAAAGTCAACTAAATGTATATCAATTAAACCATTAAGTAAAAAAACAAATAAGAAATTCCGGATATTCTAAAGAAAAGAGCATATTTAGGAATTAGTCATATTATTATGTGTCAAAACTACACCACTTTCCCAAAGGAACATAATCATTAATCATCATCATCTTAAAATAGAAAATCTACATTGCATAAAAAACGACTTTTCTATGAACTTAATTACTTCCTAAAATATCCACAGTCCTTTTAATTACATAAACAGTAATAACCTCAATAATATTAATGTTTTATCATTTTAATTTGTTATGACAAACTTAAAACGATATAATATGACCCAAGTTGAGAACCCCTGCCTATTATATGAGCTTTTGAAACGGGGCAAGATCGAATGAATAGTATTCCGAACTTACCTCTTATCAAAACGATTGGTGAAGATCGAAAATACAAAAATATCCGAAATAGCACTATTTATGAACTATCTACTGCTTTGTTATCACTAATAACGTAATAATAATATATGAGCTTTTGAAACGGGGCAAGATCGAATGAATAGTATTCCGAACTTACCTCTTATCAAAACGATTGGTGAAGATCGAAAATACAAAAATATCCGAAATATCACTATTTATGAACTATCTACTGCTTTGTTATCACTAATAACGTAATAATAAACAATTACAAGTATAAAACATATAAATATCTCACCTGAGAGGAAAGTTATAGATGATGGGTAAAGATCGAAAATCTTCATAACTTCGTCGAAAATGACCGTTGGCAAAAAATGCATTTCACACACAACCACACGGTTAGAACGCTCGAAGCAGACTGAGGTGGGGGACGGCATGAGTTGTCCTTCACCGCTAGGTTGCCATAAGTAAAATTATTTGCCTAAATCTCAGGTAAATGAGAGTTTTCGTACTTTACCCTTTTACGATGTTACCCCGACGTACCTTAAATACGATGTGAACCATTCATGACATTTTCCACGGATCCCTATTCCATATAGTTTGTTTAATAAAATGTTGAATTGTACTTTATCGTATGCTTTTGTCGTATCAAGCAGTAATCCTATTGCATATTTTTTGGAGTTAATGATATCGAGGGCTTCTTGTATATATTTATAGATGGCGAGGATTGTGGATCGGTTTTTCCTGAAGCCATTTTGACAGTCATTAAATATATTGTATTTTTCACAATAGGCATAGACACGGTTGCACATGGCTTTTTCAAATATTTTTGATGCAGTTGGTAGGAGAGCGATGGGGCGGTAGTTATTTGGGTCAGTTTTTGCATTTTTCTTGTGTATTGGCTTTATAAGGGCCTTTTTCAAGAGGTTGGGAAAAGCACCTTCCTCGAAAGATTGATTTATCAGTTTGTAGAATGGAAGAGTTAATTCATCTGCACATTGTCTCAGTAGTGTAGGTGGGAGTTCGTCAATGCCATAGCTCGATTTATTTTTTAAGTTTTTTATTAATGCATTCACCTCGTAAGGATCTGCTGGACTCAGAAAGATCGAATTCTGTGTTGTAGACATTGCAGGTTTTTCTTTTGGTTTACTGCCAGATGGGCTCGTACTAATTTTCCCAATAGAGGCAAAGAAATTATTAAAGATGTTAGCTACCTCTTTGGGCTCTGAAGTCATATTATTATTGTTAGTTTGTAGAGTTACATTCTGGTTTTCGCGTCTCATTATTTTGTTTGTCCGTTCATTTATTATTCCCCACATTGTTTTAACTTTATTGCTTGATTTTTTCATTTTATGTTTAAAGTGTTGTTTTTTTGCTGTCACTACAGTTTTCTTTAATATTTTTTCATATTTCTTGTAATATTTTGTTAATATGGGGTTGTTTGTTTTAGTAATTAGTATCTTCAATAGTCTTTTATTTTTGCAACAGTTTTTTATACCTTTTGATAGCCAGTATTTATTATAATTTGTTTTTAATTTGTATTTTTGTAATGGGATACATAGATTTAGGATGCTAATTAGAGTTTTGTTAAAGGCTTCATAGTTTTCATTAATATGTTTATCAGCCGTTATTATATCGTTCCAGTTTATTTCTTGTAATTTTGATTGAAATTTTAACATATTTTTATGACTGAATCGCCTTTTTTTTGTGTACCAAATTGTTTTCTTTGTTTGCTTGGGTAAGTTTAAATGTAAAATTATACTATTGTGTTAAAACTTAACTCCACTGCAACATCGATGGGTAGATTTCAACCAACATTTACGCGTGCGCAAGAGGTACTTATGATATTATTTTGTTTACGTTTACTTAAATTGTTCAAACAGCTGTATGTAAATATTAAAGTTGTCATTTTATTTTATTTTTAGGAAGAAATTTATAGCCATTGCAAAGCTAGTGACGAGAGGTTCTACGGTCTTACTTTGAACGCACTGAGAAAATTGGTTTTCGAATTTGCGGAAGTAAATAAAATAAAAAACAGATTTGATAAAACAACAAAAATGGCGGGAAAAGACTGGGTCTATGAGTTTATAAAACGACATCCTGATTTAGCTTTAAAGCAAACCACGCCTACGAGTATAGCAAGAGCCATTGGTTTTAATAAAGTGCAAGTAGATAGATTTTATTCAAACTTAAAAGATTGTAAAGAAAAATATAATTTCTCTCCAGGTCGAATTTATAATATGGACGAGACTGGCATCAACACCGTGCCCAAAAAAACACCTAAGGTCATATCCCTGAAAGGAAAAAAAAATGTTAATAAAATTGTTTCTGGAGAACGTGGTCAAACTATAACCGCTGTTTGCTGTGTCAGTGCAACTGGCAATTATGTGCCACCTGCATTTATTTTTCCTCGAAAAAGGATGAAGAGTGAACTCATGGATGGAGCTCCAATCGGAAGTATTGGCATGACATCTGATTCGGGATTCATCAACACAGATTTGTATTTGCAGTGGCTGGTTCATTTCAAGGACTATACTTCACCAACTGCCGATAATCCTGTACTATTGATTATTGACAATCATTCAAGCCACATTAGCCTGCAAGCTACCTTGTATTGCAGACAGCACGACATCGTCGTACTTACACTGCCTCCTCACAGCAGTCACAAGTTACAACCCTTGGACAGGGCTATTTACAGTCCTCTAAAAAATCAGTACGCAATTGAAGCTGATAAATGGATGGCACAGCATCCTGGTAGATCTATTAATCAATACCAAGTGACTTCGATTTTCGACAGAGCCTTTAAAAAAGGTGCTACTGTAGGTAACGCAGCTTCAGCATTCAGGGTCACTGGAATATATCCCTTCGACGACAACCTGTTTACAGAAGCAGACTTCGCACCATCTTCAGTTACGGATATGTTTGGTCCATCTGCTGATACTGTAGCTGTAAATCCACCTATATCAAGTTCTGTAGATGCAATAGAAAGTCAAGAACAGCAAAGTCATCAAGCTGTATCTGTTGCACATGAATCAATCGCTTCTGCGTCTGCAGATTTAGAAGAAACACAAGGAATTGAGAGACTTAATATTTTGACTGTTGCTGAAGTGCATCATCAACCAACTTCACTAATACCTGAACAGCACATCATTTTGACTGCTGCTGAAGTGCATCACCAACAAAATTCATCACTATCTGGACAACATGACATCGAGACTGCGACTGAAATAGAAGTCAATGAGCAGTCACACGCGCTTTCTGATCCAATGGACGAGATAGAAGAATTTCAGGAACAACATATTGTTTCGCCTAGTATTCTCCGTAACATTTCAAATAATCACGAGTCTCACATTCCCTTAATCAATATAAGCCCATTGCCAAAGGCAACACACATTCAGACACGACGCAAAAATGGTAGCAAGTCGGAAATAATCACTAATAGCCCATTTAAAAATATGTTAGAAGAGAAAGAAAAAAATATAGATAAAAAATCTCAGAAAACTAGAAAACCAAAGATGAATATGGAAACCAAAAGAAAAGATAAAACTACAAACAATAAGAAAAAATCTTCAACGCAAGAGTACTATTGTCCGTTGTGTCGAGAAAAGTACGGAGAAACAGCGGAAGTGTGGATTGAGTGTACAATTTGTAAGTCTTGGTGGCATGAAGCCTGCACCAGTTACGAGATTGGCATATTTACTTGTGATTTATGTATTGTGTAGATTAAGTTTGTGACGTGCGTACACTTTGTCGTCGATGCGTACACTTAACCTAAGGCGTGCGGACACTTTCCCACTGATGTGGGTAAGTGTCCGCATTTGCCTTGTTGATTAAAAGTTTCATTATAATTAAAAAATATTATTAGAAATAAAATTTTATGTTTTGTTATTGTGGACAAAGGTTTGTTATTTTACGTAAAGTATTTCGATCTATTCCA
Organism: Amphipoea lucens; assembly: GCA_947508005.1. Lineage (NCBI taxonomy): Eukaryota > Metazoa > Arthropoda > Insecta > Lepidoptera > Noctuidae > Amphipoea > Amphipoea lucens. The sequence goes on from OX382375.1 coordinate 14,139,226, forward strand.
TACTCCAAAGCAGTAGCTCTAATAGACTTGCCGTTATCAATGTCACTTACAGCATTTCTTATTACTGACAGGTCTAAATTGCTTCTGTTTCTTGTTGTTTCTTTTTTTTTATATTTGATGGGCATTGTGGATACTTATCTAAAATAAAACAGAAAATATTATTGCAAGAGAAACAGAGGGAGAGATTACCCTGGGTAAAGTCTCCTCCTGTCGCCATGGTAATGTCTCCCACCCCACGCCAAGCTGTCCGTTATTTAATTTACAAAAAAAACTATAATCTTTAAGCAAAAACTGTCTATCGTAAAGGTAACAAGGATAATTACACTAAGGATATGTATGCGACATGCTGGAATCTATAAACAGTACCTAAACAACAGTAATCAAATATCGAAAATTGAAATAATTAACTTACCGGGCATAAAAACGTGTTATCACTTGTAAAGTCAAAACGAAACTGCTGATCGCAACATCGCCGCGTGAGCTAGGTGGGAGGCGCCTATGAGCTGTGAGAAGTGTGTCAACGTCGCAATATCTAGTTATACAGGGATTCTATGATCAGTGGCTATTGTCTCCCCCCTGCTAAACTCTCCCGGACTCCCCCTAAATAAGCTAGGGTAATGGGTTTATTTGTATTTTATAATTTTATTAATACCTACAATCTAAAGTGTAAACTCTTTATACCTACTCACCCATATTGTAACAAATAAACTTTCATTTCATTATAGCATTATTACGAATTTCAAGAGAATGATGTATAGTATCTTTTTATTACTATCTGTAAGTAATTAAGTAATTTATGTGGTAAGAAAAAAATACTTACAGTACTATTCACGTAAGATGGCGCGCCGGAAGTTAGCCGCTAGCAACTTTAGCACTTGTGTACTCGTCAAAAATAAATGGTTCAAGATTAGATGATGTTGATATTGCTGTTATAAACTGTTATTGGCATTTAATTTTTACGAGAACACCAGCGCTAAAGTTGTTAGCGGCTGACTTCAGGCGCGCCATCTTACGTGAATCGTACTGTAAGTATTTCTTTCTAACCACATAAATTATATTCTGTTAACTGTTCTTGAATTTTGGATTAGCTATGCCAATATTTATTTTGTGTTCTTTTTTGTGGTTATGTGGTAAATAATTATAAATTATAAATAAAACCAGGTTGGTACGTAAAAAATCTATGTTTATTTCAAATCTTAGCCTATTTCTTCAATCCCACTCATATTATCTTCCGAATCAGAACTACTTTCTGTGTCAGTTATTTCAGATTTACTGTCGTCTGCCGTATTTATGATAAATAACTCGTCAGTTATTCTATCTTTGTGCCAATATTCCTCTTCAAGCCTTTTCACGTGGTTTACTTCCTTTCGCCAGTCATCTGTAGGCCTAGCCAAGTTACAAACGTTTCATATCGAATCTCTTTCTACAATCGTTAACGCTTCGGCGTAAGCGATTATAGAAAACGATAAGTTGCTAGCCAAGTTGACACGACCGAGTCGAACGCTCATTCTACAACGTATTTAGAAAAAACCTATACTTTAGTCTATGGTGAGCGTTCCTACAGACGTCAAACTAACGTCAAAGTCACAGTTGTGTACTTAGTGCGCGGGCAAATAATTGTTTTTAAAGTGTTTTGAAATTTGAAAGTAAGCGAAATAAGTTAAAGCTCTTCTTATATTTGATTTATTATTATAACACAGTTTGGAATGTAATTTTAAATATTACTGCGTCTCGAAATGTAATGAAAGATACCTTAAAAAAATGAAGTGATAACTTTTAAGTATAGGATGGAATCTAGATCTCGAGCAAGCCCAGAACAGTTCGCAGCTCTAATGGAATTCATGGAAAAGTACGTAAATTATTAGTTGTTTCGTAAATATCTTCCTTTGTTATTTAAAAACCTATCATACTCGGGCCACCTCGGGCACTTGATAGTTTGAAACATAAACAATGACGTAATCCGCAACATAAACTAATACTTACGAAAGAAACAAACAAAACAATTGACCCTTACTACTTAATCAATAGACCCTTTGTTTCTCTGAAATATTTTTTTAAATGCTAAATGATAAATATAGTCCAAAAATAAGGTAAATAAACAAAACACTTCTCGGTCTTAACACAGCTGTATCATAATAGACGCCATTTTTTATCGTTTTCTCTTGGGTCTCGGCGATCGCTTAGCTATCGTTCAAAAACTTCGACAGCGTTTCGTTAGCGCTTGTCAAAACTGTAACTTGGCTACCATTTGTATGGGATGTAGCGATCTACGTTGTAGAAACGATTACATTCTATTCTAACATTTTGAACGAGTAAACTTGGCTACGAATTTTCTATTCGTTTGTACTGACCACGTGACTTAACGATGAGATGATGTCATTCCTATACATTTGATTAGTTTTCTACTAGCGTTAACGATTGTAGATTGTCAACTTGGCTAAGCCTACTGGAGTTATTGATGCCAACGCCTCCAACGTCAGAGATTCAATTCGACTCTCTAACTGCTCCACATTCTTTTCTGACACCCTCATTTTGACTAGGTTCCAGATGTACTCAATAGGGTTGAGGTCGCAGTTGTACGGTGGCAATCTAACGACCTCATGGCCATTGTCAGCTAATAATTTGTCGATTTTATAATTTTTCGGCGGTTTGTGCTGTTTAATTAATAGGTAGAGTTCTGGTTTTGTACTCTCGCTGGGAAATTCGATATTGTGAGCTTGTAGCCACTCAACCATCACCTGTTTTCTGTTATTCATGGTTGGTGGCTTATTCTCTTCCTTACTGTGATAAGGGGCGTTGTCCATCACAATTATGGAGTTGCATGGTATATTCGGCAATAATTTTTCTGTAAGCCACTTTGTGAAATTCTCCGCATTCATTTGGTCGTGATAATCCCCCGTTTTGGTGTCTGCCTTAAACATTAAAAGGGCATTTTCAACAAAGCCAATTTCGCTTCCCGCGTGAACTATTATCCATCGGCGGCCGGGGCTGTCGTTCCTTCTCACTCCTACATCGGTTGCTGTTTGCCAACATTTTTTTACTGTGTAGTGCGCGTGTATCCACGTTTCGTCGAGATAAATAACGGGTCTTTTGTTAGCACCAAGCCCCTGACAAAACCATTGCCTTCGACGACAATGACAAGGCCGAATGCCTGGCCGACAGTCTCGAAGCCCAGTGTACACCTAGCTCCCTACCCGTAGACCAAGCCCATCTCTCTGAGGTTGACGCGGAAGTCGAACGCAAAGCCTCCCTCCCACCTGTCGAGGACCCTGATAATCCTCTGCCACCCGTCACTCCAGACGAAGTGCAGGATATCATCAAGCGCCTCAAACCTAGGAAAGCCCCTGGCTCAGACGGAATCACCAACAGAGTGATTCAACTCTTCCCTGCCCAAATAATAATGCTACTGGTCACCATCTTCAATGGCGCCATGAGCAACAACATCTTCCCACAAGCGTGGAAAGAAGCCACTGTTATCGGCATTCCCAAGCCCGGCAAACCCAAATCGGAACCTTCGAGTTACCGCCCCATCAGTCTGCTCAATGTTCTCGGTAAGGTCTACGAGAGGCTTATTTATAAGCGTCTCAGAGACTACGCCGAAACAAAGGGCCTTATCCCTAATGAACAATTCGGTTTTCGGACCCAACACTCCTGCGTCCAGCAGGTCCACCGCATCACCGAACATATACACGCAGGTTTCCTACGCGGGTATATGACAGGTGCAGTCTTCTTCGATATAGCGAAAGCCTTCGACAAGGTCTGGCACAATGGCTTAATCTACAAGCTATACCAACTCAAAGTGCCTGACCGTCTCGTACTCATCATACGAGACTTTCTGTCGAACCGCACCTTCCGCTACAAAATTGAAGGAGCGATATCCTCCCCACACCCCATCCGAGCAGGTGTACCCCAGGGCTCTGTACTTGCCCCACTCATCTTCACGCTGTTCACCAGCGATATCCCCACAAATAAAAAGGCCCAGTTGGCCCTGTTCGCTGACGACACAGCCATTTTCTACACTGGTCGCAGCCTAGTCCAGATCTCACTCACACTCCAAACCGCTGTCAACAAACTCGCTGACTGGTTCAGGAAGTGGAGAATAGAGGTCAATCCCGACAAAAGTCAAGCGGTTCTCTTTTCGAAACCGCGACATAAACCCAACCCCCCCCGACCTATCACCCTGTTCAGCAAGCCGATCCCTTGGGAAAAGCAAGCTAAATACCTAGGAGTAATTCTCGACAGGCACCTTTCCTTCGCAGAGCACATAAAGACGGTTCGCTCGCGCGCCGCTTTCGCTCTCGGCAGACTCCACTCCGTTCTCAATGCACGCAGCAAATTGTCACTAAGATGCAAGATGCGCATCTACACTGCGTGCATTAGACCCATAATGACCTACGCCTGTGTAGTCTTCGCTCACGCGAAACCCCACCACATCCACAGGATGCAGACCCTCCAAAATCGCTTCCTCCGTAAGGCTACGGGATCCCCTTGGTTCGTTCGAAATGAGATCCTCCATCTTGACCTCAAAATCCCCACCATCAAACAATTCATGAAACGTCTTTCCAAGAGTTTCTTTGATACCGCCGCCAAACATCGCAACCCACTGGTTGTCGAGGCCGCCAGGTATACTCCCTCCCAAATCAGCAAACTTCGCCGTCCAAGGCATGCTCTCTCCGAACCTGACGACCCCATAACTCTCCTCCAGGAGAAAAACAAATCGACCAGTACAGTGCACAAACACAAAACACCGTCATTCCGACCTCGCCGCCGAGGTCCCTCGCGACGTCCCCAAGTAAATGCTTCCCCCCGACCCTTGCTCGATGAACGGCCAGCCCGCGCCGCAGCTGAGCCTGTAGCTTTAAATTCCCGACTGTGACCTCTGAGTTTGTTTCGGCATTTCTTCTCAGAACAGTCAGATAGGAAATGCCGGCCTCATCAAGCTTAAATAATATTATTAAGATCCAGCCTGTCCCATCTTGCTGCCCTCCCCCAGCGACGCCCTAAGCCGAGGTTCGTACCCCAAAGGGGGTGCCCTTAGCGTGTAGTCGCTTAGTATACTAGTTTTACGCCCCTGGCTGGAGGCTTTGAGTTTACTTAAGGCAACCACAGGATAGTCCGGTTAAGTAGTCACGACCTCTATAGGTCAACTACGAGATGCCATATAGGAAAAAAAAAAAAAAAAAAAAAAAAATAGCACCAAGCGAATCATTTTGTTTCATACGGCGTAAATATTTAGCCCTCCACGCTTGTATTTGGGGTCTTTCAATTAGAGCCAGTCTTTTTTGGTAACATCGTTTAAATTGGTAGCCTAAATCACTTTTAATTATTTTTCTTAGTGTAGTTTCACTACCAGTATAATTAAGATCTACTTTTGCAGCCGCCAAGATTTTGCGCATTGTAGGAATTTCTTTTCTCACCGTATACATAGAATTAATGATATTTCTTAAAGCTGTTAGTGAAAATCCGTCGAAATATTCCTTCCTTTGCCTTTTTGCTTTGGTAGTTCTCATTTTGCTGCCACTTGCTGTTGCTGACTCATGCTCTCGTCGTAATTTCGTCACAGTATTTTTTGCAACGCCTGTGGCACAAGCCACACGTTCCGTGACTTTGGTAGAATTTTGCAAAATATTCAAAATGTCTATTACTAGTTGCTTCGACATTAAAATGTCCTCAGTAGTGTCCGAAGCACTTTTTAAGGCACGGTTTATATTTTGGATAATTAGCTTAGAGTCCTCTTTCTCTTTTACAAAATAATTGTCCACTTTTATTATAATTTCACGTGCACGACTGTTAATTAATTTCTTACTCATTTTAACGAATAACAGGTAACAAAACTCAACAACAATAAAACAGGATAACAAAAACAAAAAGCTATAACAAGTAGGTAATCGATGCGCGTAAGCACGTAAGCGCGGGCTGACCTTGCGAACGGTACTGACGGTGCGACGTCGACTACGTCACCAAGATGGCCGCCAATCGCAATATCAACTTGCGGCAGTCTTCGATGTCCACTGTCTTCTGCTCTCGAGCAAGGACTCGGTGTGGGCCTGTAGGTACTTTTTTTAATTTCATGAGAGAACTTGAAAATTATATAATTGTATTTAGATACCTAAGAGGATAATTGCTTCCCCAGCCTCATTTAGCCCTTCAATATAATTATTAAGTGGGTGATTCCTCCAAATAGTCGAGTCGTCTGAACTCCCGGGGCTGGATGGATCCACGCAGAGTATATTCATCTCTGCATCACATACCTAAAAATTAATATTGTAGGGTGAATCAAATGAAATAAGGTTTTGCGGCATAACAATAAACAATATAATCGTTCACACAATATAAAACGGAATTTTATAGCTATATATTACCAATGTTAGGGATGGTGTGTTTGGCTCTTCAATTAAACTCTAGTGAACTGTACCTGTAAAATGTTGGTATAATAAATAACTGCTAGGTCGGATAACAAAGTACTATGCCCGCTCGCTTGCAAGAGGTCATTAAATAGTTAAGGGAATTTGAGTGGAACAGTGCAAAAATCGTGCAGTTTGCGTGCGTGATGCGGGCCAGACTGACTGGCGCAATCGGGCGCGGAGCGAGGTGCGGGACGCGGGGCACGGGATGCGCGGACGCGTGGATGCGCGTGTTCATGTCACATGACTTCTCTTCCTACATACTCTCCCCCTTTTGACCGAGACCGAGTGCCCCCACAAGTGGTCAAACGTCAACTATGATACGTTGCTTACGCAGCCTACCACGAGAACGTTTAGGAGCAACCGGCTGCAGAACCTCAGGGCATTCACCACCTCGAAAATGATGTACACACCTCGTATAGTGAGTCGTTACGACGGTACTGCAATCGGTGGGTGATCACCGAAATCGATGCGTGATCACCGAAATCGATGCGATGCTCTGCGAACTATGTAGGTTTTCCTCCTTCTGCGAAGATATCTCCTGGAGCAACTAAGCGAGACTATTCTTCTCTGAAATTGACAGCATCGAACCATCATTGTTACGTAAGACATCCGTGTAGGCGCACCCTACGACGTCACATGAGGTCTGACAATGCAAGGGGTTAATGACCTGAGGCCGATCAGCTGTGAACCAAGAATTGTTTGACATACCTATTAATAACAATACCGACTTTACGCAAGAAATCAATACTGAGCAACGTGTCACTATTTTTTACTGAATCTGGAAAAGTGATGGGTACTACCACGAAACAAAAAAGCAGTGGAAGGGCAGTGGGATTATTGTTTGCCCCACCCTGTGCCCTAATATTGCAGAAAAAAGCTCTAAATGATCCTGACTCAATTTATAAATGTTCTAAGGCTTTGATACACCCCAAAAAACCTAAGAACCCTGTTTTCCTCCTACTTCTTTATCACCAACAAGTGCCGGTTTTTTCAGCATGATATCAATGGGCTGAACATTTGAATGCAGTTTTCTTTTTTTGATTATGTTTTCTTCCTTCTGAATGCCTTTTTATCACAGTTATTTCTGCGTTCATTGTCAACAATATTATTGTTCTGAGGTTATTAGGTAGTTATTGACTTGACGAGCTAATAGAGGCCCGCCCTGACAGAATATGCGTCGCGCCCCGCCATTGTAGCCGCTGGGTAGTAGGTACTAATTGTAAGTAGCTACATCGATCTTAACACTTAGGTACTATCATCACGTTCAGTGAGTGGTAGCCTTTCCGGCAGTAAGGCCCTCTTCGTGGTCTGACAGTTTTATTATGCAGACATGAGTCCCGTCGATGCAGCCAATCATCCCCGGGAATCCAAATTTAGCATAGAATCTAAAATGCAGATATTATTATAATATTGTATAATGCAGATATTATTATAATATTGTATAAATATCATTGCAATATTGTCGTGCATCATCATTACATAATTTACGCTTTTCGTGTTTGAGTGACCGCGTTGTTCATTTAAACTACTTCATTTTAAATAGGTATGGTAAAGAAATATTGATGTTTTGTTAAGTTGTTGCAAGCGATGACGACGGATAACTAACTTGATTGTATTCCGTCGTAACCCGTCTTGGATAAGTTTTACAATGAGATGCGCTGCTGATGTGGTTATAATATATTATAGTCTTTAGACTTACCCACTCCTAGCCCTTTCTCGGGCTTCCCTTGTCAAAGGGAAAGTTACATGTTTCCTAAACACATCTGGGTGGTTCAGGGCCAGGGTTACTAGTTTGACCGCCCTCGAGACGCTCGGCTGGGAAACCGCATGGGAGCTGTGCTGCCCTACCAAGGTCTGATAGGAACCGCTGGCGTAAAACGCCAGGGTTATCAGTACCTAGAAAAAGTAGATATAATTTAATGTTTGGAATATAACTGCCTTGTTGCTTGTCAATAAATATAAGTAACTAAGACTAACCTTGGCGGCAGCATCAAGTCCATCGCTGCGCCTTTTCCGAGGGATGTGCGGCGTCAGCTCCGTTATTAAATTTCCCACGAGCGACTTAGTGAGCCTGTAGGTCTTCACAAACTCACGGTCGCTCATGGCAAATACATCCGTTGTAAGGCGACGACGACGGTCAGAACGGCGGCGGCGGCATTCTCCTCGTCTTAGTGACGCCGCTGCATCGTCTGCACGTTGCGCCAGGGTTAAATATGTATAACAATCTTAAACCGAAACCACTCATTTTATCCACCACAATATCCAATTACTTCACAAACAAAAAAAAAATAGGTACCTACACAAAACGTCTGTCACTGTCCAAAAAATCTATCCTACTGATGTCATGGCGAAACTTTAGCAGAATACCGATTCGGTACATTTTTTTTTCGGTCTAGTCGCAATCTCATTGCAGTAAACGTTGAGGTTGAGGCACTGCGACTTGAATTTGATCGTTTTTTAGTTAGTACTAAGTGAAATCCAATTGTAATTTTGCGAACATTGATCTGAAAAATAATTGATTACTGTGTAGTATTTCCTATTCACTACTCTATGGCAACGCGGTTATACAGGATTACAGGGTGAAATTGAAAACATGCGACAAATCGAAATGGGAGATTGTACTCATAATTATGAACAACTTTTACTATGGGACCAAACCCGAAATCGCGAAAAAAAAATCAGTTGTTCCCTACATTTATGTTCGCATAACTCGTCAAAATGTAGGGAACAGCTGATTTTTTTTTCGCGATTTCAGGTTTGGCCTCATAGTAAAAGTTGTCAAGTTTTAAATTTTTCATCGCAGATTCTGCTTTTCTCAAATGAAGTTCTTTGGCGACAGTAAGCTCGGTTTTTTTAGAAAGCTCGTTGTTATCGCAAGCCTCAATTTTAACTTTGAAATTGTCACATCTCTTACATGAATCGCTTACAGGAGCATGAAATGTGAGGTTGAAATTTTCATTAAATATTTTTTCAAATATGTATTTTGAAAAGGTCCTTCAACCTTCCTTTTGTATTCAGAATACATAATTGACAAATTTAAGTGAGGAGGCAAGTACTGTCTCGTTTCACTTTTGTGTCTTGTGTAGTGAGAATCATATTTCGGAAAAGTATTGATGAAATCCTTTACTTGGTTTACTTTTGTTTCTGGAGTTTTATTTGACGGAATATGCCTGCCTCTTTTATCAATGGGAGCGGGATCGCCTAGAGGCTTATTTTTCAAAAGCCTTGTGAGGCGTCCGTCCGATACTTTAAAAACTTGCTTAAAAATGACTTACACACACGAATATGTTTTCCATTCGCGTCTGGTAAGTGATACAATCGAGAAAACTCCTTGGGCTTCGATTTGATGTTTCCAGCTACCAAATCCGATGAGGTATCTCTGACTCTCACATAAGACCTTGCTTTTATCACAACATGTATGAGTGAATAGGGGGAGTCCCCCGAATACCGGACACTTAAGGTTTTTAAAGAAAAAGAGTATAAAATAATCATTTTTTAAAGATAAAGATAAAGATGTATTTATTTGTTTAAACATGTGTAACATGATACATAGCTGATATGCACATATGGATGGAAAAAATATTTCTGGTTCATCATGTTTTGCCATATTTGGCGTACAAAATAGTATTAGTAGTAATAGTTGGAGTTATAAAACGAAATAATCAAATTATAGTCAAAATATAGTCACAAAAATATAGTCAAAAAAATAATTAATAATAATATAATAATTAAAACAATAAAATTAATAAAACTCAATACCTACCTACATATTAATTCATTCAAAATTTGTCAATTAAAAACTCCGTAACATTATAGTATCCCTTATTAATTAGCAATTTTTTTAGCTCTCTCTTGAATGAATTGATATTCATTTCCTTAAGGGAATTAGGAATTTTATTATATATTAACGGGGCCATGCATATTACACTTTTTTTATTAAGTTGCTTCTTATTTTTATTAAGTTGCTTCTTATTTAAAACAACTTAGTCATGTTAAGCATTAAACTAAATCAACATAAACGATTATTAATTACTAATTAAGCACTAAAAGGAACTATTAATTGAACATAGTTTTTGGTATCATTGAAATTTGGCACACAGTACCGGACAAGTTTAATTTCAAACCCCTATGATCGGACAACATCTAAAACTTAAACTTATAAATTCTTCTTATTACTAAATAATCAGTCATGAATACGTGAAACATTCTAAACTACTTATTCATCATAAACATTGAAATAAAACAGACAAATAAACATAAACATTGACAATCCAAGGATTTTAAGAGAAATTAAAATAATTTGCAATGATCACAAATATACGCATCTGAACACTCGGGGATATCAGCACAGGCCTCATGTGCCCAACCCTTACACAAGCCGCATTGGGTCCAGTCTTCATCATAGTCTTCACGGCACACAACACAGGAATATTTCACTTGCTTATCTTCAATTGCTTGTTTAGCTTTTGTTTTCTTTATTTTAGTTTTGTCATTTGTCTTTTTTCCCTTCCTGCTGATTTCTTCTTTCTTCTTTTTTTCTCTTTCCTTCTCTTGTAATTGTTGTTTATACGGCGAATCAGTTAAAATTTCACTTTTTTCTGCACGACGTTTTCTAGCTTGTGCTCTTCTTGAGGCAGCATCTGGTAATGGTGAAATATTTAGAATGGTTTTCCTTACATTAGTGACGTCTAATAATGGAGAACTAGGCTTTTTATTAAGACTTTCCGCTAGTAGACCTGATTTTCGGCTGGTAGAAGGTTGAGGTGATCTTGGAATGCTAATTTCCTTAGCTGAATCTTGTGTATTTGACTGCAAAACAAGTGGTGATGTAATGGTGCAATCAGTAGCTTTGTCGTTTACTGGAACATCTTCTGAGTGAACTTCTTGTGTGGTTTCCAGCTGTGGAACGGTGGTTGAAAGAGTATCAACATTGGCTGCAACATTAGTTGTTTCTGCGTCATTTGCTGCTTCATTGTCAAGAGCAATATTAGTTATATCGCTGGGCATATAATCCAGGCCTGTGAATATGTTTTTGTCGAAAGGATGAATTCCTGTACATCTAAATCCTGCCTCTGCTATTTCATAGCGGGCAACTTTCTTAAACGCATCTGCTACAAGACCGGCAATGTCATACTCAGTTAATCTGGCACCAGCATTAGCTCGCATCCACATACCACAGCGCTCATTGTAAGCATTTTTGAAAGGTTTCATGAAAGAACGATCTAATGGTTGCAGCTTGTGTGTTGTGTGCGGTGGGGTGCTGAGCAAGAATATGTAATTGTCTCTGCAGAAGTTGATGACGTCTAAAGTCTTGTGGCTGCTATGCCCGTCTAGCACTAGTAGAATAGGCGATTCTTTTGCCGGTCTAGTAAATTTCACAAAATGTGACAACCACTTTAAAAATATTTCGTTGTTCATCCATCCTTTAGGCTGAGCTACAGCGTCACTTTCCGGTGGCGCATTAATCATTAAACGGTCATTTATTCTTTGCCGAGGAAATATGAAAAAGGGGGGAAGAAACTGTCCTGTGGCACTCATACAACACATTATAGTTACATTTTTTCCTCTTTCTGCTGACGTCAATTTCCCCACTTGCCGTATGTTTTTCTTTGCCATAACTTTTTCATGTTTCTGGACTGTGGTGACTCCCGTTTCGTCACAGTTATAAATATTTGATGGGCGGAAATTATATTCATCCATGAGTTTTTCTAAATTTGCGAAGAAAATGTCAACTTGGTGTTTATTAAAACCAACAGCACGCATTAAGCTTGTGGATTCTGCAGTTCTTAGACTTATATCTGGATGTCTCTTTATGAAGTCATCATAAAAATGTTTGCCTGCCATTCTTTTTTCGTTGTTAAAACGATGCGGTAATTTAAGTTTCTCAGCTAAATCATAAGCAAGCTTTAAAAATTCTTTTTTAGACAATGGCATGCAACGGTCAGCTAAGTCTTTGATATGACTTTCTAACAAGTTCTCGTACTCATCCGAAAACGTTTTCTTAAATCTTCCCATGACAGGTTTGAATACAGCCTCCTTACCTTCTTTCAATAATTTCACTTTATCAAACAAAGTGCTTTTAGGTACACTAAACCGCTCCGACGCTTCCCTTATGGTCATATTTTGATTCATCACCTTGTCGACCGCTAATTTCAGATTTTCTGACTCCCATTTGCCCTTTTTTTTCTTCTCCATTATGTCAAATAACCTGCAAAGATAAATAATAGCGATAGTAAGGTTATAAAGCAAAGCCAGGCACTCTATTTCGTCAAAATAAATTTGTCCGGTAGTAGGGGATCTTTAAATGTCCGAACTTAGGGGTTAAACGTACCATAATAAAATTTCGATAATAATTAAATTTGTTATAACATCCAGTCCCAAAGTAATATTAATTTAAGTATACTCACCAATTAATAAATGGAAGCTAACACACACAATATATTCGCACTAATAAGTGATTTACAACGTGAGAAATGTTACTCGATGCAGCGGTCTCGTGCGGACAATACGTAACGTGTGATCTGTACGCCGCGTCGGACGAAATGGCGGCCGCCCGCGCCGTCGGGGAGTTACAACCGTCAAGGCCATTATGTACTCAAGCGAAACATCGAGCTAGAGCGCGAAAACCTGTTTGTACGGGTTTTGTCCGGTACTATGTGCTGTCCGGCGCTAAGGGGATTGTAAAGGGATATGGTACGCACTTTGCAAATCAAAATTTGCTAGGGCATAAAACTTTGAAAAAAGTTGTTTTTGTCTTTCGTGTACAATTTTCTCATGGCATTTTTCATTACAGGTGCATTGAAGACCTGAATCTATTTGTTTCGCGGGAACGAGAACGCCTTTAGTATTTACGTATGCCTCACCTCTAGCTCGTTTATTTTTCCTCATATTCTTTTTCCATAAATTTTCTTTGCGCATACGCTTCCTTGTATCTTTGTTTGTAGAAACAGATGACTGACCCTCTTCATTGCCTTCAGTAGATGAGTCCCCAAGAATGTCTTGTAAACTCCTTGATGAGCTCCTGCTACGTTGTTCTGGGACATACTCCGAACCCGAATCCTCATAGGGCTCCACCGGGCTAAATCCAAATATAGTAGGTAATATTGTTTGATGTTTGTGAATGAGATGAATAGGACTCTGGTGACGTGACGAAGTATATCGTACTGGAAGACTGGGACTGGGGACGACTAAGAGCATTGTCACCATCATGAATCTTCGTAGCTATTTTTAGTACTTCAGAACGAAAAGTCAACTTTTGACTAATAGAAAATGAGTTAGTAATTGGTAACAGCGATGTGAAAAATGCCATGTCATCATTTTGTAGTATTGTACTATTCTCTTTAAACATTTGCAGCATCTGTTTGTCAAACTCAAATTCTTCTTTATTTATAGACCTTTTAGATTTTGTAATTCGTCTATTTTTTTTTATTTTGACTTGTCTGGGATGCAGGCTCAGTATTTTTTTGTTCGAAAACTCTAGTGTCGAAAATAGTGCTTGTCGTAAGGTTGTGGCTCGGGTTGGGGCTCGGGCTCAGGCTCAAAGTCGGGCACCGAAATATTTGTCTGGGAATCATCTGCCATTAGGGAGTCCTCGACTTGGACTGTGTGTTTCTTGTCGAGAAATCTCATGTGATCGTAATATATATACTTTTTTTTTATCGCTCCGCCGCCAGATCCGGACTTCGTATAATAATTGCAGCTTTAGACCTTGTATACGCATCCCGAGCTGTTCTCCATCTCTGTTGTATAGTTTTATCTGTAACATAAAAGTAACTAAGCTTATTTCTTTCTTTCAGGTACTTAGCTACTGGTCATACATTCACAGACTTGCATTACAGTTATCGTCTTGGGGTGTCAACAATCAGTTTTATCGTTAAGGAGGTGTGCAAAACAATTTGGGAGATTCTTCATGAAGAATGTCTTACATTGCCAAAATCGCCTGAGGGGTGGCTTCATATCATCAATGAATTTAACGAAATATCAAACTTTCCAAATTGTGTTGGATGTATAGATGGCAAACATGTGAGAATAATCAATCCTGAACACAGTGGAAGTATTTATTCCAATTACAAGAAATTTTGTTCAGTTGTTTTACTTGCTATATGTGATTGTAACTATCGTTTTATATACATTAACGTCGGTTCATGTGGAACCGACTCTGATTCTACCATATTCAAAAACAGTAATTTGTTTCAAAAACTACAAAACGAAGAAATGTGTTTTCCTCCCCCCAAACCATTGCCCCATACGACCGAACCACTGCCATACGTTATTGTCGGGGATGCGGCATTCGGTATTTCAAAACAAGTGTTACGACCTTATGCACGTAGTAACATGACTTACAAAAAGAAAATATTAAACTACAGACTTAGTCGTGCAAGGAGATATATCGAGTCTACATTCGGCATAATGAGTAACAAATTCAGAATATTCCACAGACCTATGAACACTTCCTTGGAAAACACAATTACAATCATCAAAGCTTGTTGTATTTTACATAATTACATCAGAGAACGAGATGGTTACAAAATAGAGGATACATTAACAATTCCAGGATTTGAACCGCTTACCCACGGCAGTGACAGTCAAAGACATAATATCAGATCAGGGGACATGTTGAGAGAAAAGTTTGCTAATTATTTTATATCTCCAGAGGGTGCTGTGTCTTGGCAAAATAATAGTATTTTTTAAATTATTTGTATGTCTCGAAATAAATAAATAAAGATGAAGATAGTTTGTTCTTTACTTACCTATATCTTTTTGTTCAGTAGGAGTCATTTCATCGAAATTAGGAAACAATGCTATAAGTGACAAATTCACCGCAAAGCTGTTGATTTAGAATATATTTATTGTAATGTTTTAGTGAATAAGTCGTTGGTGTGTCAATAAATAAATAAATAAATGCTTCACACACTTCTTGCCAAGCCTTTAACTTTGCATCACGGTCTTTATACAAAACGTGGCTTATGTTCCAGAGTGGTTCACGAAGCCGAACTTCGGTGATTAATCGTTCGGTGTCGATAAATTTGTTCATTTTGAGTACCTACGAAATAATTTTTCGTCGACGATGATACGCATATCCGTGCGGTCGGTCCACCGGTCGGTGCAACACTGAACGCGTTCATATGTTTCCATAGCGCGTCGGTCGACCGACGGCCCGCATGCGGACGCGCTCGACCGACGGTCCTCGTACGCAGTGCGTAGCAATATACGCGTGCGTACGGTCGGTCGAGCACTGTGACGACTTGTGAATTTTCATACAAATGAGAAGCGCGACCGATGTACGCACCGACGGTCAGTCGAGCACTAAAACCGGCCTAAACTTTATCAAAATATCTATCCAAGAACGCCTTACTCAATATACTTGAAAAGACTAATCCGCGAAAAAAATATCACACATTGTTTTACTACGAAACTCTAAAAACGTAAGCTGCTTACCACGTAAGTCACCTTCAATGTTATCAGTAGCTTCATTCTCAATAAAATTGCACTCATTGTAGCGTCGGCTGAACCTGGCCCAAACAAAAATAGTCAATAAAAACACAGTAAATAAATAATAACGAAATCTCAACATTTAAACTAAGTGTTACCTAGTATGTCATTTTCGATGTTTTCAGCAGCTCCACTCATTGTAAGCTCCTGCTAGATCTGTCCAAAACAAAAATAGTAACAATTAAGTTGATTATTTTATAGGTTAGAATCAATTGACGACGAGAAAACAATAAAATATCTGACTAATAACAGGTATTCTTACCTCTTAAGCTTATTGCTGTACCGTCAATACCTTCCCTCACGTTCACGTAGATTAATAACTAATCTAAACACACTTATTTCGTCAAAACACCAAAAAATAACCGCAAAAACAAATATGTTGACACGTAAGTATCAAAGACCAGAGTGGCCCAAGTCACCTGAGCCGTAATGGCGGCAAATACCATAGTGACCCAAGAGATCTGGGCCACTATGCACTTTTAAGGCTGGCGTCCTTTAGGGACGGATCGGGGCGGGTCGCATTGGAACGGGCCGCGGTTCTGTGATGCTCTTGCGTCCATCTGTACGGGGCGCGGCGGACCGCCTAAGCGGATTTGATCTTACAGACGTGTTTTCGTGCTTGGACTGACATCGCGCTACCATGGACAGCTCAGACGAAGAGATGTTATGGTTTCAAATCCTTCTTGAGGAAGAGCAAAAAAATAAAAAACGACGACGAGTACACAAGGTGTGGGTGCATGATATATGCCAGAAAAGAAATGTATTTGGTGAATACCATCATTTGTTTAACGATTTGAAGAAAGATCCAGTCAAATTCTTCGAGTATTTTCGAATGTGTTTTGGAAAATTTGAAACATTGCTTAATATATTACGTGAAGATTTACAGAAACAAACCACAAAATTTCGAAGGCCAATTGAACCAGAAGAACGACTTGCTATTTGTCTCAGGTAATTATGATTTTTTGACATCTGATAATAATTTTATTATAATTAATTATTGTTTACACAATGAGATCGTGCTTTACCTCCAATCTAAGAATCTGTCCTATACCCGAATAGGGGCATGGGTAAACGGTTTACCCATGCCCCTATTCGGGTAGTGGTTTACCGTAAACCACTATTGCTTGGCGGTAGTCTTTATAACTAGTATTATAAATACAAAAGTTTGGATGGATGGGTGTGTTACTCGATCACGCAAAAAGGCTGAACAGATTTGGATGAAATTTGGCACTCAGATAGTTTATTACCTGTATGAATACATAAACCACTTTATTTATGTGACAATAAAAAAAATGAGTCATAATTGAGTCATAATTAATCATATTTATTAGTAATTCCCAATAAAGTTAACATTAACATTACACAGTAACAATTATTTATTTTTTGGAAAATGCAGAAATTGTTCCATGATTTCAGAACCTTGTACATCATGTTCTTGTACTTCATAAACTTGTCCTTCATATACTTGTTGTGACGAGTTAGATAGCATCGATGCCGTAGTAGGTGATGCTTGAAATGATGCTTATCCAGAGGTCCGTAAAGGTTGAATGGACGAGAATTGATTATTTTGACTTAAAATCACGGCTGCAACTGGCTGTTGATTTATGGTTTGCATATTTTGGGACTCTCTACTCGCATGCGATATATTATTTGTATCACCTTGTCTGCAAAACAAATCAGCCTCAGCATCGTTCACAATTTTAAACACCGCACCCTTAACCCGTATCTGAACATCTTTCGGGAATGTTGTGACTGTTTTCCCCAAGTTTGTGAAAAAATCTACCATAGTATCATGGCCTTGGTTAAGCGATTGATACTTTTTTTCTAAGTATGATTGGAACAGAGTTTGTGTCGGTGGAGGCGACTGAGAGATTCTGTCTGTCTTCTTCTTTTTGGTGATCCTACTCGAATCAGTTTCACTGACTTGGGATCTACTTATAGGTGGTGGTGACATGACTGATGATGAGTTTGATGATAGTGGTGACATGGCTTGTGAATCTGTTGCTGACCGTGGTGACAGGACTTGTTCATCATCACTCAAAGATGGCAAATTTGTTAAATTTTGTTGTGTGTCATTACATATAAAGGGAGAGAGAAAGCTCAGTTCTTTATCAAATCGAATTGGTTTTATGTTAGTGGCTGCCTGGCCACTCTTCGTTAGACGTAGTTTTTTGGCGCGTCGATAGTTATCGCGAATTCTCTTCCATCTCTCTTTACAATTTGCCGCTGCAACAAAATAAAAAGAATATCAGTCAACAAACATAGAAATGACTTCAATGAACTCTACGCTTATGGCAATGGATGAAGTGAGGTGCTCCAACTTCATTATTCGCGGAGAAATCGCGTAACATTCACACAAGAAAAAAATAGAATTGAATTGAGAACCTCCTCTTTTTATGGAAGTCGGTTAATAAAATGTGCTTTTGTTTTAGGTTTTTGGCCACGGGGAATTCATTCAGGTCGCTGGCTTTTAATTATCGACTCGGAGAAAAAACAGTAAGATATATTATCGTTTATGAGACTTGCACGGCTATATGGAACAATATGAAAGTACCTTCCGAAGAGGATTGGAAATAGATAGCAAGAAAATATTGGGTAAAATGGAATTTTCCTAATTGTATTGGAGCGCTGGATGGCAAACATGTTGTTATCGAATGCCCCGCAAATAGTGGCTCGAAGTATTTTTGTTATAAAAAAACATTTTCAATTGTTTTCTTGGACTTAGTGGATGCTGACTACAGATTTACACTACTCGATATAGGTGGCCTTGGAAAGAATTCTGATGGCTGTTTATTTGCCAATTCTGTCGTGGGGAAATCATTGGCACAAAACAAATTAAATATACCTGATGACAAGGCACTGCCGGGTACCGAGGAAATTATGCCTCATGTTATAGTGGGAGACGCAGCCTTTCCGCTACAGAAACATTTAATGAGACCGTATCCTTTTTTTTTTTTTTTTTTATGGATGGGAAATCATCAAATGACCCCTCCCGCTCTGGGTGGAGCGAAGGGAGTGTCAGACTCTTACTGACTAAAACCCATCCGTGTTCCTTCCTTAGCCCTTATGTTCCGGGGTAGCGGTAACCCTTTCGGACAATCCCGCACCCCCGGCAGGCTTCGGCCCTGGCAGGCCCCTTCCTTTAATGAGACCGTATCCTGGAAATCAATTAACGGACGAAGAAAAAAAATTTTCAACTACCGACTAAATAGGGCCCGCCGAACCAGCGAAAATGCTTTTGGTATATTAGCTAGAAGGTTTAGAATTTATGAAAGGCGGTTATCTATGACTCCTAAACATGTCAACATTGTTGTAGCGGCAACATGCTGTTTACATAACTTTTTGACAAATAGCCCATCGTATTGGTCACACGATGATCTAAGAGAAACTGTGAACGAGGGACTAGTAAATTTACCAATTATTGGAGGTAATTCATCTCAAGTCGCTTTCGCAATTCGCAACAAATTCAAAAGTTATTTCGTATCTCGTGCAGGCTCATGTCCATGGCAAATGACAGTTGTGAACAGAGGATATCGCCACATAGACCGAGACCCAGATATGCAAGCGCAAGAAGAATAAATATAATTATAAATTAATAATAAGTTACTTATTATTGCGTAAAGTTTGATATACTTATAATATTTTAAAAATGTTTGAATAAAACCATAAACCGACTTCAATGAAGTCTTCGCTTGGAGGTGCTTTGAGGTGCTCCGACTCCAGTGAAGTCTGTTTATGTTTTTTTATTTAAACATTTTTATTTCACCATTTTTTCATGTGAAAGACTAATTTAAGTACACTTAACTCTCTGTATGATAATTAATAAACCGATTTTGATGAAACTTACAGTTTTCACTCAGTTGAATAATACCTAGTTTAACAAAAAAAAGAATTACTTAAATCGGACTAGTAAGTATCGGAGATATGTGAGAACAAATATTGCACCTGTCTAATAATAATACACAATAACATTCCCTATCTCAAAAACTTTTGAACCGATTTTGATGAAGTTTGCACCATTCCCTAAGTTGAACAATACCTAGTACAACAAAAAAAAAGAATTATTTAAATCGGACTTACACTTTTGGAGACGTGGACAAACATACAAACACTTTTGAAATTTGGCACAGGTCTATAATAGAAGCTGATATAGACTAACATATCCCAAAAACTGGGCATTTCTGGAAATATTACATACATACGGGTCGAAAACCTATAATTTAAATGAATAAGTACTTACGTGTTTCATTCAAAATCTGTGCTATTTCTTGCCATATATTCATGCGCCGCTGCTCATCGTGATATCTAGGGTCTCCTAGATCATACAGTTCTCTATACTTTTGCACTAAAGAAATAAGCAGTTCTTCGTTCATTTTCGTTTATTTTTATTAGCACGGCACGTGCGCTCACATCCGCCTGCCTGCGTCGATTAGACGGATCGGGGCGGGTCGCAGCGCACCGCCGACAGAAATACGCCTGCGAAGCGATCCGCCAATGCGTTGCCGCCCGCCGCGCTCCGATCCGTCGCTAATAAACGATATTTCATACAAAACATAGCCAGGCGTATTTTTGCGTTGCGATGCGGCCCGACCCGATCCGCCTAGTGGACGCTAGCCTTTAAGGCCGGGTCGAGCATATCCTCTGAGCAGACCGTAACGTCGACATGGCTGGTCAGTCTTCGTTCTCCCCTGATCGTGTCAAAGGTCGGTAGGTCTCCATTGTTAAGTACCTGCAAGGACATTTCCTCCAGTGCTCCTGAAAAAACTTCGCCCCTCAGATCAATTTTGTCGCTCCCCCACCAGTTACTTTTGGCGTTGGCATCGCCACCAATGACAAGCCTCCGCGGTCCCAGCTTTTCTCTGATTTTCTTGATATGCTCCGGGTACGGCTCTATGGGTTGATCAGGCTCGAAGTAGTACGATACCACGGTGATCTCCCAGGCCAGCGTTCGGATTTTCACCACAACGATGTTATTTGTGGTGAGAGTCGGGTACTGTACAATGTCGAAGTTGTGATTAAATACTGCAATGGCTGCTTTGATATTTCCTTCCCCTGGGCTGGTGTTCTGGAAGATCCTCACTCCACTGTAGTTCTTCATACTACTTGAGCCCCCCACGTAGGGTTCCTGGAGCAGAGCTACGGCTGCTTTCCTGCGATCCGCTTCTATCATCAGTTCATTGGTGGCGAGCTGCTTCCTCTGCAGGTTTGCCTGTACTATCAGGTATGAAGCTTCGCTGGTGGGAGTGCTGCTCCCTAGTGCCTCTCTGCCCGTGACCACCTTAGCAATACGCCACCGACAGCCGCGCCAATCCGTCCCACTTGAGACGAGTTGGGCACTCGCTGTCGAAGGCGTTGTGCTCGGTCTTATCTATCTTTGCGGAAACGCAGTTTCGGCACTTTGGTGTTTCCGCGGCTAGCCGTGAGGGGCAGTCCACCCTCATGTGGGGGTCTCCACAGTGCGTGCAGAGGTCGGCGGGTTCCGTGCACAAGTTACGGGTGTGGCCGAAGCGCAGGCAGCGGGTGCACTGGATCAGTGGTGACTGGTCCAGCACACGCACGCGCTGCAAGTCGATGTGCGCTCGACCGGTCGTTGTGAGCCTCTGCCACACAGAAGGGGACACCTGCATGATGATGTGAGACATGTGGGGGTTCCTTGTCTTGCGACGGTACTTAACCCCCATCCTCACATCGTCTGCAGGTAGGTCCCCGATCAGGTGGGTGTTCTGTCGCTTGAGCGCCTCGATGATCTCCCCATCCGAGTGGCACGAGAGGACATCCTTGAGGATGATAAGCGGGTCCTTGTTTTTAATCTCCTCGACTACGAGGTTTCCGGCCTTCTTTATCCTTTCCGACACCCGATTAAGCTCCTCCTTGGTCCTGAACCCGACCACCACCTTCTGGTCCCTCGCTTTTCGCAGCCTCTCCACTCTGGTGCCCTCATTCCTGGCATCTACTGCCGTTCTCAACTTCTTAAGAACCTCCTCCCCGGTATCCTTGTCATCGACCGATGACACAACCACCGAGTGAAGAGGCTCCTGGAAGCGCTGTTTCGGGACGGCGGCCATCTCTGCGATCCCCTGCCTGCGACAAAGCGAGGTGCCTGTTGTAGACGCTCCGACAGAGCTCGCGTGTGCAGCTGGCATTCCTCCAGCGCCTTGTTGTGCTGCTGGAGGTTCCCCATGAGTTGCTTCACGAGCTCTGTAGGTGCGCCGGAGGCCGGTGTCACGTCCCTGGGGGCCTCGGATCGGATCTCCAAAATATCTCCGTCATTGCATCTCTCTCTGTCACGTGACTCTTGTGCCTGTCTCTGTTCCCGAAATTCCACGTGCAGCTCCTTGATCATTCGGTTGCCCTCCTTAACTATCAGAGCTTGCTCTTCTAGCGCGGAGCGCAACCAAGTGATGCTATCCGGGTCTTCCCTATTTTCCTCCAGATGATTCTCGAGGTTTGAAGATGGCAGACTGGTCTGGCCGACCGTCGGAATAGAGGCAACAGAGACAGGGGTTCTTAACTTTTCAGACTCCTTTACTATTTCGTAAAGCCGAGTGATGGCCGCCAAAACCTCCGTCTTGATCTCGGTTTTGAGGTTTCGAGAGTTGCCCAAGTGCAGCTTTGCTTTACTTAGGCAAGCTCTCGCCTCCGCTGTCAGGTTCGGGTACTTTGGCACGAGCTTGTTACTGGGCATCGCGCCATCCGCGGAGGCCCGCCGCGTCCCCAGAGAGCAGGGGATTTTTTGTGCTGCCGGCGGAGTTGTACCAGGTTTTGGGTTGGCCGGGAGCTCTGCCTTAGGCTCTATTTCCCCGGCCTCCAATTCCCTACTGCCGCTCGGCTGCGAGGTCCCAGCTTTTTCTGCGGATCGCGGCGAACCCCCGAAAACAGGTGAGCTCGCGGTTTTCTTTGCCGGCGAGCGGAACATGGCGGTGTCTAGTAAAGGTCAAGTTCATTAACAGAACCGTCAGAGGGCACTGGTGTCTCTTCTGTGTCCCTGTAAAGGGGGGACCAGCAAGAGAACTATTAAAATGCGAGCCCTTTACACAAGGACTCGGTCAATATATAAACTAAGTGTCAATAACACGCCTTCAGAGGCGCTAAAAATGTCCTAAACCGTCTATTTTCCCAGCGTCGTTATAGAAGAAGGTTCTAAGTAGCCGGCAGGGCAAAAAAAAACAAAAAATAATTTTTCCGTCAAAACCGAAAAGTTTACCTGTCTAGACACGAATGGCTGGGTGGGAGGGCAAATTTTTGAGTTTCTATCTGAGCTAGGCGGAAGTGCGAGGTGTCAAATTTTGAGTTTCTAAATTTTTGAGTTTCTATCTGAGCTAGGCGGAAGTGCGAGGTGTCAAATTTTGAGTTTCTATCTGAGCTAGGCGGACGTGCGAGGTGTCAAAAGACGCGTCTCGGCGCCGGCCAGCGAGCTATGAGGTTTTTGAAATTTACGCTGAAGAAAATTTTTGAAATTTCCTGAAAAAACTGAATTTACGAACAAAATGTATGTAGAAAACCGGAATACCACCACCAAACGGGACTCGAACACGCGGAACGCGCGCCGGAGTACAGGTAAGGCAGGTAAGTACCAATTAAAATTATAAAAATGTAAATTTAGCGGAAGGTTTTGAAATAAAAAAATTTTTAAAGGAATTGATACTGAAATTTTTGCCTAGTGAATAACCGAAAAGTGTTTTTCGGTGTTTAGTCAATTTTAAACTAGTGGGAACGTTAGACGGAGCCTAAAAATGAATTACTACGCTGAAAAAAGCTTCAGAATGCGCCACCGGGATGCAAAGTTATGGGCAGACAGGGTTTGCACTCGTTGAGCAGTCGCCAAAGCTAGTAAAGTTACTAGTTTTTTTGGTCAGTATGTCTAGACTAAGCTCTGTGTTTTGAGGTAGTTTAATTAAATGATTCAATACAGTGGATGGGTTCCATGTTTCTGTGTAACGAGCCAAGGCTGGTTTCAGTCTAAAAACACCTCTTAGAAAACGCTTGATTCTGTCATCCGTGCCGACCTTCTCTCCCATAAGAAGGAACACTGCGGATTTATAAGAGTTTACAGTATTATAACTAGCCCCATTTTCAAAATTTTCTGTTAAAAACTTAATAATGAATGGGACAGAAGTCAGAGTGGGTTCCAGACCATGTGTTTTGCAAAATAGCCACCAGTTTTATAGAGTGTACTGTATTGTTTCATTGTACCTGAAGACACAGATGCTAGCATGATGTTTAGTGAGCTTTCTGGCAGACTACGGCGTCTGAATGCCTCCCGCAGAAGATGCTCGCTGCCAGGGAAAGGTGACTGCTCAATGAGTGTTCTGTCCTAAAGGGAGATAACAAAAGATTAGGGCTAGGTTCAAACACAATGGGTTTTGTTATCATTATACTCATGGCGAGAGGGCACCATGGCTGTGAATCCCAAAGGGGGTAGACCAAAATACTTTAGCTTTGTCACTTATAATTTTTCGTACACATTTAGTCAAAAGGGCAAGTGGTGGGAAAGCGTAAAAATAATATTCACTCCAATTTAGTGTAAATGAACCAATGTTAAATGCGTATGGATCTCTTTTCCAGGACACATAGGTGTCACATTTTTTATTAATTGTAGATGCAAACAAATCTATTTGTGGGGTACCAAACTGATATTTAATTGGTGAGAATGCATTATTGCATAATTCCCACTCGGTATCTATATTTTTTGTATTACGGGATTCGTCGTCAGCCAATTAATTATCCTTAGATCGAATATATGAAGCATAGATGTTTATATTTTGCTTTTCACACAAGGTCCAAATATTCCTGGCGACATCATTTAAATGTGGAAACTGAATGCTACCCATTTTATTTATACAAGCAATGGCAGTGGTGTTGTCGATACGTAGCAGTATGTCACAATGGCTATATGATTTTGTAAAACATTTTAAACCGAAAAAAGCTGCTAATAATTCTAACCGATTAATGTGGAGTTTATGTTCTGCTTGTGATCATAGACCACCAACACTTTCACCATCGCAATGTACTCCCCATCCTGTTAGTGAAGCATCTGAGAATAATGTTGTTCGAGTCTTCTTGAATTAGACGTAAAGGAACTAATGAAACAGAAAACATATGTTCGTCACTGTATTCCGAATCTTCCCCTGATATTCTTTCTTTATAGCGACTGTGCTGAACTCCCATCGCATCCCCATTTCGATATAAGTCACAGCTTTTTACCAGATTCAGAAGTACATACCTTCTCAATTACATCTTTCTGTGCTTCACATAGTCTTTGTGAAGTCAGATTTAGTAGTGCTTGCAGTTTGATCTCCGCATATGTGTCTGTAACTTTGATACTATCTTCTGGCGGGTAACATTTGGTTTTAGCCTCTTGTACTAAATAATATGCCGGGTATAGATTACATTTTACAGCCTGCTCCTTTTCGCATAATCTTATATTACCTAAAGCGGCTTCCGGGGAAAGTTTTGGTTCAGATTTCGTGAATGCAGCTCTTGCCATCTTTATTTTCGTAGCACGTGAAGGAGAGGCAAGAGATATTTCTTTCACAATATTAGCTGCACCTCTTTTGCCAGAAGAAACAAGTTTCATTTCCATTGCAAATGCCAATCCTTCTGGAGATTTCGACGAAACCAAGTCAAAACTTCCTTTTTTTAACTTTTAAGTGACAGTTTTCAAAAGGTTTCTCCGGCCGACCAATACGCCCTGTTGTTGGAGTGGTAGATCCGCTGCAAGAGGGCATCATGGACAGAAATTCAGATGGGAACAACACCTCTTCTTCCAACCATTCTGCATTTTCTGCCAAGAATCTTGTTTTGCATTTCTCCCATATAATTGTATTCTTGCGGTGAGACTACTTAGGTATTGACATTTGGAGTGATATTTTATCAATTATAAGGTTAATTCGACCTTGTCTTCCAACCTGCAACCATATATCAAAAATATCTCGTCTTTTTATTGTGCATCAATCGGATAGAAAACAAAAAAACACGTATGACCAGGGCAAATAGAAGCAAGGGATTTCAACTAAATTTCAAAGAATATTAACCGTAGAATGGTATAACAGTGATTTCCCGGTGTATACACATGTATACATTTTTAAAAGTCAACTCTAATACAAAAAATAAAATATTTTTCAAGACTACCGCAAAAACTTAATGTACTAAAAACGTTCAATATAAGAAAGGTTCAAACCTACCCTCAACGTATGCTCGATGATATAACAAGCAATAAAAATTACCACTTATTAGCACTTTAAAATACAAGAACAAACCTGTTCGCATTCAGTAGTAAATCAGTACTAAACAATAGCGCGTGTGCTAGTACGCACAAACATGTTTCGGGACTTTCCTTGAGTTATGTGGTGTTGTTAACTTATTAATTTGGTTAAATATCGGTTATATACTTATACAACTGTGCAATGAAGGGAGTTTTAGGAATATTAAGAAAAATATTATTTTTGAATTAAGTTCCGCTAGATCTCGATTATAATACAGTGTGCGCCGGTACCGTCGAAAACGAAAGACGAGGAGGGCGTAGAGAATGCTTCATTGAAAATCATGCCACAATTCGAGCAATGATCGAACAGTACATGAGAGATTCCCGAAGGTTGAATCTCATTACTGCAGGGAATATTCTTCTAGAAAATACCTACATTGTGAGCTGACGCTACCCAAGATGTACCACATGTTTAACAAAGAAATTAAAAATAGTCCCGTGAAGCCCAGCTTTTATTCATACGGAAGGATTTTTAAATCCAAGAAATTATCTTTCCACCGTCCAAAAAAAGATCAGTGTAGTTTGTGCATGACGTATTTAAAAGGTTCTGAAGAAGAGAAATTAAAGATTTGCGAAAAGTATAGGAAGCGCCAACAGGAGAAGACTTTGTTTAGATCAGAAAGAAATAAATGTAAACTAGCATCACAGCAAAACCCAACCACAATACATTGTGCAACATTTGACCTCCAACAAGTCATAAGCTTGCAATTAGCAATGAAAATGCTGTTTTTTATAAACGTCGTGTTTCGGCGTACAATTTCACAATATAGAGGAAAAGGTGGTAATGTGGCCCCCTAATTTGTTTTTGAGGCCTTATGTAAAAAATACGAGACTCAGAAATGTAATAAATATGTTATATCGTTCCTTATTCATTTACCTATACATGACTTACTATGTAATAAATGAAACTGCCATAGGATAGTCGAAAACTTATGTATTCTAAAAAAAAACAAATTTGGCAACATGAGATCAAGTGAGGGTTATATGGCACCCTGGGGGCCATATTAAATGTATTCATTTAATCAAAATCTAACGGCAAAAGTCGCAGATATAATATTCGCCTTCAGGACCTGCACAGGCTGTATGAGCCCATAAATGACAACTCTGGCACTGAATCCACTCCTCCCCACGTCTGTCGTTAGAGTAACTAGTGTCACAGAATATGCAGATCGTATCTGAGCTTTCAGGTATGCTATTTGGATAGACATTGTCGTCATATTCAGAGTCGGTTTCTACGACTGCGTCACTTTCAGAACTACTGCTGGATGTAATGACTCTCTTGCGTCGTAAAGTACTGCTGCTGCCCTCTCCATCTTGACTACGTCGGAGGCCACGTCCACGGCCACGTCCACGTCCACGTCCGCCTCCACGTCCACGAGTCTCAGCTAAACTCAAAGATTCGATTAATTGGTTTTTGTAAGGTGATGATGTGATCACTTTTGCTGTTGTAGCTTTTCTTCCACGATTAGAAGTCCTAGTCTTGTTCCTGGGGATCGACTGAATGTCTTCTGGCAGAACCAAACCAGTCTGCAGCTCTTGTACCGCTGTACTCACTCCTGGAGGACATTCAGAGGCTTATGCACAAGTAACTCCAAAGATTCTTGAGAGTCCTTTACTAAACGTTTCAGTGTAGATCAAGGCACACAAAACATTTTTACAGCCTTTTTATAGCCCATGACCTTTGTCCTCACCGCTTCAATTGCATTTTTCATTTGTTCAGGATCCCATGTTTTCCTTTTCTTTGAAGATGGAGATAACACACTTTGTCGAGGCATCTAAGAGAAGAAAATAAAAAAAGAAGGAAGTGATATAGGTCATACATGTTATATGGCCCCCGGGACCATAATACAAACAGTGTGAGGGGGCCAAATTGAAAAAAAGAAAGAATATGTAAACAAACCATAAAACAAATATTCTATCAAATGTTTTTTATAATTACCTTCAAATTCCTGTAGAACAACGTTTATCGAACACAATGTACAAATCACCAAAGCTAAAACTCACTTATTTCCAGTAAAATTGAATAAAATGCAGAGCGGTATTAAAAGTTGGTAACTTGCGTGTTTCGATTGGTTCGCATAAAAAGAAAATGTACCGCCCCCTCACGGATTTTTTTGGGTTAAAATCAATAATGTCACACGAGCTCCGCATTGCAATAGAAAAAATCTAGATGGCGTGTTTCTAAACTATAAATATCGAGGGGGGCCAATATACCTGCAGGGGCCACATTACCACCTTTTCCTCTATGATATGACTTCTGGAGCCTGTTCGTGTTATAAATGGCATGAGGGAGCAAGCAAAAGAGGGTCGCCAGAAATTTCGACTTCATTGTATGACTTTCTCAAGAAGAGTGACGAAAAAGGCATCAATATTGTTTACCTGGATGCAGTGGACAGAACAAAAATTCCATCTTGGCATCGACCTTACTGTATGTCATTAACAATGCCAACGAGTATTCAAGAAATCACTTTACGTTTCTCCGTGCCATGTCATGGACAAAGCGAAGGAGACTCTGTACACGGCACCATCGGCTATGCTCTGAAAAAAAGTGGAGATATTTTTGTACCAAGCCAGTTACCTCCAATTTTTAGATTGGCACGAAAAAATAAACCGTACCTACTTAGTGAATGTTCTCACATACACTGATTTCCTCGATTTTAAAAAACTTTCAGCCGACCTTAGGATGCTTTCTATCCGAAAAGACGATGAGGGCCGATGCTTGAACTGGACAGAAATGATGGAATTTTCTGTCAAGAAATCTGAACCAGAAACGATTTTTTTTTAAGAATAGCCACGGAGAAGAGATTCCACGCTCTCTTTCTCTTAGGAGACAGGTCTCTGTTTTCTTGAGAGAGAAAATAAGACTTCTTAATCCAACACCGCCCAAAATTTCGATAGAAAAATATAAGGACTTGTTGTCACTAACAACAGGGGGCACCCCAGTCATTAAGTTGCCGGAGCATGTGGCATTTTATACGTCACTTTCTCACTAATTACTAATGTCATGATACCTTTTTTTGATTTGAAAGAAGGTTTAAGGTTAAGTCTCAATTCATCTCATTAGTTAAGTATAGTTTAATACATAAAGTACACTAGCTGTGTACTTAGTTGCCAAAAATGTTAAAACAATATTTTTGTAATTTCCTTAACGTAACTTGTAACTTTTTAAGCTTACGAACGAATTTTTATTACTTTTAATAAATTTATAAGATATTATTAGTTTTATTTATATTTTTATACCAACAATCACGTCGTAACAGACACAAGTTGAAAAACAAAGTTCTGACCGAGTAACGTATCTGCTTCAAATTAATATAAATAAATAAATAAATACCTTAGGGCTTTAGGGCAACTACTAACTTAAAGAGTAAGCCAAGAGCAATATAAAAAAGTAATTAATTCAAAAATAAAGCCACAGCCAACGCAACTTCAGTAACATGATTGTAGCGTCCGACCGAAAAACTGTTGCCCTGAAAAATTATGAATTGCTAGATAAGACAGTTAGCGCGGAGGGTGACGATATACCCTGCTGTATATGCAGAAGAGTGCACGCGCAATCTTTCGTTCACTGGATTTAGTGATTGGTTGCAATTACTGCTAATGTTTTAGGTCATTGTTATGGGTCTACTACTTATCATGGCATTTTCTTTATCCTCATCAAATGTTGATGAGGAACTCTTATCAACATTCGATACGAGTTTAAAAAATCTACTACTGTGTCTCCTTTATCATCCTCACAGTTTGCGTATATTGAATGTGGACCCATAACGTTAGACATTAGCAAATTAACAGCGATTTAAACGCATTCATAAAAGTATTTGCATCAGGATTGACGTTCCTATAGTTGATGGCTCTGTTCCTACCTAAAAAAAATCTCCAGAGGATCCTGATTTACATTTCTAGGATAAAAATATTGTATCTCATAGTTTTCGAACAACAGTTTAGACAACCTTTCAAAAGTTTCTATAGTTGTAACCCATCCATTAAGAGAAGGAACTCGAACCTTATAGTTTTTATTATTTTTGAGGGCTTTCTTGCTACTGTTGTCTAAGAATTGGATATTTTTCAATATTTGTTTGGTTTCTATCCAAAAATTTAAAACTTGATGGGCGTTCGTCTTTTCTGGTGCACTCACAAGAACACTAGCCGAATTGCATTATTTGTTACACGCCGGACCCTTGTTGGAACCATGGACCCGACACTCCTCGCTTGCAGACACGCCGTGGTACCTTCTGGATCGATCCGAAGAATGCCTCAAGATATGCCTCGTTATCTGCTCTCGCGCCCAAGACTCATGATATTTCTTGTAAATTTTATACATGAAGTATATTGCGCCGAGGAATAAAATCGTGCAAATGATTGTTAACACGATACTTATGGCCGACAAATGAAATTTAAATTCCTCCACGGTCGCAGTGTTTTTAGCGGCGCTATTTTGATTGAGAAATACCTCTTCATTAGTTATTTTTGAGTTGCACATGATTGAAAGTCACTTTTAACGTATGTCTCACATAAACAGTTGCCGCGCAGAGCGAAGTCCACACTAATCGCGCACATGATTCAAACCCTGTTTAGTGGCAGGGTCGCCATGTTAGGACGGGTGTCAGATTGAATGAAACATCACAAGATATGATACAAGACTGTGCTTTATTATGTGAATACACGGGTTATATACTTGGTTACACACATTACAATAGTAGGTACTCGTACATACATACATACTACATCACAGTTTGTCCCGGACAGTGCTCCTTCGAGATCAGAGAGAAAGAGCTTATCAATGAATTCTACAGCTTCGCCTGTTGTGGCCATTGTGTCACTGAAATTTTGACCCGAGGCTGTAGTTTCTGAAATATTACGTAATTATATATAAGTATATCACTTAAACAAACAAACAAAACTAACCACAAAGTGTAACCATTCTATCAGACAAGAAAGTGCAATCTTAAGCTTATCGCTGTACCGCACCTTACACCTTTCCGCACGTTCACGTATGTTGTGGATTGTCTATGTTCGTTTATGATTAAAACAGTTGTCATCCAGACTTATATTTCATTACACTACATGGTGACAGCGGTGAAAATTTATTCGATTTAAATGGTTTAACTCGGTTATAAAGGCACGTTGTGGACTGTAAAATCGGCAGGGACGGTTGAAAAGCGCTATGGAACACGCGCGACCACCAACAGAATAATGTTTGGAGGGCAGCTCCGTCAGCCTGGCTGACGCATGGCGGCGATGGAGGTCGCAATTTATGTTATTTTTAAAACATCGGGGGTGCAAAAAGAAGAAACTGGTATTCAAGCCAGCTTAATGATAAATTCAATCGGATTTGAGGTCTTTGAGACATTTTCTTTTGACAAGGAGAGCGATAAGGATGATGTGAACCTATTGCTTACGAAATTTGATGAATATTTTGGAGTCTAAACATAACTTTAGCTAGGTATATTTTTTTTACAAGGGGTCAGGAAGCGGAGAATCGAATGATCAGTATGTTACGGCATTACGATTATTGAGTAAAAATTTTAATTTTGGAAGAGCAATTGATTCGTGACCGTATTGTATGTGAGTCAGAGCAATGGAGTGAGAGATCGACTATTGACAGCAGAGGACCTGACTTTTGATCAAATTTCAATAGATAATCGACGTTTATTGGAGACGCCTGGTGCTTCAGGATTGGTGCATGTTGATGCAGTTGGCATGCGCGGTGTAGGTGACCGTGGTGGGCGCGGCGGCTGGCGCGGCAGCGGAGGTCGACAAGGGCGCGGTGTGGCCAATGTTGCTGCTGGTCCCAACACAGCGCGAAGATTTGTTCATTCTAGCGAGACTGGAAATTGTCTCAGGTGCGGAGGTCAATGCAATGAACCCAATCTATGTCCGGCTATTTCAGTGCAGTGTTATCTGTGCGAAAATCATGGACATTTTGCTAGAATGACCTTCCATTGTTCCGCAGTCCAATTTAAATGTTCTCGAGCAAATGCAAGTCTCGCTCTTCTGTGGGTTGCGGTCAACTCCGTACTGTAGTAGTACTATAAGAATGTATTGTATTACCTTGTATAATGATAAAATGAATGCGCAGAAATTATTACTAAACCCTGTATTCCATAATAAAACTAAACATCTTGATGTCAGATATCACTACTACAGAGAAATGATAAATGAGTGTTAATTATTTATGTACATCAGATATGCCTGCAGATTTGCTCATTATAAGTTTAAAAGCTGTAAAACATTATAAACATTTGGATGCTTTAGGAATTGTTAAAGTATAGTTTTATTTAAGTATGTTTATAAGGTTGATATGACATATATTTTGAGTGGAAGTGTTGTAAACAACAAACTACTAAAAATTTATTTACTAGTTTAAAGCGTGGCACTGCTTACAATCTTTTTACCCGACTACGACGAAGCAAAAAGAAGGGTTATGATTTTGACCGGTTTGTATGTATACCTATTAACTGTTAAGTATGTATGTATGTTCATCTGTTCCCTCATAATTTCTAAACTACTTGTCATAATTCGACAAATGAGGTAACATTGGAAACGTCTTGATCGTTCGCTGTTTATAGGCTATGTGACGTCACATTAAATTTAATATGGCGCCCTCAAGCAGACATAGTCATGATCTACAAAACATTTTTTTTTAATCATGCCGTGTTGGGTATCATAAAAGGGCTTAATCAGCACATTTAAAAAAGACTAAACTAAAGGTAGACCTTTCTCTGTCTTTTCAAGTAGGTACAGTTCTTATGCATCGGTTTGTTATACCTAGAGTAGAAGTAAAAAACGTTTTGCAGACTCTTACTTTCAACTAATTACACTTTTTGATTGTTTGTCCAAGCTTTCAGGTTGGCTTTGCAAAAACTTGAAATCTGATGCAGTCGATGGTGAGTCACATAAAATCTGAGCTACATTCGAGACACAATTTCTGCCAAAGAGATCCTTCATTAAATCATAATCAAGTCCGGAGAAACATTTGTTTTCAATTGTGTTTCTAGCGTCACTCAATTTTTTTACACCATAGTCAGTTACTGATGAACCAGTCTCATCGTGTTCATTTTGATAAGGGGTTTCTTAAGATCTGAAAAAAAAAAAAACAGTTATAGTATATTAATTCATACTCGATTCTTTGCGGTATTAAGCTATTTGCGTTATATTACACGATATCAATTAGCATTATTCGTTATTAAGAGCGACCTTGATAAAAAAATATATTTGTCAATTTAATCTTTAAAGGAATATTTTACACTTTAAGGCCTAGCGCGCAATGCGGTGCGGCGAGTTGCGGCTGCGGTTTTAAAACCGGTACTGCGAAATTCTGAAACGATTTGGCGCGCGCATTGCGGCTAAACAGCCGCAAGTTTTGCCATTCGTATCTCAGCTTTCGTAGCGGAAGGTCAACCAGCATGGACTACGAAACCAGGCTTCGGATTTGCATTTATTTAATATTAACAGCAAGAAAACGGAAACGCAAGCAGTATTGGGTTCATCCATTAACAGCAATGAGACCTATGAAGGGTTTTTTCTATATGAGATATAATGATTTGCGAATGTTTCCAAAAAAGTTTTTTGGTTACTACAGAATGAGCATAAAGACCTTTGACAATTTAAAAAGAATTGTTGGTTACAAAATCTACTACAAGGATACGAGTTGGAGAAAGGCGATATCAGTGGAAGAAAGGCTTTCAGTAACGTTGAGGTAAGTACCTACATAATTATACCTTTTAGCTACAATGCTGGTAGTATATTCATAAATAAAACAAATCCCCTTTTTTTCTTTTATTATAAAGTAATATGGCGAAAAAAACATAGGAATACCACTACGTACTTATGGCAAAATAAAGAGAATTAACTTAACAAATAGAGATTAATAACGCTTGAAGATTAAAAAATCTTTCATTTGAATGCCATTCCCTCGTCTTACGACAGGAGATGCGGCATCAGCGGAATATATTATGTCTGCGTCAGTATGTTCAGATACTCGTATGTTGGCTGGATTCCGTTGTGTATAATTTTCCATTTCTTGGTCATCATATAGTAGCGTCGCATGATTGTGTTCATTAGAAAAGTTCTCTTGATTCATTTCAATAGACACCATGTTTGTACCTAATGCCTGATTCCCTGAAGTTGAAGCTTGAGCTTGCTGTGGAGTAGGCAGAGGCTGAGATGAGGCATAACTGGGGCTAAGAGTCGGAGACATAACGTAAGCCGGTGACTCAAATGTTGATGGTGGTGAAGGAGTATAATTAGACATGACAGATGACAGTCTTCGGCGTGAGTCTTGAGGGCATGGGATCCTGTCGTAACGATTAGGTTCTGAAGCTGAACGATACTGGGTTTGCGGTCCTTGGAACTCCGGTGGACGGTAACGTTTCGCAACGTTCAATATATTTAAAATTTTTGCGTAGTGTTTTTGGTCGTCATTTAATTCTTTTAGTAGGGGTACTAACATTTCCGTGAAGCTGATGTCTTCATCATAGGTTTTTTTTGTCGTATGATGTCTAAAAGTTCTTCACTTCTGTCTGTTTCGCGAGCCTGAGATGTTTTGCGGACTTGCCTCCTATTTTCACGTTCGATACTATTATTACTGTCTTGTTCAGAATCATCCACTGATATGTTTGAGGTGGTTTCTCTCTCCAATGGTTGAGAGGCTAAAAACGTAAGGGCTTGAAAGTGAATGTATGGCCTTCTTTTTTTAAATCCTTGTCCTGATTTTCCCTTCTTTTGAATTGCAAGTTCTTTTGCAAAAGAATCTTTCAGGTTTCGCCATTTTTTTTGAATTTGTGTGCCTGTAATAAAAAAGAGACAAAATGTTACTAGTTTTAGGTATTTTAGAGTAGTGGTAGTCATTTGATTAGTCTAATCATTAGATGGTTAGCTGTGGTCGAAAATATAATTCGAAATTCATGTAAATACAGTCTACCTATTCTGAATCTTTGTTTATTTGTTACAGGTACTTAGCATCGGGGAACAGCATCAACTCACTTTATTATGAATATCTCATTGGTGCTACTACAATCCGGGAGATAGTGGAAGAAACATGTGAAAAATTGTGGGAGTGTTTACAACCAATATATATGCAAGAACCTGATCAAGATACTTGGAATACTATTGCTAAAAATTTTTATAAACGCACAAATTTTCCCAACTGCTTAGGTAGCGTTGACGGGAAGCACATTAGGTGTGAAAAACCTAATAACGCCGGTTCTCAATATTTTAATTACAAACAGTATCACTCAATTGTATTGATGGCGGTAGCCGATGCAGATTATTCTTTTATATCTGTGGATGTTGGAGCTTATGGTGGGAATAGTGACTCAAAAATTTTTAAGAATTGTAATTTCGGGAAAAAACTCGAAAGGAATCAGTTAAAACTTCCGGAGGCAATAACATTACCTAATGATGAAGATGGGAAAATGATGCCACTAGTTTTTGTCGGAGACGAGGCGTTCGCGCAGTCGGAACATGTTATGAGACCATATCCAAGACGGAATCTTACAGTAACTCAAAGAGTTTTTAACTATAGGCTTACACGAGCACGAAGAATGGTAGAGTGTACTTTTGGAATACTCACCAATAAATGGAGAATTTTGCACCGTGCTCTAGATGTTAAAACGACTACTTGTGATAAAATCATGAAAACTTGTTGTATTTTACACAATTACGTACGAAAACACGATGGAGTCAGACCTGGAGATGAATTGTATGGGACTGAGTTACTTAGCTTCCGTCGAAACCCCGTCAGGTCAACCATGAACAGCCTTCAGAATAGAGATTATTTTGCAAATTATTTTACTTCAATTAGAGGTTCTGTCCCATGGCAATATGATAAAATATAACTGTTTGGCGTAACAATTGTTGGTAATAAACTACTGTAATAAACTCTGCTTTCTGTAGGTACCTAATAGGTCATAATATCAAGAAATAAAAAAAAATCTTACCAATTTTTTGTTTTTCTACAATTGAATCAGTAGGGACTGGTCATCTCTTTGCTGCCATGGC
This sequence comes from Amphipoea lucens, assembly GCA_947508005.1. NCBI lineage: Eukaryota > Metazoa > Arthropoda > Insecta > Lepidoptera > Noctuidae > Amphipoea > Amphipoea lucens. The sequence goes on from OX382375.1 coordinate 14,175,391, forward strand.
TTATTTTAATTTATTATTTGAATTGTTGTTTTTTCTCATCTTTTCATTATGGACGCTTTTAACGTTCTGCATCGTTCTCACATGTATAATTTTTAACATGAATGATGTAACCAAGACTGTGTAACCACATTATTTTGATTTAAAAGAGTGTCCATGGAGTTTCTTGCCCGTTCTTCTCCATAGGTACCTACGCTTTGGAATGGGCAACTAGCTTCATTTTTTCTGACTGACTGACTTCTTGACAATTCAAAAGTGCCTGTAAATGGTTTAATTGAAATAAATGCTTTGAGTTTGAGTTTGACAAGTCACTCCAATTTTCTATAATCTTCTCATAGACCTGGTCCCACATGTTTGATTTAATAATTCTGTCTGCGTATCCTCTATGAGTTTGGTCCCACAGTACGGGCCGACTTTGTACTTCAATGATTAGGGCATCAATATTGATATCGGCGACCGCTTTGGCCGCCGCATCGTCGGACGAAGCATAGATTTAGGATGTACAAGATACACAAAGGCGGCTTAAAAACATGTCAAAAAAAAATGTGTGCATGTGTTGGTGAATGTCTATGTGTGAGTGCAAAATAGTGTTGTCCACGATAAACTTCTTATTATCGATTATTTATCAATGGGCGGGCATTTCTTCGTAAGAAAACTATATAAAATCAAACGTAAAGAAACCAGGAATGAAGGAAAAGAATTCCAAGAAATATTTATATCGGTATCGATAATAATTATTGTGAATTGGTCTGTGGCCACTAATATATTGTCTGTTCTCATTGCCTAGTGACTTCTTGTTGATTTTGCGAAAGGAACATTAAAACAGCGTTTGAATTTTATCAAAGCTTTTTATTCGAATATTTACACATTACAAAAGTTGAAAATAATAAGGAAACTATCGATATTTTCATATGTAATTTTTAATGAACATAATAAATAGTGTGAAAAAAGCGAATGAGGGGGAGAATGGGGGGGGTCATGTTTATCGCTTAATGTGGAGATCGTAGATTTGTAATGCACTAGAAACGATAAAAGAACATAGAATATTCTAACTGCTTCTCGTCCCGGGCATACTGTTGTTGTTGCAGTTTAGGCGAAAGGCTGACCACCTATTACTAGAGTAATACACAGTTCTATCTGAAATGACCTTCAAAATTTTATCAGATGGGGCCAAGTTGCCCTTTCATGGAGCGTTAACGCTCTGCTTACCCCGTGTGATACAGGCGTGACCGTTATGTATGTATACTTTTGAATGATTGTATTTATTGTCCTCTAAATATAACAGTTTTGTTAAGATGTGTTCGTATTGTTTCCCTGCTTAATTTTAACAATTTGTTTTCATGTTTATATCTAAGATTAAAATATATTTCAATAATGGATTTCATGAGAAAATATCTGTGATTTTCCAATGGATCTTGATCCAAAATATGATTTTGCAAGTCATTAAAAAGTGATTGAACGTTTCGCAGAACTTTCAAAACACATTTAGCAAAAATTAGTTCTGTCATAGCTTTGTTCTTCATATGTTCTCTGAAAAATTTTTCTGCGTAACCACATAACGTAATGACATCGTTGGATGGATATGTGAGATAATGCCTGTCTGTTTGCGAATAGTCTTTTCTGACAATTAATGATTTGAAAAGTATTTCAGACGATGTTGACACTAAACTTTGCACACAAACGTCGCATTTGAGTTTTTTCGTTAATTTTCTTACTACGAATCCTGACACGTATGACACAATCATACATGTGATTTGAGACAATGAATCAGTATAGTCTATTAGCAATATTTGCTCGTCGAAATCAGTTTCTTCAGTTAGATCATCATCATCAGCATATTTACTACTATCTTGTAACAGTTCTTTAAATATTTTGTTGTAATTTAATGAATTGTTAATTTTATCTGTTGTAGACATAGCGCTAGTAGATAAAATTGTGATTTTTTCTAATTCTAAGCAATTTCCGGTGTCGCTTATTTTTATTTCTGTATGACATAACAATTTTTTGTACGCAGAAATAAAGTTTTTTACCGTTGGGTTATTATTAAATCCACCTTTAGATCTGATGGCGCTGAAAAAAGTTTCCAGGTGGTCTTGTGATAATTTATATACAGGAAGGAATTTTAAGTGATCTTTTTTTTCTATATAAGTGACATACATCCATTTTAGCGAAATAATGTTCAGTATGAATCCCAAAAAACCAAGTCGTCTCTGCGTATCTATAACATATCTGCCATCTCCACATTTGAGCGATTGAAAATACTCATATACTTCATCTATTTTACTAAATACATCATCTTTATTGCTTGGGCAAAGAGGCTTTTTGAAGCCGTAGTTATTTAAATTTTTCGAATTGAATATATCAAAGATATCATTCACATGAAGAAGAAACTGTACTGTTGCCTCAGAATTCTGAAATTCATTAAGATTCAAATCCTTGCTACAAACATCAATAGCAACACCTACTGACCTGCTTAACAATTGGGCAGCCAGCCTTACTTTCATTTTTTGAGTTCGGAAATCAATGTGTCGCGCTGAAAGTTTATTCGCGAGATGTAGACCTTCTTCCTTTTGTAAAGTATGCAAATTTTCGACAAATCTGAAATCGATTTTACGCCCCATATTGTCATAAAATATTCTGTGGTCTGCGAAACAATTGCTAATTAGTTTGATTAAGTGACATGGATCAAACAAAATATTGTACCTTTGAAGGGCCTTTTGAGATGTTGACTTAAGCCACTTCTTATGTGCGATAGCTCACAGGTGTTAATTGTTTTAATTAAAGCAGAAGCACTAATCAAACTTATTTATTTAGATAACTTAATTTAGCGTTACAATGGAAAAGGTAAACAAAGAAATGAATTGGCGAGGAAGCGCAAGCAAGCCAAGCAAAAATGAAGTGAGTCGATACATTGCTAGTCCGCGGTTTATAAACTAAAGCTCACATACACAATAAGGTTCCCTTTTGCTAATTACTTTAAGACGCCCGCTAATGACCGATGGGCGTAAACAAAGGATCGAACGATATGACGTATGCGGTGGCGTGATTTCTTGCCGAGGTGTCACCGCTCATTAGCGGCAGCGGATGTCGTAGCGGTTTTGGTCGCTACACTACTCCCCCGCTGAGACCGTGTCTACGGGCGATAGTAATCCGGGAATTTAACTATACGCCCACTCCTTGTCTTCTTGACAGCCTCTGGCACTTGCTGTAGGTCTGGAGTTGAAGACTCTTCTCTGGCGATATATGCTGGTTTTAAACGGTCTATGGTGACTGTCTGCCTCTTGCCTTCCACGTCGACGTCAAATGTCTTCAGCCCACGACGTAGTACCTCGTATGGCCCGAGGTATGCTGCTTGCAAGGGCTTTCGTGCTGGTCCCTGACGGATAAAGACGTGTGTCGCTGTGCTCAAGTCCTTTGGTACGTAAAATGTCTTTCCAGAGCTAGTATGCCACGAGGTTGGTTGAGGTGCCAGTTTGCTCATGTGGGTCCGAAGTCTGCTCACCAGGTTGCTTGGTTCCACCATTTCGTGTGTGTTGGCCGAGAAGAATTGCCCAGGAAGCCGTAGTGGCGCGCCGTAGACAATTTCTGCTGTGGAAGCTTGAAGGTCGCTTTTCCAAGCGCTGCGGATGCCCAGCAGCACCCACGGGAGCCTCAGTCCAATTGGAGTTGGAGTGGCAAGCGATGGCTGCTTTCAATTGACGGTGTAGTCTTTCGACGAGACCGTTCGCTGCGGGATGGTAAGAAGTGGTGGTATGGTGGGTAGCACCCACCAGCTTGGCGACTTCTTTGAAGGTGTTTGACTCGAACTGTCGCCCGCGGTCGGTCGTGATATGCTCTGGACAGCCGAACCGTGCGATCCATCCGGATACCAGGGCTGACACGCAGGTCTCGGCGGTGATGTCCTGGAGTGGCAGCGCCTCAGGCCACCTGGTGTAGCGGTCGACTATTGTGAGACAGTACCTGTTACCAGAACATAAAGTTAGAGGACCTATTAGGTCTAAATGAATATGTCGGAAACGGGCAGAAGGTGCTGCATAAGTTGCTGGTGGTGCTGACGTGTGCCTTGTTATTTTGCATCGTTGACATTGCTGGCACTCTTGCGCCCACTGTCGACAGTCCTTCTTGATTCCTGGCCACACAAATCGGTCCGTAATCAAGCGTACAGTGGCCTTAACCCCTGGATGGCTTAAATTATGCAGTGCATTAAATACCTGTCGGCGGTGTGCGGGGGTAACGTACGGCCTCACACTGTCTGTGGAGACATCGCAGTATACCTGTGTGGTACCCTCCGGTAACCTCCTTTTTTCCAGCTTCAAGGAGGAGCCGCCCGTCAGTAGAGTTTTAAGTTCCACATCAGAATCTTGGGCGAGCGCTAAGGACTGGTAATCTATGGGCAGAGAAATTTCGTTAATGCATGATAAGGCATCTGCGACGACGTTGTCGCTGCCAGAAATGAATCGGATGTCAGTTGTAAATTGGCTGATAAAATCCAAATATCGAAACTGTCGTGGTGAGCAATTGTCTCTGTTAGTGGAAAAAGCAAAGGTTAGCGGCTTGTGGTCTGTCAATATGCCGAATGTTCTTGCCTCCACCATAAACCGGAAATAACGGATAGCATCATATATGGCCAACAGCTCACGATCATATGGGCTATATTTCTGTTGTGCTGGAGACAGTTTCTTGGAAAAGAACGCGAGCGGTTGCCATTTCTTCCCTTTTCGTTGTTGTAGTACTGCGCCAATTGCCGTATCGGATGCGTCGGTCTGGATCGTCAGCTCAGCATTTGGATCTGGATGTACCAACAGTGTTGCCTGTGAAAGACTTCTTTTACTTTCGTTAAATGCATCCAAGAGTTGCGGTGTCCATGTAATTGGTGTTGCTCCTTTTGTTTTGGGTCCAGCTAATAAAGAGTTGAGGGGCGCCTGCACGCCAGCTGCACCAGGTATGAAACGACGGTAAAAATTTAGCATGCCGAGAAATCTTCTGAGTTCCTTTACAGTACGAGGCTCTGGAAAATCTTGAATGGCTTGTACTTTTGTTTGCAGCGGCTGTACGCCTGCTGCGGATACTGTGTAGCCCAGGAAAGTAACTTCTGTTTTACCTAGATGGCACTTTGATATATTTATAAGAACGCCATATTCTGCCAATCGTTCGAAGAGTTGCTTTAAGTGGTCCATATGTTCCTGGCTGCTTCTGCTGGAAATCAAAATGTCGTCCAGGTAAGTATAGCAGAAGTCCAGTCCGCGCAGTACCTCATCCATGAAACGCTGGAACGTTTGTGCGGCGTTACGAAGTCCAAACGTCATGTGAGGAAATTCGTATAAACCGAACGGTGTTGTGATTGCCGTCTTTGGGATATCTTCTTCCAGGACTGGAATTTGATGATATGCTTTAACCAGGTCTATCGTGGAGAAGATGGTGCTACCTGTAAGCTGCTGCGTAAAGTCCTGAATATGCCTGATTGGATATCGATCCGGCACTGTGCGTGCGTTCAGAGCTCGGTAGTCCCCACAAGGCCGCCATCCATCAGTTTTCTTGCGGACCAGGTGAAGAGGTGATGACCAAGCGCTCTCTGACCTTCTGGCTGTGCCATCCTGTAACATAGAATCAAATTCTTGCTTTGCTATACTTAGCCGTACCGGATCGAGGCGGCGAGGTCGACTGTATACTGGTGGTCCTGGCGTAGTCCTGATTTGATGCACCGTGCTATGTTTGGGTGTGCTAGGCTTACCGGCAGGTCGTGTGATCTCGGGAAACTCCTGCAGCAGGCGATGAAAAGGATCTTCATCTGCAGCTGCACAGGTCGTACGTACGGATGAAATGCTATCCGCTGATCGTTGACGAGGGGCTGGCACGGTAAGTGACGTAACCCCGTCTATGATGCGTTGATTGCGGCAGTCGACAAGCAAGTTGTAGAAACTTAAGAAGTCGACGCCGATGATAGGTTTGGACACGTCAGCCACGATGAAACGCCAACTGAATGCACGTCGTAGACCTATATTTAATTCCAGCTGTATATAGCCATATGTAGCTATAGGTGTCCCATTGGCTGCGAACAGATTGTATTTAGTTTTCGGACGCGAATCCCGTACAGCTGACCTTGGGTACACGCACAAGTCTGATCCCGTGTCGACTAAGAACTGGACTTTTGTGTTGCGGTCAGTGATGAACAGGCGGTTCGCAATATTGGGGCAGTCGTTTACCGCCATTGTCGGCTGCCTTAGTTGTTTTCCGATTTGTAACTGCAGGGCTTTATGCACTTTCGTGCTCGTTCCCTAAAGGTGTAGTGATACCAGCAGTGCGGGTGGTCCTGGGAGCGCGAACGTGAGCGGGAGCGACTACGGTTCCTGTAGGAGCCGCGACCTCCTGAATCGCGTCTGGAGCGTCTGAATAACTCCGTAGACATTGCCTCCATCTTACGTGTTAATTCCGCTACTTGCATTTTTAAATAGCTATCGCTTGTATTTGCGACCGCGGCCGATGCTGCCGATGTACTTGCGACTTGATTTGCTGCAGGGACGATATCATTGATGCGGTCGGCCAGCTCTGCTATGTCCTCTAAGCTCATTTTGACCTGCGATGCCAGAACAGTTTGTAGATTAGTAGGTAGCCTGTTTGCCCAGATTGTGCGGATGAAATCAGTAGGGACGTTTGGTCCCGCTAAATGCTGTAGGTGTCTCAGGAACTGTGACGGCTTTCTGTCGCCGAGCTCTTCGTGCATTAAGAGTTGCTTCGTTTTCTTCTCCTGCGATGCCGATAACCGCTTAATTAGTTCCTCCCTCAGCTTGGCGAATTTACCGGTTTCGGGGGGGGTAACTATTATATCCCGCACTTCAGTGGAGTATTGTGGTTCTAGCTGTGCCAGCACATAATAATATTTCGTCTCATCACGCACTATATTAGACAATATGAACTGACCTTCGATCTGGGCAAACCATAGGGTTGGGTCGTCCGGGTTGAATGGTGGTACTCTTACGCCAACCCTGAACGTCTCTGCTGTTCCCTCTTTCGCTGACTCCGTGTTGTTGTCCATTTTCGATGTCGGGGTCACCAGTGAAGGGCCTTTTGAGATGTTGACTTAAGCCACTTCTTATGTGCGATAGCTCACAGGTGTTAATTGTTTTAATTAAAGCAGAAGCACTAATCAAACTTATTTATTTAGATAACTTAATTTAGCGTTACAATGGAAAAGGTAAACAAAGAAATGAATTGGCGAGGAAGCGCAAGCAAGCCAAGCAAAAATGAAGTGAGTCGATACATTGCTAGTCCGCGGTTTATAAACTAAAGCTCACATACACAATAAGGTTCCCTTTTGCTAATTACTTTAAGACGCCCGCTAATGACCGATGGGCGTAAACAAAGGATCGAACGATATGACGTATGCGGTGGCGTGATTTCTTGCCGAGGTGTCACCGCTCATTAGCGGCAGCGGATGTCGTAGCGGTTTTGGTCGCTACACCTTCTACCATTGTACGTAAAATATGGTTTATAAGGTGGTTTAAGTAGCGACGCACCAAGTGTTTGAGCCATAGTAAGGTTCGATGCGATACCGTCAAATGTTACAGCAACCACGTCACAATTTGTATCTTTTAATAAATCTAAACATATTTTTAACAGTCTACATTTTTCAGTAGCTGTGAAGCTTTTAGCCGGAAAAAAACCAACGGGCAATTTCCAGTAGCCATTCACAGCAACAACCAAAAAAACAAGGACTTCCTTATAGTCCGGGAGGTACCGTTGCATTTTCGGCAGTGATTTTACGCCGATTGCTTGCCATCTTTTCCTATAGATCTCGAATGACTTATAACTGAACCAAGCGTCAGCTGGCGCACCCGCGGTGGGTGTGGAATTGGGAGGTTGCGGAAGTTGTAAAAAAAAATAAAAAATTAAGTAATAGTACGCCGGCTGAAACTTATTTCATAAATAATTGACATCATACTGAGCTGAAAAAAAATCGTCAGCTGCATCGTGGAGGGGGGATTATGCGTCAGCTGCTCGCATGAACTTGTAAGAAAAACCGTAAAATAAAGTTATAGTACGCCGGATGAAATTTGGCTACATGATTCTTCAAATAATTTTGAATATGAAAACAACAATCAGCTGCTTGTGTAGCGGTGGAAAGACCGTCAGCTGGCCCAGTCAAGATTTAAAATTTTGGAGCATTGCTATTAGGCTGTTTCCTTTTAAACACATTTCGAGATAGATTCTGGCCTTGCTTGAACCCATAACACGACCTTCGGGCTGTAGTGACCTACACACTTCAGTCTAGTTAAATTAATAACCTAAAAGGAATACCAAATAAAATATAAATTATGTATTTCTTAAATAAAATTAATTATAATTTGTATTCACATATTTACAAAAGAACTTAAAACTAGACTTATATAAAATCAACATTTAAAATAAAACTTTTTACAATAATTAAAATATGTAACATTCAATAAAAAAAGTAATAAAAAGAATTAAAAAACCTTATGCTAAAACTAACTGAAAAGCTAAAAACAAGGCCATTTTAAATTAAATAAAAGGTGAAGCAGGCGGGACCCATTTGAGTTTGAAACTATAATAATGGTTTGAGCCCCGCCTGCTTCCAACTTTTATTTAATTTAAAATGGGCTTGTTTTTAGCTTTTCAGTTAGTTTTAACATAAAGTTGCAGTCGGGTTTTTTTTATTACTTTTTTTATTTCCAGCTTTTTAGTTTACAAAAATGTGAAAGATTTCGCAGACGATTTAGTTCTTGGTACGTGTTTTTTACGATTTGTCACTTTGAATTACTTTTAACTATAAAAGTTGTATATATTTTTGTAATCACCTTTTAAAACCCTTTATTTTGATACCCCACTCGATAGGTTTGCGAAAAAAAAATATTTATGAAGGCATAAATGGCGCCAAAAATCCGCCACTTGTTTTTTATTTTTTATTTTGATATACCCAGTGTCACTCTCACAGTAAATACGAATCTAACGACACCTCTCAAGCTAAAATCCGTCGAGCCGCGCATACATACATACATACATACTCTCGAAAAGCATAACCCTTCTTCTGGCGCAGTCGGGTAACAAACAAACAGACAAGTACAAAAATTGTATTAGTAGCTAATTACTTATCAGCTGGCCGGCTATGACGCGTCTTTAGTTCTAGCGAGGATGCATCGCGCTACGTCATGCGAACCGTGTGCTTGAACGAGACAGCATGATCTTGTGTTGCGCTCATGCACCCGGCCGACTGGGCCGGCTATGACGCGTCTTTAGTTCTAGCGAGGATGCATCGCGCTACGTCATGCGAACCGTGTGCTTGAACGAGACAGCATGATCTTGTGTTGCGCTCATGCACCCGGCCGACTGGCGACGCGCGCGCGCCATGACTTGTTAGTATGCATCTTAGTTTTGCCGCGCTAATAACTGTCAATATTGCTGTTCTCTGCTATCTGTATTTCTAACACTCCTTCTTTACTAAATGTAACTCTTGTGTGTGTGAACTAAAACCTGTGCCTGTGTACCTATTAAATTTTCATTCTTCTTCTTGTGTACTTGTGGCCTATTTCTTCTTACCACACGCGCATATCTTACTACAGGGCTACCTAGGCCTGTCCCCCAAAATTTAAAAGCAAGATCTGCCTGTCCGTGTGGATCTTTGTCGTACACAATCAGTTTCGGTTCTTCTCGTCGAACGAACGGACCCAAGTTCAAATATGTCGACAATTCAACCGTTTTGTGTGTTCTGTGCAAAAAAAAAAGAAAAATTAATACTTTTTTCTGAAAAAACTTTACAAAAATTTGCTCTCATATTGGAGATTCGTCAGAAAAATAATCTGTCTCTGAAAAATGTGGAAGTGCCGTTGGAATTGAACGATTTTCAAAAATATCATGCGACGTGTTATCGACAATTCACCGCTTTACCGCCAAAATACAGAATAGCCGTTGAAAATCCTTTGACATCTGCAGCGTCAAGGTAATATTCATACTTTGTTATTTTTTTACTGTTATTTTCATTGAAATACATTTTGTTTTTTACCCGACAACGGCGAAGCAATAAAAAGGAGGGTTATGATTTTGTCCGGTATGTACATGTATGTATGTATTTATGTTCATCTGTTCCCTCATAACTTGTAAACTACTTGTCATAATTTGACAAATGAGGTATCGTTAGAAGCGTCTTGATTGTCCGCTGGTTATAGGCTATGTGACGTCACATTAAATTGAATATGGCGCCCTCTAGCGGAAATAGTCATGACCCAAAAAAAAATTTTTTTAATCATTCTGTGTTAGGTATCAAATTTTCAAAAATATAAATATTACTAAAATAAGCCCCAAAACAATTAAATAAAAAATAAGTTTGAATACTAAAACCCGACTACTGAAAAGGATGAAACAAGAAAGTACTTGTTTTTTTGGTTTTAGTTTTTAAAATCATTTTTTATTCCAATAATATTGAAGTTTGCATCGTTGATTCACAACGAAAAAAAATGTTTACTTCATTATTTTTTCATTGTTAGGGTTCCGTAGCCAAATGGCAAAAAACGGAACCCTTATGGATTCGTCATGTCTGTCTGTCCGTCCGTATGTCACAGTCACTTTTTCCGAAACTATAAGAACTATACTGTTGAAACTTGGTAAGTGCATGTTGCACCTTCAGAACAGTAGAGACGTATCTCAAAAAAAAAATTTTTTGAGAAAACGAAAACAAAGTTTTGAAACAGCAAAACTTACAACTATTAATCAATACCTAACCTATCAATTATTTAACAATTATTTAATAATTGATAGGTTTTTATAAAAAAAGAATTAATTAATTCAGTTCAAAGTTGAACGTTTGCAGTTTAAAAACTTTGTTTTCGTTTTCCCAAAAAAAATATTTTTTGAAATACGTCACTACTGTTCTGAAGGTGCGATGTATTATGTGAACCGCACTAAGATTTTCAACTGAATAGAGTGCGCGAGAGACATTTCCAAAGTGGTAAAATGTATCCCCCCCCCCCCCCGTAACGTCTAAAATAAGAGAATGATAAAACTAAAAAAAATATATGATGTCATTACCGTGTAAACTTCCACCGAAAATTGGTTTGAACGAGATCTAAGTAGTTTGAGAGTAAGTAGTTTTTTACATTTTATTTTGACTTGCTGCTACGGAACCATTCATGGGTGAGTCCGAATCGCACTTGGCCGCTTTTTTATTTTTATCGTCTCAATTTTTCTATCAGATTTTGCCTTCAATTCTTGTAAGAAAGATAGTTATCTTTTATCTTTTATTCTAATAATATTGAAGTTCGCATCGTTGATTCGCAACGGAAAAAAATTCAATTATATTTTTTCTCATTTTTTTTATCGTCTCAATTTTTCTAGCAGATTTTGCCCTCAAGTCTTGAAAAAAGATTGTTTAATTACCGTAGACAAACTCCGCGTGGGATTTTTGGTTTCTTGCATGGAAAAAAAAATCCGTTACATTTCAACGATACAAACTTCATAATAATCATTTCATATAAAACAATAACAGATTTTCTGTTAGCTCGGAAGGAGACGCTCAACCTGTCGATGACTCCGCTGGACATGAAAATATAAACATCAACGTGTCATCGAATCAATCTATTAAGGAAGCATGTAGAGCTGAAAGCGAAAGAACAACGACGCCAGATACACCTGAAGCTGAGGACGTTCAAAAATCCACGGAAAATGTGTGCATTTTTTGTAACAAAAATCGTAAAAAATATCAAGGTCGCGAACAACAGCTACAGACATGTGCAACTGATGAGAGCATCGTTAACTTAAAACGTAACGTGAGCGAAATAGGTGACATAGATTTATTGGATAAAATTACGGCACAATATTCAAAAGCTCGAGTCGTTTTTTATCATAAATTTTGTCGATCGAATTGTCGAAATGCACTGAAATTGAAAATCGCCACACAGAACGAAAAAACAGAATGGCACAAATCCCGAGATATTCATGGGAAGGCCTTTGAACAAGTTTGTCGTTTTGTTTCGGAAAACGTTATAAAAAAACAACAATGCTTCTTTTTATCTTTTTTAAAATCAATTTTTATCGATTGTGTGAAAGGTGAAAATACTGGCGGCGTATCTGCGGACATCGAACCGTACAATTTGGAAAATAGGTTATTAGAAGCATTCCCAAAAAAAATTGCTGTGGTGTCTATGAACACGAAAAAGGTTGTTAAACCGTACGCCGGAGTTTTAGTGAAAAACGATTTGGAAACTATTGAAAAACAGGATATTTTGGATAGAGCTGTTTTAATTTTGCGATCGGAAATCTGCGACATGAAACGCAATCCGCTGCCAGACAAATTAACAACAAAAGATTTGATAACAGGAGAATGTGACAGTCCAAAATTATTACTTGATTTTTATTCAAAGTTAATATGTTCTAGTTTTCGGCGGAAGCGTAATTCGAACGTGACGAGATTGGCTGAATCATTTTCCGAAGATTTAATTTATGCTGTGTCGAACGGGAAAATTAAACCTTCGAAACATATTAATCTTGGTCTGGCATTAAAAAGTTTAACGAACAGTAAAAAAATTATTAACATTATAAATAAGTACGGGCATTGCTGTGGCTACACTGTTTTAGAAGAACTAGAAACTGAAGCGACATTTTCTTCTACTCTTCGATCAGAAATTTGTCCTGATGATATAATTCGCTCAAGAAGTTTATGCACAGGATTAGCTTACAACAATTTCGATCGGTTTGTAGATACTCCAACAGGCAAAGATACATTGCATGATACTGTTGGCATTATATTTCAGGACATGGTTGATTCCGCTCAGTACGACTCTGAGAATACCGCGGATTCAGAAACTGTTGCACTAAATGCTGGGAGTTCTGAGAGTTTGAAAAAGAGACGGCGCACTTTTGATGCTATAACGTTTGAGTTGGAACCATACAACAAAAAGCCAAAATTACATGAAACTTTAGAGCCCGCTGAAAGTCTTTTGCGATTATATATTCCCGAAAATCTTCGATCGTTGAAACATCTTGATCTTGCTTGGGTACTCTCTCATTTCTTAAAATTGCCAAATACTCCATCATGGGTAGGATACAATAGCATGATTAATCTTGACACCAGTTGCAAGCAAAAAATTTCCTATTTAACGACAATAAATTCTTCTCCAACGAATACAGCAGTTGTTATCGAAACAATGAAACAGAGCCAACGAGTAGCTTCAGAATGCAATGAAAATTATATGGAAGTTACATACGATTTAGCCATCGCCAAAATCGCATTGCAGATTCAAAGTATGGAAAAACCAAAATTTGATAATTTATTTATTCATTTTGGATCATTTCACATCATGATGGCATATTTTAAAGCAGTAGGAAAGTTCATTGACGGTTGCGGAATTACGAATGTAATGGTAAATAGTGAGATTCTTGCGAGCGGCTCCATAAATAGTTTTGTAACTGGTAAACACTTTAACAGGTGCAAACGGTTACACACTCTTTTATCTTTGGCTCTTCAAACCCTTCATTTTGAAAAATTCGTAAATGATCGAAATATGGAAATGACTGATGAAGTGAAGAAATACTTATCAGATTTCATGAAAGAAAAATCAGTCAATCCAACGGTTACGCGAAAAGAATTGATTGACTTTTTTGAAAAATATGAAGAGTATAAAGAACAAACACTCAATGGAGAGTGTGGCAAAACTCCGCAATTTTATATGATTTATATAAATTTGATCGAGCATTATTTCATGCTATGCAGAAGTATCCGAACAGCCAACCTCGATCTTTTTCGTTTTGTTTTACCTAAAATTGCAAATCTCTTTTTCACTTTCAATCAACAAAATTATTCACGTTATACCGTGATATATCACGATAAATTGATGAAAGTACACGAATCTCACCCAGGGTTGCAGTTGCAACTCGGAAGGGGATCGTTTGGAATTAAAAGAACGGACAAACCATTTTCGAGACAGCCTATTGATCTGACGCTAGAGCAAACCATAAATGCAGATGCTGCAAATAAATTGACCGGAATAATGCATACCACGAATTCAATTTCGGCTCGTCAACGTTGGTGCAAAAGCCACAGCATTCGCTCAACAATTACCAGCCATATCATGGAGCAAACAGGATTAAAAAAGTCTCAAGACATTACTGCAGACCTTGAGAAGAGTAGAATAAAAAGAAATTCGTTACAGCTCGAGAATTTTGTTGCTAATATCAAACAGAACATTAATCCCTTTTCAAATGATTTAGAAAAAAGTTTGTTGTATAATATTTCAACAGGTCAAGCAATACCAGCGAACATTGAACAATTTTTGCTCAATGTAGAAAACTTTGGAAATGAGTTGCGAGAACAATTTATTAAAGAATGTTCTGAAGATGCAGAAAGATTTGAAAAGGCGATAAAAAAGAATAAAATTTTGACATTTGTGGACGCAGTACCAAAAAAAAAAGTCGCTATTTCTGGAAAATTGGTAGAAGTTCGCATGCAACGCGACTTATTTGCACAGTTGCTTTTAGTTTCTCTGGAGCAAACGTTAAATATTGATAAAGTTTTGTCGTATCCACTAACACCAGTTCCCTTAGCTATGTGCCATGCAGATGGGATAATTTGTAAAACTGATAAATCAGTTTTACTAAAAATACTCGAAAAAGAAACTGACAGTAACACACCACAAAGATGCGATGTACTAATTTATGATGGTTTTTTTATGCTCCATGCATTGAAAGACGTTCCATCTACATTTGGGAATATTTCAAAGAAATTGATTCAAATGTTCACGAAAAATAATGCGCGCATTATTATAATCGCATTCGATCGTTATTTTTCGCCATCGATTAAAGATATCGAGCATTTGTTGAGAGGCAGGGTGAGAGGTCAACAGTACCGTATAAATGGGGCCGATCAAGTACGCCCAGCTAATTTTGCAAACGAAATGAAAAATATGTATTTCAAAGCAGCTTTAGTGGAATTTCTTTGTGACGACTGGGAAAATAATTATATGGCTAGCTATATAGGCAATAAGACGATCTATATTAACTACGAGTTTTGTTATAAATATGAAGTACATAATAATGAAGTTCTAAGAACTGTCGATCACAATTTATCATGTCCAGCTCACGAAGAAGCAGATACAAAAATCGTATTCCACGTTTGTAAGTTAGATTTCGATGCTCACGTTACGATAAGATGCTCAGATACGGATATTTTCATAATAATGCTCGGCAATATGAATGCAATTCACAACGACTTGAAAATAACAATGCATATTGGTTCCGGGAATTTTCAAAGATTCGTTAATATCACGAAATTGTATGAAAAATTGGGAACCGATTTGTGCTCTGCATTGCCAGGGTTCCATGCCCTCACAGGCTGTGATTTCAATCCTGCATTTTACAGGAAAGGAAAAAATAAGCCTTTACAATTGTTGCGAAAATCTCAGGCATATATGCGAGCATTGGGGGACATCACAAATATTCCGAGTTGTGAATTAGACGAGGTCTTCATAACGATTGAAGAATTTGTTTGTCGCTTGTACGGATTTAAAGCGATAAACGAAGTCAACGCTACACGAGTTGCTACCTTCACTAAAAATTATCAAATCAATGAAAAAAACGATGTACTCAAGTGGAAAAACCGTATCGACGGGGCGATCTTCCCTCCATGTAAATCCGAGCTACGCCAGCATTTACTGCGCACTTCATATATAGCGCACCTTTGGAGCCATGCTCACCTTCAAGAACCTTCTCAATTATCTCCCACTGACTGGGGATGGGAAGAAAAAGACGAGAAGTATGTCTTCAAATGGTTCGAGGGAGATCAAGTACCCCTATCAGTCACCAGTATAACGGATAGCAGCGAAAATATTGGCGGTATGGAATTATTGTCGCTGACACTTTCTTTGAGCTTGTATATTCCTGGTAGCCTAATTTTGATTATTGACATGCTCATTTGCAGATGATGGTGAAGAGAATCGAGCTCAAGAACTTCATCAAGACGAAGAGAACGATTTCCTGCAGGACAGTTCGGATGATGATTCGTCCGAGAACGATTACGATAGCGATACCATCGACAACGAATAGCTTCTGCAAAGTTCTCATTTTCTATATATTTCGATTTTTTTAATGTTATATTACCCTTCATTTTATTTTATGTTCATTTCATTTTACACTCGATTTCATTTCATATTATGCATTTTGTTAAAAATAAAACAAGACAAAAATATACCGTGAAAGATTCTGTGCATTACTCGAATAATCTGTACCTTTACTGCGTCAGCTGACGGTCTTTCCACCGCTACACAAGCAGCTGATTGTTGTTTTCATATTCAAAATTATTTGAAGAATCATGTAGCCAAATTTCATCCGGCGTACTATAACTTTATTTTACGGTTTTTCTTACAAGTTCATGCGAGCAGCTGACGCATAATCCCCCCTCCACGATGCAGCTGACGATCTTTTTTCAGCTCAGTATGATGTCAATTATTTATGAAATAAGTTTCAGCCGGCGTACTATTACTTAATTTTTTTTTTTTTTTTACAACTTCCGCAACCTCCCAATTCCACACCCACCGCTACTTGAGCAGCTGACGGTCGGTTCAGTTATCAGTCATATAAGATCAACTATCGATGTTAATATCAGCCGGCTTACTATGACTTTTGAATTTGCAACGCTACCGCCCGGACTATTAGCTATTTCAATCTCGTCACCACACAAATCGTTTCCGACATTTACGTACCCATAGTGCTTTTTACCAACAAATTCTGTTTCTTCTCTTATTTTGATTTCGTCAAAAGTCAAGTTAATGTAAGTCTGTTTTGTTTTAGCAATTTCAGATATCGTGTTAAATGATTCTTTCGTAAAACCCGGCTCGCAATCTAAACGAGAATACCACTTTTGCAAAGTATTAACATGTGGTAAACATAAATCGAATTTGTCTCTAATATAAACATAGCTCCTAGGGCTGTAAAAATGTATAGTTAAGGCCAATTTCTTAAGTTCTTCGTCATACTCTGCCGTATGACTGATTTTTCCGGTGGCTCTTCCATTTACCCTATTTACTAATTTTTGCAGTAAATCGTTGCGGCACGCGACTTCAACATCATTACGATGATTTTCAAGCCCTGGTCTGTCATTCAATTCTTTAACAACTTCTTGTAAAGTAAGAATTCGCTTTGTCATTCTTTTGTTTTTTTCCCTTAAATTTCTTAACACCCTATTTTTATCCAAAATTTTTTGTTTTAGCCTTGCATTTCTGTCCATCAATTTCATTTTTCTTGGAGTCAGAACTAGGTTTGAGGGCCCAGGCGTTGGTTCAGCAAGCTGGGATGGAGCTACTCCTTCTGGCGAAAGAGTAATATCTCTGTTGACATACGAAGATACCGGTCTCCTTCGTGGCAGTTTAACCTATGAACAAATTATATAAATTGTATACATCGTATACTAGTTATACACGCTTCGGAAGGCACGTGCAGCCGTTGATCCCGGTTATTTTCATAGACAATTGCCGTTAAGCCATGATGGAGGGCATTTGGCAGCTTGAAAACTTCGACAGCTGGGTTGGCCCCAAGCCCGGCAAACGCTGGTTGGAACTGGTTTCCTTGTGAGTTACGGATGTGAAAGGTACGGGTTAAAGTTAGGAAGATAATGATTGTGATGATACAAGTAACACGCTCTTATTTACTTAATGTTGTTGTAAGAATTATACTTACAGGAACAAATAATGTCGGTATCGAGTCTTTCATTAGTACACGGCGATGTTTTCGTTGTATGAAACATTTACCGTCGAAATGTTTGCTACAGATAGTGGAGTTCTTACTAGGAGTCCAATCTGATCTGTTTATAATCCGCATCCATTTTTCCATTAAAGCTGAATTGCGTGGAAACCTAAAAATATCAGATGGATATTGATTTACCAAAGTTTGAGGTTGAGGGTCAAGTTCAGGGCCGATTGTAGGAGTTGAAGTCTTTGGGGCACTATGAACCACAAAAAAAAAACGAAGAATTTTTTTTGGGAACAATAGAATTATATTTTTTTGAGTAGTCATGTCCCCGATTTTTTATTGCATCGTGTAGAGGATTTTTCATCAAAAAATTTCATAGTCCTGTAACTTGAAGGGGGATGGTTTTTTTTAAAAATGACCCAAAATAAAAAGTAACCTTCTTGATTTCCTCTACACGATGCAATCAAAATTATTGGAATACCTAAAAACCAATTTTCGTTGAAAATACACTCCAGCCCTACTCTGCAACCAATAATACTATCTATTTTTTTAATTAATTTGTGACCTTACTTGTTTATATCTATGTCATAATATCACTTAAAAAAGATTCAACTTTTTATCGATACTCTTGTCGGCACAGCTTTGTCAAGCACTAGCGTAATCAAACGATTTACTTTCTTACACATTTTTATTGCAAATTAAGCCTAAAGTCACAAAATATATTCAAATATATACATGGAAAACAGAATGATATTGAAAAAATCTTATTCCGAGCCGATGACTAGCCAAAATTAAGTAAAATATGGTTTGAAAAATTCCATCGACAAAATCGTATTTACCTGTGAAAAGTGTATTGATTCGGATTATTTCGCCTTGTAACGTCACATCCAGGTACAGAACACGACACCATAATTGTAAATCGTAATAATTTTCAATAATAATCGAAGTATGAGCATAAAAATACACAAATTTCACTGCCACGTTCAACACACCGGGACGCTATGGCCTCTTACTCGCGAAAACAATGACATATTGGTACTTAATTTTCCGTCTCTTTTTCTCTCGCCTGGTTTGCACTTGACTATAGTTTCTCGCTCCCACGCTTCATGTATCTTGTAAGCGCAGCGCGCGAACCTATTTTAAATCTATGGGACGAAGCGCTCGGCGACAACATTCTTCCGCCGTGGCTCGATCACTACTGACTGCTGCGCGCTACGATTTTTCTGCCGCAGTGCGCGGGGTTGCATACAAGTTCATTGGATGCAAAAAAACCGTGCGGCGCCGCACCGCAAGAAATCTGTAGCAAGTCACAGATTTTTTAACCGCATGCGGTTGAACAGCCGCAGTGCGCGTACCTCCACTGTAGTTCATACATCACAGATTTTTGCGGGAGCAAACCGTACCGGTTGCTGCCGCAATGCGCGCTAGGCCTTAGGCAAATATTATACGCTGTATTAAGTATTTACTAGTGATACCTCAGACCAAATAAGAGTCTGAGAGTGATACATGGAAAAACATTACAATCAGCTACGTATAATATTTCTAGCTGGATTGTTTTCGAACTGTACGTAATTAAAATTTTGTTTTACGCAAACAAGTGTCTTTCACATTTCACAGTATGGTTACATTATGTTGTATTATTAATGGTGATTATTTTTATTTAAAACAAAATGAATGACTACTTACCGTGGTACAGCAGACATATTTTTGTTTGGCATCATTGTTATCAAAATTACACCAGCACAACTAAAAAAACTTCGCGATGTTTGTGCAAAACTGGCACAACTCCAGTGTCACTATTGTGCGCAACACAATAAGCGTGCAGTAGCCGCGAGCATTATGCGGCCGACTAACGATGAGCCGGTGTTGCATGAAAGAGATGCAACGATAACGTTTATTCACTAACGACACTTGCGCCTCCAACCGGGTAGTTTATGAACTAACGAGTTGGGTCTTTAATGCATAAAATAAAAGAATTCATTACTAACTCAAATTACCACAAATTCGACTTGTGCCACTAATGTATTCAGTCAGCGATGTTAAGGGGTAGTGTAAATAAAACCACAATCTAATAATCAATAGAATTCTTTGTACTTTTTATTTGTACTATGTTTAATCATCTTTGGAAAATAATCATTCAAATTAAAAAACTTAAACAATTTCTATAATAATTATAAGCCTTAACAAAAAGTATCAATTATCCGTTTTGCCCGTTGGGGTTGGGCAAAACGGATACGCGCTAAGGGCAAAAAGGATAATGTGGAATTAGCTTACATCAGTCTTCACATTCATCGCAGAAGTAACTGCAAACCCCTACATAAGAAGTGCAGTCTTCATGCGCCCAACTTTTGCACTGATTACACTGAATCCAATCTTCCGCTGGTGGTTCAGTGTATTTGTCAGCGCACACTAAACAATAAAAATCTGGTTTCGGCTTTTTGTTTAGTTGTTTGACTGAGGATATTTTATTTTTAGTTTTGCTGGGTCCTGCTAACTCGGAAATCTTGGTCTTCTTAATATTTGCCTTCTCAAATTTTAATGCTTGCTCAGCTTTGACAGGAGTAGACGTCAACACCACTGATTTCTGCCTCTTGTGTTTGCGGCCTGTTTTAGGAGCAGCCATAGTTGGAACAGGTCTAATTTGAAATGGCGTAAGACTCACTGATGGCGGGGGATGTTTTTCTCCTATTGAATGAGCTGATATTTCTTCCAGCGTATTGGAATCAGGCAAAGGTGTAGAAGACCTTTCTGTCTCTATTTCTGAAATTATAACGGACTGTGTGGAAGGTTCAGCTACTGCCGCCTCTGCGGTAACAGATGCAACCGGGTCAGTCGTCATTCTTGTTGCTGGAGAATCATTTAAAGCGCAGTCGCTTATAGTTAGTGTCCGACCGAAGGTGCAATTCTGGCCGAAGCCGAAGCCGAAGCCGATTAATCGGTATTCACCAAAACCTTCGGCCGAAGCCGAAGCCGAAGGTGTCATTGACCTTGAGAAATACGATAGTTACTTTGATCTCAGAATATAATATACTAGATACATATTGTGAGAGATTTAGAGATTTAGCCCAATAACGAGCCGAGTGACCAACATATACAAGTAGGTAATAAAATATTGTCTAAAATAAAAGTTTCAAATATACAATGTTAATTAAATATTTATTTACTTAAAGTAATTTTAACAAAAATAATCAAATAATCAGTCACATTTTTTTAATTATCAGACGAACACAAAATATTTCTATAAAATAATTGAGCAAAGTTTAACGCTTTTTCAATATCTATTTTTTACATATCATTTTTTGGAATTTTTGAGAAAATTAAATACTTATAAGTAATTTCTTAGGATAATTAAGTTAAACATTTTTGGTAACAATTGGAGAAAATAAAAACTTAATAAGTTTTGGTAACAATTTGAGGCACCTTATTAATAAAAAATAAACTCACTTTTTTCGACTAGTCTTAATTAAAAATAGCTCTTTATACTTAATTATATGGCGAAGCAGTCATTTATCAAAATTATCAATAATATACCTATTTGGGAAAACTAAACTATAATAAAAACTTACAATTAAAAGAAAATATGAACATTTTTGTTCACTATTTGGAAAAAACCTTAGGTAGTAGAAGAGACTAGACTTAAAGTTATAAATGCACTTTAATCAGCTAATTCTAAAGATTCTCTAAAATAAAATAAAAAACATTTTTTCGATGAAAGTATACATAAAACAATAATTTCAGTTTGACAATAACTTCAATAGTTACTGTTTCTAATAATTAAATCATCATTACAAAATCAATAGAAAAACACATTTTGCAATTATTATGCAAGGGTTAAGTTTTTTTTTTCAATTGGCGATTCTAAAAGACAGGATACCTTTTCTTAATTTTCATGACTAATTTTGTTAATTATTTACTTTAATTAGTAATCAAAGTTGAACAGTCTTATATTGTAAGCTAAAAATAATAATTTTTCGGCATTCTCACTTATCAAATTTGACCGTCTGTCGGCATATATTTGCCCCGCAGCGCTAAAAAGCTGTTCGCTAGGAACGCTACGGGGGGGAGCAGACAAATACTTGATTGCAGCTGGCTGTAGACAAGTATATGGGCTTGATGCCCAATATTCGTAAATATTTGCAGTTCTTAAAATCCGAGGATCTTTTAAATAACGACTAAGATGTTCTTGAAATAGCGGATAATTGTGTTCCAAATCCAAATCATTATCACTTGTAATGGGCAAACCAAGTTTATCGTGAGAATCCCATAATCCTTCATCGCTTTTTGGAGATGCATTCTCTGTATGTGGATTTGAGGTTGAACAAGAAGGTACATTGGTGTCAATATCCATATTGTCTGCACGAGATAATAGTTCATGTTGCTGTTGTAAGAATGATAGTATTTCAGTTTTGGCGTTTTCAGTCTCATCGGCAGTTAAATAGTTAGTTTTGAAACGCGGATCTAATAGAGTCGCAATCAATAAACACATGGTATTTTTTGCGTAAGAAAATCTTCTGTTAACTGCCTCACACAGCTTCGTCTTCAGTATTTTCAAATTTTCAGGATCTTCTTCTTTTAGGATTAATTTCGTATTAAGCATGACAATCAACGGTATTATTATAGATACCGATGAGGAATCATTTGAAACCTCAAGTGTGGCTTCATAAAAACATTTAAGAGCGGTGATAAAGTATCCTATTTGCACCCATTCTTCTGCAGTAGGGACTTCTATTCCACCACGTTCAGCCATGTATAAATTGATGGCAATTTTCTGTTCAAGGAGTCTTTCCAGCATCAAATATGTGCTGTTCCATCGCGTCTCAATATCTTGGATTAATACGTGTTTACGCAAATTACACGTTTCTTGAAACATATTTAAATATCTAGAAGCTTGCTCACTTCTTTTAAAATGGCAAGCAGTTTTGCGACATTTTTTTATTATTTCCATCACAGTAGCGTCTTTAAATATAACGTCATGAATCACTAGCTGCAGGGTATGAGCTACGCATCCAATCGACAGAAAATTACCACGTCGCATGGCTGTCTGCATATTGTAAGCGTTGTCACGAATACCCATGTGGATTTTATTTTTTAAATTATATTCTTCAATAATCTGGTGAAGTTTTTCTGAAATATATAGGCCTGTGTGATCTTCCTCCAGAACACTAGCTGCAAGAATGACTTTCTTTAGGGCCTTGGATAAAGTGAGCTGTGCAGCTTAGCAACGATCACGTCTTTGCTGGATTACTCCATATATCAGTCGTAAAGCTAACCCAGCAAGCTTTATCTAAAACACGTATGACTTTCGCTTTGACCTTATCGTATGTCGCAGGCATTAAAGTCGTTCTAAAAAATTTCTCAGTCTTTTTCCTGTATCTTGACGGAGCATCGGGATCAATCAAATTAAGTCTGCGAAATGCTTCTCCTTCAACAACGTTGTAAGGCAGCATGTCAACGATGATGAGATCCATTATACCTTTATCGATTCTCATAGATATTGGATCACTATCTGGCCACAATGGAGCTGCTTTTTTTTCTATGATTTGAGGTAAAGTACTCTGCTTGACATTAAATTGCGAAGATGTAGTTGCCTCTGTTTTATTTTTCATTAAACTCTTTCTCTTCTGTTTTTCATTTATTGCATTACAATAAGCCTCCCACTCTATTTTATGCATTTTCATCAAATGATTTTTAATATTAGTGGTACTTTGCTTTTTTGGTAAAGCACTACCAAGAGACAATGATTTATTGCACTGTTTACATAAAGCTTTATCAGTAGCCTTTATAAAATATTGCCAGATAGGATTCAGCTCTAAAGATGTCATTGTGTACCTGAAAGAAAATATTCTATATAAATGCACAAGTACCTACCGAGCCGAGCCGACCGCCCCGTACTCGCAGTAGGACTCTGCAACGCGGATGCGCCTATATCCTATCGGTTTAGGTAGTTAACTAAAAGTAAACAATCTTCACATGTCTTTTGTTACGTTGTTTTTTTGCACCTACAACGGGTTGGTTTAGTAAAGTAGCATTTACCTGAAAACATAAGTAGTACATTACGAGGTTTCCGAGTAACACATTTCATTGTAGTTTTACAATCGGCTTCCTCACAATAAATCACTTTTCTTAATCGTAAAACATATTGAATTGTAATTAGTTGCGTTTGTTTACATTCCAAATGTCATTCAGTCAAACGTCAGTTTCTATCTGTCAAAGGCGACATCTGGTGGTCGCCGATTCACAGTTGTAGTTTAAATCGATATTTTAACATATTGATTGCTAACCATCGAAATAATATCGTATGGAGCAATCCTCAATTATTTTCAGCTTTTAGTCAAAAAAAGTCATAATAAACTAAATAACCGTAAACGGAAATCATTCATATTTCAATATAGACTTCTTTCTAGAAACTTCGTGTCAAGTTAATATATTTTTTATCTGTGAATTGTCTTTGACGTAATGTGACAAGGTCATACTTTCTTAATTTACCGAATTAAGGTTCGAGGAGATTTAAGACAATCATGACAAGTTTTAGTATTGGAAATAACAAATAATTTGTTTGTTGGTCTGGATCATGAAGATTCTAATTGCTTCAGCGATTAAACGTCTTGTTGTGCAGTTGCTAGTGATTTTCAAGAATTTAAGTATCTCGGTGTATTATTTATCTTCAGTGATTTAATATTATTTTACCCGTAATCGGGGAGATTTTTGGAATGCTCCGTCTAATTCCGGTTTGTGAGCCAGTGACAGCATCATGGGACTCACTTGGCATCTTGAAGCCCTACGACACGTTGAGTGATTCCACTAAACTTGTTACACGTTCTAAAAGGTAAGGATTTGGTTGTAATAGTCTTTGGAAGTGGTCTGTGAGCCCTTCCCTGGTTGTTAGAAAGGGTATTGTCGTGATCCATGGATATTTATTGCAGGATTCCTATTTGCGCATACGCAGGCAGTTTTCCAGCCGGTCAAGAATCTTGCAGTCAAGTGCTTTCTCCCTACGACAACCGTGAGTATTTCACCCGCTGACTATTTGCAACTAATCCCTATTGTCCCACCACTCAAGATTAGGCAAACCAAAGTCGTAGCTCCTTATGTTGTCATTGTAAAAAGGCCTCGTTAACCGGCTAATGTTTTAGCCTTTTAGATTTCCAAGCTCAGTCACCTCAAGGAAGGTGAATTAGTTTCTCTTTATATTATTAGGCCTCCGTATTGTCGATTCCAGGAGAGGCACCTCGAGCGATTCGTCTCGCCGCCAGGACCTAGAGGATCGTCTGGGGCCTGGACGCGAGACCCGTTCCTCGAGCACAGCGAAGCCTCGTGTGGAGACGACTGCGGCCGGCATAGTCCGTCTAGCGTTAGCGCGCAGGCGGGACGGTTTTTTCTTTTACCTACTTTAACTTTTTATTATACCTTATTACGGTTCCCGTAGGAACCAGTTGATTGTCTGGGTCCGGTTTTCGATACTGGAAACCGGCCTGCATCACAATTTAATTTGTGGATCTCGGGTTCGACATCCTACCCCGTCCGGAATAGTATTGGACACCTTCGTCGGCTCCGGGATCCGGGACTCTCAAAGTCCCTGGCGCCCATTTAATAGATTTTAAATTAATCAATAACTGGAAGGTTACTTTCTCCTTTGTTTTGTAATAATTGTAAACTTTTAACTTGAACTCATTTTAAAACGGAACAGTACCGGGTTTATCTCCAACCCCCCACGACCTTCGCTCTCTATTTTCTATTATTAGCTGGCTGGCAACAATTTGTTATTAGTGAACTCATTTTGTTATATTAGTTTACAGTTTTTTAATAAACAGTGTTTGAGATAGCTGTTGTTTCATATTACCATACCCACTAGTTTGTCACTACAGATAAAAAATCTTAATTGTAACACTTTTTATCTAAAAATTGCATAAAAAAATATACCAACATTGTTTCCATTTAGTTTCCTACCTAACGTTAGATAACATAAAATATTTTAAACCAGACAATACTTACGGTTTTTTGGTTCTTAGAGTGCCTCACAATAATGAACGTATCACCACAGGTACTACTCAGAGTAATAAATAAAATAATTTGTAATAACAAATATGAAATATTTAAAAACAAAACACTTATTAGAATTTTAAGACGCGCTCTCAAACTCGTTTTGACTCGTTTAGTTTACTAACTGCGATACGTTTGGTCCGGTGCGGCGGCGCGGCGAAACTCTGCTGCTCTGCACACTCTCCGTCTCGCTCTAGCATCGTTCAGTAAATTTCAAATTTTGACAACTAGCAAACCTTCGGCTTCGGCCAAACTTTCGGCAAATTTTTGGCCGAAGCCGAAGATTTGGCCGAAGGTGCTTTTTTGGCCGAAGGTGGCCGAAGCCGAAGCCGAAGCCGAAGCTTCGGTCGGACACTACTTATAGTAGACGATGTGCCATTGAAAAGATCTATGGCCATTATCGACGGTGCATCATTTACAGGATCTTCAGTCATAGTAGACGGCGTGTCAGGAAAAGGACTGTCGGTCATAGTTGAAGGAGCATAATCTTCTTCTCCAAAAACATTTGGATCATAAAGCCGGATTCCCGGTTTTTTAAACCCATTAACTGCATTCTGAACCGACGCACTTTTGGCATACGCTCCCCCAAATAGTTTTGCCATATCGTACTGGTTTACAATTCGGCCTGAGGTGCGTTTTTTGAAAGGTGTTCAACTCTTGTTCAAAATATTTTTTAAGGGGTCCATACACAGCCACATCTAGAGTCTAGAGGTTGCATCCGGTCAGTTGTATGTGGGGCAAATGACAAAAAGATGATGTGATTTTTTGTTGCAAATTCCAAGGCCGGATAAAATTTACGCGACTCGTGATTATCGAGCAACAGTAACACTTTTCTGGTCTCACTTGGACGAACCTTCTCAACAAAAAATTGCAACCAATTCAAAAAAGATTCTCCATGTATCCAACCGTTGTCAGTAACGGTGGCTTGTGAGCCTGGTGGGGCATTATCTAGAAGTCATTCTTCCATACGTTTGCGGGCAAATATGAAATAGGGTGGAACAAATGTTCCAGCTGCATTGCAACAACATATGACAGTGGTTAATTGACCCCTTTCTGCACTACATATTACTCCGACTTGCCTTTTGCCTTTGATAGACAAAACCTTGGGTGGTTTAGACGTACTGCTCTTTATTCCGGTCTCGTCCATATTATATATTGTAGTTGCATCGAAATTGTATTTTTCTATCAGGCTCCAAAAATTAGTATAAAATAACTCCACCTGTGGTCTGTTAAAGCCTCTTGTTCTTGCCAAAGATGTTGGCTCAGGCGCTCTTAGTACAATTTCTGGGTGTCCTTGAAACCAGAAAACCAGTCGTCTCCAGCGTTGCCATTTTTAAATGGATGAGAAATATGATTTCTGGTTGCATAATTATACACTAGTTCTAAAAAATCTGAACGAGTAAGCCCAAAAAATAAACTATCTAATTTTTTTAGATATAAGCACAGCTCTTCTTGTTTTGGACTAAAAACCGATGTGAACCTACCCAATTTCTTCGACTTATTGCCGGACTTCACATGTCTCTGCAAAGTTGTAAATGGAATTCCAAACTTCTTTGCGGTTGAATTAATTGATTGTCCATCATCTTTTACAGCTCTTACTGCTCTGATCAACTAAAACCAAAAGCAGTCATTAGGTTTTATTATTTCATTGAAAATTAATATAAAATATAAGTACCTAGGTTTAAGTTTACGGAGATCTGTTTAAAATTAACATTAGTTGTCAAAAACCTGTTAAAATATTTCTTACTTAAGAAAGAGATAATGAAATAACTAAACGGGCAAAACGGATAGGGTATCCGTTTTGCCTAACACGCTAATACAGGGTGAAATTGAACACATGCGACAAATCGAAATGGGAGATTGTACTCGTCATTATGAACAACTTTTACTATGGGACCAAACCTGAAATCGCGAAAATAAAATCAGCTGTTCCCTACATTTATATTCGCATAACTCGCCAAAATGTAGGGAACAGCTGATTTTTTTTTCGCGATTTCAGGTTTGGTCCCATAGTAAAAGTTGTTCATAATGATGAGTATAATCTCCCATTTCGATTTGTCGCATGTGTTCAATTTCACCCTGTATTAGAAACAAGTCAAGACTTGAAATGTTTTTAGTAGGTAAACAAAAAGTAACAATCACAAATAATAGGTACTTACATAAACGTGCAATGGAATAAACAAAACATATTTATATGCAACTGATGACTAATACAAAAAGTTTGTGTACAAACCTTTACGAAAATCGTAACAAAACAACGATAATTCTTTTTTTTTTTCCTTCCACAACAGATGAACTCGCGTATCGTTTTGGTTGAACTGTCATGGCGTTGCCGGTCGCACGTGTCACGACTTGAGAAAGTGTTAATAGCGCCATCTATTATATATTTTTTGAAAAATCAGTTATTCTTCTTACCCGCACTATGCTTCTTGTCCGGGCTTCCCCTACATTTTGTATTTAGTATGTAGAAGTTTTTGTTTTTCGGGGCCCTTATCTCCTCGTCGTCTTTTAATATTTTTGGGTTTGCAATATTTTAAAATAAATGAATCTTGTTTAGGTTTTTCTTTGTTTTTGAAAAAAGCGTCATGGAAATGGTTTTATGTCGGTCATAGATATAGTTCCACATTTGAAAGCTTTTGTATTATGTCCACATGTTGGCCGCTCAGGAAGTTGCTTGGATGAATATCTGCAAAAAGAAAAGAAAAACAAAGAAGAACGGTCATTTGTGACAGGAAAGAGACATATCTCAGTTTTTTTGTTATTTTAAATATAGCTAAAATATATATTTTTTTTAATATTCGAAATCAATGGCTAACACCAAAATATTGCCTTATGTTTTTTTTCAGGCGATATACAATTTTCTTTTAATACCTATTTACCTACAAAATTCGTAATATATAATTCAATGACGATACAATAATTATGGAATTATCGAGGAACTGGATTATATATTTTATAAACTTCTAGTATAACAATCGAGTTAGGGTTCATTAAAATCGTCTATATCGGTGATTTAATGCAGATTAGAGATTAGGGTATCACTAAGAAGCTGTATAGACAGTGGAATATTTTGGTAGT
Organism: Amphipoea lucens; assembly: GCA_947508005.1. Lineage (NCBI taxonomy): Eukaryota > Metazoa > Arthropoda > Insecta > Lepidoptera > Noctuidae > Amphipoea > Amphipoea lucens. The sequence continues at coordinate 14,204,191 of OX382375.1, forward strand.
TAGGTACTAAACACACCGAGTTTGAGCTTTTTCAGTGCCGTTTGTGAAATAAAAATAAAACCAATATTTGGAAATCATGGTTTGTTTTACTCAATGTCAAAGTCTCTTAAAACATAATTCATACCCCGTGTGGGATGGTCAAAGTAATCCTATGTCTAGCCCACCCCAAGTAATACACGACACTAATGACGTGTGTGCAACTTCCGAGCGTCCTTTAACCGTGGGAGCACGTGCAGTAATGTTCTGTTATTGCATTTATTCCTTTATATTTTCATCAAACGTTCACACGCAGCACAATTATCGTCAGCCATAACAACGAACCACTCACAAAGCAAATAATCAAGTCCGGTAAAGACAAAGCCAAAAATCGTCGTAAAATATAATATTTGTCCCTCTGCCACTGAGGTGCCATTTTTATTTCAATTATGTTGAGGAGTAGTCTGACAGACGTGTAGTTAAAGTACTATTTATGTTATAGGTATTATATATTTTGCCATGAAACTTGAATTCATATAACTGTTGACATGTATTTAAATAGTAATCATAATAAAAAATGAAATCAAACACAAATTTAAGAATTTGTTATTATATTTGTGTCACTTATGAGATCAAGGAACTTTTGGCACAGCCATTGTTTAAAATTTATGAAATAAAAAAATTAAATACCTAAACATAACAAAACAAATTTATTTTGCCTTCTTCTGGTTTGAAACTATTAATAAAAAAATAAAAAACTTAAATCCTTAGAGTACTTTTGTTACAATACAGTCTCAAACTTCAGTCTTACAATCAGCGCAAACTTGAGCGGCGCATTGCAAACAGATAGGTTTTGCGCAGATGCAACAAGTAAATCTCGTTTGGCGTTTCAATTTACTTGGACAGATACGACACAACTTTCTTGTCGACGATATGCCAGTGTCGTTTGGTGGCAGAGGAGCTGGCAAATCTTGTCCTAAAACGCGCCGAAGAGTCATACGCAATTCTCTCGGAAGTTCTTCATTGTAAACTCGTTGTTTTAGAGTACTAATTCTCTTGCAAGGTGCATAAGAAAATCAGCTCTTCTCATTTTTGATTCTGGATACTCACTATAAAGCACAAATGCATTGACGCCAGCTATATCCAGCAATCGTTAAAAAATTGCTTGTGGCCAACGTCTTGTTTTGCGGCTACATGAATAAATAGCACATTTTTTGTCTATTTCGTCCACACCTCCTTTACTATGATTATAATCCACAATCATGGAAGGTTTATTGGTTTCTTCATCAGTACTGGCGTGGTGGTGGCAAGAAAAGAGGAGGATCACTGCCTTGTCCTTTTTTGGGACATAAGAAACCAAAGTCAAATCTTTGGTAAAACCATACAAAGAACTTCCAACGGCTCTATTTTTATTTGGTTTGAACTCAGATGGAATCTCGCGTTTATTTTTTTTTAGTGTTCCTAAATAAGTCAATCTTTTTTGCAGTAAAAGTTCTGCCAGAGGTATACTCAATTCAAAGTATCTAGAATATATAAATCACCTAAATCAACAGGTTTATCTTCCTCTTAAAATAATAAAATGCAAATTATTTTAACTTTTCTCGGAAATGTCCAATTGTTATAGGTACTCCCGCTCATTAATTCCATTTGTGTCTCGTGAATAAAGTCATTTGTCTCGATACTTCCTTTCGTTCTATTCTTCACGTGAACATTTTTCGACACTTTGTTGGCACGAACTTCATTAACTGATGCATCTTCAAACAGAACATTCAAAAGCTGTGATAGGTTGGGCTTTTCTTTTTTTTATACAATTCCATTGTTTTTTTATGCCAGGCTTCTAAGAGGTTGGTAGTCCTGTGAAGTTCGCCAAAGACGCACCAGATTTTGATGAACTTCTCATCATTTAGCCATTTTTGTAACATATATTGGCGAAATTTTTTGCTGTTTTCATCGTCTAGGCTCTGGTTGGCTACATAAAACCACCCGGGCCATTCCGCGCAATTAGGCCGACTTTTGTTTGGAAATGGTAAGGACATTTGGTGCGTGTTGATTGCAATAATAAATGAAATAAAGGTGTTATACTTTTTTAGATAGCGACGCCATACGTAAAAACATGTAAGAAATGTCATATAAAGTAAAAAAAGAATGCAGCTATGATATTTAGAATAGAATAGAATAGAATAGGTCTTTATTTGCTTAGAATGTAGGTACATAAAAAATAAGTTGTTAAATTATATAATAGAACCCATGTACATTCTGCCTTAATATAGCATGCAAATGTAATATAAAGTGGTGAATAATAAAGATACTACAAAACTTTATCATTTAAGAAATCCTGCACAGAATAATAACATCTATCTACAAGTAATTCTGTGAAACGCTTTTTAAATTTTTGCAACGGTAAGTTTTTAAGTTGGTCAGGTATTTTATTAAAGATTACAGGAGCCATACAAATCACATTTCTTTTTAATAAGCTAGTTTTAAATGCGCCCGTGCATAATAGATTCTGGTATTGAGATCTCATAGCTGTATTTCGTTTTCTAGTTTCTATTAAAGTTGCAAATAAACATCGATTTGTTATTACAAATATTGCTAGTTCAAGAATATAAAGGCACGGGAAAGTTAATAATTTATGAGACTTAAATATAGGTACGCAACTGTCTGTTACCTTAAGACCAAATATAGCTCTCAGGCAGCGTTTTTGAGCTTTGAAAATGCTTTCTCGTTCACTACAGTGACCCCAAAATATTACACCAAATCTTAAGATGGAAATTACTAGACCGTGGTAAGCTACTAATATTGTCGGTAAATTTACTTTTTTTGATAGATTATGTAACATAAACGCGGCTGTGCTTAGACGTTTACATATATCTTCTGCTTGCGGCTTCCAAGTTAACTGGCTGTCAATTATTATTCCTAAAAATTTTGTGCTGTTTACTTTTTCCATAGTTTGACCATTGTAGTTTATATCCATATCCATTTAATTTATTATTAGCATATATTCGCCGTTACTGGATTTCCGCGGAATGACCCACCCATGTATAATTTGATCTTCTGGTAAGAGAGGTAGAACAGCTGATAGTGATACTTGTATTTTCTGGACCTTAGATTTTATCAAAATTAATGCACGTTCTTTCTTCCAAATCGCTCGTATGTAGGGAAGGGGGCCCAAAGCGAGCACCAGCCTTAAGGGCCATTTAGATGGAGAGAGTTTCTCGACTCGAAGATACGATTATCGAAAGAACATTAAAAAAGTCTCTTCGTGTAAACATTCACGATTGTCGCCCTGCCACTTGGCCGACAATTGCCTCGCAATAGAATATATCTGTCTCCGTGTAAACAGAACTACAAAGCGAGAATTGTATTTCGAGTTTTTGTGCTAGTCGCTACCACGAGTGCAGTGCCCGAGAGTACTTTAATTATATCTGCTCTTCTGAGACAATAATTAATAAAACGAAAACGGAAAAAAAGATATTGGGTTAAAAAATGGATAGCAAGAAGTACTTTTGGAGCATAAATTTCAATGAACTTAACACTATCGGTAGTACCTGAATGATTTTTGTGTCATTTTGAGAACAATACCGTAGTAGGTACCAAATCACTGAATTCGAATGGCAAATCTCGCACTCAAATCCGTTCAAACCGATTTGTACGATACTCGTATGAATTTGAAAAAATGTCATGCGAGATCGTGTATAGACAAGTCGAGAACTCGTAAGCAAGAATCTTCTTACTATATATTTCGTTGTCTAAACAGTCGCAGTAATTTATCGCCTAGCGATAATTGCTCACGAATCTCGTATGACATAATCGTAGGCGAGAATTTCGTTCTTGCCGGTATGTAAACATTATGATACGATAGTCTTATGGCGATTTTTGCTTGCGATAGTAGCGTACGATTTCTCGCCAAGAAACGTTCGAGAAACTCTCTCCTTCTAAATGGGCCTTAAAGCGAGCACGCCATACAGGATCAACATAAACAAACTCGACGCGGTCTCGCGTCTCATAGCCCTTACCCCCCGCCCCGCCACTGTCCGCAGTAGTCGTACGTTACACCTCGGGCGAACACTACGGCTCGTGTGAAAAAAAAAAGAATTTCGACGTTTTAATACAAAAAAAGGAAGGTATGTAGATTGTGTTCTGTCTAATTTTAAGTGATCTATGTTGTTATCAAGATACGTATTGTGTATTGGGTTTATCTTACTTTAATTTAATCATATTTGCATGTAAATATGAAAATACATGTTAGGTTAGATTTGACGAAAACGTGAGCATGACATGAAAGGCAAAGCGAGCAGGGCCTCAAGTCTGCTATATGTCATTCCAACACGATCGCATTGTCATTTTGCTAAAAGTTCGTAATCTGCTAAATTCATAATGGTCGATCATTGGTCGGTCAATGATCTCGTAATAGAATTGTAGTAGAATGACATTGCTGTATTGCCATTATTATAAAACCCTTTAGTAGTAATTATTTTCGAAAAACTACTACTAAATTTGAACATTTATTCATGCTAGATTTTATTTATATTTAATTTTACAAATTATCTATTAGTGTTATAAGCAATCTGAAGTAGTAAGAAGTTCGTAAACACCAAAAAACATTAATTAAATGTGTAACTGCAATATTATTTTGTCTGTTTAGCTGTCAAAGTCAAATGTGACATTAACGCTAACTGACGTTGTACAGTTTTGTTTTTATTTTTGTTATTAGACCGGCGTTTCAATGTTTTGTTTTTATTAAGTATTTATTTTTATAGTGTTTATATTATTGTTTGTGTTTTGTGTTTGTATATAAAAAAATCAAAATGGTGATAATTGAGCAAATTTCGACTCTTATCGATTTTCTGGAGAACCACCAAGACCTGGCGCTTGGCCATTGCAGCCGCACTAATGAAGGGCGCAGTCTGTCGAAAAGGTACTGGATGGAGTGCGCCCAAATATTTAACTCAATTTCGGTGGACTGCCCCAATAAAACGCCGGCAGAGTGGCGCACAGTGAGTACCTAAATACAGTACTTATAATTAAGTACTTATGCATCATAAAACCTATAAATTGTATTATTATCTAATATATGCTCTTTTTTTAGTTCTACAATGAATATAAGAGCAAAATGCTAAAAAAAATTAAATCACAAAAGAGTGAAATGAGTGCAACAGGTAAGCTATACTTTTTTTTGGAAACTTTGCAAAATTATAGTGTGAAGCATATAGTAAACATTTTATAACTTTTATTTAAGGTGGTGGTCCTGCAAAAAAAATTATACTAACCCCGCTCCAAGAGCGCTTGTATACAATTTTAGGACGAGATGTAGGAGAGCCACTTCCAGGTGTCCGACATAACCCACTCACTGTAAGCATTAGCATATATCTTTTATCATTCTTAACTGTTATATTGCACATTAGGAACTATTTCCAACTTGTTAAAAACACTTAATATGTCACAGTTGTATATGTATTTTATTTGCATGCTATCTATATCAAATATTTGTTCACTCAATTGCCTTATGTTATTAACTGCATGTTTTTTTTTAATAGCCAACTATCACAATTCCTTTGGTGGATGCTAGTCCTGCTACTACTATGACAAACAATTCTTTCTCGTAAGTGGTGCTAACTTGCTACTCTGTGCTTAATTTGCTTAGCTTTCATCTTTTAACATAGGTAAGTAACTAGTTTCTTAACTATTTTGATAACATTGTTTTTATTTTTACAGATTATTAGACAATTATGTAGTGCCAATAGCAATGCCTGAGATTGAGGTGAATGTGATGCCAGAGGAGCTTGTGGAAAATGTGCCACCACAAGAAATAAGGTATACTACAACTTTCGACAGATGGGTTTAAATAAATAGGATAACATATAGACCAATGTCATAATAATTTTATTTTTCAGCTTCGATCAGGAAAATTTAAGTAGGCCATCAACCAGCGACCAGCCTCCAAAGAGACGCAAACGCCAAAGATCTGCACGGCGTTATGCAGCAGAAGGTAATGATTTTGCAAATATTTGTTTTGACCATTAACTGCCCACTGCCCAAATTTATTGCCGGATGTAATAAAATATTTTTTTTTTATAGATAGAGACCATGCGGCTCTAGAAACTGCTCAATCGAGGCTGGAAGCTATAGAAGCCAGGAACGCCGAAGCAACTTTAAAACAAGCTGAGGCCATCAACAATTTAGCTGCGGCCATAAACAGACAAAGCTCCACCACTGAAAAAGTGGCAAGTCTTTTGGACCGCTTTGTGACATCTGTGTCAAAAAAGGTAATTACCTACTGTTGATTTACAGATAATTTATGTATATGAAATGGTTTCACTCGAAATCAGAACTTCTACTTATTGTGTGTTCTACAGAATTGAAAAGAATACAATAAAAATTGTAATAATATAACCCCTCCAGCTAACCTTAAAAGGTTGGATACCTAAGTATAGGGTCACACGAGTAGTAGCACATTGGCCAGAATTTGACATCTTGATTGTAACTCTGATACTAAACGCTAGGTTACACAAGCTTTATACAAAGTTCAACTTTTTTATTAAAGTTATTTTGTTTTTACAGAAACTCCGCAGAATTTTATGTTCATCGGATTCTGAGTCTGACTAAATTCCGTAAGTATGCAAGAGGTAATTTTGTCAGATTATTAAAAGACTAGGTTTTGCCAGCAGCTTCGCCTGCGAGAAAATAGAAAATATAGGCTTAGGTTACAGTGATAAAGTAGCTTTCTACTGGCGAAAGAGTTTTGAAAATCGATCCAGTAGTTTTTGAGTTAAATAATACCATACAAACAAAAAAGTCAAATCTTTCTTTATAATATTAGTTGGGATAAATGAAATCCATTGTAGGAGGAGTTGTATGTCCAGCAATTATTTCTAAATGGTTGTAAAGATTTAAATGAAACAGTGTTTATAAAAAGAGCATTTCTTTATTTATTTTAAATATCCATTTTGTTCCATACTGTGGTTCTGTAACAAAGTTATAATCATTTTAATGATAATTAAAGCATTTTCGTACTTCATTAGAATATTGAGGTGGGTTTGCATTACTTACCAGCTTATTTTATGCATTTCTCCACAGTCTGTCAACAAGAGCCTGCTGCAGTGCCCGACCTTCAAGAAGGTCCCGGTTCACCCTTCGATGGTCTTCGTAATTTGGTGCTGCATAATTATTTTCCTCCTTAAATTAAAAGACTGATTAGTAATTAATGTGATTGGTGATTATTAGATTATTTTTATTCTATTACATTCAAATGACTGTTAAAATATTGAAGATCTCTTTATTATTTTGTATGAAGACTGATTATATGATTAGGTATTGTAACTTTTGATTTGTTTTATATAGTTGCTTAAATTGTTAAATAAATATTTATTTTATGAGAATTAAAGAGTAATTGAAATGTTGACTTTTTAACATAGTAGTATTATTTATATATCTCATAAAATTCCAGCTTCATTAAATATATTCCAAAACAGTAGAATAGAAATCACATACCTGTTGCAAGCGAAGTGCTTCTGCATAATCTTCATCAGCAGGCAATGGCTCTCTTGCCATGTTTGCAATATTGTGCAATATGCAACATGCATTCACAATCTTGCCTGCAGTTGTTGGGCTATAATGTAAAGCACGTGCTGCAAGCAAACACCTGAAAAAAGCAATTTAGTTTTAACAACCCCATTTAACTAATAACTTCTATAAACTTTTATATTATATTGTACGTCCAATTCACCTTGAGTCTCTGTTTTTAAGTATGTAAAACAAGGTTAATTGCTTAGAAATGCTCTTTACCTGAAACGTGCTTTTAATACGCCAATGCAACGCTCCACGATATTGCGTGCAGACACAATAAATCATTACTGACTTCCCCAATTCTTTGTGGTCTGCTCATACCAAAATCGGACAAATATTTACCAGTGATAGTTATCACTTGGTCCTCAACCTTGGTCAGAGCGTCATTGTAAATTACATCATTGTACGAAATATTTGGGTCCTCTTCTTGAAATCTGCGTAAAATGTCGTCCGCCATATCATTTTTATATTTTCCCCACAGATATTCAGGGTTTGAGAGTCCACACGTTGCTATTAATATAGCAAAAAGCTCTCTCACCTGTGGCGCAGATTTGCATTGTGCGGCCTCTTCTAGAGTTAGATCCCAATGATTATCGTTCTCTAATAGTCTTCTTGCCTCACATGCCTCTCTAAATGTCGAGAATTCTTGATCATTTAGCTTTTTGAGATCTGCAAAAGAAGTTGGCCCCCGCACGTGGTGTAACAGTATTCTCAGACAAAAACACTCCATATTAGTAACGTGGACCGTGTAAACTCTGCCTAAGGCATCTCCAGATTTGACACCAGGCCAATTCTGAACCGGTACTCCTTGGATTCGTCGTTTCCATTCCCTCCTTGTTGCGTTCCAAATGTAATATCTTGGTAAATCAACATAGAGGAGCGTCCTTGCAAATTCATCTCTTGTGCAGAGCTCAAAAAAAGCGGAGAGTGTTGTTTTAGGAGCAGAGGTTAATCTCTCTTGGAAATTGTTTGCAGTAAAATAGACACGTTCACCATTTTCCAAGTGTACAGTCAGGTGTGTGACTGTCGGGTGCCTTTCGTGTAAAGGGAAGGCTAAAAGCCGCCACACGGCTTCGTTGCTGCTAACATAACGACCAGACTGATACGTTTGGACTTCATTTATGGGATTAGCAGCATCGGTGTTTTTGAAATTAAAAATAGCTTGGTCGCTACCTTTGTTTATGTATTTACATATATATTTGATAGCGCGCACTGAGCTGCAAGCCTCTACGTTAATATGGGCGTTAAACATTTTTGACAATACGGGCGAAAAAGGGACTACCCAACTATTATCAATAGTAACATAAACATTTCGAACTTTTACAGACGCCGTTTGTCCCCCATCTCCTGGTGCTCTTCTTCGATACAGCGGATATCCATTGTCATTATGGACAGTTTCTTTAATAAGCGTGCGAGGATATTTTTTTGAGCATTTTCCATTTTTCATGCAGGGGCTTTGAGGATTGTCAGGACCGCAAGGACCATGAATCATATTTTTAATAATAATTTCATGAAGTGCCTGGTGCCTATTTCCGCTCTAATAACATTATCTATTCGATCGGGTCTCAGCTTGTCCTTCAGCTAGATTAAAATATGCACGTGAGGAAGCCCGCGTTTTTGCCACTCTATCGAGTACATAAAGCATAGTACTTCACCGAACACATTTCCTTTATTGACAACTTCCATAAGATTTTAACTTTTAATCGAAAAACCCTTGCAACAATATCATGTCTATCGATTGCCCTCTGTCCCGGCAGCAACTCTTCAACTATTTCAGGCCAGCTTGGGTTGCATGTAAAAGTCACGAACAAATCGGGGCGACCATATGTACGTACGTAAGCGAATGCGTCCTGTGTATAAGCGTGTAAATATCGGGGGCTATTTATAAAAGATGATGGCAAAATTACCAATTTACCTAAATCGTTAGGGTTAACATTACCATCATTTGCCACAGCATCTTGAAGATGGACATAGTTCTCCGCTCTCAATTTGTTTTGGTTTAATGATATGTATCGTAATCGTTCGCTTTCAACTTTTACATACATATCAACATAAAACTGATTGGCCAGTTGTCTACATCGTGATATTATATTAAAATCATTTTCTCGAACCATGATATAGTAGGCATAAAAATCCATGCATGAGACTTTTTTGTTGTTTACAGGCAAACCTGTTACAGGACTGACTTGGGGTATTTGAAAGTGGTACCCCTCTTGCCCCTTGCTGAATATCAACGGATATTGCAATGCGTCGTAAAATTTGTGTGTATCTGGTACCCTCCTTAAAATGTCATTACGGTCATGCAAAATAATGTCACGGGAAGCAAACTGTTCGCCTGTGACTACAGCTGCTACTTTATTAATAAGCGGTGCATTGTACCGTCTTTCATGTTCCCCAGTTGGTGTACGGTCAGGGTGCATAATCAACTTGTATTCTTCTCCCGGCATTCTTTCTAATGCTGTTTTGAAAGTATTAATGAGGTTGTTATGCTCGTGCAACATTCTCTGGATTTTTAAGACAGTATCCCTTACAACTCCATTAATATTCTGGCATCTACGGTTAACTTCACTATTTTCGTCTCCCATAAAATAAATTTGCAAAAATTTAGGCTGATCGTTTGTAGGCAGTAAAGACCCAACCCTATGGTAAACTTGACCTTGTATTTTGAATGTACTGGAAAATCCAGGCATAACAACCTCATGATCTACTCCAAATGACGTCATTTGGAAGCAGCTATTATATTTCCTTATACTGTTCAAAAAGAGTCGTGACTCATTACTATAGCATAAAAGGAATGTTTTCAGGGGTTCTTCTGGAATACCGAGTGATGGAAGTGAAACTTTACCTCCAGAACAGCTCATACCCGGAGTTTCCTCTTTCCATTTTAGTGCCATACAATATGTGCACTTTTTAGCCATCCGTCCTAAGAGCACTAATCGATGGTTCATGTAATCGATTAAAGGGTCATAATCAGAAGCAGCATCATGAAATACCTCCCACGTATTACGTGTAAATATATTTCGTCTTTGTGCTTGCCGTGCAGCTAATAGAACACGTCGTCTTTGAGATTCTTCATGTGACTCTGCAGCAATCAGAGACGCATGGCGCTCAGCATCCAAAAGCCGACGTACTCGAGTTTGATCTACAGTTTCGGAAGCTCTTTGAGTTGCATGACGCCAAGCGTCTAAGAGCCGTCGCTCTTGCCTCACCTCCTCAGTCTCAGCAGCTCTTTGAGCAGCGTGACGTTCGGTGTCTAAGAGCCGGCGCTCCCGAGCCATCTCTTCGGTTTCAGCAGCTCTTTGAGTAGCGTGACGCTCAGCGTCTAAGAGCCGTCGCTCCTGCCTCACCTCTTCAGTCTCAGCAGCTCTTTGAGCAGCGTGACGCTCGGCACCTAAAGTCAAACGGGCTTGAGTCTGTTCTTCAGACTCTTGACTTCTTGCAACTCTTTTAGCTCGAGCTCCGCTGGAACTACGTGCTAAATTGGACTTGCGTTTTCTAGTCATTGAAAGAAATAGTTTAAAAACGAACTTAAACTAAAGAAATATTAAAATCTTTCCGAACTTTAGTTGAAAACTAACTTAAAACTAAAGGATTAAAAAAAGATCTACTAATAATCGAGATCAAACTAAACCTACATTAAACAACAACCAGACAACCAGTACAACCCAACAAATAAACCTTTTATGCCCGGTTTCTGGTGTCACCAGTTATCCTCTCATTAAGTATTGATTCAACAAAGTTATGGGTAAATTAAACTGAGGTTAACTGTCGCTGAGTTTCTGATGACGCACGGACCGATACAATAACTATGAAACCGATAGCCAGTTCCATATTGTGCCGCTAGATGGGTCTGTTTAAGAAATAGAGTTAAAATTGATTTTATTGTTTCAAATCATCATTAAAACAAGTTTTATTCATAATTTAATTTTTTCGAGGGTAATATAGAGTGGTTAAGATTTTTCAGATTTGTAATAAATTAAGATAATTTCTTTTTTATCATAGTCTATGAGCGAAACGTTTGTCAAATAATACATTAAAAAAAAATTCAAACTCTATAGTTCATTGTTTTCGCCGTGGTGTTTTAATCGTTTGTCGTGTGCTTTGCGTTTGATTTGAAGTTTATTGTTACTTATTAATACTTATCGCTTATCCTCGTTAATAATGGAGCCTGGAATACGCAGTAAAAATTTTACAGAAAGAGAGAAGATGCTTCTTATCGAAGTAGCTAAGGAATTTGTCTGCATTTTTGACAACAAGAAGACGGATGGGACTTCTGTAGAAGCCAAGAAACAAGCTTGGCTGGCGCTGACCAACAAATATAATGCCGTCTCGGAAACTGGCACTAGGACTGAAAAGCAGTTACACGCCTTGTATGATAATCTAAAGAAAAAAGCACGAAAAAATATGAGCGATGACAAGGTACCTACGTAACACGTCTGTTATTTATCTTTCAAATTATCGTGAATCTATGATTATTATAATGTGTTGATGGTATTTCACTAAAATTATAATTTACTTGCTGTACTATCTATTGGTACCAATTGATACCATGTATTGTATAGGCAATATTCCACACTAAGTACATGCTTAATGTATGCCTCGACGATCACTCATTCATTTTAGTATTTTCGTCCTGTATTATTATTTCGGAAGAATATAATGTATTTATTTACAATTTCAATTTCAGACTGAGATGTACAATAGGCTGCAAAAGTGCATGGGTAGTACAGAAACAAAATCGTATGAAGCGAGAAATGACGCCATCTAGCGTAAAAACAAGTTAACGACTAACAAAATTTAATTATGCTGTTATTAGATGGCGTTGCTTTGCTTTATATGATAAAATATTTTTGTAGTTTCTTTTTGTCTCTTCAAACATTCAAACAATTTATAATTAATAGTTTCTTTTAAAGAAAATTGTTCCTAATTATTAACCTACTATGTTAAAATTGAATATCAATTTATAAGTAGGTAGGTATCTGATCTGATCTAAGTTTTAGTTTTCAAACTTGAGAGGGTAGGTTGAATATGGATTTATAAATAATTGGTAGGTGGTATGAATAATACTTAGATCGAAGATTTATGACAGCTCAATTGATCGTTCGCTAAGTTCATTTCGATTACCTCGTTCGAGTGCCTTTTGTTCAGTTTTTATTTATGATTAGGCGAATTACTTATTTTACCAAAATGAGCACGAGTTATAATATTGATTTCGTTACAAGAGCTCAAATAATTGCTTTGAATAATCAAGCCAAAAACTTGTCAGAAATAGCCAGAGACCGGTGTAAAGGTAAGTAGTTTTATTTTTACACTTTTATATTAAAAACTGGATTATTTTTTTGTTACTATACTACATAATAATCATTATTGGGTATTATATATTTCTGTTTTATTGTTGCAGAGAAAAACAGTTGTTCTTTGAGTACGACGATTTGAAGAGGAGGGTTCTTTGAAACATCATCAATGAACTGGTAGACCACGACTTATAAAACACATTGCAGCATCAAACCATGATAAGGGAGTATGAAGAAAATAGATTTCTGCCGATGAACCACTACGCTGGTTTATTTGACACAAGTTTTGACACTGTCCGTTGTGCTCTTCATAGTGGGCCGCGGAGGCATGCTGTGAAACCCTTGCTCACGGAAAACCATAAAAAGGCAAGATTACAGTTCGCTTTGGATCACACAAACTTCGATTGGAGTAATGAGAGTGATGGAGTGTGATTGGTGTAAAACTTTTAAGTCCAGTGAATACGGACGCTTATGTTTGTGGCGTCGAAATAATACGCGATACACAAGTGGTTTCGTAGCTACGAGCTAAATAATTATACTTAGATAATATTATTTATATTGACTGGAGACCTGGTTATGTGTGTATAACCTATAACTTACGTATTTTTAGTAATTTAAAAAGTTATGAACACTTCAAGTTCAAACAACATAGTTTTTAGTTTTTTATGTTGCCTACCTACTAACCATTTGATGTTTTTGTGCAATTTTGTAAATTTTTAGCCTACTTATTTAGTATCCATTTAATCCGTTTGACCTTTGTAATAAAATAACCTGGTCTCCTGTTTGTTTTTATTGAGGTTACATAAGCTTCAAACCTCTTTCCGATTTTGGAAACGAATACTTAAGCTATCACCTCAATAACTTCATAATATTATAATGTTATACCTATAATAATTAATAAACTGACTATTAAATTTGAATAATAAACTGTAAGAAATAAACCTCTATAATTTTTTATAGTGCCTTTTTTTGCGAGCCCACAAGGCAAGCCTGTTTACCTGCGATGAATCTGCTCTTTTTTCCTGTTGCTAAGTAACTACCAATTCGAATATTAAATTAATTATTAAAATACCCACTCGTTAGCTTAATAAATATATTCCTATCGGTTTCTTTTATTATTTTTATCATTTAAGCTACGTATGCTGGTAAATGTAATGTAATAATTAGATAAATGTACTAGCCTTGTAACTCCTTGCTCAATCCTACTTAATACGTTTCTTCCTAACTCCTTACGTTTCGTAAATTAGTCATAGTTGTGAAGAAACCAACGCCATCTTGTTTATTTTTGAAAACTTGAATTCAAACGTTCACGGGAAAATAAACACTAAGGTACCCATGCAATTTTGCTGGCGACTGTACAAGACAGGAGGAGGAACATTTTGTCCTAAAACAACCGAAGTCGATGAGAAAATAGTGGCTCTACTGACTCCTCAATTCCAACCTTTAACTAATGATTGTGACTCTTCAGCACCATATTATTTGTCAGGTAAGTCTAAACTGTTTTTCTTTTATCATAAAACATTGGTAATTTTAATTTTTAATCTCCGGAAACCAGTTATTTCCTAAAATCATATTTTTTAATAATTAAGCTTGAAAGATAGAACTTATATTATTTCAGTACATTATCATACAGTAAACATAGTAGTATTTTGTTTTAAATTATTTATTTCATTACAGACACGGAAACACAAATTTTAAGTGAAGATGCACAAGTTGGAACGTCTCAAGACTTCATTGTTAATTGCAATGTTTTGGTGCCTGCTGAACTACCGACTCCGACAAATAGGGAAACCTCTAAAAGACCAATTTCACCACTTATGAAGGATGTGGAAATCACACCAAAATTCAGGAAGACAAATTTAACTGAAACAAAGAAAAAGAATATTAATAATCTTAGCGCCTCTATAATTAAAAGGAAGAACCAAAAACAAGTTAATGAGGATGCAATAACAGCTAAAAGGTTAGAAATATTGGAGATACAACGGCAACAAGAACTATTGAAGTTAGAAAAAACAAAAATATTGATGGATCTTGATATTGAATTAAAAAAAAAACTGCTAGAAAATGCAGTAATGGACCAAGAGTTTAAAAGAAAAAAAAAATAATTTATAATGTATACTGTATTTATTTTAAAATTCTTGCATGTAATGATTAAGTACACAACATTCAGCTGTTATCACCTCTCCATTTATTGGTGTCCTTTAAATACAAATAAAAAATATACATATCCCAGTTGTTTGTTTTCATTAAGTATGTATTCTATATTAATAATAAAAGAAAAACTTTACCAACCTAAAATATTGCTCCAACAACAACCGACGAAAATAGTTTCCTTCCGAGGAAAGAGGTTGTTCAATAGATTCTGTAACGGTATCTTCATGAGTTGATTCTTCAATTATTATAGTATCATTTTGTTGTAAAGCTATATTATGTAATACAGCTGTTGCAACAATTACAGCCAATGTGTGATCAAGATTTAGAGTCTGTCAAGCGAGTCTAGTCCCACGAAAAAGGCGGCAAATTCAAAAATCTTTCAGGTGTCAACACTGATATAGCACGCTGAAAACTTATTGATACTTGAATTTTTGATTAAAAAAAAACATATTTGAAATAAATTAAAAAAAAAGCATTTCAATGTATTTATTTGTCACAATCAGAACTAAAATCAGAATCAAGAAATTCAATGCCTTCATATGAGAAATCACTGTCAGTATCATCATTACGCACAGAAATGATGAAAGGTTCCAACTCAGTTTCGGATATCCTGTCTCTTACTTTATATTTGTTTTCGACACTAATAGTGTGATCTGTGCATTTTTTCCAATCATTGGCTGTGACACTATTAAAACATTCTTTTATAAGGTTCTCCATTTCATTACCTGGAATCCCTAAATTTTTGCTGGCTATTTTTCTTTTAGCCAAACTCCATATGAGTTCAATAGCGTTCAGGTCACAATGATACGGTGGAAGTTTCAAAACTTCATGGCCATGTTGTTTCAAACATTCTTCAGCTTCATATATTGGAGTTGTTTTATTTTCATTCACAAGGTACATAAGCTCAGCCTTTGTGAAAAATTCTTCATAATGGATTCCATTTTCAGTTAGCCATTTCTGAATGTCAGCCTTTAAATCATTCATAGATGGTGGCTTATTTATTTGTGTTACATGGTAGCTAGCGTTGTCCATAACAATGACACTGGGCTGACTTAAATTAGGTATTAATTTTTCACGTAACCATTTCATAAAATTATTTCTGTTCATATCATCATGATAATCTGCCATTTTTGATTTAGTACTGAATACTAATAAAGCATTGGGGACAAAACCTTTTTCGGATCCAGCATGAACAACAATATGTCTTTTGCCTGATGATATTTTATCAATTACACCGCTTGTTGATGGCCCTTGCCATGATTTTTTAACTTTATAATTTTGGTGGACATAGGTTTCATCGAGGTAAACTATTAATTTTCCTTGTTTCCGCTTTTCGTCAATAGCTCTGAGATACCTATGTCGCCATGCAGCTAGTTCATACTTTTCAAGAAGAAGAGATCTCTCATTTTTATTTTTTTTGAATTCAAATCCATTTTTGAGTAATAATTGTCTCAATGTTTCATGACATCCAGTAAATCCAATAGACTCTCTTAAATCTGCAAGCAAACTTCGTAGAGTTGGAACTTGCCTTTTCACACAGTAAAATTCATTAATTTTATTGCGTATGGCTGATAAATCAAAACTATCCAGGTTGGCTACAGTTGGCTGTCGTGGACGCTTTTTCCCTGGTGTGTTCCACTCACCTTGGTTAATAGCACCTTCTTTTTTAATTCTCCGCAGTGTTTTCACACTTAAATCTGAAAATTCAATATGTCAGTTCAGTATCAAACGCACAAATTTTATGATAACATAATAATATGTAGAAAATGCAGGGTAAACCAATAAATGTGTACTAACCTGTCATAGCAGCAATTTTTGTCAGATAGTCTGTTTCAGATTTCATTTTTTTATTGTCTTCTATGGCTATGACTTGCTTAACTAAATTATGAATTGTGCTTTTTATTAATTCATCATCCAAGGTGGCTGCAAAAAAATGACAACAATCTTTATAGTAGTTTTCACTTAAAGATGCCCCAGTAAGTTTCAAGGTCATGAACACGACGTCTGGATCTAAACCAAAACGGAAATCGTGATCACATCACAGTAAAATAAAAAAAGTTAGACAATTGTGCTAAAAGTATCAACACGTTGTTGCCAACCTACCTGATGTTGAAACGATTTCATCCAAAAGTCGTCGTTTTTGCGATAACACGTCGTCAGATTCACTCTGTACATGATTATATTTATTAATCATTGTAAACAACAAGCTCCTGACACTACTTTTAATAGGTTTCGGCATTATAACATTAAAAAACTCAACAAAAACCGGATTATTAAGAGGTTACAACAGTATTTGTGACAATCTGTTTGACAGATCATAGTATTGCCATTATAAGAAATCAGTAAAAGGGTTGTGGACTCGACTCGCTTGACAGACTCTAACCTTAATTTTTGAGAAAGGCATGGAAATCTTCTTTTCCATACACCAAATGTCCTCTCAACGGTGTTTCTTGTCTTAATTTGTGCTTCATTGTAGCGTTTTTCTGCATTTGTAGATGGATTCAAAAATGGTGTCATAATGTACCTTCCACAAGGGTAAGCACTGTCTCCAAGGAGGTGGCCATCTATTTCATTGTTATCTAGGCGTGCTCGCAGGAATGAGTTATGATAAACTGTGCTGTCATGTGTTGATCCATGCCAGCGAGCATCTATATCACGGATTTGTAACTTAGCATCACAAACAATTTGGACGTTAATAGAAAAGAAACCTTTTCGATTTCTAAATAATTCTGCATGCTCACCTCCAGGAGATTGAATTGGTATATGCGATCCATCTATACAACCAATTACGTTTGGAAATCCTGCTATATTATAAAACTGCGTCTTTATTTCTCTCAGGTCTTCAAAATTAGGCATATGTATGTAACTCCTAGCTAGCTTTGCAATTTCCTTGCTTACTTTATATACCACTCTTGACACAGTAGTTTTGTGAACGTTAATATCATCACCAATTATAACTTGAAAAGTACCCGTAGCATAAAACCGTAACACAATGAATATTTGTTCTAACGCAGACAATGTAAATTTTAAATTCACAACAGGAGCGAGAGCAGGTCTGATTATGATTATATCAGTAAGGTGTATCACAGTGTTCTTATCAAACCGATATCTTGATTGAAATTCTTCATCTGTATACATTTGGAAAGGATTTCTCCTGCTTCGTAAGTTTCTGGGTATAGATATATTAGAAATAAACTCCAGCACTTCCAGATCAGACTCTGATGAGCTGCTCGTATTCATACTTTTCGATCTATTATTTTAACTTTCACTGGCTTTTAATTTCTATAGTAACACGATATATATAACCTAAAAGTTGACAAATGAAACGTCAAATAAAGTTATGGAATCGATAAACGGCACAGATGGGTCGGTCAAGTTGATCTTAGTTTATGTCGAGTTTAACTTTCATTGCGGTGTTCAGAAACCCATTTTTGTAGTTTATCGAACCAATAGCGCTATTGAATAGATAAACTTTCGACAAAAATACACCAGAAACCGGGCATTAATCGACAAATACAACGGAACCAATTTATAATTTACGAAACAGGACCAATCCACATAAACTATCATAGGTACAACCGACAATACAATTTTTCCACGACAGTACCGAAGCGCTCGGCCGATACCCAACCAAATGCGTGTAACGAAACCATAGCGCGATCTATTTCGATCCCAACGCCATCTATCGAGCATAGTGACAACTCTGATTATTTATCTATACTCCGTTCGGGCATTTTATTTGTACTAAAAGTTTTATTATATTGATATTATTTTTTTCATACCTTTTTAATATTTATTTACTTTTTTCCGATGAATTAAAACAATAACATGAACCGAACCACGACACCATTGCGCGATCAACGCCATCTATCTATGGAGCATAGGAACAGCTCGATATTTATAGTACTGAATTGATGCCGACTTTTGACTAATAGATGGCGCTGTATGTCCGGAATAAATTTTATTTTTTGTAATAAAAGCTATCGCTATGTCCTTTCTCAAGTTCCAAACTATGTCTGTACCAAATTTCACACAAATCGGTTCAGTAGTTTAGGCGTGAAGAAAAGACAGACAGACAGAGTTACTTTCGCATTTATAATATTAGTTTGGAAAACAGAGCAAGGTCTTTGGAGTGAAAGTACCATGAAAAAATCGATGCTGGAGGTGACCGAACAGAAAAAGGCTATAAAAACTACAGTTACAAAATATGGCATCCCACGAGCCACTTTGCAGCGACATCTAAAATCAGGTTCTAGCAAAAAGAAGTTAGGCAGATTTACCGCAGTCTTCAGTGAACAACAAGAAAAAGAACTATTAGACAATGTTTTTGAAATGGACAGTGTGTTTTATGGTTTATCCAAAGAAGAATTTCTGCTACTTGTCTTTCAATACGCTGAAAAAAAACCGCATCCCTCATCCATTCAAAGATGGGGAAGTCCGGGAGAGTTGAACCACTTTTAATATAAAATATCATAATTACTTGTTTATTGGGTTTAGAGAATCGATTATACACTTATGCGATGCCTTACTTTAGTAGGTACATTTGTGCTTAATTGTATTGCTAATAAATGCGCAGGTAAAATTTTATTGGCATTTTACTAAAAAATGAGAAATGAGTCAAGTCTCCCCACCTGCAGGGACACTTGAACCGGGGTATGGGGAGAGTTGACCATATTATTTATGTGGAAAATAAAAATCATTTTCAGCTTCAATCATAGTTTTATATATCTTATCTTATACAATAATTAACTTGTTTTTAATACTGCCATCAAAGAAAATGTAATTAACATAACATTTTTTTTGTAAAATTGTTCCAAAATAAACAAAATCACAATAATAACTTTTTATATAAACTATTAAAAATAATTAAACTTTAGCAATGTTTTTTAATATTAACTTTTTATTATAACATTTGGTATAATTTACCAGTCTTAATATAGTTTTAAATTATATCTTCCTCCGAAATAATAACCAAACATTCATACTGATAACATTATTATTAATCTTTGTAATAATCAGTCTTTATTAACTTTTATTAAAACTATTAACTATCTTCTAATCAATCTTTGACCAGTCTCAAAATTATTTTTATTAAAACTATTAGATAATATTAACTTCTAATCTATCTTCTTCTTCTATTAATTCTTAAAATTATTTTCAATCAAATAGGCATTTTTAATATTGCACAGAAAACTATTTGTCATCACATTCGTGACAAATGAAATCATCGATTTCTTCTGTAAGCCCTACACATAACTCATGAACATATCTACCACATAAAAGAAAAAGACGCATAGTCATAACATCTTCCGTTTGACAAACGAAGCAGTACCAACGATCTTCCATGACAGGATTCTCTCCAAAATTATCATCAGAGGAACTATGAATGTAATGAAAACTACTAGGAGACAACCAAGAGCAACTTCAATGAGCCGGGCTACTGGATTTAACAAACCTGCTGTAACCGATTTCTTCAATAAATTAGAGGCAGTATGCGAAAAATACAACATAACAGAAGCGCAGCGTATCTTCAACGTTGATGAGACGGGCTTGTCAACTGTCCAGAGGAAAACAAGAAAAATACTGGCATTAAAAGGTAAGCGGCAAGTTGGAGCTATTACTAGTGGAGAACGCGGTACAAATACTACAGCCGTATGTTGTGCTACTGCTGCTGGTAATTTTATACCACCGCTAATTTAAGCGCAAGAGAGCAAAAGACGAACTCAGGGATGGAGCTCCACCTGGTACAATATTTGCTTTTAATCCAGAGAGTGGATATATTAACAAAGACATATTTTATTTGTGGTTACAACACTTTATTGAGTCTGTGAAGCCGACACCTGAAAAAAAAGTATTACTTCTGTTAGATGGTCATGCTAGCCATACAAAAATTTAAAAGCTATAACATATGCCAAGCAACACGGCGTCGTTTTGCTTTCATTTCCAGCACATACAACACATAAAATGCAACCGCTGGATGTCTCCTTCTTCAAGCCGTTGAGCCTTTACTATATAGATGAAACAGAAAAATGGTTGCGCCAAAATCCTGGAAGAACTGTGACAATGTTTCAAGTTTCAATGCTATTCGGAAAAGCATATTCCCGAGCTGCATCTGTTGGAACTGCTACGAGTGGCTTTGCAAAGACTGGAATTTGTCCTCTTAATAAAGATGCATTTGCTGACTACGAATTCATTGTACCTGAAAAAGAAAACGATGAGATTTCACCACCAATTGTATTAGACTTACAGGATGATATAGATCCACTATCTTTGAATATTTCTTTACTAGAAGAGAATCTAGAAGTGACGGAGCCAATTACATGTCAAAATGAAGCTATGACTGCTGAATCTCA
The DNA here is from genome assembly GCA_947508005.1 of Amphipoea lucens. NCBI lineage: Eukaryota > Metazoa > Arthropoda > Insecta > Lepidoptera > Noctuidae > Amphipoea > Amphipoea lucens. The sequence continues at coordinate 14,225,534 of OX382375.1, forward strand.
GATTGAAACCTTAGCGGTATCACAGAATATTGATTGTAGTACAGCTGAATCAAAGGCACGCAATTTCGAATTCACAATAAACCAAATATCTCCTGGAGCTAAAAAAGTAGCACAAGAGTTAAGACAAAGGAGTAAAAAAGCACAAAGTAGCTTGGAAATGACGTCGACGCCTTATAAAACCACTTTAGAACAAGCTATTGTAAGGCCTTCAAAACCAAAAAAGCCGTAGCCAGTCTTCTCCAGCCATTCCAGTCTCTGCGTTGAATGGGTTTTGAATATGGTTTCTCTCAGCTAACTGGAAAGCTAAAATCCGAAGCTCTTTGCCAGTTATTCCGAAAAGGCGCGCCCATTGATTTAATATACTGAGATAATTCTTCTTCCTGTTCCTTAGTAAAAACTGTTTTGAAGCGTCCAAATGTCTTTTTCCCATAGTCATTATCTGAATCAGTGTCTGCATCTTGAGCACAACGAGCCTTTCTCACTCGTCGTTCCAAGGTCGATTTAGGCACGTCATATGTAGCTGAGGCTCGAAGAAATCCCATTGTCTCAGAAAGCACAGCTCTAACCGCTCTTCTCATATCGTCTTCGTCCCATGTTCCACGATTTGTTTTACGTTTATAATTTCGTACCATTTTATCTGCAAACAAAAAGTAAACTAATTATTACATAAGAATGAAACACTTCTTTACCTGCATATATGGGACAAAACGGGCTACTATCCCATTATACCCCGACCTTTTTGCCCCAACAGACACATTTTGCAAAAGTAAGAACAGTTCTAACCTACAAAATTATTCTGTTAAAAAGCAACCTGAATTCGTTAGTTTTACACTACTGCAACACGTATGTGGTAAGATATTACAATAACACTGATACCTACTTTGGTGCACATCTATTCAAAACAGAAAACTTCGTAAAAATCCTCCAAAAAACTGTTTTTCTCTTGCCGCGCAGCCAAAACACGCAGTGACACGCACACCCGCCGGACTCGTGCGACGCGACTGAACATCGCGCGAATGATGCTGTGTTAAGCTCTGTTGCGTTCACCAGTCACACACACAGGCACACTTCCCATCCTGCCCCGACCTTCCTCTTGCCCCGGTCTCCCCTATTCTGTTAGTGTTGCATATTTTTCTCAAAAGAAAATACCGCTTGGAATATCAGGTTACGATGATTTAAATAACTTCGCTGGTTGAATTGTTTCATAGTTGTGTTGTTTCATTCTGTACTTTTGGTAAAACACGAATCGAAACTTCTTTATCTCGTCAATTATGTGCTTGACGACATTTCTAAATACAATACGCGTGTCGATCACATTCGCGCTGTTTTTCGGCCAGAGGGTCTTAGGGGCGGGTTTTAAAGGTTAGTTGATGTTGTGTGTCATTTAGCACAACAAGAACTTCCTTTCCGAGGTCACGACGAGTCTAAAACCTCATTAAATAGAGGCAATTGCTCAGCGCTTGTATCTTTGCTTCATGTCTTCCATGTGCTTTGATGTTTGTCATCTGTCTGTGGTAAAGAAGCGAAGAATGAAGAGTTATGGCTGTTAACATTGTGAGTAAATCAAATTATAAATATTATCAACAATCAACATCGTAAACAATAATGTGTAGTTAGAAATCAATCATTTGTGCGCCATCTAGTGGCCACTCGGCCAGATTGTAATATTTTGCAAAGCGACTGTTGCGGGAGAGTGAAATATGAACTAACTCGAAGAGCTCTGTTGTGCCAATAATGTACATACAATAATAGATGACTCTTATACGTCTTATCATATTTTACGCGAAACTGATACTTCGAAAATAAAAAAGTTACGATTTTGTAAAGGATTAGGGTAAGTCAGGGAGAGTTGCCTATAGTTTAAAAAAAAAATCATTATTAATTATATATGTAAGGTACTAAATGAAATACACATAGTTTATTTGAATCACTGTTTATTTATGCCATTCAGATTAAATTTGGAACTATTGTGTAACATATTTTGATTCAAGAATATTTTTTAAAAATAATGTAAAATAGGCATCTCTCCCAGGCATGTGGGTGAGTTGCCTATAGATATCAGGGATAAATGCCCACAAATAATTAAGACATAATCAGACATTACACGTTAGGCATTCCGCTGAATCTTCACTGCAATCTTCATGAAACCACATTTCGCATTGAACACACTGTAACCAGTCGCATTTCTTTTTAGTGGCGTGATACCTAATATTCCCCACACACGACACAAATATCTCCAAGAATTTCGTATTCTATGTCTCTTTCTGGTGAACTATCACAAAGAGAAATATGATCGTCCTCAATGCTTGAATCATCCGAGTTTTCTTTACGGTGTTTAGCACCTCTTTCTTTTTTAGTCCTCTTTGCATAATTTCTATTTGATGGTGGAATATTGTATTCTTTACTTGCTTGAAAAAAATTTAAAGATTTATCTTTTACTAGAGTAATGGCTTTTTCCAAGTCTTCTTCACTCCACGTAGCTCTATTAGAGCCAGAAGGTTTTCTTTTGTATTCATTTGGCATCTGAAAAGATAAAAGATCATTAATATTTACTGGGCATCTAACCCTGAAACTTCATTGGGCATCTCTCCCAATCATTAGGGAGAGATGCCTATCGACTCTGAACGTACCCGAAAGCACTTACAATACAAAAAGGTGGATTAACAACAAAACAAGATCACAATGTTAGCTTATGAAACAAAAAAATACTATTTACGTGAAGAATTAGGGGAAAAAAATACTGCAAACTATCTCAAAAAATATATTATACCGATTTAACCAGCTACACTTACCTTATTTTAGGAATAAACAACAAAATACTTTTTTAAAATAATTATTATCCCTATCAAAACTTTTACACTGACATTAGCTGTCAAATTGACAAATTACCTATGGATGCGTTCCGGTTCACGTAATTTTTTAATTTTATTTTTTAAATTCAGTGGGCATCTATACCGTATAGGCGTCTCTCCCTGACTTACCCTACCTTAATTTATATAAGAAAAAAATGGTGCTATTAAAAAACATTCATTTTAATAGCTATTAGCAAAAACCTACAATTACGAAATATGAATATTAGTAAGAACTAAAACGACTCAATCGGAGGCACAACGTTGACAAGCGATACGGTAGGCTTTTTTTGAGTGGCTTGCCCTAAGTTTGACCCCTAGGCACGCCACTGATAATACTATACCTAATTTCTTCTTCTGCAGCTTTGCCTAATGCTGATGCCGATTGCCTTGGTGAGCTTAAAGTTCTGTCTCCTGAGATAAGTGGTGAGAAGAGTGTCGAACCGCTTTTTTCTGGCATGAGGTGCTTTAAACATTTAACCACGAAATCTCAGTAGGATGTAGGAGAAAAAAGTATAGAGGCTCCACCCTATTCTCCGTTAACACCTAGATCACTTAGCAATTACAATGTACGGATGTATGAAAAACAATGCATGTAGGTACTCTTCTCCTAGCATTGTCCAGTGTATGAAATCTCCTGAATCCCACGTTCAGCTTCATGAAACCATTGATAAGAAGAGGATCGAATCTTCAATGTCTTCTCCGCTAACTCCAAGGCCCAAACAAAGCACCCTCCCCGATACGTCTTACGTCCAATGTCTCCTGAGATAAGTGGTGAGAAGAGTGCCGAACCGCTAACTCCAAGGCTCAAGCAACCGGTCATATGAAGCTATATAGGTACCTACTACTTACAATAAAATATAGCAAGCTACTGAAGCTATTTGGCAGATAGGCAATGAAGTTAAATTCAGAGCAAGAAGCGACAGTTTTGTATTGCAGATCCATCATCACTGACAGGACTATTGTTGCCAATAAGCCTGATATAGTGGTGATGGATCGATTAGAGCGGCGCGCAATGATTGTTGACATAACCGTCCCGCATGATGAGAACCTCGTGAAAGCCGAGAAAGATAAACAAATAAAGTATCTTGACTTGGCTCGCGAGGTTGTCGACATGTGGGATGTTGACTCAGCAATCATTGTGCCGATAGTCGTCACAGCCAATGGGTTGATTGCCAAGAGCCTCGACCAACACCTGAGGAGGCTCACGTTGGGCAGCTGGATCAAGGGCTTGATTCAGAAAGCGGTACTTCTGGACACGGCTCGCATTGTCAGGAGGTTCCTCTCTCTGGAGCCCTGACCGCCGGTAGCTTGGACCCTGTTCCCGATACCGGTGGGCTACTATTTTTTATATTTTTAAATGTTTTTATATATTTTTTATACTAATATTTAAAAATATAATCTATATGTATATAGTTAAATAAAGGAAATAATAATAATAATAGTAGATAATGTTTATTCGGTATTCAAATTGGTAAAATTATAAATGAATTATATATTATATTATATTTTTATATTATTACCTATTATTAATGAAGGTGATTTAAACAACCATTTTGATTGTAAACAAAAGTTTGGTTATATTTCTTATCATAATCAGTCTCATAATCAACAAAAATACAATTATTAAAAATTAAAAAAAAAATCACGAGTGGCCATCTCTCCCCGAGTATCCGGGAGTGATGGCCATAGGGCTCCGGGGAGATGGCCCTTAGTTTTTTTCAGTCCGGGGCAGTGGTCCAACTGCTCTGTCCAACTAGGTAGTTGGACCATGGGTCTTTACTAGGGACAGTTGTCCAACTTTAAAAATAGTTGGACCATAGCACCTTTTGAGAGTTCCGTGGTCCAATTCATTTAAAAAAAAAACTTGCCAAATCTAAAAACCTCAACTGCATCTTTATGTGTGTATGGTATCTAGGTACTGGTTTACGGTTATATTGAACCTCTTTAAAATTGTAGGCTGGTTTTAAAATTGTAGGCTGTTATTATCATTGGTCACAATGAATTTGGAGAAAAGCAAAAAAATTAGGTATCTCAAAAACTAAATCTAACTAACTCTAAAAACATCAACTGCATCTTTATGTGTGTATGGTACCTACTGGTTTACGGTTATATTGAACCTCTTTGCAGTAAAATAACAAAATTAAAGTCGGATGACTAATTTTCAAACTTTATTTTTTTTTAATGTTTTACAACATTCAACGAAATTTATAAGCATGACCTATAGTAATATCCACCTGAAATCAGTTGTAGCTGAATTTCTCGTACTCGTAGGTATATAATCATCATTCTCAATTTTGACCTTACGTCTTTTGTGTGCGATTTCACTTGATAAAGTTGTAAAATTTTTTAAAACATTTAATAGACGTAACATTGTAACATTTTTTGGATTCATGCACCGACTTAGTTTTGCATGTGAGCTTTCTGAAATGTTATTAGTCCTATGCCTCTGGCTAAATCTGTCTATCTTCTATCTCTATTTATAAAAGAAGAAACTGACTGACTGACATATCAACGCACAGCCGAAACTACTGGAACTAGGAATGTGAAATTTTGCACACAGCTTCCTTTATAATGTAGGGGAGCACTAAGAAGGGGTTTTTGGAAATTCAACCTTTAAGGGGGTGAAAAGGGGGGATTTTGTTTGTATGAAAAATCTTATTCCTTGAGTTAATAAACTTGAAACTTGGCACGAATAGTTATCTAAGTAAATTATGAAGTTTGGCATTTTTTGTTTTTCTAAACTACCCCCTAACGGGGGATTGGGGGGTGCCAAAATTTGTATGGAGGAATTTTAACGCGCAGTCCGATAAACTCGAAACTCAGTATTTATACTTAAGACCAAAAATAAAGAATAAAGTGTATCAGGATTTTTCCAAAAGCTACCCTTAACCGGGTGAAAAGGGGTAGTTAATTCTACAGAGGAGATTTTTAATGCGTGTCTTGATTAACTCGAAAACTGGTACTTATAAAAAATCTTTATAAATGATAAACATTATAAACATATTATTTTCGAAAATTTTAGAGGAAAGTACGAAATACATGCGGACAAAGTTGTGGGCAAAGTGCTAGTACGCTTATAAGCTGAGAAAATTCATCAAAATTTCGTTTAATCCAATAACGCTCTATACCTATATTGAATCAGTTTGTTAGCTTCAACACCACTTCTTTATGTAATCCCAGCCTTATACAAATTTATCACTCTGCAAAAGTGGCAAAACTGAGCATAATGAAATAGTTCTTTTGACTCTTTTTGATTTAGTTTTTGAGATACCTAATTTTTTTGCTTTTCTCCAAATTCATTGTGACCAATGATAATAACAGCCTACAATTTTAAAACCAGCCTACAATTTTAAAGAGGTTCAATATAACCGTAAACCAGTACCTAGATACCATACACACATAAAGATGCAGTTGAGGTTTTTAGATTTGGCAAGTTATTTTTGAAATGAATTGGACCACGGAACTCTCAAAAGGTGCTGTGGTCCAACTATTTTTAAAGTTGGACAACTGCCCCTAGTAAAGACCCATGGTCCAACTAGTTGGACAGAGCAGTTGGACCCGGTGGTCCAACGGGGCGGTCCCCGTACTCGTTTTTTTGCCCTTTCCCTTGCCTTTACAGTCTTTCAGCTCCTTATTTTTCTTTCCGCCTCAGTTCGAACACATGTCTTCGAACTCTGTGCAATTTTCATGAACCCACAGCATACATACCTACCTAATTTACATTGCACCCAGTCTTCTATGAGTTGTGTCTTATAATAGTTTTCACCGCAGCCCCTGCAGTTGTCTTCTTCCTTGTCTTCATTTCCACTTTCTGAAGAATCGCAGAGAACCATTGGAATTTCTTCGCAACTACTGTCTGAGATCCTGCGAATGGCTTTACGTTTCGTAACAGTCTTTTCTTTGGATTTTTCAGTCTTTTTTTCTTGTTGGTTTATCATTAGTCTTTTTGGTTTATTTTCCTTGTCTGCCTTTACTTTTTCTTTAATTTTTCGTTTTTCGATGTGATCTTCAGACGTTAAGAGAATGCTTACCTGTTTTGCACATTTTCGAACTTCATAAAGTTTTCTAGGCAGTGGCGATATTTGGTTCAGTATTCTTGCTGGCGTAGGTTTGTCAACTGATGGCTCCTGGGTACCGGAAGTACCTACTTGGCTCTGGATCTAAAATTTCCGAAACTGTTGTTGATTGAGTGGTTCCTGTCTCTATTTGGTGATTCTGATGCCTTTCAGCGGATGCCTCTATGTTGTCACTAAACGCGTACTCTGGTATAGCTCCTGGGTTCAGTGGGAAAACTCCTGTGGCTTTAAACCCTGATGTGGCATTAGCACTGGTAGCAGATTTACCCCAACCTTGATTTAACAAGGCACCAAATTGTTATCTTGTAATTCGGCGTCCCGGATTTTGCTTCATCCATAGCCTGCAGGATTCATAGAAGTAAGTCTTGAGAGACTTAAAAACAGCAACATCTAGCGGCTGCAGATAATGAGATGTGTAGCCGGCATCGACAGCAAGATGATATCATTTTCATTCGCAAACTCCAGCATCTTTGCCGAATTGCAGTGTGTAGAGTGACCGTCGAGCAAAAGAAGCACTTTGCCAGCTGGTTTTCGAGGCAAAAAATGAATTTCCATCCATTCCAGAAATATTTCCGAGGTTATGTAGGCCGATTTTTGCGACATAAAAACCCGCGAACCTGGAGGTAATCCATCTCCAAACTCTGGCTTTTTTCTTTGACCTTTCATAATACAAGCTGATGGTAAGAAATTTCCCTCGGCATTGCAACAAGCAATGACTGTTATCGTTTCTCCCTTCTCTGTCGACGTCGACATAGCTACAGCTTTGGATCCTTTTTCAGCCAAAACATGTCCTGGGCGGTTGTTCATTTGCAATCCAGTCTCATCCATATTAAACAGGTTGCCAGGTTTGTCGAGCAAATCATTTTCACAGAGGGTTTTCTCTAGCATTTCAAAATAAACATTCACCTCTGATCTGTTCATACCCTGACTTTTAGCGTAAGATACCCTTTCTGACTTTCTCAACGAAATATCAGGGTTTCTTTTCAAAAACAGTTGCAGCCAATCATAGCCAGCCTTTTCAGAATTCTGATTGAATCTGTGTTTTATATGTAATTGCTCCGCAAAACTGAATGCTATTTTTCTCGTATCATCAATAGTTAGAGGAAACCCTTTAGACTGCATTTCTTTAATATTTTTACAGGGTCTCTTTTCATTGTCAGCACCAAACGTAGAAGCAGGACCCATAGGCCCCTTTGTGTCATAATTCAGCTTGACTCTTCTTTCTAACATTTTTCTGGGTATGCCATATATTAAAGACGCTCTGTATACTGACATTGTTTGTTTTTTCACTTCATCCATGGCATTTTTCAGGTCGTCTTCATCCGTTACCTCGAGAGCCCACCGCCTTCCGCATGTAGTACCTAGTTAGGCATCTGTAGAAAATATATTACTTATAAGATATTCTTGAAATAACACGTAAGATTTTAGGGTCATCTCTCCCGAAAAAAATACGGCTATCTATCCCGATTGTACGGGTGAGATGGCCACATCAATTTAAAAAACTGCGTCATATACCGTTGCACGTTTTTAGCTTAGAATACGAGAAAAGTTAATTACCTACTTTGCCATAAAATAACAAAAGAAAGAAAATTGTCTAAAACCTTTTTGGGACCACATTATAGGTCAACCCAATAACTTAATTGCACCAGCTTCGAACGCGGGACATTTTTGTTTGTATCCGCGTTCGAAGCTGGTGCACTGTTCGTGCCACCGGGCTCCGCAAAGGCTACATTCAATCCAGTCTTCATTCGGTGGATAAGTATACTTTTCGCCGCATAAGGGGCAGTAATACTCATGTTCGTCATTTTCTGTTTTTTTATTCTTAACAGTCTTATTTTTGGCAGTCTTAGAAGTTTTATTAGTAGTCTTCTCGGTTTTGAGTCTTTGTTTTAAATCTAGCCGTATTTTCTTTTTAGCTAATTTCTCTTCTTCCTCTTTTTTCTTAGTTTCTAACTCCGATTTATAGGGACTATCAGTTGCAATTATTGACTTTTTTACCTTTCCTTCGCCGATTTTGTGATGTTGCTTTCGGCAGAGCTGGTATAGACGACAATGGTATGGTAAAAATGCAGTGGTGACTGAACTGGTTACAGTTATGTCTGTAGCTGAACATGATACAGAGGTGTATAAGACGTTTTCTTGTATTGGCTGTGTAGTAGAGGCTGCTATTATGTTGGTAAAGGCTGTGCGCATGACGGAGTTGCAGCTTCTTGGATAGGTATCTGTTCTTCTAAGACGTTTTCTTGTGTTAGCTGAGTAGTAGAGGAGGCTGTTATTATGTTAGCCAAAGGCTGCGCGTGTGATGGAGTTGCAGCTTCTTAGAAAGGTCTGTGTTCTGCTCCAGTTGGCAAGTTCTCTTCTACATTTTGGTCAAGAATCATGTCAGTTACAGAAGTTGCCGCGAAATCTTCCTCCGAAAAAATGTTTCTATCTATTGGCCAGATTCCAGAAACTTTGAAACCTGAAACCGCATTACTAATCGAAGCTGCTTTTTGGGAAGCCTCATTCACCAAGTGAGCTACTTCAGTTTGTCCAATTACGCGGCCCGCGTGGTGGCTTAGCCATTTATCACATGCGTAAGAGAATTTTGTCTTCAGAGGGCCGAAAAACCCATGGTCTAAGGGCTGCATTTTGTGGCTACTGTGTGGTGGGAGAGTAAGCATGTGAATGCCATGATCACGACAAAATAGAATAGCACTTAGTGAGATATGACTGCTGTGGTTGTCCAAAATTAGCAAGACAGGATTATCTTTGATTGGCTAAACATATTCTTTGAAATGGCGTAGGTATTCTAGAAATAGGTCCTTATGAAACCTGAATCAGAAACCATTCCAATACTACCTTCGGGTGCATTGTTAAGTACCTAAGTAACCTTGCATTCTTTTCCGGGGAAAAATAAAACCTGGAGGAACATAATTTCCAGTTGCACTCACTGCGCAAACTAATGTTATTGTTTGGCCTCTTTCAGCAGAAACGATTTTACCCACCAGCTTTTTTCCCTTCAACGATATTATTTTTGGTATTTTCTTTGGTACAGTGTTCACCCCACTTTCATCCATATTGTATATTCGGTTGGGTAAAAATTCTTTGTAGAGGCTCTGCAAGTTATCATAGAATGTGTGTACTTGGGTTTTATTAAATCTCATTGCTCTGGCAATACTAGTTGGGACTGGCTGTCGCAATTTCAATTCAGGAAACCTTTTTAGGAACCCATATACCCAGCCTCGTCCAGCTAATTTTGAGGATGTGTTGAATCGATGCGTAGGGTAAGTCCGGTAGAGTTGGCCATACGGGAGAGATGACCCGCCGTCGTAGTTCGAACAAGTAATCACAGATGGTACGTTAGTACGTCTCTCTGTGTTGACAAGGTCGAACGTAAGCTCGCGTTGTCTTGATATAAAAACAAAAAAGTGAGTAATTAAGGCTTGTATTTTGTGTGACACTGTAATATAGTCAATTCTAGTTACCAGGCATCTAGTGTACCATATATTTTTGTAAAGTACGTGTGTTTTAACCGTTTTTTCTGAACCTGTATAGTTTGTTGTATTTCTAACCTAAAAATTGACAGCGTCGTAGTAATATTTGATGGAATTATAGGGATGACCATCTCTCCCGTACAATCAGGTGAGATGGCCCACATTTTTCAAGGTGTGATGGCCATAGTTGATTAATATTTATTTTATCCTTTTTGCCACTACAATATTATTTTTTCTTTTATTAGATGCCTAACACATACAAACGTAAATCTTTGGATCTTCGTAGTACCTAAATGGACAGAGGATCAGTTACGATTTGCAATGAATGCTGTTCAATACATTAAAAAGATGCAAACACATGGGTTTCCCTTGACAATTGACGATGTTCGGAGTATTGCCTATCGATTTACAATTCAACTCGGAATAAAGCACAAGTTTAATACCACTATGAAAAAGCTGGCTATGACTGGCTAAGTAAGTTTTTAACTAGGAACCCCAATATATCACTAAGAAAATCAGAAGGTGTTTCCTTAGCCAGAGCACAAGGCATGAATCACGTAGAGGTAAATGATTACTTTCAACTGATGCATCATGCAGGAGCATGAACTGTTTGACAAACCGGGAAATATTTTTAATATGGATGAGACCGGCCTTCAACTCAACAATCGACCGAGTCACGTGCTTGCTGAGAAGGGGTCAAACTCTGTATAAACTATCACCTCCACGGAGAAGGGTGAAACAATTACTGTCATTGCTTGTTGCAACGCAGAACGTGTCTTCATACCCCCAGCAAGCATTATGAAAGGCAAAAGGAAGAAACCCGAATTCCAAGATGGCATGCCACCTGGCTCCTGTCCGTTCATGTCGCAAAAATCGGGTGTGTAATGTTTAGTAGGTATAATAACAAATGCACTAATTTCACTTGAAATAACGTTCATATAATATAGTTTTCATATGCTATAATATCAAATAACTCAAACTCATATGACCTAAGGTTTTATATCATATAATTTTCCTTTAATATAATAAAATTTAGTATAACGTTCATTTTATATAATTTACAATATATAAAATATTCTTTTTATGTCACGTTCATTTGACCTAATGTTCTTTTGACCTAATTTTCATGTTTAATGGTCACAGTTCTAACCTAACTAAAATGGCACCAAAACCAAACCTTAAAATATTCTATGCATGGCCGAGGGCGGGCTTAGTCGGCGGAGCCCACCCTCGACCATGCATATTATACCAAACATTACATACTGTAGCGAAATGAAATGGAAAGACACTTCACCGACAAACACGTTTAATTTTTGAATAAAAAAATCGAAATCACAAATAGGAAAAAATATAAAAATACAAAAAAGAAAAACTAAATATGGAAACTTGTCACATGTCAAATAATCAGAAACTATTGCATTACATTTTACATTTAGGTCTTAGTATCAAAAATAAAATTTAGGTTTTCAATACAACGCGACGAGTCTAATATCGATTGCAATCAATACCGATCCACGCCAACGTGGTTGAAAATAAGTCCTCAAAAGGATACCAACCTGCTACAGCGTTAAAAGAAAAAAAATATAAGGTCTATAACAACAAGGTAAAAAAAAAGGTAATTGGGAAATCGCTCTTGGTCCTGGAATACTTGCGGACTGCGGCCTGTGGCTCAGGTGATCAGAAAGCAGCCAGCCGGTCAGGAGTCCAAATATAAGATGTCTGGGTGGGTGGATGGAGCCGAATAAATCGGCTCGCAGAAAATTCGGACTTCTATCTGGGGCAAAAATTATCACCATAAGAATCCCGAGTTGCAAGCAGATCTCAATAAACCCCAAAAAAAAAACGTACAATTATACATACCAGACAATAGGATTCTAATCAAAACGTGAAATGTAGGTAGTCTTCCGTCGAAGATGTGGGGAAACCCCGAATCAAATAATTAATAGCACGATGAACATGCACGATCCAATAAATTATAATAAATTTGCTGTTCTATTCAATAAATTTTGGTGTTTCTTTCACAATAAATAAAAATTCCGGACGTCGTATGAGAGACTATTGAGATAAGTGAAGTATGTCACCATGAAAAAATCTCATCTGACGTAAAAGAAATTATTTCAAAATTATTATAAAAAATAAAGGTTTTTGATAGGGCCAGTACAAAAAGAGGTTGATTATAATATTGAAGAAGGACGAATGGCGAAAATAATCATCATGCAGTAACTACTAATGCTGCAATACCCACGAAAATCAACCCCCTTCATCTACGATTTCAAATAATCAAACACCAGTTGCTCCTGTACCGTCAGTCAACCTGCTTAGCATCTCAAACAGGCCATGCCCAGTTATTACTTCAGCAAGAAATATGGAACTATCTAGCAACTCGCAAAGCCCACATGAATCAAACAATATGAAAGCTGTTCCTCCAGGATTATCAAGACCTACCTCGCAAGACTTACTTGAAGACACTGTGCAACCCAGCATTTCAGTGGCATCCGAAGGCAATTCCAAAGAAACACCATCCAAGTTATTATATGACCTTAAACCTATTCCACTTCAAGCATCTCAGTTACGAAAGAGAGCTAAACAATTTGGTAGTTTGTTAACATCTCCTGATCACCTAGCAAAAAAAAAGAAAACTGTTAAAATATTGATAGTCTGTGGTAAATTTCGCGCCTTCTTTTCGTTTGTCTTTTGTTTATTCCACTCTGTGAACGTCACTGTAAAATTTGTTACCACAAAAACTTTATTATAAACTATTTAATTTACAAGCAATCTCACTGTTTCATTGCATTAGTGTAATAAAAACGATAAAGCACATAAAGAAAAGAAGAAAGTAAAAGTTGAAGGACGTCAAAAGTGTGCAAAATTACCCTGCAGAAGGACCCAGAAAACCAGTAGAAAAAGAAAATTGCATGAAAACGTTGAATCAACATCGAGTAGCGAAGCTGAATTTATTCCTGACAGTGGCGAATCTGGGTAATGATGGGACGAAGTAATTCTGTTGCAGCATTATTGCAAAACGAAATCCCCAATATTTTTATCCTAAAATGCGTATGTCATTCATTCCATATTTGCGCTTCATATGCTTGTACCAAACTGCCACGGTTTATAGAGGATCTTGTAAGAGATATTTACAATTACTTTGCTTCTAGTCCAAAACGCGGTGCAAAATTCAAAGAATTTCAAATATTTTGTGAACTAAAAGTACATAAAATACGAGTACTTCACCCCTCTCAGACTCGATGGCTATCAGTACATACAGCAGTTAAAAGAGTTTTGGAACAATTTTCTGCGTTAAACTTATTTTTGTTTGACCAAATATCATGTGCTGATCATGTTTTAGCTGCAGAACACATATTGCAAAAGCTTCAAGATCTCACTACATTATTATTTTTAGAATTTTTAGATTTCGTGTTGCCATTGTTTAATAATTTAAATAAAGAAAGGCAAGCAGAACACCCGAAAATGCATCTTTTATATGATACTTTTAGTTCACAAAATATTTGAAATTCTTTGAATTCTGCACCGCGTTTAGGACTAGAAGCAAAATAATTGTAAATATCTCTAAAAAGATCCTCTATAAGCCGTGGCAGTTTGGTACTTGAAGCTATGAAGCGCAAAGAATACGCATTTTAGGATAAAAATATTGGGGATTTCGTTTTGCAATAATGCTGCAACAGAATTACTTCGTCCCATCATTACGTTTGCTCCATCAGATGCAAAACCTATTAAATTATTTTTAAATGGAATATTATTGTCCGTAAAAAAGGCTAAAATGTGTCCAAATAAGGTTGTTGCATTAGCAGATTCTAACGGAATAAGAGCTAAGAAACTATCTCTGATGCGATGTTTTTTCGTATATTGTACAACTAAACACAAGTGTTTGATTGTGCTAAGATCAGTGGACTCGTCAATAATTAGGGAAAACTTAGTTTGCCGCAGATCCTCACATAAAACATCAAAGCTTTCTTTACCTAGAATATGATCAATTATGGCGTGAGTCTTCGTTGTCGAACATTTTATTCCTTCTGCAATTTCGGTATGTGCTCCATAATGGTAAATGGTAGATTATGTTCCGCAATAAACGAAGGTTATCTTATTTCACCTGAAAACGTAAAAGAATTTATAATAGACGTACTTATATCATCAATACACAAGTAATAAAAATACAAAGTAATATACTTAGCACTTATTTTCTGGTATCGCAGAAATAACACCACCAATTATGAATAATTACCAACGTCGCGGCAATAGCCGCCCTCCACCCCAACGAGAATGGCGTGAACCGGCCGACGAAACCGAGCCTCCGCCAACTCAGCAAAGGAAACCATTCAAACCGAAGCCTCCATCCGCTAGAAAGCGTGATCAAATCAGGCAAGATAAATTCCGACAGACGAATCCAAAGTTTAAGCAAGCAGAGCAAGAAATACGTGATCTTATTGATAAAAAGTTGTTCTTTGGCTTTGGAGACGCCATTGCGGCCGCAGAGGCTGCAAAATTTTCAGTACAGACAGCAGCAGCTGTAGTTCCAGTAACAACACGTGCAGTAGGATTTTTGACACAGTGGACTTTTGTTAAAATATACTTAGCACAGTGCAGTGGTAGGCAGGTACCTACTGTAACTGTAAAAAAATAATTAGGTACATGTTTACCTTGCTTAACTTTTATATCAGTTTTTTGTTTGACTTTTTGTCCCTGTAAATGATGATATCTTTGGTTGGGATTTTATAGTTTTAGATGACACTGAGTAGCACACTCAGTGTCATCTAAAACTCATGACTCGACAAAACAAGCACAATTGCAACTAGGCAAACTAAAAATTCATGTGAAAAGTATGGTGTTAAAAATATGATTCGTGAACATGTCGCATATTTAAAAAAGTTTGTGTGCGAAGATTTTAGACCTGGGGCCCGATTCTGACGACACCTTTTTCCGCTATTGTTGATTTGGTTCAATTTGTTTATTTTTCAAATTTAAAATAAAGTGTGCGTGTGTGTGTGCCACAATGAGACCTTCTGCACCTACTTTGCGGTGGCGTATTTTGGCATTGGCTAATAGTGCCGACCGCCGACGTTTGCTTTTGCGCCAGCGCCGCAAATCTCGCGCACTTTCGGGAACTTCCCGAGGCGGAGTTTGTGAAAATGTTTCGGCTTGGTAAGGAGCAAGCAAGGGAGCTAATTGACGAGCTCTTTCCCTTTCTCCGTAGACAGCGACGGCAGAATGGAATCGCTGCTGAATAAAAGGTTTGTATGTGAAGGTACCTTACTTGACACTCCGACCCAACTTAAAAAACTGATGTTGAATAATTATTTAAGTGATAAAATTATTCTATCAGAATCATGAATTGCCGAAGTTGTTCCTTAAAATTACAATAAAAAAATTCGAAACATTTCAGATACTTATTGCGCTGAGTTTCTACGCCACAGGGTCATACCAAACATGTCACACAGACTACAGTGTCAAGAGCTGTGAAACAAGTCACCAATGCATTGAACAAAATCTATCGTAAACATATAGTTAGTTAGTTGCACTGCAATTCAGAACACGGAACATAGATCACTATAAATTCATCACGTTTTTGAATTATTCTCCCAACAACAATTCGGATTTATTCACTTACCTTATCGTCGTCGATTTAGGGATAATCAAGGAACTCAATAATTAATAATATTTTGAAGAATACAATTCTTTAGAGTAAGTAATAGTAGGTAGTAGTTTTATATTTGATAAAATTTAAATCCTGCCGCGTTTTTTGACAGTTGTTAGTTTTTTTTTTTTTTTCAGAAAGGCATCCTAAACTAAAAATACTCGTGATTGAAATCTTATATTTTTTTAACAATAAACGCATCTTTTTAGTGAAATTTGATGTTTTTGATAATAAAACGTTTTTATATTATTAAAAAAAACCCTTAATATAAAGATTTAATTGATAAAAATAGGATTTTAAAAAGTGGTAGGTTTGGTGTGCCTCTACGGTCGCAAGGTAGATTTTTGTTAGCAACACTGTAAACTATTGTACTGCCACACAATCGACATACAATCGACACACTACTGAGACACCACTGAAAAGCCATTGAAGTTTTTGCAGAATGCCAAATTTGCAACAGTGGCAATATAATGTCTGTGGTGTGTCGATAGAGTGTCAATGGCGTGTTGCTTAACTCAAAGTTACAGAATTGGGCCCCTGTACAGCAAATATTCGAACAAAATGAATCAAGATAGTTATGGAACCCCAGCCCTTACAGATATTAAGCACTTTAGCCCAGCACGATCTGTGTGGTCGCTGAGCTTGCACATTTTAAAGATAATGTGAGTCTCAGTCTTAGCTAGTAGGCCAGTTCGTGACTTGCATCCGAATATGTAACACGTCTCAATTAAATAGAATTAATTAAGTAATTATTTTTATTTTCCCAATCCTGACTAGCGCAGCCGGTAGGATCACTGAGGAAGCTACCACGCGTTACGTAATTCATCGCGATAAGACTTTTCTCGATTTTCAAAACGGTACGCGTGGTGTACGGCAAGGTGATCCAACGAACTAAATAAATATCGTCGGCAACGAAAAGTCCCGAGAGCTGATGATGGGCGTGCCAGGCTGGTGAGTACGACTTTTCACCTCCTTGATTTCCGTGTCCACATCCTTTCGTTAAACTTAGAATTAGAAGTTTTCCATTTTAACTGTTTGATGGTTTTCTTAAATAATTAAGTTTTATAAGTGTACTGTAAGAATACTGAACATACAACTGTTTTGTATTATAACTTATTTAAAACACTAAATATAGATGTAACTATAATATATTGAGTTCAGAAACACTTAATAACTATAGTAGTAGTAATTATTGTAATAAGTAAAATTGGTGGAGTTCATTATTACTTAGGAAATTTTAAATAAGTACCAGAATGTCAGAAATAAAGCTTATTCCAAATAAATTGTACAAAATCCTAACTAGTTTTGATGGTAATAAACGTCATTTTAATTTATTCTTGCGCAAATATGAGTACATTATTGATAAGTTTAAATCATCAGAATTACAACAGGAATACTTAATGCATGTTGTGTCTAGTTACACTTTGGCGATCCGCGAAGCGAAGAGTGTTTGGCTATCAAGTTAGTTTAAAGATTAAAAGTGACACAGTGATTTTTGTGCACGAATTCAAACAGTATAATCAAAATAATGTTGGTGCAACACCTAAATTTAATTTCGGAATTCCACCTAATAGACCACTTATCATGCCAGGGTAGGGTACAATCAAGGTCAATTTGGTAAGAGTACCTAAACAAAACTTGGTGCCACAGCAGTTAGGTTACCGATCTAATTTTGGTTATAGACCCCCCCCCCCCCTGGTTATCAACAAATGATGCCAATGCCAGTACTTCCGCGTCAGTTTGGTAGTAATCATCGTTCTCCGATTCCACAACAAAACAAACCTCAACCAGATAGGGAGAGCGGGGTTGGAAGTTCCCGGGGTAAGTTGTTCCGATGCGAATAGACACGAGAGGAAAAGAGATAGCAATACGCCTGAAGTGCGTTACGAAAGGCCACGATGCTGCGCCGTCACGGCCGACATTTTAGTAGCTCCGGCGGCGACGGATGAGTGGGTGTGTGCGTAGAGCTCCTAACCTGTCACGTAAGTAAATATTTTCGTGTTTGTACTTTTTGTCAAATATTGTAGCTATTCATACATATATTGGCTATAAACCCAGATTAGTTTTTAAAATAGAAGAAAAAGAATTAGTCAAGTACATACTAAAATATTCGTCCATTTATTTTGGCCTCTCTCTTGAAGATGTTAAAAAGTTAGCATACGAATGTGCAGTCAAGTTTAATTTGGAAAATATTCCAGTTTCATGGCACAAACATCAACAAGCTGGAGCTGACTGGTTTACAGGATTTATTAAAAGAAACTCTTCCCTTTCAATAAGAACTCCAGAAGCGACTGGTGCTGGTCGTGCATCTGCGTTTAACCGACACAATGTGAATGAGTTTTTCAAGAAATTTGGTGATGTTTTGACTAAATATAATTTTCCACCATCCAGAATCTGGAATCTAGATGAGACAGGCGTAACTACTGTCTTAAAACAAAAAAAAAAAAATAGTTGCTAAAAAGGGGATAAAACAAGTTGGCGCTACAGTTTCTGCGGAGCGCGGTACCCTGGTGACTATTGAACTGGCGGTCAACGCAGCCGGAAACACAATACCACCGATGTTTGTATTTCCACGTCTAAAATACAAAGACTTATTCCTACGGGATGGTCCTCCTGAGTCAATCGGAGCAGGGAATAAGTCAAGATGGATGACTTCCGTCGAGTTTATGGTTTATATGGATCATTTTACTAGATTCACTAAACCTACCCCAGAGGAACCGGTGCTGCTATTGTTAGATAACCGCATTTCGCATATTGATATTAATGTGGTTGAAAAAGCAAAGGCCAATTCAATTGTTATGTTATCATTTCCGCCTCACAGTACACATCGCTTGCAACCGCTAGATGTCGGCATAAACGGACCATTCAACACAAGAAATGTTTTCTTAACTTAAATCATTGTTGTAGGTTTTAGTTTAAATAGCATAGTTTGTAAAGATTATTATTTTTTATGTGTATTCCGTGGAAAATGTTGTTGGTTACACATTTGGCCGTATCTTTTTTGTATTTTTTCGTACAAAATGTAATGTGTCACTGTTTGTTTTCCCTAATAAATAAAATAAAATTCAAATCATATTGTGCAAAAGCCCAAGACTACTGGCTCCGAAACAATCCCGGCAAAACCATGTCAATATACGAAATACCAGGAATCCTAAAAACAGCGTGGCCTCAGGCAGCAACTCCTACGAACATAATTAACGCTTTCAAGAAGACAGGAATATACCCATACAATCCCGATATTTTTACAGACGATGATTTTGTCCCGTCAGACGTTACGGGCCGGCCATTGTGTGATGCTAATTTATCTCGGAGTGCTGTAGAAAGTCAAGAAATCCAGCCAGGGACTCCTACAATGTCAAACGTATCAAGTCAATATGATGATCTAAGAGAAACCTTCAATATTCTAGTAGTAGGCTCAGAGCAAAATGATGAACAGCCAGGTCCGTCCAATACTATTCCTCCAAAAAATATTGCTGATTGTGTAACTATGGAGACATTAAGCCAGGAAATGATCATGGATGTAGACCCAAAAACCTCAGCCAACGCCAACAATACCGGATTTGCAAACATTTTCCCCTGAAATTGTTAAGCCATTCCCCAGAGCGCCTCCCAGATCGCAGACAGTGACAAAACGACGTATTAGAAAGACAGCAGTGTTAACAGACACACCAGAAAAAAATGCGTTGGCTGAAGAACAGTCAAAAAAACAAAAGAAAAATGAAGATCAGAACAGTAAGACATACTCGTACAAGAAAGGAAAAGGAAAAGGGATAGGGAAAACGAAGGAACAAGGGAAAGACGAGTATTACAGGAAAGAAGTAGTAGCGAAAGCGATGCTGAGAATGATCTAGAATGGTATTGCTTAATTTGCTGCGATTCCTATTCTAATTCACGGCCAAGGGAGGAATGGATAGTGTTTAATTTGCAAAAATTGGGCACATCTACAATGTTTAGATAAAGATACTATTACAACTTACGTTTGTCCAAATTGAATGATGAGCAATCAATTGAAGACTGAACTCAAAGACTGAAATTGATTTTAATAACATAAAATTGTTAATTATTGATCTCAATTATATTTTTAAGTACATTATAGTGATATTATGATTGTTACTAGTAATTATTATGATAAAAAATACTAAAGTTACAGAATTATGAGGAAACATTTTTTTGCTATTTTTGTCATTTCTTGTTTCTTTGCATAAAACTTATTTAATAATATATTATAAATGGATATTACTTTTTTTATTTATTATCACAAATATTTTTGACTAATAGTGGTCAAAAATGTAAGCGGAACAACTTACCTCAGGGACCAGAATTAAAAAAAAAATATTTCTAGAAAAAAGACTATTGTACTTAGGCACAAAAACTGAATACATCCTGATACATTATATCGATATGTTAATAAGCTATCTAACAAGACTTATTTTTCATGAAGATATCAGCAATTTTCGAAAAATCAGAACTTCAAACCCCGCTCTCCCCTATCACTGATGCTACTATAAGTGATAGTGCAGTGAAAACAAATAGTGTTAGTTAAGCAACTATATTACTCTATGTTATTTTAGCTATAGTATGTCTTATGCCCGTTTTCATCATCGTTCCCTAAATTTAGGGAGGCCCTTAAGAAATTTTAAGTGTGGACACTTAAGGTCCTAAGGGATCCCTTGAATACAGGGACCCGATATTCGGCATCTTAGCGCTAAGTGACAGTTTATTTGGTTGTTGAACGTTCATAATTGCTACGAAATGGATGATTGTATTGAGAGTTTAGAAGCTATCGAAACTGTGGACTTAGTTACGAATCAAAGTTTATTCAGACGGCCACATATTTATCGTGAAAGACCGGATTTTTTCACGAAATATGACAATCGGGACTTCTTCAAAAGATTTAGGTTATCCAAGGACAGTGTTTTATTTTTGTTAGAAATAATATAACACTATTTAGAATATACAGATGACAGGTATGATTTTTATTTAATTTGTTTTTCATATTTGTTTTCCACTCCCTGCAGATAGCCAGTGTAAGTGTCCTAATATTAAAAAGACAGATAAAATAAAATACCTGGGCATTATAATAGATGAAACCCTTTCCTTCAAACCACATATGGAAGCTCTAAATAATAGAATTCGTAAGCTGATATACGTATTCAAAAAGATACGATTTATGGCAGATCCAAAAATAATTTGGCAAGTATACTTTGCTCTTTGTCAGTCAATTTTGACTTACTGTATTACTTCATGGGGTGGGGCGAGTAAACTTTGTTGTTGCCCATTGAAAGAGCTCAAAGAGCTATTCTCAAGGTGGCTACTTGCCGCCCTTTTCTTTTCCCCACTAACATCACACAAATATTATAAAGGCGAAAGTTTGTGAGTGTGTGTGTTTATATGTTTGTTACTTCTTCACGCTCAAACGGCTGGACCAATTTTGATGAAATTTGGTATAGAGATAGCTTGAGTCCCGGGAAAGGACATAGGGTACTTTTTATCCCGATATTCCTACGGGATCGAAGCTTATGCGGGTAAAACCGCGGGGCGCAGCTAGTCCTTTATAAATCTTGTAAAGTACTTACAGTTCGTCAGTTATTCATAATGAGCACTGTACTAAAACAGCACGCAGCACTTCCATACAGCACTGAATTTACAAAAAGGAGACGGAAAGATATAGTTTGTCCTCAAAAAAGCACAAAACATGCTTTCACAGCCAAATTTTATATGTACCTCGGACCGCTACTCTATAACAGGCTAAATGATAAAGCAAACATCTACTCCTTAAATCATAGTAACTGCAAGAAAATCCTTATGGAGGCTCTTCAAACTATGTCCTATGAAGATACAGAGAAGTTATTACTTGTGTCAAAGTAAATATTGTTCGCATTATATAATTTTATACACCTTTTTACATACGTAAGTATCAATAAGAGAAATATGATAAGTATGTGATTATTTAATTAGTTTTTTAATAATTATTTAGTGATTATTTAATCAATTAATTTTACCTCCAATCGCCTGAAATACAGGATTACCTAGTTCAGGCACAAACCATGGTGAACTTGACATGGTTTTAAGAAAAACTGTATTTAACGTTAGTCCTTATATTTTTAAATAAATTTTATTATTATTATTTATTTTATATTTTGTGTTTTAACCACAGGTAGGTACCTACTCACTTATCAAATTAGGTTTCTACCTACACTAGTGATTAGGTACCTATGTATATACTAATAAGTAGTTGGGTATCTGGGAACTGTCAAAGAATATAAGTAGGTACTTACCTACCTACTAATATTACGACTCGCAATACTTAGGTACCTAATTTTTATTTTTTTAATATTTGCAGAAATAAGTCTGTACCTCCTATTAATCAGTTGTTATGTACTCGGAGGTTTTTCGCAACTGGAAATCATCTACTCGCAGTGGCTGATATGGGAGGAATCAGCGTAGCTACTTGTAGTAGAATAGTAAAAAGGGTTTCTCAAGCTATTGTAACACTATGAAGTGAATTTATAAAATTTCCAGACACCGAAGAGCAAAAGTCTATAGTGAAAGAAGATTTCTACAAAATTACTCGCTTTCCAAATATTTTAGGTTGTATAGATTGTACACATATTAAAATACAATCACCAGGTAGGTACACCTAATTGAGTTATTATATTTACTATGTTTTAAAAGTTCTTACTGAAATAGTTTAATTTTTCCAGGTGGAGATGATGCTGAAATCTTTCGTAACCGAAAGTCCTACATGTCTCGGCTATTTACCAAAATAGTATGAGATATGCCAGATTTGAGAGAGGTGACTATGCAGGTGCATATTTATTAGGTGATAGTAGATACCCTTTAAAGGTAAGAACAAAAACAAATTGTTTACAAAAAAATGTAATGCTTAAATTATAATTAAAAGAAATAAGTTTTTTTTTATAACAATATCTATTCTGTGTTTTTTGGACTCCAAATAGGTTCTGTAAGGATAAAACACCAACTGCAAAAAAAAAAAGTCTTATTTCAGAGCCATCTTCTTACACCATATTTAAATCCAGTTACATTGGGACAACGAAAATACAACGAATCCCACATGAAAACTAGAAAAGTGGTAGAACGCCAGTATGGAGTTTTCAAAAGAAGATTTCCCGTGCTGGCTCTTGGAATACGGTTGAAACTCCAGACTACAGTAAATGTTATTGTGACCTGTTTGTTGTGTTTTACACAATATTTGCATTCTTAGGAAGGAAAACGAACCAGTTAATGATGGGTCTATTCCCAATTTGGAAGAATTAGTTACCAGCGGACAAATACCCAGAATAACGGGTAACAATGATGACATGTCACTTATGGATCTGTAAGAGATCTAGTAACACAATATTTTGAAGATATGTATAGTACCTAAATGATGTTTCTTACTTGATTGTATAAAATATGTTACCTTTTACTTGACAAAGTACTTCATTTTAAATTTCCATGTCTATTGTGGCTGCACTAAGTTGAAGATTATATAATTCTACCTCTTCTTGCAATAGCTGCCGCTTTAGGTCTTCAATGTTTTCTTTCTTTATATTAATTTCTTTGTAGCTATTACAAAGTGTAGACACAGCTTCTGACCTTTCGTTAGGCTGGAATAGACGAGGTCGTCTTCTGGACCACCAAAGGTGTTTTTCTAACATTTTTACCTTCAATTTCAATCTAAAAAAAAGAACAAAAATAATGATGTACATGAGACTAATAGGGCACAAACATAAAGTATACTGCTCATTAGAAATAATTCACCAATCAAAGCGAAGGTCTAAGTCAACGGGAAAAAGTCTGTGTTTATATGTAAATGTTTGTTTGGCAATAGATGATAATAAAAACGGAAAATACGTATATAATATGAAGATTTATTTAAACTTCGCAATAATTACTTAAATGAAAATAAATCATATAACAACCAGCCTTCATAATAATTATCAATCAGTCTTACATCGTGACCTAAACGTGGGTGCACATAGGTACTTAATAGGTATGAAATTGTACATAAACAAACATTAAATTACTTAGTTGAGTACTTATTATAATTAACATTGTTTCGCTTAATCAGTAGGAAGAATTTAGCTGTAAAAAAGCAGCAAAAACAAAAAAAATAACATTTAGAATATTTCTTATTCCGATAGGTCATCATCCGATTCTTCAGAAACATCAACAGTGGTGTGATGTGGCAAAGAGTTAAAGTATGGATGATACTCTAAAGGAATTACTTCTGAGTGGCACATATCCATTAACCCCCTTATTCATAAAACTTATCAAACCTATTTTAGTTAAAATGGGGTTTGTCTCTTTCTTACACACAGAAATGACAACGTGACAGATAAAGACAAACGTTCTATAAACCTATTTTAGCTAAAATAGGATTATGAATAAGGGGGTAAGTCTTTATATTTCGCAGCAGGAACCATAATAGGTTCAGAATATGCAGGTTTTAGTTCAGTTTGTACCGAGTTCCTCGTGTTACCGCGAATTACTAAAATATTATAATCAGGTTGAGTCAGGTCATATTTAAAAAACAATTTGTAAGGATCACTACTGTCTGAATGAACTTCTCGAATGTTACTCCAGTTAATCTTCTTGCCCTTAATGTCTTTCATCCAAACCTTATTATTATTAACAAGACATTTAAAGTCAAACACATCATTCTGAGTTACGTTGCGGACAACATAAGGTTCTCCTTCATTCTTGGTCCATCTTACTAATAAACGCCATTTATGAGAGGTATAGATAGTTTTGGTTTGAGAAGCTCTCTCGATGACAGAGTGGACACTGCCCCCCTCATTTTGGGTGTGTCCCATCTGTAAAAACCGGTGTGTTATGCATATGTTGAACTTTTTTGCGGCGTAAACGTACAATAAAAATACAAAGCGGTTACGATTTTGGCCAGCACAATTGTCTGACCACAAGCGAAACTCTTTGGCCCCTTGGTCAACATTAATCTGCATAAAATCTAAGAGGCAACTGCTAACCTCATTTGCGCCACGTTTTGCCACAGATTCATCCCACATATAGCAAAAGGCCTTCCTTTTACCCACGTCAAAAACCATGAAATTAAAAGAAGATAACTTTCTCTTGTAAAATATGTTTATATGGCCATGAGGACACTACAATACTTTTTCAAAATCAAACACAGCAGTAACCATATTTCCATTTGACTCCTCAGCGTCTTTTTTATCTTGGCTTTTTAAATCCCTTGCCACCTTCTTATTAGTCGGATGCTGTTGAAAAGTTTCTTTTTCTTGGTCCGTTGGATTCTTTTTCAATCGGAAAACATGACATTCGTTGCACTGATCCTTTTTGGGAATATGGAAAGCTAGATTAAAGTTTGAGTTGACAATGTCACGATACTGGCGTTCTTTTGTAGCCTTAGAGGTGTATTTCTCAGGGTCGAACCATTCAAGATACAATTTGAACATTTCGGCAATACTTAAGTCCTCCTTGTAGGTAAAGTTTTTGACTATTCTTGCGTAATGCGATTCAACAGGGACAAATACCCGAACATGGTCACAAACACTTTGTTTCATTGCGTCATCTATAACGATCTTATGATTGTCGTGGCGACTCCGTTTGTCCTCCTCTAAAATAGCACTTCCATCGTACTTCTTCCACGCAGTCTTTAAGATACGAGTTGAAATGGTAAGAGTATTAATAAACATAGTTTGGCATACTTCAGTTGTGAGAAAAGACGGGCTGCGAAAAATAAATAATAAAATAAATAATTCGTCTCTGTCGTGCCGCTGTGAACCGCGAAGTGCTTCTGGCGGTTTGATCATCAAGATTTGAATTTTTTTCCGCGATACCACTAAAAATGCCTAATAATTGCGGCGCTTGTGGTTCGCTCATAATTGATTATTACATGAAATGTGCCAATGATAAATGCATGAAAAGGTATGATATATAGCCTGTCTCGAAATAAACAAAGTTGCGTTTAAGACTTATACCCAGACATATAAAAAGAAATGGTTATGTCCGGAATGTACCTGTGCCAAGGCAAAGAGAGGCAACAGTGAAACCCCGGTCCGCATTAACATACCTAATTTTTAACCGACTTCAAAAAAGGAGGAGGTTCTCAATTCGGTTGTATTTTTTATTTTTTTATGTTTGTGACCTCAGTACGCCGTCATTTATCCCATATATGCCCATAGGGTCGATAACGACCAAAATTACGCCGTCACTGTTAATGCATATTGACCACGAACTGTTTATTGAATTTTAAATTAAATAAAACGCCATCTATTAATAGGTGCAGGAACAATTTTGAAGCATGAGACAGTTTTGTTGACAGTTCACGACAATTTCGAGTGACAAAGAGGAGTGCAAGTTTATACTTGTTTATTTCTTGAAAAAGTTTACGACCGATCGGATACAAATGTAAGTATTTTGTGTGTATTATGTTATTTTACCGTCATAATAGTTTTTATAGGAAATCTAATGAGTGATTCATAGTTAGAGATATTGCTTTTTCGAAAATAGTATATTTTTCTATTCACAATTGGTTGATATAGTTTTCTCGGGTCGGTAACGACCCTGTGGGCACATATCGTGTTTTATATTGTATTGTTTTGATTTTAGGTCTCGACACGTACTCTCGACAAATGAAATAGCCGATGCCCTGGAGGTGTTCGATGACGATGAAGATATTCAGGGCATCGATGTTTACATAGATCCGCCTTGCGATGGTACCATGTCGGATGGTGATTCAGGTGAAGAAGATTGTGATAGTATAAATCGATTGAACCGTCATCAATTACTTGCGCCGGCTGAGATGGTGTTACGACAACGTGAAGAACATTTTGAAGAAAACAACTATCGATGACGTAATGGTCAGTCCTAGTCCTAGTTCTGAACACCTCGAAACCATTTCCACGCCATCGGGACCACGCCCACACAGGTCAAGACGTTCTCGACCGGTTGAGACAGCGACGATAATCGATCCAGAACGTTCTTTTTCGAATGTGCGCACCACCAGGACACCTAGGGGTGATGGCCCTTCTTCAGAACGGCGTAGACAGCCCAACGTTAGGCCACGCAAATGGATAAAGCGAGATCTTCGTACCCAACAAAGTGCGTGGTCACCTCCACTGCCACGTACAGTTCTTACACTCACTAAGGAATCTGAACCGATAGAATTCTTTGAATTATTTTTTAGTGAAGATGTTATAAGGTATACCGTATATGGTCAGGCACACCGTAATGTACGAGTACGCTGTTGAAAAGCACAACTATAATTTCTGTCTATCGGGGGATGAATTGAACTGTTTTATAGGTATAATACTCCTTAGTGGTTACGCGCCTTTGCCGAGACGGCGTATGTATTGGGAATCCAACGAGGATACCCACAATGTTTTAATTGCGAAGTCGATGAGGCGAAATCGGTTTGAAGAGATATTTAGGTATTTCCATGTTGCTGACAACAGCAACCTACGTGTAGGAGATAAAATGGCAAAAATTCGGCCTTTGTTCAACATCATGAACAAAAAATTTCTAATGTATGCTCCCATCGAAAAAAACTTGAGTATCGATGAATCAATGATACCATACTATGGGCGTCATGGCTGTAAGCAGCACATTCATGGCAAACCGATCCGTTTTGGCTTCAAAGCATGGGTGGCAGCGACTCGTTTAGGATACTGCTTACAAGCTGATTTATATGAGGGAAGATCTGAAGCGCGAGATGCCTAGGGGAACATGTTGTTACCAAATTGACGAATACAGTCAAGACTGAATACCCCGAAACACTTTTTTCTGTGTATTGTGACAACTTTTTTACATCTCCTAGTTTACTAAGTTCTTTGCAAGAAAACAATGTAAAAATAACTGGAACTGCTCGTCAAAATAGAGTAGACAAGTGTCCACTAATGGATGCTAAGTCTTGCAAAAAGCAGCCTAGAGGATTTTATGATTATAGATTGGACACAAATGATAAAATATGTGCTGTACGATGGAATGACAACAACGTCGTAACAATGTTGTCAAATGAATTTGGAGTCCACCCTGTTCAAAAGGCACGTCGATATTCAGTTGCTGCTAAACAGAAAATCGATATTGATCAGCCAAATGTTGTACACCAGTACAACCGATTTATGGGTGGAGTAGATAAACTTGATGCTAATGTCGGCGTTTACCGGATTGCCATTAGAGGAAAAAAATGGTATATGCCCATATTGATGTGGTTGATTGACGTCGTTGTGAACAATGCTACTTTACTCGCTAGATCATACGGGGCAAACGTAGACACTTTGGAATTTCGTCGATCTATTGCAAGAACTTTACTCCTGAAATATGGGAATATAAGATCTCAATCTGGGCCACGTCAGCAAGTGAGAACAAATGTACCCGTTTCTGTTAGAAAATATTCAGCTCAACATATTATTCTCACCGGTCAGGTCAGAAAACGATGTGCATTATGTAAAAATAAAACGATCAAAATGTGTCGTAAATGTAACGTCAATTTGCATGACAAATGTTTTGCAGAATTTCATTCGTAATGTACTATTTTCATTATTATGACTTTTTTATAATTCCTAAAATTATCTGATGATACTTAATGGTTCCTAATAAAGACTGACTAACGTAACTTTTTTTTTTTTTATCTAGCCTGCGCTGTCCCACTCCTGGGCAAAGGCCTCCCTCCACTCCTTCCATTTTTCGCGAGCCCGCGCGTCCTCCCTCCAGTTTTGACGGAACCTATCCAGCTCGTCCCGCCA
Source organism: Amphipoea lucens (assembly GCA_947508005.1). Lineage (NCBI taxonomy): Eukaryota > Metazoa > Arthropoda > Insecta > Lepidoptera > Noctuidae > Amphipoea > Amphipoea lucens. The sequence continues at coordinate 14,254,316 of OX382375.1, forward strand.
TCTCCTGCGTGGTCTGCCGCGACCCCGCCTCACTGTCTCAGGGCACCAATTCTGCGCTATTTGGGCCCATAGTTTGTCCGGCATGCGGCAGACATGTCCTGCCCAGTCCCATTTAAGTTGATCAGCCTTTTGAGCCACGTTAGCTATCTTTGTTTTGGAGCGCAGTATTGTGTTTCGAACACGATCCGTTAATTTAACGCCTAGTATACTGCGCTCCATTGCTCGTTGGCAGACCTTGAGTTTGGACTTCTGGATGTTAGTCAAAGACCAAGTTTGTGCACCATAGGTTAAGACGGGAAGAATACACATGTCCATGAGCCTGCGTTTCAGTTCCATAGGCAACTCACCCTTAAATAGTTCCTTCAAGGACCAGTAGCTCTTCCAGGCGTTTTCCGTTCGTCTCGAGATTTCTTTATCTTGCCTCGCCTGGAATGAGACTACTTGACCCCAAGTAAAGGTATTCCTGGACATGTTGTATTATCTCCCCGTCTACTTTTATGATTCTAGGTGTTTCATTGCACATGACTTTGGTCTTAGACATATTCATCTTCAGTCCAACCTCAAGGCTTGCATTGCTAAGTTCTTGGAGCATTTGTTCAAGTTCAGTGGCTGAGGATGAAAAGAGAACAATGTCGTCGGCGAAACGTAGCTTTGTCAGTCTCGCTTCGCCAAGGACAATGCCTCTTTCTCTCCATTCGGCTGCCAACTTTCTGAAGATTTCTTCGAGGGTACTGGTGAACAGTTTAGGAGATAGCGGGTCGCCCTGTTTGACTCCTTTCTCTATTTTAAATTTTGGGCCGGTGGTTTCAAGTTTTATTGCGGCTGTACTATTTTTGTAAATATTGCGTAACAGATTTATATAGGTTGAATCAATGTTTTGGTTGCTTAAGGCATCAAAAATGGATGTGTGAAAAATGCTGTCGAAAGCTTTGGAATAATCAACAAAAGCGAGGTATAACGGGATTTTATATTCCTGGTGTTTTTCTATGAGTTGATTGACTGTATGAGATGATCTGTCGTAGAAAGGCCAGGCCGAAAGCTTGCTTGCTCAGGGGGTTGGTGTTTATCTAGTTCTCCAGATATACGATTCTCAATTATTTTTATGAATAATTTGTAGATATGTGATATTAAACTAATGGGCCTGTAATTATTAATATCGGATTTATCACCCTTTTTGTGGAGCAGAATAATATTGGAGTGACAAAAATCTTTAGGAAAGCTACCTGAATGCAGAATGCTGTTAAAGAGCCGGGTGATGTATGGAAGGAGAATAGGTTCACCTATTTTCAGTGTTTCTGTGCTAATGCCATCTTCGCCACATGATCGATTGTTTTTCATTTTAGTGAGGGCTACATGAACCTCGTATCCGGTTATAGGTGGAATACTGTCAGGGCAGAAATAATCGGGTGTTGAGGGTGGTTGAGTGTTGTCGGAGTAGAGGGATTTATAAAATGTTGTACATATATCTAATACTTTTGATCTATTCATTTGCTTCTTACCATTGCCATCTTTTAAATATGTGATCCATGACTTGTGATTCGAAATACCTTGTTTTGCTATTTTCAGAGAGCAGTTATTTTCTAGAGCATCCTGAACTAGTCTATTGTTGTAATTTCTAATATCTTTTCTAATACTACGTTTAACCTCTTTATCTTTAAGTCTATATTGTAAATCTCTGCTTGTATACAAAGTCTGCCTTTGATCTATTAATTTTACAGTTTCGTTTGATAGTTTTTTGCTTTTGTTTTTGATTTGTGTTACTATTTTGCTGGCTTTAGTTAAACTTTGTATTATTTCGTTGTATTGTTGCTGGACATCTTTTTCTTCAATTTTTGAATCAAGCATATAAAAAAAAAGTAAAACGTAACTGTAACGTATTTTTATTTTGCTTATTCTCTCATTCATGATGTTTATGTGCCCATGGGGTCGTTTACGACCCGCTGAAAAAAATGTACTTCTCGTACTGAAAATGAAATTCTACTATTACAGGCCTTATAAGTGATCAATTATACTTAATTTATGTAAAAATTAAAAAAAATCGGTGATAAAAAAAGTTCTGGTCATATATGGGTTATAAGCCGATTTGGAAAATTATTTTTTTAATTAAAAGGATATACTTCCAGATTGGTCCCATTTTTGTCAAAATCCAGTTCTGATGTTGGGATCCATGAGGAATTGAGGGAACTCCTCAAATATTATAGGCATATAGCAATTTTGGTATTTTCATCAACAAGTCAAGCATTTACATTCAGAAAGTATAATTTGGTGAAGTGGAACTGACGAAGGAGACCACAGATAGCCACAGGATCTCTTCAATGATAATAATTATTTAACGAGTGGCGATATCTCAATTAAGATAGTTAAGCGATTATGACGAAGCAAATTTAAATAAATGGTTCTGACGAAAATGGTACCATCTATCCCAGGGGTGTCAAACTCAATTTTGCAGAGGGCCATATATTAGATTAAGAATGTGTAGGCGAGCCAGGTTCAAATTAAAAAAACTAAAACATACTGAATTATTTTTACCACATTTATTTATTTAGTTAAATATTATTTATATAGTTATTACAAATCATAGCAAAAGTAAGAAAGAGGGTAATTATTTTGAGCTCGAGGATCCGGATACCTGACTTCTCTTGTTTTTGACAATCTCATTGATGTCAGGTATCATATTCGTGGTAGTTATTTTAAGAATTGATTGGAGATGTTCATTCGTAAGTCTTGTGCGATGTTTGTTCTTATTTATTTTCATGACGGAAAACATCTGCTCACATATATAGGTACAGAGAATACGTGCTGCATGCTTTTTTATTTCTGGGTAGTTGTTCAAACTCTTGAAATACTGTGTATAAAATGTAAGAGCGTTAACTTCTTTAAATTTTTCCTTCAAAATGCTGTCAGATTGAAGATCTATCAACTCCATTTGCAAATGAACTGGTGCCTGTGAAGCTTCAAAAGTGAATGGATTGTTGAAAATTGGGAATTCCATTTCATTCATTTTGTGGAAGTCTTCAAAACGTGTGTTAAATTCCGTAATCAGATTTTGCAGAAGTTGCGAAAAGTCGTCCAATTTTTTCTGGTCCACTGTGTCAAATGATTTCAAATGTGGGAAATGATCCAAAGTATGGTTTTTTAACTGATTTTCCCACAGTCTTAACTTTGTTTCAAAGGCTTGTATATATGAATACATTTGAGTGATAATCAAATTTTTACCCTGTAACTTTACATTCAGATCAGTCAAGTGTTTATTCATATCTACCAAAAAGGCACAATCAACCCACCAGTCAATGTCATAATCAATTGGCTTGCCTTTTTCTAACATGAAAGCTTGAATAGGGTCACGTAGCGCAAAAAATCTTTCTAAAACTGCCCCTCGACTGAGCCAACGAACTTCGGTGAAATAAGGCACATCGGAATATTTTTCGTCCAATTCTTGTAAAAACTGCCTGAACTGTCGGTGATTTCCAGCTTCATCATCAGATCGGTTAGATTCTAACCTTCCAGCTTCATCATCAGATCAGAAGGTAGGTGCCGGAACTTCGTAATAAAACAACGTATTCTAGCCGTGGCTTATTGGAATTGTCATGAGATGCATTCTTGCTATAAATGATTCAAATTGCGCTACTTGAGTCATAGGTACGTTAAGTGTGGCTTTGATTGGCAGAAGACAGATTTCGTAGCCTCGTTATTTCCGCCAATGATCTGTCGTCGTGTGGTCACTTTATTAATTTGTTGGCGTCCAAATCTGACAAAACTATACGGTACCTTCCAAACTTTTGACACGACTTAGCGCGACGTATATTTGCCCTTTTGCAAAGTTTTTTTACCAAGGTCGATCACAGCTCTTTCTAGGGGTTTCATGTAATTTATGTACTGTGAGCGCCCAGCTTAATATTAGAGGCAGCATACGACGCTCCACATCTCCGTAACCCCTTGCCGCCTGAAACGTAGTGCTTGTTGGTGGTATAAGTATGCAACCGTTAATATCTTTTAGCCTAAGACCAATACTTTCGTCATCAAATTGTATGTATACGGCTTCCGGTAGTTCCCCATCCTCCAGTTGATCTCTCCTTAGGGCTGGCCATTTGATTTTTTTTACTATGCCCATAGCTCCATTCGAGACGGAAATGTTACGTCTCAACATCACTCGGGATTCGACGCCAATTTTTATCGATGACAGAAAACCACCACAGTTATTGACATCTTTGGGAATTACGTTGTCTGGTGGTTTCCTGCCATATGCTGCTACTTCGCGAGACTCATCCACTGCGTTGATTTGATAAGTCCGGAGCAACTTTGCATTTTCCTTGCTCATTTTGTCATTGTAGACGTCGACTTGCCTAACCGTAGGAAAAATACGAACGGCGACTCCATCCGCAAATTCGCCATTTAAAGGCACGTGCCGCCGCTCGCATAGTAACTCCAGCTGAGCCGTCGTCAGTTCACCTCCCGTAAGCTGTTCAATAAATCGATGAATTCGGTATCATCGCGCTGTCGCATATTTATGATCAGTTCACAAAAAGAAAACTGATGCTTTTCTGATACTTATTTACTTATCTCTAATACTTGTTTACAGGTTATGGCACCTGTCGCTAAAGCCCTCGATCGTATTCAAGGAGAAGCTCAAGCATACCTCGGGTCACTGCTACCGACAATTGCAGCAACTGTCTTTCAATTAAAAAATATAAAGTCTAAGGGCCTAGTGAATTGCACAGCTTTAGCCAATGCCTTATTAAATGGTTTGGACCACTTCTGGACGACGAACAGTGCCAACTTGCCGCGGCTTTTCATCCAAAGTTCCGATTGATATGGTTGGAAACGTATGACAGTAGTCGGTAAGATGCAGTAAAAAAATGCATGGAAAAAAGGTAGAAGAGGCGTTACGAAAAGAAGCTGCAGAAAGTTCAAAGTGCAGAGACAGTTTAGTTGGCGGAAGCAGCAACGCGAGTAACAACGACGATGATGAGAAAGAAGACTTTTTCAATTCTGTCACTCAGTCTAAAGAAAAACCAAACTCAAACTCAAACTCAAAGCATTTATTTCAATTAAACCATTTACAGGCACTTTTGAATTGTCAAGAAGTCAGTCAGTCAGAAAAAATGAAGCTAGTTGCCCATTCCAAAGCGTAGGTACCTATGGAGAAGAACGGGCAAGAAACTCCATGGACACTCTTTTAAATCAAAATAATGTGGTTACAAAGTCTTGGTTACATCATTCATGTTAAAAATTATACATGTGAGAACGATGCAGAACGTTAAAAGCGTCCATAATGAAAAGATGAGAAAAAACAACAATTCAAATAATAAATTAAAATAAGCCATGGCAGCAAAGAGATGACCAATCCCTACTGACGGCGCCCGTTCACGAACATGACGCATGCATCAGCACCATTCAGCTCAACCATTTTGAAGGGAGCTAAATGATCCAACACATGCCTAAGAGTCACAGATCTTTTCCAAAAATTCCAGAACATTACTACCGCGCTGGTGTGGGCTACCGCGGTTTTGGAACCCCACTCGGTACCAAAAGTCTTCAATAGGACCGCCAAGCAATCTGGATTGCGCTTTAAAAATCGCATGAGAGCGTAGACACGTTTGTCTCTAAGTAGTGCTGTTACTTTACAGTCGTTTTTTCAGTCTTATAATTATTTTCCTATACGCATTATTTTTTCGTTGCAGGGATTCTAATTGTGATTTGTACATTTGGTCTTTTTTTCTATTATGTAGCGCATACAAGACTTGAAGATTTTTGGTATACCAGTGTTTGTACATATTCCGCAGCAGAAGAGAAAAAAGGGGGATTTTAAAGGTGAAAATGGATTAATTGTTGGATTTGGAGAGGAAACCAAAGGATATAGGATATATTTTGAGAAGAATAACATAGTTCAGACAATGTTGGATTTGGAGAGGAAACCAAAGGATATAGGATATATTTTGAGAAGAATAACATAGTTCAGATAAAGAGAGATGTAGTATTTTTAGAAAAGTCAAAAGAAATACACAATGCACTACTTACATTGTTGGAAGATAAGAAAAGAGTGAAATACCAAATCAGAGTATGGAAGAAAGCTGTCAAGATTTGAGTGTGACAAGTTCTGAGTCTTCTGACCGTGGTAGCTTGTATGAACCAGATTTAAGTGAAGAGTGCAGCAGTGATGAACCAGATGAGACCTGGTAAGAGGGAGCCTAGTAAACGTATAAAGAAGAAAACATTATATTATCAGTGCAACAATGCAATCTTGGACGAGGATGAACATAAGACATACCAGGAAGCTATGGAAAGAGAAGACGCTTCAAAATGGAAAGAGGAAATTGAAAGAAAGATACAGTACACACTGATGGAAAATAGGACATGGGTTAATTGTGAGAAGCCAGATAACTGTAAGGTATAATTACTAGTAAATGGGTATTTAAAATTAAAAATTCGAAGGTATAAAGTCAAACAAAGCCAGATTTGTCTGTCGCTGTATATTAAGTAGGTATCAGAACAAGGCTAATGATACATTACTGTCAGCATTGAAGAGAGTGTTAAGATATATGTGACCGATAAACATAATGGCGCCCTCTGTTGTTGGGTAGCGTGGGCAATGTAGGCGTGTCCTTCTGTTTTGTACCATACGACGCTAGAGGGCTTCAGCATTTATGAATGGAATATTCGATAACTGCTTACGCTTCTCGACACTAGAGGGACGATTTATGAATGAATCACTGTTTAGTATGTATGTATTATTGTGGTTGTCCACCAAATCCACCTAAGTGATATTATAAAATTATCAAATCGCTATATCTTTGCATCCCGGTGACGCCATTTTGAAGCTTTTTTCAGCACAATTAATCTTTTTTAGGCTCAGTCCAACTTTCGCACTAGTGGAAATTGACAAAACTGCGAAAAACATTTTGCGGTTATTGACTGCAAATTTTCCAGCATAAATCCCTTATCTGTCAAGCTCTGCTAATGAGACACAATTGATTTTCTATTGTTTCGTCGCCAATGGGCGGACCGCGGTCCTTGACCAGATACTTTATTAAATTTTTATTTCAAAATTCACAGCTAAATCTACGTTGTTTATAATTTTAATTGTTACTTACCTGTACTCCGGTGCGCGTTCCGCGAGCTGGAGTCCCGTTTGGTTGTTGTTATTCCAGGTTTTTACATACATTTCGGTGGTAAAACAAGTTTTTTCAGCAAATTTCAAAACTTTTCTAGCTAATATAGAAATTCAAAAATTTGACCTCCCACCCATTTGTCACTAGGCAGGTAAACTTTTGTTAAAATTTTGTCAAATCTTGTTGCTCTTTCACCTATAAGAAAACATTATCATGGTTAAAAATAAGGGGATCGACGGTTTTTAAGACATATTTATATGCGCGTCATGAGGCATATAAATTGACCTTTCTTTTTATTTGACCCGACTGACTCCTTGATATAGGATTCGTATTTTATTTATTTTCTCTCTTGCTGATCCCCCCTTTACAAGGATACAGAAGACTTATCAGTGACCTCTGACGGTTCTGCTCATGAACCTTACTTTTACAAAAGCGACTGCCATGCTCCGCACGCCGACCAAGAAAACCGCGAGCTCGCCTGTTTTCGGGGGCTCGCCACGATCTGCAGAGAAAGCCTCGCAGTCGAGCGTGAGACGCAGCAGTGGGGAATGGGAGGCCGGGAAAATAGAGCCCAAGGCCAAAGTCCCCGGCCCACCCAAAACCTGGTGCAACTCCGCCGGTCTCACAAAAATCCCCTGCTCTCTGGGAACGCGGCGGGCCTCCGCGGATGCCGCGGTACCCAGCAATAAGCCAGAATTGAGGTATCCGAACTTGACAGCGAAGGCGAGACCTTGCCTAAGTGGCATCTGATCCCGCGGTTGAGTACTCGTCAGTTTGGCTTCATGCCCCAGAAGAGCACCGAGGACTCCCTCTACACCATGATACAACACATCAAAACAAAGCCGAACCAAAAGAAGCTGATCACTGTTGTATCGCTTGACGTAGAGGGAGCCTTCGACAGCGCATGGTGGCCGGCAATCAGGACCAGACTGGCTGAGGAAAGGTGCCCGGTGAATCTCAGATGGATGCTGGACAGCTATCTGGCTCCAAGGAGTGTTCGAGTTAGGTACGCCGGAGCAGAGTGCCAAAGGAATACCAGCAAAGGTTGCGGCCAAGGGTCAATAGGCGGTCCGATTCTTTGGAACTTGCTGTTGGACCCTTTGCTAAAGGGCCTGGAAGAGCGGGGGGATCACGGCCAGGCTATCGCCGACGACGTGCACATGATCTTCGACGGTGACACAGGATTGGAGGTTCAAGGACATGCCAATGCTGCCCTCGAGTATGTTCGAAAGTGGGGGGCATGCGAAATAAGCTGAAGTTCCCACAACACCTGTGTGATGGTAGTAACCAGGAAGTCAGTCTTTCTTTTTTACGTATTTCTTACTACTTTCTTTTTTTATAAAAACTTTCGTTTTATATTTTTACGTAGAAGACGACTTCGCACGCGCCTCTTCCATCGCCAGTACTAATGGTAATTAATTGTAGGCTGTATGCTACTTGTTGTTTGCCTGTTTACTTTTATGTTGTAACGCCAGATGGCGCCACTTTGTATGCGGCTGTCGCCTGTCATGTCGTTGTAAAATTTTTACTGTGCTCTGTGTGAACTAGCTAATAAAAACGTTTATTAAGTTCAAACTCAAAGAAGTCTTGTTTATTAACCTAATCTCAATAGGTTATGGGCCCATGTCCACGTTAATTAACAGTTGGTGATAAACAAAGAGCAGAGAAAACAGAAAAGTTTTTCATTATATTTTTTATAGCATCAAAATAAGCTGGTTTTCGTTTTAGCTCTTCCATCACATCATTCAACGCGCTTGTGACGGCAATAGCTTTTGAAGCGCACACATATTTTTATGCACTTAGTTCTTTCGTCGCTTCATCAAATGGTTTTAATACTTTGCAGAGCTGTCTAAGCGCGGTCCACTCTCCACCTGTTATTATAGGTAAATCTACGTCGAGAATTGGTGTCGTTGCTCTGACGGCATCTTGAAGATGTATAAAGCGTTCTATCATAAAATAGGTGGAGTTCCATCTTGTTGGCACTGAATTGATCAGTACCAAAGTTTGGCTAGCGCCTTGTACTTTGGCTTGGTACTCCATAAGCTTTTCTTTGGCCTTGTAGCTAGCTCAAGTGTCGTCCAATATTCGTAACGGGTGCTGCAAAGTGAGGTTCAGTTTATGAGCCATGCAGCCACAATGTGTCCAGCCTAAAATATTGATTGCTCCGACTATATTCGCAGCATTATCCGTTACATAAAAATTAATCTTATCTAATATACCCCATTCCATACACGTATTTCTTAAAACTGGTGCAAGATTTTGGCTTGTGCGTCCACCATGCATTACACTGCATTTCAGCACCACTGATTTAAATTCAAACTCATTGTTAATAAAATAAGCAGTGACACCTATAAAAGCGTCCATTGTAACAGACGTCCAGCAATCGGTAGTTAGACAAATTGTTACTGCTTCCTGACGCAACATTCTTTGTTGGTCTTCTAAACATCTGTTATACGAGGCATGCCTTTTAAGTTTTGTCGTTTGAAGAAAAAAAACACAACTAGAACCTTATAGTACTTTTTATTGTTTTTCAAAGTATTCACCACGTAGCTTAATACACTTTTCCATTCGCTCAAACCAGTTATTATAACATTTACTCCACTCTAAAGTGGGGGTGTTCAAAATGGCTGACTTGAAAGCGTCGACTACCCTTATAATATAGGGTAGTCGACGCTGTGTAGGGTAGACGACGTGTGTGTTGTAGTCTTTGGCGTCGACTGCTTGTTCACCGGACTGGAACCTTTGACCACGAAAACTTTTCTTAATTTTAGGAAATGTAAAGAAATCTTTAGGGCTTAGGTCAGGACTGAATGGAGGATGGTCAAGAATTTCTACTTTTTCCTGCTTCAAATACTCAATCGTTTGACGAGCGCTGTGTGAGCTTGCGTTGTCGTGGTGCAAGATGATGCGTCGCTTTGAGTTAGATTTTCGAAGTTGACTTGTGGTAAACAAACTGTGGTATACCACTCTGCGTTAACCGTTCTACGATCTTCAAGTGCAATAGTCTCAACATGGCTGGTTTTTCCAACGAACGTGGCCACCATGTTCTTTGAAGTGTTTCGAGAACGAATCAACTTTAGTCGGCATTGGCTCGTCTTGAAAGACCCATACTGTAGATTGTTGTTTGGAATCAGGATCGTAAGCATAGATCCAAGATTCGTCACCACTGATGATGTCGTAGACGTGATTTGACTCTCCTCGGTTGAAACTTTTGCAGAGTTTTCTTACACCATCTGACGCGGGCTGCCTTGTGATCGTCGGAAAGCAGATGCGGTATCCAACAGCAAACTAGCTTTCTCACACCAAGCGCTTCATGCAAGATCTTCTGAATGGTTGTCCCTGAGATGCCTAATAGAGCCTCTATCTCTCGATATGTCACATGACGATCTTCGAGAATTAGTTGTCTCACAGCAATGATGTTATCTTCAGTGAAGGCGGATTTTGGGCGTCCTTCGCGAGATTTGTCACTAACACTAATATGTCCACGCTGGAATTCTAAATACGAGCGTTCGACAGTCCGCGGACATGGGGCTTTATCACTGAACACAGATGTTAGCTCTTCGAAACACTGAAGCCGTGTCAGGCCTCTTCTAAAGTTGTAGAAAATTATTGCACGAACATTTTCCTTATGGTGCGTACAGACCGGCCAAACGAACGCCAACGAACGGGTTTCGTTGACCTTCGTTGCTGCAATCTGGACGGCTTAGCGAATGCCAACGATCGCTCGTTGGCGTGTGCCGGCGATCCGAAGCGTGGCGGTAACATCAAAGAAATCGAGCTATTTGATCGAACTCTGTTTGGACGGTCGCCGAAGGCCAACGAACGAACGCTCAGTTGAAGCAAGAGAGCGTAGCGTGTAGACGTCCAATTTGATAATTACTTGGATATTTCCCGCCATTTAGATCATGGAGAAAAACAAAGAATGGAGTAACGACGATATGTTTTTATTAATAGATTTGTATAAAGAGAAGCCGTGTCTTTGGGATCCAACAAATAATGAATATAAATTGAAAGCGAAGAGAAGTGACTGCTGGCTTGAAATTGCTAACATTCTTAATTGCGATGTCTCCATCGTCAAAAAGAAAATGGAGTCATTGTTGACTTCATTTCGACGAGAGCGGCAAAGATGTGAGGAAACAAAAAAAACAGGTAAGTACCTATTAAAGCTTGCAATACCTATACCTCTTCTTCTTCTGACTCCCATCTGACCTCCGTAAACTAAAAGGAAACCATAACCAACCCCAGGATAGAAATAGTGGCACCAGTTACACGGTGCCTTATCCCTTGATCGATTTTTTCTTGGATGTTTATCTATACATGTATTTGATATAAAATATAGTATTGTTGAGTTAGTATCCCATAGTACAAGCCTCGAACTTAGTTTTGGGATAGCTCATAGTTTGGGGCTAGCTCAATCTGTGTTATTTGTCCGCATATATTTATTTATATTATTTTTACGATCTGCACGGGAACAGAAGCAGCTGGCTAATTCTATGTTTTTCTTTCACTCCCAGACAAGTATGGGAGACATTTACATTGCAATCCTATATCTATGATAACTATATATACCACCTACACAATGTGTAAACTCAAAGTACGCCAACCCGCTCGGGTGGTGACTCGGAGCCACGAAGGTTGTCAATAAATAAATAAATACGGACAAATTAGTGACAAATTACTGTGTGTATACATAGTTTCATTTCTGGGAACACATGAATATTGAAATAAAGCTAAAACAAATATTTTAACATAATATTTTATTTTATTTCAGGTGCCGGTTTCGACGAAATTTACTGTTCAACATGGTTTGCGTTTGAAAAAATGAAATTTTTGCTAGACAAATTTAGTCCGCGTCCGACACAAGATACATTGGTAAGTATAGATAAAAAAAATGCCTTCAGTTTTATGCATAACTATTTTGCCGAGGTACTTGGCCTACGGTGGAAAAATATTCCGCAAATTCATTGCGTATTTGCTCAGTACTTAAAGCAGATCTTCGTGGAACGTTCAGTAATGGAAAATATGAAGCAAGTGGGTCTTCTTCATTTATTCTTCGCCAAGAACCCAACGTCACAGTCCCACGATCATCATGATCAAAAGTTCCCCTGGGTGTATAAATACATCTGGATAGCTTGGTTTTTCTTTAAAAGTTGTGTAAATATACACAGGTCATTATTACTGTTGTAGCTCGTTCTGGTTCAAGAAGCATTGGTTTTCGTAGAACTCTGAATACGGATGATAGAATTCCAAAGGCGTTTTCCACAACTCTGCGAGCTCTACTTAATCTGTAGTTAAATAGTCTTTTTACTGATCTGGACTCTTGATGTCCTGAATAAGGTTTCATAATATGCTTTTGCATAGGGAATGCATCGTCGGCCACTAAGACAAAAGGCATTTCCATCTGACGATACGGAAGAGCGACATCTGGTGGCAATCCTAATTCATTTCCTTGCAGTTTCTCGTAAAATTTTGTGTTTCTAAAAACACCACCATCTGAAATCCTCCCTTGGGTTCCAACATTCACATATATAAAACAGTAGTTCGCATCTACTATTCCCATTAATACAATACTGAAATCAGACTTGTAATTGTAGTAGTCACTGCCTCCATGTATGGGATTTTGTAACACGCAATGTTTGCCATCGAGTGCCCCGATACAATGAGGGAAATTCCAGTTTAGGTCAAACATATCTGCAATTTTTTCCAATCTTCACTGTTTGAAGGCATCTGCAACAAAAAACATTAATTTATGCTCACATAGGTATTTTATTCGTTTTAATGAAAATGTTGTTAATAGATTATTTTATCTTTATTTTAGAATGATTCCAATGAAACCCAGGAAAATATTATGAGCCGTGATTCAGATCATTCTGCACCTAGTACAAATAAAATATTTAAATTACCAAATAAATTACAACGACGGAAAAGTAATACGTTTGATCAACGAGCAGAAGAAGCCTATAATAATATGCAGGAGGCTCTTAAAAGACGACGTGAGAGGGACCAAAGTACTACATTTGGAGAGCATGTTGCTAACAAACATAGATCATACAGTTCGCGTACAAAGTGTGTCGTCGAACATTTCATTAGTAATATTCTTTTTGACGCAGATATAGGCAAATATGAAAATTATCCATTTATTACACCGACTTCTAATTATTTGCAAGAGCCATATTACATAAGTCAATCTCCAGCTCGTTCAGATTCAACAACACCGACATCGCCTTTTCCCGTTGAGCAGCAGCCATCAAGAACTCCAACACCAACGATGACATCTCCCGTTCAGCAGCAGCCATCAAAAACTCCAACACCAACGATGACATCTTTTCCCGTTCATCAGCCGCCATCAAGAACTCCAACACCAACGTTGCCATCTATTTCATCGACATCAACTTTGACGTCTCCCTATCAGTATCAGATTTCAAGAACTCCAATACCGAATTTGCCAACTAATCAGTCAATTTCAAGTACTGTATTGCCAAATTCCCAAGGTCAAGGACCACAACGATACTAGATTACTAGAAAATAAATGTGAAGTAAATAGAAAAACAGAAAGGTTATGTAGACCGATTGTTGGATGTTTGATGTATGCAGTATCGGGCACAAGACCAGATCTTTGTATTGTGGTGTCAATATTAAGCAGATATCAAGACTGTGCAAGTGAAATGTTATTAGTAGCCTTGAAAAGAGTACTGCGATACATTAAACATACAATAAATTATAAGTTATCATATAAGTGTGACGGTGAAAAGTTAGTGGGCTATTGTGATGCTGATTGGGGAGGTGACCTCAAAGATAGGAAGTCTACAACTGGTTACTGTTTTATTTTCTCTAATTGTTTGATTTCTTGGTGCTCTAAAAAGCAAAGTACTGTGAGTATTTCATCTACTGAGGCAGAATATGTAGCTATGAGTATAGCAGCTAGCGAAACATGTTGGCTTATAAATATACTACTTGATTTTAATATCTCTAATGTATCTCCAGTTACAATGCTTTGTAATAATCAATCAGCCATAATGATTGCTAATACTAATAGTGTTAAAAGATTAAAGCATATAGATATAAAGTTTCACTTTGTAAGAGAATTAATATTAAATGAAAAGATAAATGTTAAGTATGTAAGTTCTACCGAACAAGTAGCTGATATGTTCACAAAATCTTTAAAGAAAGATCTTTTACTAAAGTTTGTCAAGATGTGTGGTATGATATAGTTTTAATGTGATTCAGTATTGGCTTGAGAAATACCTTTTTATATAGTTTATAATATCTAGATGGTTGGTTAATTAGTTTCTTAAAGATTTGAGTTTAAGAAATAAGAGTTAAGTTGAGTTATTGTTTGAGTTGTTAGTTATTTCTTTGAGAATGTTTGTTAATTAAAGTAAATGCCTAAGATAAAAATGATATTTTGTGAGTTCTATTTATTACATTGAGGGGGGGTGTAGAACGAAACGTAGTACATGCAATGTAATAAAAAGAGAACGATTGTGACGTAGCAGCTTGCTATCTCTCTCTGTGTCATACTCTGTACAAGATGGTTGTTATAATATAGTTGCTCCGTAAGAAATATCAGAAGCATAACACGTAATACACCAGGTTTACTTACATTACTACAAAGGTCGCAAATTGACTGGGACTTCATTATTTTGACGGAATGCTGGTTGTCTTGTGCACACCGCATACCGCTGCTTGAGGGTTACAATTTCTACAAAACTAATAATAATCTAACCCAAAACGAGGGGGTTGTCCTTTATTGTAAAAATAACATTAGCGTGTGCATAGAGGAACCTACTATTTCTGATTGTAATAGTCTAATGATTAAAATTAATCAGAACACGGCTATGCTGGCAGTTTACCGACCTGCTGGTTACAAAAACCTGAATAACTTTCTGACCTCTCTTGGCCTTTTTTTAAGTACTAACTCCAATATTAAAAACTTTATTCTAATAGGCGACCTCAATGTGGACATAACGGAAACCAACACAGACTCTAATTCTGCTCATTACCTTAACCTTTTAGCGTCCCATGGCATGTTGCCAGCTTATACTTTCCCTACACATAAAAAGACATGCTTAGATCACATTATATTAAAAACGCGACTGCCAGCTTCTTGTTATGTAGCTGAAACCTCTATCACTGATCATGATGCCGTCATCCTTATCTTGGATTTTAGTAAACCTCAAAATAAAACCTTTAAAATAATTAAACGGTTAAATTACAAAAAAATGGACGATGAATTTATGAACCTCAACTTTCATGACTTGTATTTAATGACTGATGTTGATCTTGCTGTTCAGTATTTCGTTAATTCAATTAACAGAATTATACTATCTAACACACAAATTATAAAAACGTCAAACCGTAAGAAAATTACTAAACCGTGGATAACACCCGGATTATTGCGGTGTATGAGGAATCGTGACAAACTGCACCAAAAAGCGAAAAAATATCCTAACAACCAAACCATAATAATAACCTATAAAAGATACAGAAATTTTTGCAACGAACTTTTAAAAAAGATAAAAAGGGAACATGATAAATTGGAACTACAGACTGCGGCTAAAACTAATAACAAAACATTATGGAACACAATAAAAGACATTACCCACACACAAAAATCTAAAAACGAGGCCAGACAGCTAATAAATACCCTGGATCCTATTTCTTCTGCTAATAAAATAAATGAATTTTTTGTTAACATAGGCAAAAATATCGCGGATCGCTGTAGTTCTGGTAACGATATCCCTTCACCACCGCTCAATCATCATCCCCACTCGATGGTTTTTTACCCCACGGAGCTGGAAGAGATTGAAAGTATAATTCACAGTCTAAAGTCTGATTGCGCTGTGGGCTATGACAACATCTCTACCGGAATTGTTAAGAGATACAGACAGCTCCTCGTGTCTCCAATCGTTTTTATCTGCAACCTTGCCATTGACTCCGGCAAATTCCCAAACGCCTGGAAGATAGCAGAGATTCGCCCCATCTTCAAAAGTGGTGACGGAGCCTGTGTCAACAACTATAGACCAATTTCTATTCTGCCAGCCTTATCTAAGGTATTGGAGAGGATCATGAAGAAGCGCTTGGTCGACTATCTGGAAAACAACTCACTGCTATCACCTTCTCAGTACGGTTTCCGTTCTGGCTTGTCGACTAGCGACGCCATTCATGATTTAACTAAGTTTGTTTCTGAAAAACTCGACAAAAACAAAAAGGTAATAGTAATCTTTATGGATCTTTCCAAGGCGTTTGACACAGTCTCCGTCCCACTGTTGGTGAGGAAACTGGAGAGCATTGGTGTAAGGGATACACAACTTGAGCTTTTTTCCGACTACCTCACCAACCGATTCCAGAGAGTTAAAGTGGACGAGTGGACCAGTAATGATCTTCCTGTCGTGCACGGCGTCCCACAGGGCAGTATCCTCGGTCCCCCTTTATTTCTGACTTTCATCAACGACCTCTGTGAGCTCAAGATGCCCAGCGGAAGGATCATTACTTTCGCTGATGACACAGCGCTTTTGTTTGACGCCGACACCTGGCCCGAGGTTTACAGTTGTGCACAGATGGGGTTGAACTTGGTGTTGTCATGGCTAGCTAATAATAGACTCGCCCTCAATGTAGATAAGACAAAGTATATTTCTTTCTACATAAAAAAACCTACCTATCCACTCCATAATCTCAAAATTACCGCTCATTCATCCTCGTGCATTTTGTCTCACAATTCTGATTGCTTATGTCCCCACCTTCATAAAGTAGATTCTATAAAGTACTTGGGCGTCATGGTAGATAGCTCACTAAGTTTTCACCCGCACATAGATGCTCTTTCCACTAGAATACGTAAACTAATATTTGTGTTTAAAAATCTTCGTCATGTTGCGGACACCGACTTATTGCGATCAGTCTATTTTGCGTTATGCCAATCGCTAATCTCGTACTGCATAACTGTATGGGGTGGTGCGACAAAAACATCAATGCTCCGGATCGAACGTGCACAAAGGGCTGTTCTAAAGGTTACCAATTTCTTACCTTTCTTATTTCCCACCAGAGAACTTTATGAGCGAACCGGACTATTAACTGTACGTCAGCTTTTCATTTTAAATACGATCTTGCGCAAACACTCTCTTCTTACCTATAATCCTACTCTATTTGAAGGCAAACGACGTAAACACGCAGTCTGTCCTACAACTCAGTTCCATACTGCTTTCTCCCGTCGACATTTCGGTTTTCTTGGAAACTATTTGTATAACAAAATTAACGAAATTGTGTCTATTTATGCCCTACCCAAACAGCGTTGCAAAAAAACACTCTCAGCTTGGTTACAAAAATTGGACTATGATGCCACGGAGCAGCTACTCATGGTTCCTTCGTAATATGTAATAATTTCGGGTACTTGACTGTAACAAACACCCAACACACCCACATTCACACCATCATCCTACATCTCCGCACACTTCACCTGCACACTACACACACATTACACTATACCTATTTTTTATTTTCGTTTTTTCTTTTTTTTTGGTTAATTTGTTAAATTTTTTCATATATGTTTCTTTTTTTCTTCCCTTCATAATTTGTCTAGAGTTATAACTTTGACCGTTGTAATGTTAGTGTTAATTGGGCTTAATTCGGGGTGAGAGCCTGGTGATCCGTCACACAGGGTATCCTAGTATGGACGCCAGTCTCTCACAAAGGATCATATTTTATGCATTTTTGTTATAACGCTATAATTCCTGTCTCTGTTTGTAACTATGTGAACCTTTGTGAGGAGAGAAAATAAAGATTATTATTATTAAAAGAAAAAACGATGCAATCATCCAAATCACTAGAAGACTGGAAAATCATAGCACAAAGATTTGAAAAAAATGCCAACTTTCCACATTGTCTCGGAGCTATTGATGGTAAACACATACGAATAATAAAACCAGAACACAGTGGATCGTTGTACTTTAATAACAAAAAATACTTTTCAATTGTATTGTTAGCTACATGTAATGCAAATTATAACTTTACATACATAGATGTAGGATCATTTGGAAAGAGTGCTGATTCTCAAATATTTCAAAACAGCTCAATATATAAGGCAATTTCAGAAAATAGATTGGGTCTACCAAGTCCTGCACCTCTCTGTAATGGTGGACAACCTTTAAACTACACTTTCATTGGAGACGAGGCTTTTGCACTATCTGATCATATGCAACGTCCGTACGGTGGAAACGATTTGACTATAACACAGAGAATATAAAGTACTGTCAAAGTTCATAGAATATAATGTAAGTTTTGCAAGTGAAATAGAAATTGTGATGAAAACGTACGGTGTAAATAAGTTTGTAGTCCTCATAGGGGATAATGCTAAAAATATGCAGAAAGCATTCGACATAGTTAAAAATAAATACCCACATATTACTCCACTCGGTTGCTGTGCGCATGTACTAAATTTATTAAGTCAAGATTGTTCAAAATCAGAGACCATGAAAAACTTTATAGAAGAGGCTGTGAATGTAATAAAAATAATTTAAAAAAGCCAAATACTAAGCGCTCAACGTCACTGTGCTTCCCCAGCGGGTTTTAACGGGTAGTTTTAATTTTTCTCTACACCCTTTCATTTTTATAATTTTAGAGAGTTGACTCAACTCTCTAAAATTATAAAAATGAAAGGGTGTAGAGAAAAATTAAAACTACTCGTTAAAACCCGCTGGGGAAGCACAGTGACAGCCTTAAAAAGTTTAAAAAACAATAAAGCTGCTCTGCAAAGCTTAGCAGTAGATGAAACTGTGAATATCCCTCGTGATTTAAAAAGAAAACTGCTGGAGGAAGAGTTTTGGAACAAAACGGAGGAATCCATCAAAGTTATAGAACCTATAACAGAATGTATATTTGAATTAGAGGGAAATGATCACCTTATAAGCAAAGTATTTATGATATTTAAAAATATAAAATCGAAATTAGAATTTGTGCTTCCATCCATAACAATATTGGGTGAAGAAGAGAAGAATGGCTATGAGGATTCTTACAGCACCATGTACATCTGCAGCAACGGAACGCAAATTTAGTGCTCAAGCAAACGTCCACAGCAGAAAACGGAATCGTCTTACTGCGGAAAGAGCCGTCAAAATAACGTTTGTTTCTTACAACTGGAATATTTTATACAGAAAGACTGTAAACGAAAATATAAATTATGATCAGATTAGTGAGGAAACTCCAACACCACATGGAAGTTCACCGCTAACCGAAACGAATGCGATTGAGGACGAAGTATTCGCGCCATCTCAATTGGAAGCAATGACATCAAATACGTTAGAATTCATAAATTGTGGACAATCTGATAATGCTAATTCTGCGACCAACATTGACTCTGAATAAATGTAAATTGCTCATGTTTTTTGTCTAATTTGATTAAAAATTCAATCACTTACCCATTTGTTTTATTTAAGAGGATTTTTGAAGAAAAAAAGGTTTAGATTAGATTATATGTTTCTTTGGATACCCTTGAAAGATGTAGTGAAGAATGTTAATTCCGTTTCATACGATGGACTCTGAGATCAGCAGTAGAATATAATGTGTGATACTACTGCAGCTATTATTTTGATTATGCTTGATCATATAATGGGCTGCGATGAAATACTTGCATAAATAATACAATTGTTGAAATATCATGTTCGAAGAGTAAAGTTCTTAAACTTGATGTGCTGTTAAATGCATCACTATCAGTGATATTTATACTCCAAAAAACACTAGAAGTACTTAAATCGTGTTAGGTCCACGATCGAAGATATTAGGTACTGAAAGTACTTAATTTAGACCCGCTGTTTTTACTCGGGTTTAAACCAAAAAAACCTGGTTTAAACCCGTTTCCGCCCATTGGGTTTAAACCCTCTGCCCATCTCTAGTCGTAAGCATACCTAAGGACGCCGAGGCTGTCTTCGGGTAGTTCGAGCGGCGGCGACTCGATTTCGAAGACAAAGGTGAAACTACCGCGTCTACAATTAAAAACGTTCAACGGAATCATAAAAAAATGGTTGAACTTCTGGGGCTCATTCTAAAAAGTTGATAACCTTGAAATTGACAAAATCGACAAATTCCAATATAGATATTGGAATTTCATCGATCACAGACGCTGGAAGAAGGAACTGATGTAAAGTCATTTGTCTCGAAGAGCTCAAAGCACGATATGCTCGGAAAGACTTACTAATACAGGTGTATGTGAGAGAATTATTAGCATTAATATTGAATAAAGAATCAAATAATGATCTAACCTCACTATATGATAAACTCAATGCTCAACTGAGAGCTTTACATAAAGGGTGTCTCAGTAAGAGTGCACTTTTTAAAATTGGATTTTTTTTTTTTTCATGCAAGTTGCAACTCTGAAATTTGACAGCTGTCACCTCTGTTTATTCCGATTATTAAAAATGGAGCGCTTTTCGAAAGAACAACGCGTTATAATTATGAAAACTCATTACAAAAATAATTATGAAAACTCATTACAAAAATGGGGAAAGTTACGCTGAAACCGCTCGCAAACTTCGCCTTTTCAGCCGAGAAAGTGCACCTACTGTGTCAACCATTCGAAGAGTGGTCAAAAAATTTGAAGAAACTGGGTCGATTATGGATAGTAAGAATCCTTTGCGTCAACGGACCGGTCGGTGTCTTGAAAACATTGCTGCTGTAAACGAGAGTGTCGCTGAAAACCCGAAAACATCAATTCGGCATCGTTCTCAACAACCTCAAATTTCACGAAGTACTACGCAGCGAATTTTGACTAAAGACCTTCATGCGTACAAGATTCAGCTAACTCAGGAGCTCAAACCAGCAGACCACGGAAAGCGCCGGCAATTCGTTCAATGGGTAATGGAACAAACTGAAGTCGATGCCAATTTTTCAAAAAAAGTCATTTTCTCCGATGGAGCGCATTTCCATATGAATGGCTTCGTGAATACACAAAATTGTCGAATTTGGGACTCAGAAAATCCTCATGCAATCCATAAGAAACAAATGCACCCACAACGAGTAACTGTCTGGTGCGGATTTTGGTCAGGCGGCGTGATTGGACCTTACTTTTTTGAAAATGAGGCCGAAATTGCAGTGACTGTGAACGGCATTCGTTACAGGAATATGATAACGGACTTCTTGTGGCCTCAACTGGACGGCATGAATCTGAACAACATGTGGTTTCAGCAGGACGGCGCAACCTGCCACACCGCGCATGAAACAATCGACTTATTGCAGCAACGATTTCCAGAACACATTATCTCAAGAAATTCTGATGTCAACTGGCCACCCAGATCGTGCGATTTAACGCCGTGCGATTTTTTTCTTCGGGGGTTCGGGGGACTATAACAGATACGTATTTACAGAATTATTATCATTAGAATCATTAAATACATCTTTCTAAGTTAGATTTGTTCCATAAGAACAAATCTCTTATGGAAAAGTTCTTAGGGAACAAATCTAACTTTAATATATATATATATATATATTAATGATTCTAATGACTATAATTCTTTAAATACATATCTATTATATAAATATACATTTTGATCAAGATACAACCTGATACTGACCTGCGAATTGTAAAAAACTTATAAAAAAATAAATTTCGCGGTCTACCACTGCGCATTCACCTTAGGGTGCATCCACACATAGCGAGGCATGTGCCGCAAATGATTTTTTTATATGTACGGTTGCCTGAGGCTGAGGCATCTAACATACAAAAAAAGCACTAGCGGCGCATGACTCGCTCTGTCTGGATGCACCTTATAATTTTCCGTCGTCCCTCCCGTAACCAAACGGAAAAGACCACTGACGTTCTATTATTGCGGATTCTCACTGAATTAATATATATTTCTCTATGCAAATAGTACTTTCTAATTCCATACTAACTAAACTACAATTTGACATACGACAACACTACGATCAGTCTTAACATTATTTTGTGTTTATTATATTTTTTCTATAGGCTGTTTATCGGTTTTGTCTTTGCCTTTAAGTAAATAAACGCGCGCCGCGCTAGCAATGCGCGCGCAGGTGTAGGAATGACCATTAGTTACTCTATGGGTAAACCTGCGCGCGCACGCCAGCGCGGCGCGCAGAATGACAAACCCAGCCCGCCATTATCCATACAAGTTAATATTTAACAATACAAGTCTGTTTTTTCCTCGCAAGTGTGTTGAAAAACGTCGTATGATACACGTGTGCATTGATAATTAAACTCTCGGCTACCTTATCGAATAATACCACCTCGAGTTTAATGATCAACATAGCACACATGTATCATAATGTACTATTATTGCACAGATATTCCAAAATGAGGCAATAGAAAATGCTATTAAATTTATTGAAAACAACGAAGGATCGATTCGTCAAGCAGCTAAAAAATTTGGCGTGCCCAGAAGTAGTATCCAATTCAAAATACGAAATCCTAACACAAAATTCTGGACCTGATCCAGTGTTTACCGAAGCTGAACAAAATGAGTTGTAATTTCATTATCAACAAGCTAAACGAGAAGTTCCCAGAAAAAAGAAGATTACAGGTTTGTGTCCAAGAATTTCTGAATAAAAATCCAAGGCCTAATCCATTCCGGAATGACAAACCTGGAGATGTATGGTTCAAGGCATTCTTGAAACATCATCCCATCATCTCGATTCGGACATCGGAAATGGTTTCAAGAAATAAAACAATACATTCACGATGAAGGTTTAACCTCTGTCATTGAAGATCATGCAAGAGTGTTTAATGCTGATGTAGGGGAAGCCCGGGCAAGAAGCATAGTGCGGGTAAGAAGAATAACTGATTTTTCCATAACTATATAATAGATAGCGATAGCGATTTTTGCTGGTACAGCAAGTGGTCAGTGTTTACCTCCGTACGTAGTATATAAATCCGAACATTTATGGACACGTTGTTGTCGAGATGGGCCCCCAAACGCGCGATACAACAGAACCAAGTCGGGATGGTTTGACATGGTTATGTTTGATGATTGGTTTGAATCTGTTGTACTACCCTGGGCCAATGCTTTAAATGGGGCAAAACTTGTAATTGGTGATAATTTGTCGTGACATCTCAGTGTTGTCTGATCCCATTCAGCTTGAAGTGCCATCGAAGAACCGATTGATAGCTATCCAAGACAAGATTAGACTCAATCTTATGAAAGGAGACCATGTTCTGGTTACATGGAACTCACAAAAATATCCTGGCCTGATTACCGCACTCGTAAGCGAAGAGGGAGCCCTTGTGAGCTGTATGAAAAGAGGCAAATTATTCTGGCGGTGGCCTGTTATTAAAGACGAACAACTCTATAGTTGGAAGGATATTATTTGCAAGATAAATATTCCCAACCCAAATATGAAAAGAAAGGATGTTTTTCTGTTCCTGAATTAGATGGCTAAGTTCCAAGAGAGGCATATAAAAACAAACCCGGCAATCTCCAAAGACGACCCACTGACCCCACAATCTATCAAAATTTAACTGTGAATGCAGGATTTTTTATTTGTGATTTACAATTCTAATGAAAACTCCTTAGCACAGCAAAGTCGGCAATGTCCTACAGAAATAAGCTGTTAAAATTTTGATTCCAATACAAACACGGCAATCTCCAATGTTGGCAATCTCCAAATCAGCCAATCAGAGCTCGGCATTTGGATGCCATTTTAGTATTGTTTGTATGGTGGCGTGGATAGTCTTGTCGTGAATTATCTTGTAGTTTTCATAAGATTTTAACCTGTTTTTCGATAGTTAAAGTTATCTATAAAATTATCTTTTGCATATCATATTATGGAGCTGACAGCATCTCCCTGTACTACCAAGCATACGAGAAAACGTAAGGCTGAGCCAGAAAAGTGGAAGAAAAATTTGCCAAAAACGGCCCGGTAAGTACACAATGATTAAACCATTTTGATCCTTGTTTGAACTCTGGCTAAAAAGTGCAAAAGTTTGTGAATGAGTATTGTTTTTCAAATTGGAATACCCATATAAATAGCGAATATGCATGTAATTCCAAACTTTTTATTTTTTAAATATGCGTTATACTGGACCACAGAACAAATATTACATTATTATTCTCGTTTATTAATTTATCGAATAATAAAAGAACAGATGAAGATAATTGTTGCAAAGAAAAAAACTCATTTCGAGATTGGAACTTGGGCCTATATGTTTGCTAATCCGATGCGTTACACCATCAGCTATCGGGCCTTATAACAATGTTGTCAATTTTAGCAATGGTTAGCCGACCAAGGTCATACTTAATTACGTACGCTGCGTGTGTGAAAAAGCGATATGTTTTTGTTTCGCTCGACACCAGTGTATAAATTCTGAGGTGTGCATTCTGTGTTAATACATCACTTATACACACATACGTATATACGGCCTGTACCGCGCGTGTTCACAGCAACACAATCCTTACGGTGCTAATGCACTTCTAACCCTTTACTGTACAATAAACTTATTATTATTACCTAGATTAAGTCTTATCCTGAGAATAAGTTTTGAATTTTTGACAGTTTCCATACTAAACCTGTCAGACCTCACTTTTATTCTAAGAATAAAATATATCTGACTTTGGTAAAATCAGCCCTAAGAAGAATGGCTTTCAATTATGGTGTTGCATATTTAACAAAACATGCCATGCTAAATTCAGAATACGTCAGTCAACGATATTACTAGAAGATCGTCATTACGATGCAGGCAGATACAGTTACGGATTTTAAACAAGAAATTCGTGAAAAAGTGATCAAATCACATAATTGCCTGTATGTAATAAAAATTGTGAAAAAAGTTGTTGACGCCGGGCATAATCTTGTGAATGAAACGCCCAGCTTTAGAAACATTAAAAGTACAGTGTACAAAGCAAGAAATAAAGCCTTAAATGTTTCCAAGACTGTTTTCCAAAACAAAAGATGTGAAATTCCCGAAGTATTCAAAGACTTAATGTTATGTGATTACAAGAACCACGTGCGTATAATTGCTTCGCGATTCAAAGGCTAGGCAAATTATTCAACAGCAAAAAGTGTTCTTTCTTGACGGAACTTTCAGAAGCTGCTCGTCTCCGTGATAGTCCTAGACTATAATCTTTCCATGGGGGGTGTCGACAAGGAAGATCAGCTGCTACAGGCATTCCCTGTGGAAAGAATTCTGAACAGTGTCTGGTACAAAAAACTGTTTCGCAGGCTATTGAACGTTTCAATACACAACGCACACATAATATTCACTCACACATACAACAAACAATGTCTCAGCGGCAATTTCGAACCAGGTTGGCAGGACGCGTTGCAAACTCAAGAAAGATCAGCTGCTACAGGCATTCCCTGTGGAAATAATTCTGAACAGTGTCTGGTACAAAAAAACTGTTTCGCAGGCTATTGAACGTTTCAATACACAACGCACACATAATATTCACTCACACATACAACAAACAATGTCTCAGCGGCAATTTAGAACCAGGTTGGCAGGACGCGTTGCAAACTGTGCGCCAGAAGAAACGTTGACGTTCGCACAGTCTGGGCCTGTGACACACATGTGGGGTAAGTCTGTGCATTATTGACTGCTTTAAAAAGTATCACACTTCTTAAATCAGTCAATAATGCACTCAAAAAGTATCACATTTCTTAAGGGCCCCGCACATTTACGGTCCGTCGGCAGTCTGCCGGCAGGCGGTCCACTTATAAAAACTGGACTGCTAGTTACTCAAGAGTTATCTACTAACACTACTAACATAGTAGATAAGCACAAATTGTTACTAATTTATTACTAACAAAACAATCTATGGACGATGGTTTTAGGTTTAACAGAAACAGTTATCTAATAACACTACTAACTATACTAATATTATAAAGAGGTAAAATTGTTTGTAAGTTTGTATGTAGGGGGTAATCTCTGGAACTACCAGTCGGATTTGAAAAATTCTTCTTGCATTTGATAGCCCAATTCTTGAGGAAGGCTATAGGCTATTTAACATCACGCTATGACCCTTAGGAGCCGAGCAAAAAGAAAAAAAGTCAAAAAGAACGTTAAGTGCGGGCGGGTGATGCGATACGACGGATTGGCTCGGGGGAAACAAGAAGGTTCACGCGAACGAAGTCGCGGGCTGAAGCTAGTAGCAGATAAGCACACATTGTTACAAATTAACCCCCTTAGGAAATGTGATACTTTTTGAGAACAGACGAGCGGCACAGGGCTAACAACTAGCCTTAAGCACAAAATACAGAGAGTACAGAAGTCAATCACATGTATGTAGGTACTTCACTTTTTATACCTAGGTACGCTCGGCGGTCGCGCTAGAGTTGTCAACTTAACTATCGTGGTAGTGGCCCTCGTATCTAGCTAGTTGTTTGATTTATTGTTGAGAATGTAACAGGAATAAAGGAAATATAAACCAATAATAACTAAAATATTATAGAACAAAAACATAAAATTTTACATTTGTTAATTTTTGCTATCGAAAATCCCTAATAACTTCTAACCGGATTACCCTATTTACACAATTTATTTTGCCCTATCCGTTTTAGACCTAAACCTATCAAATGACACTAAAAACAACACAATATCTACACAAACAAAAATCATGTTTTCAACTTACGTAATAGTTGGTGGCTTGAATTTACCTTACTAATAAGTTACTTCGTTTATACTGATTCAAAATAGGAAACTATTATATAAATCCGATTTATATAATAGTTTCCTATTTTTGATTTCCTATTTTTGAGAATTTGTTGTAAGGTGGCTATCTAAGCTCGATTTATTAAATCGAGCTTAGATAGCCACCTTACAACAAATTCTTGCCATGATCACAAAAAATATCAACAGACGTGTGTCTCAAGCGGATGGCACTCGCGCTCGCACTGTTTTCAACCGTTCTGAGATATCGTGTCCGTGAGCGGTGTCTATGTGTGCGTTGCTCGAGCGCACTTTGTATGTAGATTGACTTCTGTACTCTCTCTATGTCGCTCAGGGATATTGTAGTAGTGTGAGGGTGTGTGACACACCCTCACACTACAATTATACAGTTTCAATTGAACATGAAATCTTAGACAGCTTGCATACAAGAAAGTTGATTCAAGATTTCGCAAATATAAAGGCAAGAAGAGGTAAATTTTTGTAGATACGAAAATAACTATGTTCCTAATCAAAATAAATGTTTCACCTTCGTTATGATTCTTTTCTTTTGTCCCACCATAATGAGAAAACATTAAATAGCCTATTTTTGACAAAACTCAGCGTAAGTAGTCGTAGGGCGGCATAATCGGTATTGCACGCGGGCTACAGCGGGAAACAGCTAGTGACGGGCCTGGATGTGTCCTAGTTGTATTTTTGTTCAATAGCCTTCGAAACAGTTTTAGGGGACTATTTTAGGTAATTTTGACGTTCGAAAAGTGCTGAGCCTAGTTTGAATAAATGACTTGGCGGTTTGGGGGTCTGTCATAAAGCTTACATTAAATTGCAAGTGAACTAGCAAATCGGCTTTCTTTTAAAAATTTCCTGGGCATGAAATTTTGTAGCTCGCATATTGGTATGCAACTGTTGGAACAAAATATTTTATTTTTGTACTTACCTAATTTATTATTTTCTATTTTTTAACTGTAATATTATACACTTGTTTTTTGAACATTGGGCTTTTGGCTACATGTCATGTTTTGTGTGCCGTGGTTGCTTAGTATTTTTTATTTGTTCCTAGCCCAAAATGGAGCCACCAAATAAAAACCCGCGGGGAGAGTGGACAGAAACTCAACTAAAGCAGCAAATAACAGACAGATGTCTCAAAGAAAGCAGCTGCAAAATATAGCCCAAGGCGTGCATTAAAAATCATATAAAATCTAAATCCGCAGAAAAGATAACTGGTCAAGCCCCGATTCTTAATAAAATACAAGAGAAGAGTTTATGTAAAAGGGTGATAAGACTTGGTCAAATAGGCCATTGACCCCCAAACTTTTTCGTAAGCAAGCTTATGAATTATGTAATGCGAATAATATACCGAATAGTTTTAATGAAAAAAAAAATATTGCTGGGAAAAAATGGCTGAATTTTTTTGTCAACCGCAATCCAGAAATATCTCTTCGTAGGGCTCAATTATTAATAAATCCGAAACTATATGAAGCTGTCAAAAAATTATATGATGAAATTAATATCTGTAGTCACCCGGAGCGTTACTTTGGAATTGAAGTCATGTGCATTGTTTTAAACTAAGGCATTACTCACGATACTAATTGCATTAGGGCTAATATTACGTAAATCAAAAATATTATTAATGTTAGTATGGAAAACCTTAAAAATGTAGTAAGTCATATTGCAAAAGGTTTACCTATTATTATTGCAAATAAACACTAAAAATAATAAAAACGAATAATTATGTACTCCTTAAACGCCAATAAGTCTTGAAGTATCAAAATCTTAAAGCGCAGTACAACGCGGAACAAAAAGTAAACAAACATCAAATAATACTAATAACAAGTCATTGCGGCCGGCCGGCACGCGCGCGGTATTTCCTTACAAGCAGCATTAACAATAGGCTAAAAGGCAATGACTAAAATATCATTGCTAAAAGGCATGTCGCCGCCCTTCCCGAACTCTCTCCGTTCCTCACTCGCAAAAATACGAATATCACCCCCGCGCGGGAACGGCTTCCCGAACCAGTGTAAAGCGCCTTATTCACCATCCATCTCGACGTACGTTCCGCCAAGGTCATCACGATGCACGAAGCAAAACGACTGTGAATATGCTTGACGTACGTCAATAATTATTATTAATTGCTTGCTGGACTTGCACGACCAATTTCGCATCCAGCGAGCGCCCCCACCACCGCGAACGTCGTGCAGATGGACAGTGAATAATGCGGACGTACGTCAGAGCGTCGTGCGTCGTGCGTGCTTGATCGTGTATAGACTTGCTGTATAGCCGATTCGCCATTTTGAGCTTGCATCGCCATAGTGACCGCACGTGTCGAAATGGATCGCGAAACGATAACAAGTTTTATCGAAAGATATAAATCCCACTCTTGTCTGTGGGACGTCTCAAGTCCTGATTATATGAATAAGAATAAAAGAATTAATGCATTGCAAGATATGGTGCCCATTTTAGGGGAAAGTGCAACGATTGATAGCGTTCGAAAAAAAATTGACATTCTTAGAAACGGTTATTACAGAGAATTAATGCCAGCTTGTCTACGGGCATTTCCGCAGATAATGTCTATACGCCAACACTGTGGTACTATGATTTGATGTCTTTTTTATCATCACAAGAAGCATCTAGACCTGGGATCGATGGCCTTGCCGACCCGGTAAGTTTTTAACTGTGTTTTTTAATAAGATAGGCTTCGATCCAACTAGATACATAAATCCATACATACCATTGTATTTCATAATTATTAGTTCGGGTGATAGGTACAGTCGGCCGCAGGTCAGTGGAAACACTTGCACTGCAAATATCGCCGCTACTACTAGGGAATAAGAGCGCTCTTAAGGTCAGTGTTTCTACGGACGTACCTATCTAGTTTTTATATTTGATCGAAGAATATAGGTTAGGTATTAAATATTAAACACATTATATACTTAGGTAAAATTATTTATTAAACAATCATTCGATCTTGGAAATCAACTCTTCCTTCATGAGAAAAATATCTTCTGAATCCCTCCCTAATCACTTGTCCTTCTTCATTAGAAAAACTAAGTTTTTCTTCAATGTCCAAAAAATTGTAGTATTGACGATAATCCCCTGGTATCACAATTCCTTGCATTGTGTCTTCTCGGTCAAACAGTGAATTTGGTATATCAGGGTCCTTAGACAAAGTAACATCGCTTCGTAGCGAAACGATATCTAAATTCGTCATCGTCTCTGAGATAACGATAAACATTTCATAGCCAATGTAACACTATGGTCGCGATCGTTGTGTCGAATTGTTTGTTCGTTAGAAACAAAAATAATTGGTTATGGTATCGAAAATTTAGCTGTCAGTGTCAGTCAAGAAGTTCAAATCGGATCAAACCAGCGAGTTATTGTTGTTTTCAAATTTTATTAATAAGATAATGTGAGTGTTGCGTTTAATCGTTTTCAAGTTATAATAAAAACAATATTTTTACAGTGGTAAGTGAATAGAGTGTTATTACTTTTAGATCGTCTCCAAAACTTAATGATAATCAAAATAGACGATTTTTTTTAAGTGACTGGTGTTCAAACGATGATGGAGTAATCTATTTTAATTTTTAGTGATAAAACATGGAATCAAGAGTGCGAGCAAGTCCCGAACAATTGTCAACGCTGCTTGAGTATATGGAAACGTAAGTAAATCCAAGTTTTATTCATTAGTATGTAATGTAAACAATGACGCGATCTTAACAATGAAGCACCTATATTGAATCTTTGTTTGTTTATGTTACAGTCATGGTGACCTGGCGAGGCCTCTTGCTGGATCACAAGGTCGGGTACGGTCAGACCGACTGTGGACTGAACTGACCAACATATTGAATGCTGTTGGTGGTGGTGTCAGCAAGACTACAGACAAGTGGAAAAAAGTAAGGATCTAATGAACATTTTTGGAAAGACTGGTGTGATGGTAGAGTGGCTAGCAAGCTATTTTCTCAAGGGTTTTGGATAAGTGGACACAACCTTGCGGTTATGAAGACTGGCTTGTAATCATTTCTCTGTTATTACTAGACTGGGGACTTTTGATAATTATGATGATGATGATGATCAATCTCCGACATCCATAGAAAGAAAGAAAGAAAAAACGTTTATTGGCACATACCATAAGTACACACAACATAAACAAAGAAAGCAAAAATATTTAAAAGAAAACTTACAACTAAACATTAACCTTCTTACTACAAAAAGTCAAACAAGTACAAGTATAGTATAAGTATAGTACAAGCTATGCTTTGGTGTCCGTATGAGAAGATGCCCCGCATGTTATTGTTATTTTTCAATTTATTTCAAAAGTTCTTACCAAATTGGCTTTTTAATCTCATTTAGGTACACTTATAGCATAGGTACTTATAACTATGACTGATTTTTATTCAATAAAGGTGTGGGCAGATTGGAAGTCCAAGACAAAAAAAAAGGCATTGACCATAAGGCACCATGCAAGAGGGACTGGAGGTGGGCCAGCAAGCGGGCAAACCTTGTCAGCTAGCGATGAAAGAGTGCTGGCTATAATGGGTGCTTTAGCAGTGGCAGGACAAGTCTCTGTAGAAGAGCTAGGATTTAATGTAAGTACTATACACCTTCAAGGCTCCTGCTCAATAATGAGCTAATTTTCTCTAGTAGGCAGATGTTTTATAAAATACTAGCTTTCTGCCCGCGGGTTCGCCCGCGTGGAATTCGGTTATATCGCGCCTCCAAAGCCTTTTTTCGCGACAAAATTTAGCCTATGTCCTTTCTCAAGGTCTGTTCTATCTCTATACCAAATTTCATCAAAATCGGTTCAGCCGTTTTTACGTGAAGCCGTAACAGACAGACAGACAGAGTTACTTTCGCATTTATAATATTATTAGTATCGATTCCTATTAACATTGGTCAACATGTTAGTTAATGGCAACAAAAGTTACCATGAAAGTTAGTTAACATGAAAGACACTGCTAGACCCTTTTTTCATTTTTTGATAAATTAGTTTTAACTTGGTTAAACTGGTTATTAATTAGTATTTATAAATATTATTATATAACTGTAAAAACGTTGCTGTAATTTTTACATAACTACATACTAAAAATAAATACACTGTTTCAGTAATAAATAATTTCATTACATCTACCACTTATTTTTATTAAATCTACCACTGCCAATTTTTTTCAGAGACCTAAATACTGCACAAGATGATCCCGCCGCCCAAGATGATCCCGTCACCCAAGATGATTCAGTTTTGGAAATTGTAGATGGTAAGTCTAAAGACTTAAAATCTTACTTCTTACTAATATTATAAACGTGGAAGTTTGTTTGGATGGATGTGTGTTACTCTTTCACGCAAAAACTACTGAACGGATTTGGATAAAATTTTGTACACAGATAGTTTATAACCCAGATTAACACATAGGATAGTTTTTATCCCGATTATGGGCGAAGCCGCTGGCAACAGCTAGTATCATAATATTTATTTGTTATGTATGTATATGTAAAATACAAAATTATCTGAAATTCCTAGGGTACCTCAGTTTTGCTATTTATATTCTATATCTGTGTGCCAATTTTCATTGAAATCCGTTCAGCCGTTTTTGCATGTTTGAGTAAGAAACTAACAAACCTTCACATTTTACAATATTAGCAGGATTTGATTTAAGAAAACATTTTTGATCAAACAAAGGATCTGTAAACTGTCCAAAATAACACTCATTTTCTTTTGCAGAAACTCCACAACTGACTTTGTCACCTCAACCTTCCACTTCACAGCCCTCAAATAATTGGCTTCCGCCTTCCTCATACCAGACACAAACACCACCACCCCTTCCGCTCGTGCTCACTCAGACTTCGGCTCAAGGACGGCAGCCTGTTGCGCCAGCCACACCAGCCTCGGCCCCGGCAGCGTCAGCCCAATCCCCGCCAATCCCTGCAGCGCCCACTACTCCGAGGCGAAGGCGGCCACCAGCCCCCCGCACGTCTGTTATTTCTCCATCTACCAGGCGTCATCCGCGGTTGAGGTCGCCAGCGACACCGCAGTCTGCTGCCTCTCCCGACCGCCCTCGTTTGCGCGCTCGCCGTAGACGGGCACCGACCCCCTTCGAGAGAGCGGCAAGCGAGTTTACGTCCGTGGAATTACGACGCCTGGAGCTGGAGGAAGCCCGGACTAGGCTACAACACGAGCGAGACTTGCGAGCGTTGGAGGTTGAGCACGAACGGAACCAGGTTTTTAGCTCGTTAGTAAACATCGCTCAAGCATGGCTTGACTATTATCGCAGTAGGGACAACACAGAACCGCTGAACACTGAGTAGTTCAGCAATCGTCTTGCCCCTATTGCTATAGTAATCAAAGGTTTTTTAGTATGTATGTTTGAAGCCTTAGGCATTCTGCATCTCAGACTTTTGCGAGTGGGATACTAGCAAAAGTCTGAGATGCAGAATTCCTAAGGCTGTTTAAGATGTTAAGTTTGTTTTCACATAATGTGAACCCTTTGGGCGAAAGAAGTGACTTCGTTAAATTATCTAATAGGGCCTCTTTTACTGCCCAATTTTAAGACTGTAAGAGCTCATTCACACAGGGTCCGTCAATGACGATTCGTCCAAAAAGACGATTAGATCTATAAGCTTGCATGTTGGATTATGGCCTATTAAGGTTAGGCTTATCTTGTGCCCAGCAGTTGATGTATAAAGGCTGATTAATATAATTATTGTTTAGTAGAGATACTAATTATATAAGGTTAAAATTTTATAGTTTATCAAGTGACTTAATAAAAATATTAAAATATTTAATAGTAATTTTATTTATTCACCTATATTACATCCTACTAACTAAACGATTGCGCATAGCCCTGCCTCGGATTAACTCATTTTGGTTATCATTGCTGGAGGTGCTATATTGTACAGCATGCTCTTCACTATCTTCTAGACCCCCTGCTGGCATATCACTTGGAGGTGGTATTCTAGCATCTAATGCAATGTTGTGCAGCACACAACATGCATTAGTGATTTTGCTAGCTACGTAAGGGTGGTAGTGAAGAACTCTGTGTCGAAGCATACACCTCCAACGAGCCTTAAGTAGTCCGAAACAGCGCTCAATGCGAGACCTGGCTTGGACATGACGTCGTGTGTACACCTCTGCCTGGGATCCTGGTTCTGCATTTAATATAGGCGTCATCAACCACGGCCGCAGTGGATACCCAGAATCTCCTAAAAAAAGGAAATATATTTTAATAGTCTACTCCAGTTCTAATAAAGAATTGAATAATCGTTGTTAATTTGTAGTCATCCTCACTTAAATATAGTGCAATTACTGCTTGGCGTAAAGGCCTATTTCAAATGTCTCACTATTTACAATGCCTATACGGAACAACTTACCTAATACCCAAACATGTTCACCACTTTCATGAAGTCCTTTCATGTATGTGCTCACGTGACTCGCAGACCATATGTGCGAGTCATGTGTTGCTCCACCAAATTTAGAGTTCACATTTATAATGCGCAAGTCATAATCACATATCTGAAAAGAAAATAAAATAAAACTATAGGTACTTATTGTTTGGTTTCCACAAAGAACCAAATTGCAATGTGGGGAAGGAATTTAATTTCGAATTAAGGTACCTACTTACAAAACACTTAAAAGATATTTTATAGATTTCACTATGTATACAATATGTCCCTTTATTTCACTGTGCCGCTTGGCACATGGGCTTGCTCTTACATTCTCCATTGAGTTCATATTACAAATAGGTACATATACACATAGTTTCAGAGAAGTTTGTAAACCACATAGTTTTATATGTATTATGATTAGATTTTATCCAGCAGCTTACCATTTGAACATTTAAGGAATGATATCCTTTTCTATTAAAAAATGTGTGTTCTTCCTCAACCGGTCTTGTGATAGCAATATGGGTACAGTCAATGCACCCTATCACACCAGGCAAATTATGTGTCCTTTGAAATCTGTAAATTATATAACAATTTTACACCAAATATCAAAGAGTAAGTAATTATTTAGGTATGTAGGAACCTAAGAAATTTTTTAATTAGGTATTTAAACTTAAAAATATATTTACATACTTCTCTTTGATTAAGGATCTCTGGTGTGGCGTTTGTGGAAACACTATCCACCTGCTGACCATCCAATTGTGATTAAGGGCGTTCACAACCTCCCTGATGCAGCGACTTGTTGTCCGCTGTGTCAAATGCTGGCCCACACCCACAATTTTCTGGTATGACCCTGTAGCTAAAAAGCTAAGAGCACACAGCACCTGAAAAATATAATAATAAATAGGTAGGTTAATCTATTTAGATTGATATGGTTTTATTTTTATTTAAACAGCAGTTAATATAGATTGTGTGGTAACACAATATTTTTGTTGTATAGTACCTATAAACTAAGCAGACGAAGATTTTTTAACTCAAGTTCTGAGGAACAACAACCAACAACAATAAGTAGGTACCTGTGCCTGCAATACTTACCTATAATATTATATTGTTATAGTAATGTAAAATTTCTTACCTTTATTTCCAGGGGAATTTCAGGGGAACCTTTTAATCGTGCATGAGCTTTTAGGTCTTTGCATAACTTCCTAAATGCTCTTTTATTAAGCCTGAAATGTTGGATGAACAACAATTCAGGCATTTCTTCAATTGTTTCCAATTGCCGTCGCTGTCTTAATCGCTTTTGGCGCCTCTCCCAGGCGTCCTCATTGTGTGCAGCCCACAATAAACGTAGAGAATGCATTTTGTAAACTAACACAGAATAAATACTAGGAGTATGTCATCAATCAATGTCTAACATCTGCTGCCGAATGAAATCCGGCCATATTGTATTCAATAACTACAACGTTTTAGCATTCGTTTTCGTTATCTTCATTGGCGATCACGATCGAGGCGAAGGCGAACACTGAAAGCGCAGCTTGTCTACGCATTTGTCGATTCGTTACTTTATGGTTTCGTTATGAAATTTAGCATTGTCTACCAAATGGCGATAACGATGTCGATTGACCACGTGACTTAACGCGGCTTATGTCAATCCCATACATTTTAGTCTTTTCTAACTTCGTTATCGTTTTTAAATTGTTACTTTGTCTAAGCCCCCACATTCTCTACACATTTTTGACAAAAAATTATGTAACGCACAACATGCTAATATAACATAATCTAAATAATCCACTTGAAGTGTTATAGGACTGTAGAACAATCTGAAGCGTGTCGCTAAAATACCAAAGGCGTTTTCAGACACACGTCTTGCTCGAGATAATCTGTAGTTGTAATTTTTTTTTGAATAATCATTATCTTTGTAAGGATACGGTACGAGAAGATTATGCAATAACGGAAATCCAGAGTCACCAATAAAAAGGTATGGAGCTGTAACTTGGGATTGTGGCAAAATACTTTGATCGGGCAAATTAAGGCTTTCATTTATTAGTTTTTCGTAAAATTTAGTTTTTTTCAAAACACCAGAATCAGCTGCTCGACCGTTAATTCCCGCATGGACGTAAATAAATTCATATTTAGCATTAACTACAGCAAAAAGTACGACACTGAAATATTTCTTGTAATTATAGTAAAGAGAACCACTGGAATAGGGTTTTGTTATACGAATATGCTTCCCGTCCATTGCTCCTACGCAGTTTGAGAATTGCCATTTATTCTGGAACTCTTCTGCAATTTGCTTCCACTCCTCAGCAGATGATGGGAACTGAAACAAATATTAAGAAATAAATAAATACCGTTACGTTATATCCGAAGAGGAAACAGATAAAATACTTTAGTTTAAATAAGTGTTTACAGAATTTAATATTTCATGTGACTGTAACATACACTAATTTTTGGTTTTTAGGAGAGGGCAACACCTAGTGAAGGTATAAGCAGAAGAAAAAGAGCAAGCACGAAAGTTCAAGAAGAATTAGTAAATGTTGCCAAAAAGTTATTGACCGAAGACAACCCTAAAAATGCTCCGGATCGGGACATGACATTTGGATTATATCTAAATAATCAACTCCAAAACCTGTCACATGATCAGAAAATTTATGCAGAAAAACTAATGTCAGATGTTTTGTTTTTGGCAAGAACAAACCAATTAAATGCTACTTCACATATCTTCACGCGTCCATCCTCTCAAACAACCACAACATTAAATGAATACTCTTCATCACCTATTCAATTTGTCAACTCACCTTCACCATACGCAGAAAATGTGCGTTCACCTCCAAACATCCAGCGACCGATTTCTCAAAATTCAGCACATTCTGCTTCACCTATTTGCCATAACTCGCCATACCGTGAAGACTTGCCTTCATCCCCAAACATTCAAACTTCATCTCCGATCACAATTATCAAACGACCGGCTTCACAAAACTTAACATACTTTTCCACACCGATCCAATATTCTTCTAAATCAAAAGGTTGCATTGAAACTCAATTGTCTCATATACCATCTTCTCAGACGGTTCTTTCGGCGAATTCTTTAACCCAGTATCAAGATACATCACAAGAATTACCAAACACGCAATTTTCTTCAATTCCAATAATTCTTGATAATGAAACTGAAAATTCTACTCCAGTACACACAGAACAGCTAAACAAATTTCTGGTTTTTAGAAAGAAATGAATATGTTATTGAATATGAGTATGAACAAATGAATATGAGTCTCATATTCATTTGTTCACTGTATGATTTAGGTACTTACTTCATTTGTTTTCTAATGGTAAGCAATTTCTGCTTGCAAATTATAATTAGTGGTTGGAATGACTGTGATTGTTTTCTTTTTAATAAACAAATATATAAAAAGTTGTTTCATTGACTTACCTTGAGATACTCATCCTTTAAAGCTTTATAAATAGCTAAACAAGTTTCAGGAATAATTTTACTCATTAGCTGTGGTGAAACTGCATACGAAACCATAAGTTCAGGATAGCTTTCTCCCGTTGCAAGGTATCGTAGGGTTACAAGTAAACGTTCTTTTGCTGGGACACTCTCTCATAATAGTATCACGACGTTGAATTTCGGGTCCTACCATTCCTAACAGCATTTCCAATATTTCACTATCCATTCTAAGATAAGTATGAAAATCTATGACGTTCAAATCATTCATTATATTATTAATTTCAGTATACTCCGCACGCTTATAGTAATTTTTTTTCATCCAGAACCTCTTCTTATTTTTTTTCTTCTCTTCTGCTGCTGCTGACAATATGAGAAGAACTCCCATTTTTTGGCGCTTTGATAAATTATGCGGCATTATAAACACACACAACCTCCTCGAATAATCGATCGATTACATCTAGCATGCTGGATGCGCGCACGAGTGTGTGTATGTTAGGGCCCTCGCCCACGGCGACTTTTTGTAGCGATGCAGTCGCGCGTTTAGCAAACGCGCGACTGCATCACTTCTAACGCGTGTTAGTCGCATTTGCAACGCGCTACTGCATCGCGATTGTTTCGATACAAACGCGCGACCGCGTCGCGCTACTAACGCGCTACTGCATCGCGATTGTATCGATACAAACGCGCGACCGCGTCGGACTACATCGGTAGAGAGAACGGAGGGGGGAGGGAGTGTGGCGCGGCGCGTGATTGGGAATCGGCATCAGTGCAACGTGCAACACAGACAGGTCCAGAGTGCATGCTATTGTCCGTCACAGGCGTAAAATGGAGTCATTTGACACTGAAACGTTTATTACGGCAATTCAGGAGCGTCCTGTAATATGGGACTCACGT
Source organism: Amphipoea lucens (assembly GCA_947508005.1). Lineage (NCBI taxonomy): Eukaryota > Metazoa > Arthropoda > Insecta > Lepidoptera > Noctuidae > Amphipoea > Amphipoea lucens. Next base: position 14,292,744 of record OX382375.1, read on the forward strand.
CTTCCTGAGTATTCGAATAAAATTGCAAAAAGGAAGCCATGGGAAGAGATAAATGAATTATTTAATGCAGAATTTGGAGAAAAAACCAACAAAGAAAATAATGATTGTGGTAAGTTATTGTGTTGTGCTCTGTAGCAACGCCACCGTATATTTTATTATTATGATAAACCCATTTTTATGTAAGGCTGACGTACATAGCGTACATGGATTGTTTGTGAATGTACGCCTTTTAATTTAATTTACTTGGACGCTTACGGCAGACGCGTCTGTGTAAATCGTTGTTAATAATAATAAATTGTTAATAATCGTTACATAAATTGAATATAATACTACTGCGCTAATTGTGAACGTTTAATAAGATAGTTTTTAAAAGAATTGTTTGTACGCGTTTCACATACATGTTAGATAATTACGAGAGCAACTTGAAAATGTGATTTTTGTTTGTTGAGATATCTTAACGATTTTGGTGTCAAATGAAAGGTCTAGGTCTAAAAACATTTTATTCGTTTGAATCATGTAAATTGGTTCACGCGTTTAGGAGATAATAATTAGTACCTATAGTAAAAATATAAACAAGATGATCTCCTTTGCTGGTTATTTTATTGGTTACTTTTTTCAAATTTTTGAATCTTGCCACGGTACAGAACCTTCACCGGTGAAATAGTCAGTATATATATTTCGAATTGCAGTACCACTTAGTTCAGATCTTCGTCTTCTAATTAAATGTAAATTATCACTGGCAGGTGAATCTTGGAATCCAATTATACTCAGAGTGTGATCAAATTGGTACCCATCTCGCTTACGTATGAAATTGTGCAATACGCAACACGCTTTAACAATGTTCGTAGCAAAATCAACATTAACGTTTATGGGCCTGTTGAAAATTTTAAATTTGTTACTCAATATACCAAACGTACATTCAATATAACGCCTTGCGCGTGTCAAGCTATAATTGTATATTCTCTTATTTCGTGGTAAATGTTTACCAGCGTATGGTCTTTGCAAGTGTTCGGATAAGGCAAATCCTTCATCGCCAATAAATGAAAACGGTATATGTATTCCATTGTTACATATAGGTCTCGGTTGAGGTATTTTAAAATTTCCTTCTCGTATTTTTTTAACCCATTCGCTGCTGTCATGTATTGTTGAATCGGAGCTTTTTCCATAGCATCCGACATCGATAGCTATGAAATTATAATTAGCGTCACATATTGCTAGCAACACGATGGAAAAAAAATGTTTGTAATTGTAATATTCTGAGCCGGTATGACATGGTTTTATAATTCTTATATGTTTTCCATCTATTGCTCCAATTATGTTAGGAAAATTTGCATGTTTCATAAACCCTTCAGCGGTTTTTAAATGTGATTCTTCTGTTGGTTCTGGCATGGATATGACTTTTAATTTATTCCATATTACTTCTACGGTTTCTTTAACAATTCTACGTGCAGTAGTATGTCCACATTTAAAATCTATATGAAGATCTGTGAAATTACATCCAGTTGCTAAGTACCTGAAAAAGAATATAAATTACTAAAGATTACATTATATTTATGGCCTGGGTCTAATTTCACGAAAGTTACATGCTACAAAACTACAAGTGTAAAGTGGCAATACTGTCATAGCAGCCAATCACGTCGTGCGGTCCTGCAACGCGATTGGCTGATATAACTGTGTTGGCACTTTACAGGTACTTTCATCAAATGAGGTCCTGTTGATTAAACTTGTATATATTTTTTCAGCTGTGGAACTCCAGAAAAAATGGAAAAGTTTAAAAGATTCCTACAACAGAGAACGGGCAAAGGAAAAAAACTGTTCTAGTGGGTCCGGGGCTAAACCGAGAAAACAATATGTGTACTATAAATTATTGTCATTTTTACAACCTTTGACCGAAATCAGACCGCCAAGTCGACCTACAGTTACTGAGGGAACCGACTCCGAAGATTGTTTGGAATCTTTTGTAATGCCAAAATCAAAGAAGCTTAAAACAAGTGATGATGCACAAAACAAATTATACGAAATTCTGACTGAAAAATTGAACAAAGTCACGCCAACCATTCAACATCCAGATCAACATTTTTTACTTTCTCTTTTTCCACATTTTCATTCCATAAAGGAAGAATATAAACTCGATGCAAAAGCCGAAATGATAAATTTGCTTCGAAAATATAACAATAGGGCACAGACGTCTGCATACGTCAGTCACTATGGATATCAGTCTGGATATCAAAGCTACGACACAACAGCTCGTACAAGTACTGAAAGTAGCGTGTCGTAATCGCAACTAATAAGTAACAACAACACGCTGCCAACGCCTGCTAGTACCAACATCAATACTGCAGCTTCGTTGCAATATAATGATGATGAATATAATTATATTAATGATGATTCTAAACAAGATTCTATTATCACAAATCTATATTCACCGTAACGTTAAACTGTTTAAGATTTTTTTTTTAAATGTGGACAACACCACATATTACATTATATAATACAACTTTCAGTACCACTGTGCCATTGAATGAACCATTAAAAGATAATTAATATAATATTTGGTTTTTCTTACATCAAAGTTATGGTTAGTCGTTCTTCAGCTGATATACATTGTCTCATCATTGTATTTCTGCGTGTCAACTCTGGTTTTACAATGGAAAGCAATTCACAAAACGTCGAATATGACATTCTATAACAACTTTTGAATTTAAGATCATAATTTTTGAGTTGTTTGAATGTTGTTACATGATGTCCACAAAGTAATCTCTGGGTATTAAATGGATGCATCCAATATTGACGCTGCTTCCGTTGCCTACGCTTCGGCTGCTTACGTAAAAGCAGCACCAAAGACAACGTGACTAATGTTGCCTCAACGGAGTCCATCTTGCAACTGTACTGATCCAAGGTATTTTTGTATCGTAACTGCATCGCGACCGAATCGCGTTTGCATCGCGACCGAATCGCGTTTGCATCGCGACTGAATCTGGTCCCGTGGGCGCGGGCACACAGCTAGCGACTGCTTCGCGTCTGTATCGATGCTACGCGCGAGCGCATCGCGACTGCATCGCTACAAAAAGTCGCCCGTGGGCGAGGGCCCTTACATCTAGCGCCGCGGCCTTGAGCGGACGTACAGCTGGGATGGATGGTGAATAAGGCGCTTTATAACGACTGCGCAGGTGCGTTGACGCATGTCGATTAAGATATTAATCCCGTGACGTAATCGCCACACGCGCCTCGCGCCCTTGGATTGCAGTGCAGTGTTATTGTGGACTAATTATTGTCAGTGGACTTTTTTTTTTTCAAATTTTGAACTACGCCAATAATACCTTAAAGTCAAAAGTATCACCACTTACTTACATTTAACTAGCAAATCTTTAAAAAACATTTTTATACTTAGTAGATCGGGGTAGGTATTATTGACGGTCCTAAGCCCGTTAAGTAGGAAGGAAAAATTCAAATCAACCAATTTAATCCACAAATAAAAACAAAATCACTACGAAAAGTTTACGCTGAACGATAGCAATAAAGCAAAACTTAAATTTTATTAATCATCTGATAGCAGGTCAGTGAACTTTTTATGGCGTCTAGTATTACTGTCATTAGTTAGATTCCGTATTATACTGATGCTAAAATGAGTCAATTATCAAACGAAATCTATGACAATAATGTAGGTGATTTTCGAAATAAAATTAGGTAAAATTATTACTACCGGTCGCTAAGGTCATTTCTCGGTCGTCGCGCACGAGTAAAGGTCATGGCACATTATACCGGCACCGCAACAGCACCGCTCCAAACCAGCAATTAACTTGTCATTCAATTTAGAGCATTAAATCGTGTGTAGTATAATATATTTCATAATGTCAATATGAAAAAGCCAACGGCGGGCAGTCAGCGCGCTTGCCGCTACCACACAACTCGACTCGCAGCCCGCGTGCTGCAAGCGAGCGGACCTTGTGCGCACAGCGCGCCGACGGCATGCTTATTACGCGCCGACTCCGAGTCGGCAGCGAAACGTCATTGCGTCGTCGCACGTCGCCGGCGCACCACCGTCGCCTCTCGCGCCTCGCTGCACTGCATTGCTCCCTCCAGTCTCGAATCAGATTAATTAAGACAGTGGGTACGCTTTGCTACGGCTCTATCATGAATAAAGAAAAACTAATAGAGGAAGTACGAAGATACCCGTTTCTTTACGATCCTGGTGATGCAAAGTATAGCGACATAATAAAAAAAGATCAAGCATGGAAGAATATTGCTGGCGTTCTATCTGCAACAGGTAGATACATCTACTTACTTTCCTAATCATACTTTTATGTAGGCCTGTACTTCCATAATTTAAATTTAGAATGCCTATTGTAACTTATAAACAATGATCGGAATAGGCTGAGTATATTTACCTAAACTTCGGAGAACAGAGACAGAAAGTGGAGACTTCCTTACGACGACATTTTTTTTCCCGGAATTCGGGAAAAATCTTAAATAAGTTGAAAATAAGCTCTATTTAAGATGGGTAAAGGCTATTTTTAACTAAACTTGCGTTTACCAAATTTTCGGGATTTTCACGTAAAATCCCGAAATAAATAGTCTAACTTTGATTCATGTATTCGAATTATATTTACCATCCTTAAATTAACCGTTATATCATACCTCCCGAATTCCGGGAAAAAAAATGTCGTCGTAAGGAAGTCTCCACTTTCTGTTTCTGTTCTCCGAAGTTTAGGTAAATATACTCAGCCTATTCCGATCACTGCTTATAAACTAAGCTTTATGTTAATTTTATATTTGAATATTGTGGGTAGATAAATAATAAAATCTGTAATGTGTAATAATAATTTAATATATGTATTTATAGTGTTTTTTTAGTCATTAAGGAAAAGACGTTGGTACACTTGACTTCATGTTTTTGTATTACATATTTTGATACTGTCACGGAACTTGACCTTGAGGAGACAGAAAATATGATGTAAACTCATCTCGGGTATTAAAAGCATTGTTTGAACTGTTTTCTTCGATGTTGGATAGTGCTTGCAATCTCGGCTCGTCGTGGATGATCTGTTGTTCAAATAGTCGTTGATTTCTGTCCTCGTTCATTTCGATAACATAATTTCGCATTACATTGTGTAAAATACATGATGCAAATACTAAATTGTCAACATATTTTGGCATCAAATCAATATTTTTATTATATATCCCAAACTTTTGATATAATATTCCGAACGCATTTTCTACTACTCTGCGTGCCCGCGATAAACGGTAGTTAAATATTTTTTGTGCATCAGATGGGGATTGTGAACGAGGATATGGCCTCAATAAGTGTTTTCCTAAAGGGAAAGCCTCGTCACCTAGGATAACATGAGGCATTTCTCTGTCAGTTCCAGGTAATGGTTTATCGTTCGGAATATTTAACGTATTATTTTCAATAGCCCTTCCAAACTTTAAGGACGCAAAAATACCACCGTCGCTATTTCTACCGAAAGCGCCTATATCGACAACTCTGAACCTATATTTATCATCGACTACAGCCAAAAGAACTATGGAAAAATGTTTTTTTATAATTAAAGTATTTGGAACCACTGTTAGCAGGTGCTATTATGTTAATATGCTTTCCGTCTATAGCGCCGATACAGTTTGGGAAATGCCATTTATTATTAAATCCTCTTGCAATATTTTCCCATTCTTCAGTAGTTGGTGTACGCATGTAAACATTCTTCATATTATTAATGATTGCATTACATACATCTCGTATAATCAATCGGATAGTCGACTCTCCTGTTCGAAAACTTGACCATAAAGTCCTTACTGAGGTTCCTGTTATCAAATATCTGCAACAAATATAAAATATTGTTGTGAATAAGAAGGACTCGAGAACCAAGCCGTATATAAGGGAGAGCTGTCACACAGCGCGCCCTTTTTCGCTCGAGAGCCGTCGGACTATCAACACGCCTGCGCCGTCATAGCGACCGACATTTTATTTTCTTTATTTCGTGTGCATTTGTTTTGTTTTTGCTAATTGCTAAATTTATTAAATAATTATTGTAACGGTGTGATTTTTGCTTTTTAAAAAAATAACTTGCCATCTAATTTGCAAGATCAGAAGTGGGATTCGATCCAATTTCTGTTTTTGTTAATTGGGTTTGTGCTTAAATAAAAAATAACGAAAAATGTCGGATCGCTGTCGAAGTCGTCGCCATAGCCGTGAGTCAGGTAGGCGACATAGCAGACGTCGGGATCGCACGCAGACTCCGGAGGGTGACCTACAGCGGGAACTGCAGGTCATGCGCACGCGTTTGAAGATGTTAGAAGATCAAGCATCGTTTGTACAGCCTAAACGCTCGCGCAAACAGAGGGTATCTCCACGTAAGTCACCGCGAGCCGAGTCGTTCAAGCGTGGCGCGTCGCCGCCGCCTGCCCGGCGCCAGACGACCCCGACATCGCGTCGCCATACCGAGCGCGTCGTGTCGCCGTTGCCAAGGCGATCTGCGCAGGCGCCGCGGTCACGTACGCCACCCCTGCCGCCGTCTGCGCCGCCTAGCGTGCTCCGTGCCGGTCATTCGGCAGAGTCCTTATTGGAACTAGCGATGCGCGATGGCGAGAGGTTTTATTCGATTGTTTCGATTGTTCGAACATCTCGATGGTTCTCGATTGTTTCGACTTGAACTCGAGTCCGACTCGGTCTGTTTAAGCTGTATTGCGACTGGCGCATGGCGCGTTCATTCGAGAGTTGTTCATCGATGGTTTAGTTTCGCGAGTTCTTGACTTGCGTTATGATTGCGAATCCAAACTAATTCTTTCAACAAGAGCAATCGAAAATACTTGTAAACAGTTTTACACAATTTGCATTCCACTGATGTCACTTTACCGTTTACCAATTATTTATCAAAAAACTCCCACACTATTGACTTTTTAAAACTTCGTGGCATTTTAATGAATTTAAAAACAAGTTAAAATTAAAACAGTGCAAAGTAATCGTCGTCGTAAGTAAAGGTAAACATTCACAAATTACGCGCGGCTCGGTCGACTCGAGTCATCGAATGTGGCACGCACGCTCTCACCTCTAACTAACATGCACCTCGGGTTGATGCATGCAATCGAGTATCGACTGACTTCGGTGACCGAGCGAGACTCGGTGAGTGAGAGTGATGAATGACTGATTCGAACAGTCGAAAACTAGCGGTCGATTCCATTGACTCGAGACAATCGAAAAACATCTCGATTGTTTTGTAGAACGGCGAGTCGATGGTTGACTCGATGGTTTATTTTAACGACTCCGATTCTTTCGATTGTTAAAACATCTCGGAATCGCCCATCATTAATTGGAACACGCCGGTACAGCTAGTGACGTCACTGCAACGGACCGTATAGTGGACGCGATCCGTTCCATCAATAACCGGGTGAGATCTGACCAACATTTCTTTATTTCTTGTTTCGATCCTAGTCTGAATAATATTAGTGATTGGTGTAACGAAGTTGATCGGGCGAAACTTTTAAATAATTGGAGCGATCATGAATGTCTTTCGCGAATAGGTAATTGTTTAAAAGGTGATGCTCGTACGTGGTTACGCGAGTGGGTTACGAGTGATCGTACGTGGAGTAATTTCAAAAAGGAATTTACGCCGTTGTGTCCGAAAACGCCAGACATTGCAAATATTTTATTCGACGTAATGAACACAAATTCGGATAATTACTCTACGTATGCGGATTACGCCCGACGCTCGTTGCTTCGATTACGCATAGTGCGTGGACTCAGTGACGAGCTCATCTCTGCGATTGTTGTTCGTGGTATTGTGGACCCTCACATTAGAGCATCAGCTATTAATGCCAAGTTGTCACCTAACGATATAGTTGAATTTTTGTCGATTTATGTAAAACCGTCTACTTCTAAGACACAAAATTCACGTCCTACCTCACAAAATAATTCTGTTAAAAGTAATCATGCGACTAATTTAATTAGGAAACGTAGACTTGAGGAGGGCAAGTGTTTTTCGTGTGGTGTTGCCGGGCATAAACAGGCTGCTTGCAATAAGAAAGCTAAGGTCGATTCAAGTGAGAGTTTGAACCCTAGTGGTTCAAATAATTCCGTTTCCAAACCAGTGTTCGTGCCGTTAAAATCTGAACCTTGTTCTTTTTGTAAAAAGCCTGGCCACAAAGTAGATAACTGTTTCGCAAAACAAAAATCGGAGTCACGCAATAAAAATAACGTTAATTTTTGTCTAGAAAATATGATTACCCACAATAACGATGTCGTAGTAGCCGTTATTCAGGGTATACCGGTGGATGTGCTAATCGATAGTGGGTCAACCATATCGCTTATATCATCGCCCCTGCTGAAACACTTCAATTGCGCGCACAAGCCAGCATTTCGCGTCTTACGGGGATTGGGAAGTCAAGAAATCGAGAGCACCTCTTATGTTACTCTACCGATTGAGTTCGATGGTTTAACACTTGAAGTGGATTTATTTGTAGTGGCACCCCAGTTTATGAATACGCCAATTATTGTGGGAACCGACGTGCTTAATAGGGAGGGTGTTCGGTACATTCGCACGCGCAATTTTCAATCGCTTACTAGAAAAGTAGACAGTAAGGAAAATGTGATGACTGTTCGGCACGATGAGCCAATACCAATTAACACGCCTCTCGTAGGTGATCAGTTACAACGTTTGCTTAATATGATAAATGAGTTTTCTGCATACTTCATATCCGGTACCGCGACATCGACCGTCAATTCAGGGTGTATGACGATTAGACTGAGCGACAATACTCCCGTCAACTACCGACCTTATCGAATGTCTCACGCAGAAACACTTCGTGTTCGTGAGATAATTAAAGATTTGATTGTTAAAGGTGTTATTCGCGAATCAGAATCCGACTATGCAAGCCCAATTCTTTTGGTCAAGAAGAAAGACGGATCGGATAGGATGTGTGTAGATTTCCGTAAGTTGAATGAAGTCACGGTTAAGGATCGTTTTCCACTGCCACGAATTGACGATTACATAGACCGATTAGGACGTAATAGGTACTTCACCAGCCTCGATATGGCAACTGGTTTCCACCAGATTAAGCTTCATGAGGAATCTGTTCCACTTACCGGATTTGTTACGCCTGAGGGGCATTTTGAATATCTGAAAATGCCTTATGGATTGGCGAATGCTCCGGTAGTATATCAACGCATTATCTCAAAAACACTGCGCAAATTTATCGATTCTGGTGATGTACTTGTTTACATCGATGATGTCTTGGTTTTGAGCCAGACAATGGACCAAGGTTTCGACCTTTTGTACCAGGTACTTAAAGCTTTAACAAAATCTGGGTTTTCCGTCAATTTGAAAAAATGTTCCTTTTTAACGACTGAAATTGAGTATTTAGGACGTAGAATTAGCCAAGGTCAGGTACGACCGAGCCCCAGCAAGATAAAGGCCCTGATAGATTCCCCTGAACCGAAAAACGTGAGACAGGTCCGCCAGTTTCTGGGCTTAGCCAGTTATTTTCGTAGGTATATACCGGGTTTCGCTCAGAGGGCTGCTTGTATCGCTGCTCTTACTAAAAAAGGGATAGAATTCAATTGGGGAAAAGAACATCAGGCCGCTCGTAAAGAAATAGTTGAATGTCTCACTAATGAACCTGTCCTAGCGATATATGACCCTTCCTTGCCTATAGAAGTCCACACGGACGCTAGTTCCATTGGTTATGGAGCTGTCCTGTTCCAATTGCACGATGGCGGCCACAAGCGAGTGGTTGCCTACTTCAGCAGGCTTACACAAGGCGCGGAAAATAAATATCACTCATATGAGCTAGAAACCCTCGCTGTGGTTAAAGCTTTGCAGCATTTCAGACCTTATCTTGTGGGTGTGCGTTTCACTGTTGTTACAGACTGTAATGCATTGAAGCTCACACAGCGCAAGAGAGATTTATTACCTAGGGTAGCCCGATGGTGGGTCTACCTTCAAGATTTTGATTTTGGCTTAGATTATCGCAAAGGCACACTTATGTCCCACGCTGATTATCTGAGTCGGAACCCTGTCAATGTGTGTACAATTCAGAAACCTCAGAATTGGGCACGTATTGCGCAGGCTGCCGACGAAGAAACTCGCACTCTTATGCAAAAACTCAATGACGGGCAACTGGATGCCACGCGATATATTGTCAAGAACGATGTCCTTTACGTAAAGTATTCCCCTACCGGCGAATCCTCCCGTTTCCTTTGTTACATCCCTAAAGGACATCGGCTTAGTCTGCTTCGTGTGTTCCACGATGAACATAATCATTTTGGGGTTGATAAAACGGTTGATTTAATTATACAGCACTTCTGGTTCCCTGGTTTGCGTAATTTTGTTTTAAAATACATTTCACATTGCCTAGTGTGCATTGCGCATAAGAAGATCGCAAGAGCCCCATTTCAACCTATTAGTTCTTGGGAAAAGCCAGACCTACCCTTTGAAACCATTCATGTAGATGCCTTGGGACCTCTCCCTGAAGCCGATGGGTACCGTCATGTCTTAATAGTTATTGATGCATTTTCCAAGTTTTGCCTCCTCTACCCTATGTATCGGCAGGACGCAAATGAGCTAAAGCTACATTTTAACAATGTGATATCCCTATTTGGAACCCCCAAGTTAATAGTAGCCGACAGAGGCCGTATGTTTCAAAGCGCCGAATTTCTTAACTGGGTTAAAAGTATGGGTTGTGATACACACTTTATAACGCCTGAGATGCACCAATCTAATGGGCAAGTCGAGCGCTATTGTCGAACGGTTTTAAATATGATACGTGTCGAAACTAACTATCGACAAAACGCCTGGCCGACTGTTATTTGGAAAATCCAGTTGGTACTAAATATCACCAAGCATAGAACTACACAATGCTCCGCCCTGAATCTGCTGGCGGGTATTGAGGCAGCAACTCCGCTTATAAGAAGTTTGGTACGTGATGTTGCGTTCGAGGGTTCCAGTCCTAATAGAGAGACCCTACGTGAAATGAGTAGACAGAGAGCAACGGAGCGGCTTAGGCAGAATCAGCACCAGCAAGATGCTTACGTTAATCAAGGGAGGAAGCCTCCCCGAGCGTTTGATTTAAACGATTTGGTTTTTGTGCGAAAGCAGGCTCAATCGACCGGGAAGTTGGATTCCTGTATGCGAGGCCCCTACCGCATCGTGAAGACGCTGCCACAAGGGCGCTACGAGCTCCAACTCCTGGCCGGCTCATATGGGAAGTACACGCAGGCGGCTGCGGAGTACATGATTCCTTGGCGTGGAGAGTGGACTCCTGAAGTATGTGCTGCTTACTTTGATGGTGAGTGCTTAATGCCACTGTTGTATATGAAGCTTCATATGTGTTTGTGTTGTATTATGTTGTGTTGGGATAAGCTTCACGTAGTGCCTCTTTCCTGACCAAATTGAGTTACGAGTACGCCTCGCGGCTAGCCTCTGACTCCGCTAAGTTATGCCACATTGTGGGGCTTTTTCTTAGCTGAATATCAAGATGCGCCTTGATATATGACTCACCCGCTAATCTGTCGAGACAAGCTTCACGTCGTGCCTCTATCTCGATAGCTTAGTATGTGCCAGACAACAATCAATGTTGTGCGTATACACAATGCGTAGCGTTGTGCATAGAGCACATGTTTTTAATGTCCTGTGCAGATGCAGACCATGAAGATGAGGAGTCTACACTTGAGCTAATCTCGCCAGCCGACCAGCCTGTCTCCCAGCTACAACCTGGTACCTCCGGGACCCAGGTTGACGCGTCGCAGCATCCCGTTGAGCCTGTGCCTCTGCAGCTTCGGGCTGAGCCTGAGCCTCTGCAGCTTCGGGCTGAGCCTGAGACTCTGCAGCTTCAGCTTGAGCCTGAGCCACTGCAGCTTCACGTCGAACCTGAGCCACTACAGCTTCACCTCGAGCCTGAGGGGCCTCCAGCAGACGTAGAGCTCTCCATGCCCGTGCTGGAGACCGACCACCAGAACTGAAGACATGGGGAAGGAGCCCGGGACGGCCTCCTGTCAGGAGAGGCCGTGTTGTGAATAAGAAGGACTCGAGAACCAAGCCGTATATAAGGGAGAGCTGTCACACAGCGCGCCCTTTTTCGCTCGAGAGCCGTCGGACTATCAACACGCCTGCGCCGTCATAGCGACCGACATTTTATTTTCTTTATTTCGTGTGCATTTGTTTTGTTTTTGCTAATTGCTAAATTTATTAAATAATTATTGTAACGGTGTGATTTTTGCTTTTTAAAAAAATAACTTGCCATCTAATTTGCAAGAATATGTTATTAACAATATATTTTATAGCCGGCTTCAAATACATAATCTTCTGCAGTGCTTTATATAATCCAAGTTATATTCTATCTATAGGATTATAGATTATTGATCATAACTTGGTATATTTAACCCACGGCTTTTGTAATATTTTCAGGTTTTCTTTTTTAAATAATATGTTTTATTTCAGCATCAGAATGCAAGAAATCGTGGATCAACTTGAGGGAAGCTTATCGCAGAGCTTTAAAAAAACAAAAAGTGGTCAGGGTGCCTCTTCTTCTAAGAAATGGATATTCGAAGAAGAAATGAGTTTTTTAAAGCCACATTTTAAAGAAAGGCCATCTGTAACGTCAGTATCGGATAATGAAGAAAATGATACAATCAACGATAGCATCTTTAGTTTGGATGATATAAATGAATTTATGTCCAATGATAATAATGATTCACAAACTGAAAGGAACACTTCTGCAGAAGAAAATCGTCCACAATCTTCGAGTTTGGAAAGCGTACCTACATCAACATTAATCAGACCACAAGCGTCAAATCCTAAGTTCTTTTCGAACATTATTAAAACAAATAAAAGACAGAGAAAAGATGACACTAGTTGAGTTCTGCTTCGGGTCAACTACTAAAATATTTATTAGAAGAAAAACAGAAGCCGGAAGACGAAGACGACATTGATAAATTTTTCTCTAGTATAAAAGCGACTGTAAAAAAATTGTCTGCTTATAATCAGGCGATTTTGAAAACGAAAATATTTAATTTAGTTTCTGAGGCAGAAATCCAAGAAATTCAACAGCAAAACTATTACTACAATAGTGGATCTGCTGGCCCCTCTGGCTACAGTACAGGTTCATATTCCTCTACCTATAATACAGAGACATCAAAAACGCAAACTAAATGAAACTGCCGCAGCTCAAACCATAATTGAAGCTACTGAGTCGGAAGCTCAGGGAGACACTTTAACTAATTTGTAATTTCCTTAATAATAATAAAATTATCACTTTAATAAATATAATATTTCATTGTGACTTTAAAATTACTTACCTCAATGTTACTGCCAATTTTTCCTCTGCTGGGGGTCTACTCCGAAGTGGTAAATTGACTGTATCGTCGTCGTATCGGCCGAATGTTCGGTCATTTCCTACTACGAGTTCAATCTATTTGGTTCGGTCGGTTCCGATCCGACTGAACTTCATTCTGACACATGTTGTGTCGTAAACCCTACTCTGAACGAGAAAAGACTGCCTGATAATATGAGTTTGGTAAGAGTTAGATCGTGAAATTAATGTCAAAATACACGACGGCAAAATAGCTACCTTTTGAGTATCGTAACCCTATCGAATTTAATAAATTATTACAATTCTATGTTTGTTACTGTCTGTAATTACATAGTTTATCTAGCTTAGTTTCATTAGGTATTAGTTTTCATATTCTAATCCAATAAATAACACTGATTAAAGTAAGGTTGTAAGGCATTTTTTGGAATATGTAAGGATTGTCATATATAATTACGTAACTTGAAAATGTGTTTTTTTGTTTATGTAGATATTGAAATAAATTTGGTCTCAAATGATAGAGCTATGTATAAAACTAATATTCCAATTGGATTTATGTAAATCGGACCACGCATTAGGAAGATATTAAAAGATTTGTGTAAGGAAAATGTACCAACCTACATTTTTTAAGGTTTATGCTCTAGATTTTTTTAAATGTAAACAGCGTGCTTGCTCCACCGTTGAACGCACATTTGGGATAGTTAAGGGTTGATGGAGGCGTCTCTTGTCAGCGAGGGAGGTGCATTAGGATGCAGATAGAGCAGGCAGAATAATCGAAGGGTGCGTCCACATCTGGCGAATGTGCCGCGAATGTGCAGCTCGCAAGCCGTTTGCGAGCTGCCCGCGAGCTGCGCGCGTGCATTTTTGTTCGAGCGCCGCTCCTGCGCTGCTCGCGCGCAGTTCGCGCGCGACCTAAGCGCCGTACGCTCACAGCGCGCGGGCGGCGCGCTAGCGGCTCGCGTCTTCCTTCCACCCGCGCGCAGTTCGCGCGCGACCTAAGCGCCGTACGCTCACAGCGCGCGGGCGGCGCGCTAGCGGCTCGCGTCTTCCTTCCGCCCGCGCCTCAAGCCGTGCGAGAATTGAGTGCGCGCAGATCGCGCGCCGCGCGCACGTCTTTATACGAGCCTTGCATGAGTTGCGCTAACGAGGCGCACCAAACCATTGCCGTGACTGCACGCGCGCAGCTCGCGCGCAGCTCGCAAACGGCTCGCGAGCTGCACATTCGCGGCGCATTCGCCAGATGTGGGTCGTACGCACCCTAACCCTGCTGGGTCATTCCGCGGAAATCCGTAACGGCGAATAATATGCTAATAATAAATTAAATATCATAGCTGCATTCTTTTTTTACTTTATATGACATTTCTTACATGTTTTTACGTATGGCGCCGCTATCTAAAAAAGTATAACACCTTTATTTAATTTATTATTGCAATCAACACGCACCAAATGTCCTTACCATTTCCAAACAAAAGTCGGCCTAATTGCGCGGAATGGCCCTGCTGTGTTTTGCATAATATGTTAACCCAAGATGATTTTGAATCAGAGAACTCCCGGCAGGTGACATATCAGCTTGCTACATTTGCTGATGATTTGTCACGGATGCTTTGAGGAGAGTACCCACAAAGAGAGAGGGAAAGACTGATACAATCATTAGAAAATAAGTAATGAAATATTAGGTCCTTACATATGAAATTGGCGTTTTGTATGGAAGGAACAAAAAGTCGAATATTTTTTAATATAATATATTTAATTAATCAAAGTATGAACCATTGTTTTCAATGCACTTTTGCCATCTTATAGGTAGTTCATTGATCCCTTTACTAAAAAAACCAGTCGGACGGGAATCAATAAAATCTTTGAAGGCGATTTGGACTGCCCCATCGGAGTTGAATTTTTTCCCTTGCAAAAAGTTATCCAAATTGCGAAAAAAATGGTAATCTGTTGGAGCAAGGTCCGGGGAGTACGGAGGATGTCTAAGACATTCCAATTCAAGTAATGTAACGCAGCAGTCGACGCGCGTTTGCCGGTTTGCTTCAGTCAATTCGTGAGGTACCCACCTTTCAAGCTTTTTAATCTTCCCAATTTGCTTCAAGTGAATTAAAACAGTTTTATCACTAACATCGAAGCCTGCAGCTAACTCGGACGTGGTTTGCGATGGGTCCGCTTCCACAATAGCCTTCAATTCTCCATTATCAACTTGGGTCTCAGGCCGTCCACGGGGCTTGTTCTGCAGGTCGAAATTTCCAGAACGAAAACGTTGGAACCAAAAACGAACTGTGTTTTCTTTTGCAACATGACCGCCATACACATCATTCACCCTTCGAGTCGTTTCCGCAGCACTAGTGCCACGGCGGAACTCGTACTCGTAAATAATGCGATATTTTAAATTTTCCATTTTGTAAAATGAGTGACGCAAACAGAAAAAACAGAAGAAAAAAAACAAATGAATGACGGTCATCGAAGCACAAATACATGAGTAAATAGCTGTACAAATTTGAATTTGGAATTCCTTACCAAAGAGGAGAAATTCGTGATTAAAGTAGCCAGTACGAAAAACGCCAATTTCATATGTAAGGACCTAATATATTTGTACAATAATAAACCACTAGGACTAATCTTCAATTTATTACAAGTAAAACTTAAAATAATATATAGCATTCAGCGTGGTGAAAATTTCTTCCCACAGTCGACGATTCAGCGTACGACTGTCGATGTTCCTCAAGTTGCCTTGAGCAACCAAATCCCGATGAGGAGAGCATCAATTTGTGCAGCTGTCGGTCTGGATAAGGTGACTTGTTCTTGCAGAATGTTTGTCCATTACTTTCATTTCCAAACTTCCGAAACACGAACATGAGAAAACGATAAGCCCAAGAGACACTTTACCACGCGTAAAGTGAATAATTAATGTAGTTTATAGTATATTTAGATTGTTTTTGTAGGTATACACACATCTCATAACTTGACTTTGACACTTTACACCTCAGTCAGCACTTGACGAGAAACGACCGAAATACGATTATCGCTATAGCGATAGCGACAGATGAGATTTGGTTTGAGTTTAAAAGTACTTTTTCTCAATTTTGCAATAATAAAAATCACAATCTCTCCCTTTGTTTGTTTACTTGTCATCCTTTGACTTTTATACTTTTTCTTTTTATTTTGACAATCGGCAAAGCAATGTGTATGCCAGCTACAAATATATTGTTTTTTCGAGAAATATTACAATGTTCTTAGGAATAAATATTGGATTAAAAGCATAGTTATATTTTCTTACTATAAAAATAATTTTACTCTATAATTCAGCGGTTCAATTATATCGAAATGAGTATTAATGACTAATAAAAACATATCGATAAAACGGTCACCTCTGGCACTACTTTTCGTTCGGTCCGACACTCTTTTCGATTATTGACTATGGTCCCGACCGAGCTGAGCCAATCCGAACCTTTTTCGTAGTAGGACAACAATATTCGGTTCGGCCGTGTGTCGGGTCGTTCCGATCATTCGTATGTGTCATTACGGAGTAGACCCCCTGGTATCGCCTGTCTGAAAGTTGTGTTTTTCTTCGTGATATCTTTTCGAATAAACGATAGTATATAATAAAATAAATATTTGGGCATATGAAAATATATGTAGAATTTTTCATCATCGTCAATCAAATGTCTAATATTCTTCCAGTATTCCCCTTCTGCTAGTCTTTCTTTTAACATATTATGCACCCAATATCTTCTTCTTCTTTTATTTTCCTGTTCTTCGTCGAGAGCAATAGCGATTATTGCTAGTTCGCGCAACGTAAACCGAGACATTATGAAAACCTGCAAGTCCTAGGCGTGTTCAATCATAAATGCCATATAACAATATTGAGTTCGCGGTAACAGCAAGCTTGCACCTCGCGGCCATCGCGCGGACTGTGAGCTTACACGTCGCGGCCGGCGCGCGGACTGCGAGCTTGCACCTTGCGGACAACGCGTAGTTAGCGCGCTGGCAGCTAGCCGTAGTCTAAATTCGAGGCGACGCCGTGCTGCAGCTGCGCAGTTGCGGTGCCGGTATAATGTGCTATAACCTTAAGAGCGTAGTCGGTCTGCGACAAAATTGAGAAATAGGTATTTGTACAAACTATTGCCGTCGCGTTGCGCCCAAGCGACCGCGCTATCAATGTGTGTGTGAGTAGTCTGTGTTTGTGTGCGTGCGTACCACTCCCGCGCCCGGCCGCTTTTCGTTCTGCGGTCTTTCAGTTGCATTTGCTATCGGCATCGGTCGGCGTTTGCAGTGTTTGGCATTTACGAGCTACTTACTCGATCAAAATATTGTGTTAGACGTTTTTTACCGACTTCACAAAAAGGAGGAGGTACTATGTTCGACTGTTTGTATGTTTTTTTTTTTTGTATGTTTGTTCATCGTATACTCCGCCAATTGTCGACGGATTTACAAAATTCTTTTTTTGTTCGAAAGTAGATAGTTCTGAGGTGGTGCCATTGTCACCAAGTTAGGATCTGATGATGGGATCTTAGAGAAATCGAGGGCAACCCTCAAATTTTATAGGCTCACTTATTGTTTTTCGCATATTTTAAGAAGTATCTTGTTTATTTGCGTATGGTTGTCACCATCTCAGGTAGCTGGGCTGATGATGGAAGGTACAACTCCTTAACAGTAAGAAGTTACTCAAACAGGCAAGGACTGTTTTAGTAAATTGTTTTGCTGTTTGATAGGGCATTTGCCACATTTGGTCTCATGATCATCAAGTCATGACCTGATGCTGCAGTCAGGATAGTCTGCAGAGTACCTAACTCCTCGACAACTAACAGCAGATATATCGTGTTTAGGCTCATTGAAAAGGGCTCGATGTGTGGATAAACGTACTGTTAATGAGGAACACCGAAGTACATAGAGACCTGATGCTGAAGCCAGGAGCATCAGGAAAAGTACAAACCTTGAAATTACAGCACCGTAGTCGTGTTTGGGCTCATTTTAAACAGAACTAAATTTTAAGTTCAATGCAATGTTGACATAAGTCTGGCCTGATGCTGCAGCCAGGATTATCAGCATCTAGTCTAAAAACATCAGGTCAGGATTTGATGATGGGATCCTGGAGAAATCGAAGGAACTCTTCAAATATTATAGGCACACCTATAGCGATTTGGGTATTTTTTATACGAGTAGTAACTCGTGCAGTTGCTCTCGGAAAGCACCATTTGGTGAAGTGGAACTGATGATGAAGACCACAGATGGCCACCGGAACTACTTAATAATATCTAAGTATTTCACGGGTTGCGATTCGATTACTTTAATATGGTCACAATGTCACAATGTGAATGGTGATATAGAGCTGAAGGTGGACCTGGAGAACTCCTCAACAATTAACTTCCCTGCATCGGGAAAAGCAATATTTTGTTTGTAAAAGGCGATGAGCATTAGGCTATTGTAACTTAGATAAATAAAAGCAGACCCACTAAAAAGCGTGAAATAAAACTTTTTAAGAAAAAAAAAACCAACTTCCAAAAAACACTACAAAGTGAAAAATAACTTTAATTTCGGAATTCGGTGGCAAAAAACTAAAATACAGATCCAAAGACACCGACTTCCGAAATTAAAGTTATTTTTCACTTTGTAGTGTTTTTTTGGAAGTTGATTATTTTTTTCTTAAAAAGTTTTTATTGTTTACGGACTTGATTCTATGCTTTACTGAACTGACTTGGCTTGTGTATCGGATTTTGAGTAATTATATTTACGACTAAAGAAAAAACGTAAGTACCCACCTATTATTTTTAAATATTTTACCCACTTCAAATAGATAAACGAAATGCAATACCTATACATATTATATTTATCTAAAATACTATACCTACTGATTGATAAATAACAATTTACAAATGTGGAGCTATAAGTACCTAATCACGGTAATTGTTGTTTCAGTTAAACCTTCTCTGTGATGGGTAAAAGAAATCAAAATAAAGCGCGTTTATTCTTGAGCGCTAAAAGAAAAAATAGTAGATTGTACAACTAAGGCATAAAAGAAGCTATTTTACCCCGAGACGTTTATATCCACGCGAGCCGCAGGCGAGAGTGGATAGTTAAGTCGAGGGGTAAAATGGCTCGTTTATGCCTGAGTTATACACTCTGCTTTTAACTTCGATTGCGAGAAATCGGTCCAGCCGTTCTCGAGTTATAAGTGTTCGAACAAACAAACACGACTTTATTTTATATATATAGATAGCCATTCTTCTTTTGTGTTCTGATTGATTATATTTGCTTTTGGAGAATAAAATTAAAAACTTCAATTCTGCAAAATAAAAACTGAATATTTTTTTGCCTTAGTCAAACAATTTAAAACTATATTATCTGTGGCTGTATGAATGAACTGTCAATGCCAAATTGCTTCTTATTTATAATTCTAGTTTTATATAAAAATACAAAAACACTACTTTTCGCCCCGCGGTTCAAAGCATTTTCCCGTGGGAACGGCATACAGATACCAAACTCTATACAAGTAATATCGATAATGATGGAAATCACTACATTATCGATAAAAAAATCGACAGTGGTCACTTCCCTATTTGTATACGTATTAGTCTGACCCCCCCTCACCCTTGATCTTTCCCCGTAATGTGCGATAGGGACAACTGCAGCTCAGACCGATTTTCACTACAAAATCTTGACAAGATCGATGCTTTGTATTCCCCTGTTTTCTCCGCCAAACCTGCGCCGATTCAATTATGTTTGGTGTCGAAATTTAGAAGAAGAGTAGATCTATGTTTCTATTATTTTATTTTAACGTAAAAACTTTTCATATTTGTCTGGTAGTCATCTGAATATGACAGTAAAAATGGGGCATTTTGTGGGTTTTCGAAAATTCGTATCTGTTTTGGTAATTATTTTTTGGGAAAAAGTAAATGACAGGGGCATACATACAGTAGATCTAGACTTTATAAAAAAAAACGAGTCCTCTAGAGGGATAAACCAGGAAGTAAATAGGGGAATACGTTTGTATGGAAAAATGCTGCTAGGATACCCTCTTAAGTAAGACGTCGAAATTCACGCACACAGCTGCTTGTCGCTGTGTGCGTAAACTGCGTAGTCGGGTGATTCTCTTTCATTTGTATTGAATTAAGGGTTTAATTCTGAAATACTGTTAAATTTCAACAACAAAAAAAAGCAGCGCTTATTAGTTATTGCCCGGTACTGTACTTTCAATTGATTATTTATGTCTTTTATGACAACCACCTGAAATTTGACGAGGATGCAAAACAACACCTATTAGTAGTCCAATAAACATAAAAGACATTTTTAACAAAAGGGTTCCGACTTCGGCACCGGCGCACACCTGGCAACATAATGAAATACCTAGTAGAAGATTCAATTGTGTTCAAAATGTTAAGTTTAAGCCATAAAACACATCGGCATAGATTAGTTAGTCCAATAAACATAAAAGACATTTTAAATAAAAGGGTTCCGTCTTCGGCACCGGCGCACACTTGGCAACAGTATAATAGAATAGTGAAATACCTAGTAGTAGATCATAAATCAACTGTGTTCAAAATGTTAAGTTTAAGCCTTAAAAGACTTGAGTGTCGGTATATTTTTGTTATCTTATGCAGTCTGAATAGTAAATCAACACAAAGTAATGAAAATGCATCGTTTCCATCGAATCATTCTTTTATCATCAGCTATTGGAATCAATTTCTCCGCAAATATTAGTGGTCAGTAACATACTAACCCCCCTTATTCATAAAACTTATCAAACCTATTTTAGTTAAAATGGGGTTTGTCTCTTTCTTACACACAGAAATGTCAACGTGACAGATAAAGACAAACGTTCTATAAACCTATTTTAGCTAAAATAGAGATAAAATAGGATTATAAATAAGGGGGTAACAATATATTATCAAAAATTAATTATATGGTAACATATTTGTCATTCATTTCATTCGTTCAAAAATTTTTGCTACGATTTAAATTGACAGACAGGCGAAAGTGCAACTGTGCAAGTAGTTCGTACTTCGACAGTCGGCTTCATTTTTAATTTTTATTAAAATCTTTCGCAAATTGATCATGAATACGATCAGCGCTTGGGGCCGGGCCATTCGCCGTGTCGTGTGCTGTGGGGCATTCGAAGACGTCAATGAGTAAGTATAAACATTTGAATGAATATTTCATGTAAGCAATATTGTGTTTATTTGGTATTTATTATTATTTTGAATGTTTTTTTTTTTCATTTCAGACCTATTTACGAGAGTTTGGAGCACCAGGTCCACGACGCGGCCAGCGTGATGCAGATGGAGTGGGTGGACGAGGTATACAGGCGTTTAGTGTAAACACCGTTATCCTTGAAACCAGTGGTTTGGTTTCACTTAACCCTCTATTGCATACAAAGCCAATTTTGGCTGCTCAACTTTAGTAATGTATTTCTACCCTAATTTTAAACAAAATTATAAAATGTCAATGTAGTAATATTAAGGAATTCAAACTGAACCGAAACGTAATTTTTATTATCTATGGCCAACGTCATGTGTCATTATAACCTCACTTTTCTCCGGTGCGTACGCGACGTCGTTCTTAGTGAAATTTGTTGCAGCTTTGTTGGTGGAAATTAAATAGAAAAGGTAAGAAAATTGGTGTTAAAAAATGTAAATAATGTTCTGCAAAACCTCTGTTTTTGACCCCTATCACAGTTTATTCAAAATATTTGCTCCTTATACTTCATTTCCAATATTTTCTACAGGAGCCAATTTTGGCTTCGCATGCATTTACGATGAAGTATGTTTGCGCCTAAAATGGCTTCGCATGCATTCAGTTTTTTTTTATCTTTCCGGAATGCTTCCTTCACGCTTTTATTGCACTGCTAACTGCATTAAACCTATTCCTGGTGATGGCTCTCTTAGTAACGATGATTCACTATCTGATACCGATGACGATGTTCCGCTTTCGCGCTTGCGCAACCAAACACGTAAAAAACCTATAATTATTCTACCATCCGATTCCGATACTTCCGATGACGAAATAGTTGATCCTAGACCTAAAAATTTGAAACAGAAGCGAGCAGTTAAGGAAAAAATTATCTGGACTGAAGGAAAAATGCCAGCGTATGATGAAAATAATTTCAATTTTAGCGGTAGCCTGGAATTGCCAGAGTTTACTCAAGAATTAGAATCACCTACCGAATTTTTCCAATTTTTTTTCACAGAAGATTTGATAACATTTATTACGGAACAGTCAAATCTGAAATCTACTCAGGTCAATGTTAACAAGCCAGCAAATATCACAACTACTGAGATTGAGCAATTTATAGGTATTGTCATCTTCACCTCATTAGTTCACCTGCCATCTACACGGATGTATTGGTCCAACAACATTGGTCAGCATCAAGTCAATTCAATAATGACATGTAATAAGTTTGAAATGATAAAACGTCATCTTCATTTCAATAATAATGAAGATTTCAAACCACCCGGTACACAAAGTCACGATAAACTGTTTAAAATTCGACCTCTCATAGAAAAATTAAGAGAGCGGTTACTTTTGATACCCAAAGAAGAATATCTGGCCGTAGATGAGCAAATTATACCCACGAAAGCTCGCCACCAACTCAAACAGTACAATCCAGCCAAACCTCATAAGTGGGGGTACAAAAATCAAGTGTTGAGTGGCATATCAGGGTTCAGTTACGACTTCAATATTTTTGCTGGCGATCAAAGCAACATTTTTCCAAGTGATGCACCAGATCTTGGTGTCAGCTCCAACGTTGTTACACGACTCACATCTACTGTGCCTCGAAATGTAAACCACAAAATATTTTTCGATAACTGGTTCAATAGTATAAAATTGCAAGTTTACCTGTATAAAAATTGATTGCTGCTATTGGGAACCATTAGGATGAACAGAGTACCTAACGCTGATATGCCTACAGAAAAGGACCTGAAGAAAATAGGTCGTGGTACTATGGTTGAGAAAATCGCCATCGTCGATGACGTAAAACTAAGCCTGGTATCATGGTATGACAATAAAGTGATCAATTTACTGTCTGCGTTTGTTGGTAGTGAACCGACTTCTACTAAGACTAGATATTTCAGAAAAGATAAACAGTACAAGGACATAACATCGCCACAATGCGTTGATGTGTATAACCGACACATGGGAGGCGTTGATTTGCTTAACTCTTTGTTAGGTCTGTATAGGATCAAAATAAGATCTCGTCAGTGGTATAAAAAAATATTTTTCCACTTGGTTGATACGTGTGCAGTTAATGCTTGGTTACTGTGGCGACGCAAGACTGACCAATACATGTCACTATTTGACTTCAAGCTAGCCATTTCTGAACATTATTGCAAGGCTGGCAAAAGCATCTCAAGAAAAAGAGGCCGTCCTAGTATCAGTAATCCCGGTACACCTACCTTGTCAAGAGGAAATACTCCTACGTCATCTAGAACGGGTACTCCTACCAGTAGAAATGAATCTTTCGCACCTCGAAAAAGGGCACGGAAAACATTAGCATAAGTGCAAGACCTACCTCTAAATTCAGTACGTACAGACAAAATTGACCATTTCCCGATACACCAAAAGAATCGTCAATTATGTCAGAATGATTGTTCTTTGCGTTCTCATATAAAATGTGAGAAATGTGACGTGTTTCTTTGCTTGAATGAGAAAAGAAACTGTTTTAGAGAATTTCACCTTGTGTAAGTTTTGGTATTTGTTGTGCATAGGAAGCCAAAAATGGCAGTCTCATACACAGACGTTATTGCATGGGAAGCCAATTTTGGCTTCTGTTTTTTTTTTTCTAAAATAAGATACTTATTTTTTTTTCACTTTATATTTTGTCTTACAAGCCCTATTAAAACACATTAAAACATAAAAATATTTTTTTTCTTTTTAATTTAATAATTCATGCAATAGAGGGTTAAAGAACAAAAATTCAATGAAAAAAAAAATTACTCGGACCCTATTTTATTGACGGCCATTTAAATGCACAGTCGTACATGGCTATTTTAAGACATGTATTCGACAGGATGTTGGAAAATGTGTCTCTTCGTTCCCTAAGAAATCTCTATTACCAACATGACGGTGCCCCTGCACATTTTCAGCTGCAAGTCAGGGCTATGCTGGATGAGGAGTTTCCTGGGCGATGGATTGGACGTGGAGGGCCAGTGGCGTGGCCCGACCTCTGGACTTTTATCTTTGGGGGGAAATGAAGCGCCGGGTGTATGCCACTGAGTTCCGTAATACGTCGGAACTCAAAAGGCGGATTCGTAGTGCGTTTAGAGACATAAAAAATGACACTGTTGTGCTTCCTAGAGTGCGAAACAATGTGCGAAAACGTGTGGAGGCTTGCGTGGCCGTAAATGGATCTCATTTTGAACATCTTTTAAGATTAATGTAAGTGTACATAATTAAATCAGTGTAAATATTCAATCAGTGTAGATATTCAATCATTGTAAAAACCAGTAATTTTTAATGAAACTGTAGATAAAAATGTGATTAACTTTTAAATACGCCAAAAATACCTACCCAGTTGTTGCTTTACTTTCATTTTTTTTGTTGTTAAATTTATCTTACATTTGGACTCGTCACGCAACACAAGGTAGGTATTTTTGCCTGTCCTAAGTAGCGTTGCCAACCGTCCCGTATTTCATGCATAAATTTCTATGTCCCGCCGGGACAGCCAATGTCCCGTATTTTACGAAAATCTGCAGACCACGGACGGCCATGCGCACAACACGCACGCTCTGGCCGCGACGCGGGCTGAGACTGACTGAGAGACGAGCGAGACGAACAAACGAAGCGCGTGAGTGAGTTATAGAATGAGTGAATGGGTGCTTTTATAATTTACCGTGGCACGGCACGGTACGGCACGTTTTTATCGTCACGGTAAAGTAGGAAAGCAAAATGTATGCATTTGTATGCAAAAGCTTTTAATTTACTGTCCACGGCAACGGCACGCCGTGAACAGCAACGATCTACCGTGCCGTTGCCGTAGCATACTGCGCTCCCTATCAAATCGTCGCGGCATTGTTGAGAGTGTAGTGTGTGCGTACAAGAAATTTGTATGTGTGCGTGCGTAGCCAGGAGGCGCGGGTGGCAGGGCGGCGCCGGCGGCGGCCGCTTCAGTTTTGCACAAATAGTACAAGCAAAATGGCGTTATTTAAATACGATGTGGTGACTTTATTGGAACTTGTTGAATCAAGACCATGCCTATGGGATAAATCGTTAGAAACTTATAAAGATAAAATTGTTAAACAAAAGGCATGGAACGAAATATTCCGTTTCTTGGACGAAGGATATGATGAATTAACTACGAATGAAAAGAAACAAGTTGGTAAGGTATATTTTTTTATTTTTGACTGAATAAAATGTTGAATATGTTTATATCTTTTGTAGTTGCCAGGGCAAAGAACCTTCATTGGAAATAAAATAATTCGCAAAACATGTGCGGACACCACGTACTGATTTGTGTGTTGATTTTGTTTTACTTGAGGATAAACTGGTGAATCCGTCTTGGTTATTTGAAATGATGTAGTCTTTTGCAAAAAATCCATCATACTCTCTGACAATATTATGAAGTACAAACACAGGCATTTACTATATCCATGCTAAACATTTTCGATACATTTAGTGGCCGATGCAATATACGCCATTTATTGCATAGTATTCCGAATGCACATTCGACGTATTGCCGCGCTCGAGAAAGTCTGTAATTAAAGACTCGTTGTTTCACACTCAGGTTCACCATACGGTTTTAAAATTTGCTCGTTTTCTGGAAAAGCTGCATCTGCGACAAAACTGTACGGAACTTTCAAATTTTCTGGTGGCAGACTCTGTGGGTTTGGTGTTTCTAGATCATGACTATTCAATAGTTTCCAAAAAGATGTATTCTGAAATGTGGCAGAATCACAATCTTTTCCGTATGCTCCAGTATCGACATATATAAATTTGTATTCAGAGTCACATATAGCCATAAGGACAATGGAATAATATCCTTTGTAATTATAATGTAATGCACCTGTATGTGGAAAATTTTGTACTCAGATATGTTTCCCGTCGATTGCTCCTAAGCAAAATGGAAAATGAGCATTTTTTTTTGAAGCCATTTGCAATCTTTTGCCACTTCTCTTTTGTTGGTTTTGGATGATGTCGATGTTTTAATAAAATCCATATTTTCTGACAAACGTATCTTATTATTTGGCTGAGAGTCGCAACGCCAATTCGGTAATTGTATTACATATCCGTCAATGTTGAACCAGTTGCTAGGTATCTGGAACAGAATATTCATTTATTCATTAACCTATTTTTCTGTTTTAGGTGAAAAAATTACAACGAAGTGGATTAATATAAAAGATGCCTTTCTTAAATCCCTAAAAACAAAGTCAGGGCAAGGATCTAAAAAAACATACGTCTATGCACATCATCTCCAATTTTTGTTAAAATGCAGCCAGAAAGAAAATACTACAGATTCACTTAGTAACACTGACAGCTCGTTGACTGGGCAAGATAGTACTTCTGCAGCAAATAATAAAACAGACTGTATTGATGATGAATATATTTATGACGACACAAATCGTTCACCAAGCAAAAAGAAGACTAAGAAAGTTACAATGTCGTCAAGAAAATTAGAAAATATTGAATCGCAAATAATTGAAGAATTGAAAAAGCCAGAAAGACACACATCTCCTGACGATAAATTCTTTGTATCCTTTGTTCCATATTTAAGCGATATGTCTGAGAGCGAGAAAATTGATTTACAAATGGATATATTTAATTCTATAAAAAAAAAATTAAACAAAATCGCGGTCAAGCAAGGAGTACCCCTGATACTTATACACTATCTAAATCTAAAGCTAACGATGAAAGGACATATTATAAGGGAACCACACAAGATCAAACAACAAAGAATAATCAAAAACAAACTTTGCAAACGCCTTTTATGATAAAAAACCCACAGCCATCTACATCCCAGTCTACAGTGCCTCGAAACGACCAACAGTTCCTGACTCAAGAATCTTCACAATCCATCACAAACTTGATTTATCACGATGCTCAAATTCATCGTTCACCAAACGACAGCGAAGATGGAGCACCGTATAAATATAATTTTACATCACTAAATCCACGTTCAATCCAAGAATCACCAAACATAATTATACACGACATTCAACACATACATGGCTCAGCAAAGGAATATGATATACAAACGGAACGAGTGGATCCAAATGTGTATCAAAAATTTTTTAATAAAATAACTTACGATGATGTATGATTATTAGTATGTACTAAGTTCATAAGTGAATTATAAAACACTGATTACAATAATTAATTAAGGTAATTTTTATTTTCCATTAACCTGACTATGCCCTTTTCTAGGTAATTGTTGTCTATTGATGGAACTGGCAGGAAGCTCTTTTCACGTGTTTTAACCGACTTTAAAAAAGGAGGTTCTGTATTTTATCACGTTGTCTAAGTTTTAAAATTACAATAAAATTGACTTTTAGGACAAAATCTTCCGGTTAGTTCAATCATCTAGTAAAAAATATTTTAACTATTAATATTATTTAATAATAATATTATTTAAATATTTTTTATTTTTTTATCAACTAGTAAAAAATATTTTCATATTACTTACCTCAATGTGACGGCTAGTGCTTCTTCAGGAGGTAGCGATACGTGTGTTCGGCGAGCTTTTAAATCATTACTCAGATGAGAAAGTATGTAATTAAACGATTTTGTTGACATCCGAAAATAATTGAAAAACTTATTTGGGTCTTCCTTGAGCTTATCAAATAGCGTGTAGTATGACCCTTCTAAATATTTTACTTTTAAAAGCGGATGTTGCCAATACTTTCTAGTAATATGTCTTTTTTTACGTCTTAAATATAACAAATAGAGCATAAGTAGTCGCTGTCTCTTCGAGAACATGTCTGCACTTTGAAGACGCGCAAAGCGTAATAATTTCACGGCGAATTATAAAATCACCCTACGGCACGGCATGCCGTCCACTGCCACAAAACTTCTATCTCGTCCACGGTAATATCGTACCGTGCCGTGAAACGGCAAATTATAAAAGCACCCAATAAGTCGCGTGCGGAGGGCCTCCCACTCGTTCCCTTTTTCTCTTCCCCCGCAGCGTACTCTCTCCTTCCTGCCTGACGTTCGTTGCGTTGCGTCATCGACTTGTTATTTTATGTAAAAAAGTTACGAATTGCTTAATTATATCTCTTAAAATGAGTGACAAAAACAATAGTGATAGTGACAGTGAAAGTATTGTTGTTGTCCCCGCCAAAAAATCTAAAAGGCTGACCAAATACAATTCAAATTGGGAGAGCAACTTTTCCTGGTTACGGCAAGTAAAAGATAATTCTTTCAAAGCATTTTGTCAGCTGTGCCAAAAAGATTTCTCATGTGCGCATGGTGGAATTGCTGATATAAAACAACATGCTGTTTACACGGTATCTGGAAAATGAACTGTTCAACACATGTATTCTTCGAAAGATGTAGTCGAATGAGGTCGTACGTTTAGGAGTTGCAATAATATGTGATCATTTAATAAAAGAATTATCGAAAAAGAAGCTAAGGAAACGCCGTCGTTGGTGGGTGCGATCATGGGCATTAAGAAGGCAAGCCTTAGGAGTGTCAAACCGTCTATTGAGAGAATTGGCAGAAGAGGATCCAGATGCATACCTCAATCATCTTCGCATGAATGAATCAAAATTGAAAATAAAAAAAGAAGGTTCTCATTTCGTTCGAATGCATTACGACCAGATTTATATACTTACGTGAGTTTGCTCGCGTAATTGATGAAGTTATTTTGCCCATGTTGTAAATACATATATAATATCACGCCTGTATTCCGTGAAGGGCAGGCAGAGGTGTGTAATACACCCACATTTTGCCAGTTGTGTTTTGTTGTTGAAGTTGTATAACGCATGGCAATTGATTTTTATAGATGGCTTCATGGACTGGCACCACCGGTGGCTTCGAGGTACTCCTCAGTGACGGTGAGGAGGAGGAGTACCTGGACGAGGCCATCGATGAGGAGTACCTCAGCGAGATAGAGCCGGATGAGGAGGTCTTCTATGAAGAGGTGGAATACCTCAACGAGATGACCTCCGAGTCCGAGCTCTTCGAGGTAAATATGAACTATGGACTAACATTATGAACAGAAATAATAACGATTTTAATTTTTTTGTAGGAAACTGAAGGGATTAGATATCAAAGTAAGTGTTTTTTGTCATGCAACATAACATGCATGCAATGTTTAATGTATGGGCTTTGTTCAGTTTTGGGGTGGTTTGTGTTTGGCTTTAGGCATTTTGTGTGGGTGTTGGTGGCCAAGAATCGATTTTTTTGTTTTATGTTAGTGCTATTTTATGAGGTCTAATCTAATGTTTTCAATAGTAGTTATTTTATTCAAGCTCTTATTTTTCAGGATAACGAGCCGGCACCGGCGGTGCCCATAACGTGAGTAATAAAATAAAAAAGTTATTTTATGCTTTTCTGTATAATAAATGAAAACCTTGTTATAGATCCAGGTCAAGGTCACGGTTGCCGTTGCCGGGGGCTCCGTACTCCTCAAGTTCATCACCGGTTCTTGAGCCGTAAGTGTTAAAACTTGTATTCATTAGTCTTGTACCTTTTCTTCGTGATTTACATGTAATTATATTTACTATGTTTTTATTTTAGGTTCAATGTCGTCGTCACGACCCCCCTCGACGACGCTATGGAGGAGGACCACGTCTTCCACCTTGCTGATGGACATCAGCTGTTCCAGCAGGTGGAAGACGTGGTAGAAGTGGCGGCAGAGCAGCGTCGTCCACGGCGCCGCGGTGCGGCGCAGCGCGGCGGTATTGCAGCGCAGCGCGGCGGTAGAGCGCAGCGCGGTGGAACAGCGCAGCGTGGCCGAGGATGGGGGCGTGGTGGGGCACGTGGCCAGGTGCCAAGTGATGGCCCCCAGTGGGTAAGAGGAGAGATTAGTGCAGGTGTATTTAAATGATGATGATGTGCCTGAGGATTTGAGAGTGCAAATCATGCGTGTGGTGAATGCGACGGAAGTAGCGAGAGTGCGGGTGGCCAATAGAGCTAGAAGAAAAAGAGAAGAGAATGTGGAAGAATGGTTTGAGGCGGATGACGGCGAATTCAGGTCCTTTTTTGCTGACGAAGAATCTTCCAATCATTTTGATTGGTCACCCATGGGTTAAAACTGAAACGATGGAAGCACTGAAAGTCTCAATGTCAGACATGATGTCACTGTTCCAAAGCAGGATGACATCCTTTGAAGCGGAGTTGCAAAAGAATCCATCGGGAACAGCAAGCAGCACGACTGAGAGTTTGGTGGCAGACTTCACCGCATTCAAGAAGTTTATACTTGAGGCGTTGTGTTGACTTCAGCGGCAGTTGGGAGGCATTGGCTCAGGGGCTCGATAACCTGGAGATGCGC
The DNA here is from genome assembly GCA_947508005.1 of Amphipoea lucens. NCBI lineage: Eukaryota > Metazoa > Arthropoda > Insecta > Lepidoptera > Noctuidae > Amphipoea > Amphipoea lucens. Next base: position 14,323,462 of record OX382375.1, read on the forward strand.
GGGCGCCGGAAGATGGTGTTGTTGCATGGTGTCACCGAGCAGGCCAAGGAAGAAACGGCACAGGTTGTTGCGGAGGTTGTGCGATGTCACCTGAAGCTGAGCGACTTTACAGTTGCTGACATCAGGCGGTGCCACCGGATGGGCAGACAAACAGGTGCTGTGCTAGCAAACCCAAGCCCATTCTTTGCAAGATACGGGACGTCGGTGTCAGGGACAGTATCTGGTTTGCTAAGACTAAGTTGAAGGGCTCTGGTATTACAGTATCAGAGTTTCTGACGAGATCGCGGCATCATTTTTTCATGTCTGCGCGTGAGAGACTTGGCGAAACAAATTGCTGGAATAAACAGGGCCTGATATAAGGTGCTATAAAAATATCTGCCACGGCTGCAATGGGAGACAGTATTGTGTTTATTGATTACAATAGTAAAGATAAATGATTGGTTATTTGTCATATTTTTTTTCATACAAAAAATGTACGTATAAATTTGAATTGTTTTATTAGTATAAAAGCCATCCCGTAGACAATAAGCTGTTGCCGCACCGGCGCCGTTCATGCACTGTTGCCATTCTTATCAAACAATGCCGCAGTGCGCGCTGGCCATCGGTCGTCAAAGCGCAGCCCCATGCGCCCCCACCCTCACCCGCACTACCCCGTATGTCGCACGCGCAGCCGACCGCCCGCTCGCCAGTCGCCCCCCGCCCGCTCGGAAGTTAGTTTTAGGGAGTCAGCGACGGGAATAACCCGCGCGCGCTTTCATTAAAAATGCCACCCATACGACGGTATTCCAATCAAGAATATCTTGAAATGGTATTGTGCTACCGCGAGTGTAACTCCGTAACTGCGCATGCAGTAAACTTATACCAGCAGAGGTTTGGTGTGCGAGTCATCATACCATTCTGGATGCCGTGTACAGATACAGACAACACGGCCGCTTTGACCCGCCTCCGGTTGACGCAGGCAGGCCTCCATATTCTGCTGAACTTGAAGAGGAAGTGCTGGACTTCTTCCGGCGTCATCCTCTCGCGAGCACCAGGGATGCTGCTCGTGTCTTCGACGTGAGCGACAACTACGTGGGGCGACTTTTAAATCGGGAAGGGCTCCATCCTTACCACTTCACAAGAGTACAAGAATTGCATCCACATGACTACGCGCCTCGCCTCGCGTTTTGTAATTGGATTCGAGAAGAACGCCGCAACATTCTGTGGACTGACGAGTCCACATTCACACGGGTTGGTATGTTCAACATACACAATGCGCATTAGTGGACTGAGGCGAATCCTCGTGTTGTGCGGCCTGACCACTTTCAGACTCGGTTTAGTGTTAATGTGTGAGCCGGGATACTCGGCAACAGAATTCTAGGACCAGTGTTCTTGGACAGACTGAACGGACACACGTATCTGCGCTTACTACGAACCCGTGTGAGAAGAATGTTGGAACGTATTCCTCTTGAAGAGATAAGAGGGCTGCACTTTCAACATGATGGAGCACCACCTCATTTCGCCATCAGCGTACGGGAATTTTTAAACGGTGTGTGGTACGGCGGTGAAAGGTGGATAGGCCGAGGAGGGCCAGTGCCGTGGCCTCCGCGCTCCCCGGATTTAACGCCTCTAGACTTTTTTTTGTGGGGTCGTGTAAAGGACCTTGTGTACGGCCAAACCGGTCATGACATTAGAAGTGTGGAAGAACTAAAAAGGCGCATCAAACGCGCATTTAGGCAAGTAAAAAGTGAAACGGACACATTAAATAAAGTAAAGAGACATGTGCAATCGTTGTAAATAAGATGATTAACTTTTAAACACGCCAAGTTACTGTAATTTATCGTTATTTGATATTAATCTAAGTACCCATTGTTTGAAAATAATAAGAAAAAGATTGCTATTCTTACACTAACTTGACAGTCCAAAGCCTGGTGTGATGGGAAGTTTATCATCTTATTTACGTCAGTTTTCTGGAAGAATGCGGTAGCTGGTAAGTAATTGCACTTTTAAAATACTAGGATGCCTGCGTATTATTGCGTACCTAGTAGATTAGGTAGTGACGAACAAGTCAGCTGATTTCAGTTTTCATTCACAGAACAGATGGAAAGAGATAGCAGATGTTTTCATTGACGAAGCGACACATGGCGCGTAATTTGTGAACCACGTTAAGCCTGCAATACACGTTGGCCGAGCGTTGTCGAGTGAAGGCAAATACAAACATGTAGGCGGTATATTTGCCTTGTCTTGCCATCGCTCGCTGTCACTTGCCTAGGTTGGTTGAGTTTGACAAGCGCCAACGTATAGAGACCTCATTTGACGTAGCTTGTCAAAACTTGCAGTCGCTCGAGATCGCTTGCCTCACTTCGGAGCGGTGTCGGTTTTTCTGCACAAATCAAAGGCGCTCGCGCGCGCTCGGCCAATGGTGTTCACATGTTTGTCCGCGTGCTAGTATGCTGTTGACGTCCATTGAAGGCATACGTGAAAAATGTCGCTTTCTACGAATGAAGATGTATTTAAGTTTTTGGAGTTTTACCAGAATGAACCAGTTATTTGGAATCCCAAAAACATACAACACAAAGATAAAAAAAAGTAAGTACCTAGCTACCTAGTCATTACAAGAAAATTAATCTTTCAGTCTTGGTGGTGTGACTTACGATGTATTTTCGTTTTTTTTTTAAATCTTCGCTATTTATTAGCTAACTGTTTTGTAATTATCATACAATTTGGAACCATGTTTGACATGATGGAAACAGTTGGCAGCATATTCAATGAATACTAGTTCATTTGCGTTGAATTGAATATTGCACCAGTCATATTTGATACTTTTGGTTCATTGCTTTTGGTGTTCCAAAATATTCCTAATGTAAAAGTGTGTTAAGAGATAGGTACCTACACTTTTTTAACTTGATTATTTTATGTTATATTTTTAAATTTCAGGTGCATGATGCTTGGTTAAGGATCTCTAATGAAATGGAGATTCCTATTCCTGAGCTCAAAAAAAAAGAAGGAGGCTTTAATGGCCACGTTTAGGCAACATTTAAAGAAAAAAAAGGCCTCAAGATCTTCTGGGTGTGGTGAAGAAGATGTATACCGACCCATTTGGGTATTTTATAATGTCATGGAGTCATTTCTGGGAGATGTATATGAGTGTGATAGTAAAATAAATACTATAGTAAGTATTACAATAAAAATGCCTGTATATTAACAAAATGAAACATTTATTGATAGGTAACTACCTACATACAATAACTAGACAAAGTACAGACACATAATAATATAATTAAGTGGGTACATTAGGCACTCAATGAAATATTTTATGTTAAAGTTTTTCAACTTTATTTACTATTTAGTTTTTGGGATATTGGAAGTGAGTGTCCGATGTAGACTAAAAATTTCTGTTTTGAAAAAAATAATTTGCAAAAGAAGAATGGGCGGTTTCGTCCCAAGTGTTGTAACATGTTTCTACCTATATCATATGGAAGATCTCAGTGAGTGTTATTTTTTTTTGTATGGGCATAACTCTGTATCTCGTGCAGGGAAAGTGTTATAGTAGTTTCATTTATTTAATAAAATATTAAATACAACCTAATTAATTAGTCTTTTAATGACAAAAGGACTAAAACTATTTATAACTACGTACTCCTACTCTGACCCAACACCCCCAGCACCCCCTCTACTACCCTGCGCCGCGCACTGCTATTGTTTTTTTTATTGTAAGCGCAGGAGCAGCGAAAAATATTTTAAAAGACGGGCTATATGTTGGAAAGAGATGGTTGTCGGTTGTTGCATGGTTGTTGCAACTTTTTGTAATAAGTATATATATTTATGAGTTTTATTTTATTAAGATTTTTTATCTTTTTTATATTTATAGTTTTTTACTCTTTTTTACATGTCAAAATAAAAGTCAGTTGTGTCAGCGATTCGTAATTTCATTGATTTATGGTGCTTCTAGATGCCATTATTTATCTAGTGGTATATATGCACTTATGCTTTCAATTTTTTTATAGCTGTGCTGTACTACCGTATTTTAAATTGTTGCTCCTCTGTTTATTTACTGACGACTTACGCATTCCTAAAAGACCTCTGGTGTTTCTACGTTTGCAACTATCGACATCGGCTTACTTTGTGGACTTGATATTGTTCTTTGATTGGTTTGTTACGATTACGAATTATGGAACATTTGTGTGTCACCTGTGCTCGGTTTTTGACTCGACAGCGAGTGCGACATGTAGTTTCAAGAACTATATTAGAAGCAAGACCGCGTTTTGCTGTATATATTTCAGAGCATATGAGAATAGAACAGGTCTGTTTTGTGCTTGTTTGCTTCTGAACTATGTTTGTGCTTTTTTCACGTCGCCGTCGCAACGAAACAATGAATCAATCGGTTTCTTAAGGTAACTGGGGAGACATACTTCCATACTTATATTATAAATGACGACACGGTAGGCGCAGTGGCTGAGTGATCGACTACTGCGCTGCGTGTCGCGGGTTCGATTCCTGCACGGAACAAATATTTGTATTGCCTACAGGTAGTTGTTCCGGGTCAGCGATGCAGATGAATTTTTTGACTCTTGTGTTAAGTTAGGTTTTAATTTTTTTTATTTTCGATAGAATATATAGATACTTAATTAATCTATTATAATACCACAAGTACCAATATGTGTACAATGTGCATTTGTTTGAGGCATACTCCTACATAAGGGAATTATTCAGTGATAATTGTATAATTTTTTTTTTGTTTATGTATTTTCAAATGTGCGTTTATTAATAACTGACTAAAAGTAACTGTTACTGCCTGTGATTAATGTAAAATTATTATAAATGTAATAATTATGTGGATATGTAACACAAAATGTAAAAAAGTATTGATTGATATTATGATTAAATCATTATTTAGTACGCAAAATACGCGCATTGACGTGAAGTTGCGGACACCAGCCTGTATTACCTATTATCTAAAGCATTATTTAATACAAAAACCTTTTTTTCATTTGAAGCCCGATTACTTTTGACCTGCACGCAATTGTAATAACAACTTGGATTATTATTCATAAAAAAGCCTAAATGAACATGTTTATACTAGTCGCAACTTGTTACAAGGGTTGGGACGCACCTCATATAATAACGCCCATTCTCCTTTGATCTCACTTCTATTGCATTTCTTGGGTTTCTGCGGGGTAAAACTTGTAAGGGAAATAATCCAGAATGATCTCTTTGTCTCCAAGAACCAGGTAGGACTAACTCGTCATTTTCATATGTATCCAGCGTTCCTCCTGGAGTATAGATATTCCGAGAAAGCCTGCTTTTCCTCAGAAAATTATGCAGTTGAACGCACGTCATTGTCACAATATAGATGCTTTTTCAACATCTAGTGCTATTGGCTTTTTGAATACTCTAAATACGCTAGCCATAATACCAAACGTGTTTTCAACGACAACGCGAGAGCTAGATAGTTTTTGGTTAAATATTCTTTCAGGGGTGCCTATCTCGTGATTTCCAGGGTATGGTTTCAAAACATTTTTATGAAGAGCAAATGCACCGTCCCCCAATATAACATATGGAAATTCTATATCGGTCTCTGGTAGCGGGCAAGGTGGTGGGAAATTAATACTTTCATTAATAATTTTTTGCCATAATACAGTCTGCTTTAAAACACCACCATCACTAATACGGCCTTGAGCACCTACATCAGCAAATAGAAAACAGTAATCACTGTCGACTAGACCTAACAGAACAATACTAAAGTCTCCTTTGTAATTGTAATATTCTGATCCAGTTGCAGGGGGGCATTGTATTTTAATATGTTTTCCGTCTAATGCTCCTACGCAATGCGGGAACCTGAATCTTCTTGCGACAGCAAGCCACTCTTCTGGAGATGTAGGAATCTGGAAAAAACAAAAGAATATATATTAGCATAATCTTTTTTTTTTTCAGACACTAGCTGCAAAAGACGAAAGTAGTTCGATAGATGGGCAGTTTGACGCTACGCAGGCCGAAGATGATCAAGGACAGCATTCAAGCTCTTCAAATCTTACCATGCAGGAAAGACCTACTTCGAATAGAACTGCAGCTAAGCGCCGTTCTTCTAACCCTCCTGAGCTTCAAAATGCAAGGGAACAAATGCAAACCGCATTAACAACTATCAATACCGTATTAACAAACAAATCTACCCAAAAGGATGATGTTTGTGATCTCTATGGAAAATTATTAGCTTCCAAATTGAAGAAATATTTTTCTGATATCGAGCAGCAGGAAGTCATGTTTGTATTGGATGAATTGTTGACAAAAAGAATTAGACAACGCCTCGAACAACGTCCCACTTCATCATTTAGCTTGATGAGCTCTAGTGGTTCTTTTCATAGTACATCACCGGCTGAAATGCATCGTCCTTCTTCCTCTCAAACTTTTTATGTTCTTCCGGATTCACCTGTACAAATACCACAGCGGCCATCTTCGTCTCATAGTTATCCAATGTCACATAATATGCCAGAGCAAAATAATGTATTTACTCAAAACATGATATTGTCATCACCACAACAGAAACAACAACCAACATTTGACCAACCGACTAATCAAGTCCAAATTTTATCTGATGAAGTCATTGATGCGACACAACTCAGTCCAATTTTGCGTGAAGCATTTTTTAGAGCAGTTGGTGATAAACAGTAATTTTTTTTTGCTATCATAAGGTTTCCTATATTCCATAACCAATTTTTGTGTAATTAAAAATTAATAAAAATATGTGAATGTTTCATTTAAGTACCTTAACAGTATCCTTCAAAACATCAATGAGGGCTTGGCAAACTTCAGGAACTATTTGAGATATTAATTGACTGGATATTTTAAATATGTAATGTAAACTTCTGTAGCTGTCTCCAGTTGCTAAATATCTCAGTGTCACTGCAAGTCGAATCTTAGCGGGTATGCTCTCTCTGAAGTCGGTATCTTGTTTGCTGATTACTGGAGATATTTTCTGGAGTAAATACTCAAAATCGCTATCCGACATTCGAACGAAGTTTTGAAATTCCTTTGATTCGGGTTCTTGAAGAAGCTCAGATAGCTGATTTTCCATACTTTGCCTGTAAAAAGGAATGTATGTATATTCGACAAAATTGCAACAATTAATAACAAAGCAAAAGGTTGAACACTATACATACCTTGTTCTATTTCTGTGAATACTTAACATCCACCACCTTCTTTTTTGTCGTTTCTTTTTCACAACTCTATTGCGGTATACACTGACATAATAATTGTAAGCGCTCATTAAATAAATAGCAGCGGCGGAGATAATTTCTACGTCGTCGTCCATATCGTTTCAATGCACAATAACAACTGACAGAGCCCAACATGTGGGCGACTCCTCAAAACTCGTCTACATTGGCCATTTGCATTGGTTTCCTTCAAACTTGCCGAACGTCTAGACAGTAGCGCTTGCCTTGTGTCCATTTGTCTAGGCTCGCGTTGGTCTAAGCTTGGCCAACATGTATTGCAGGCTTTATGCAGAGTAGAGCCAATGTTAATTTAACTACTTTATTTTCTCAAATTAATTTAACTGTTCCGGGGTACGAAAATTCTTCACTATTGTAATCTATAAACACAATACTACCTCCCATTAAAGCCGTGGCAGATATTTTTATAGCACCTTATCCCTTAATTTGGAAATGTGCCTTCAAAGATACGGCAACTTTAAAAAAATCTGTAACATTATATATTCATATTTTTTTGAATCGATCGATTTGATCTTAAAGATTGATTCAGCGCATCACTAGAAAAAATAAGTCTGTTGCATTTTGAACGATTGGACATCCCTATTTACGTCAAACTCGAAAAATGCCGAGCACGAGGAGCAACAAAGCTGTAAGTTTTATTGATTTCTTTTTTTTATTACATGTAACAGTGCCAGTTTTTTGTTAAATTATATGTATATTGAAATATACGAACGATTTAAATGAAAATCTAATATAGAAATGTATTCTCCAAGCTGTGATATGTTTTCAAACTTCAACGTGCCTTTAAAGATACTTTGCCAAAGAGCCGACTAAGTAGTGAATTACGACATTGTGCTTTATAATTTACATTGCCAAGGACCCTCATAAGTAATGTTTTATTAGAATGTGTCTTTAAAGTTACTTTGCCAAAAGTTAATCAAGTATCGCATGTTTTGTATCTTATGGTGTTTACATAAAAAATCAAAATCAGACGCATGTGAGACCCCATTGTATGTGAGGCTCCTTAGGATGAAATTAATGCTTTATTTGAATATAATTTTTGTCGATTTTTTGCATGTTTTCACATAATCAATCATTATGTTCAGTTTGCTTGGGTTTCGGTTTGATTGCATGTGTTGTTTTTGTTTGTAGGTACTCCAACGAGCTAGGTCTAAGCGCATTTTAGCGTTGATCCCTGCAAGGAATTCACAATCAGACGACAGTGACACAACAGACTGTGAAGAAATTAACATTTCTCAATCAGAAGATGAGACCTACTGTAGTTCCTCAACGCCTTCTCTAGATTCTTCTTTAGATCGGATGAACCTACTCGACAGTGATGGATCTGAACATGATGCACCAATATTTTTATAGATTTATAGATTTGCCTTCCTCTTCTATGATGCAAGATATACCTTTTTCTCCAGTGTTACAAGCAGTATTTCCTTCTGAAAACGAAACCGATTACAACTCAATACCATCATTATCTTCAATTCCACTATTGCCTTCACCAGCAGTACAGTCACCCCTCAGCTTGCAACCGACTCCAAACACATCTCAACACCTGCAAAAACAGATAACCACAAGATCTGTACGACGTGAACAAAACAACCGCCCCCGTTTAGTGGCGAAAAGAAATAAGCGCATACTGTTACAATTGTGATTTTTCATCTGTTGTGACAAACTATTGGGTATGGTAATATGAAACAACAACTATCTCAAACACTGTTTATTAACAAACTGGTAAACTAACATTAATAACAAAATAAGTTTACTAAAAACAAATTGTTGCCAGCCAGCTAATAATTAAATATAGAGAGCGAAGGTCGTGGGGGATTGGAGATAAACCCTGTACAACCCGGGCGCGATAACTAGACACCTGGCTCGAAACTCAACCCCTCTCCCGCTGCCCCGCGCGCGGCCCCGCTCTCGTCCTTCAGTAACGTTAGCATAGCCGTTACCGTTGCACGTACCCTTTCTTGAGTTTCGGAGTCATTTGTTTGTTTGCTGTTATAATTATTTTGTTGAGTTTTTGTTTATCGTTACGTTGGACGTTTTCTTGTTACCGTTGTTAAAATTATACGATGGGTAAAACCATACACAGTAAAGAGAGGGCCTTAATTCTCAAGGTGTTGGCTTTTTTTGAACGTGAGAAGGAAGTTAGCAAATTCCTGATTCCTGTGGACCCTAAAAAAAGTTATGAGCATGAAAAAGTGAATAAAAAGTTTATGATTCCGGTGGATACTGATAAATAGAACTTGCGCGGCTACTGGTATATCTAAAAGTACATTAATGAGAATAAAAAAGCAAGTAAAACCAGTGACACCATCAATTCTACCGGTGCCGAGTACTTCGACGTCTGCCCAATTACCCGGACCATCAAATGAACCGTCAACACCTGGCAAGAAGAGAAAATCACGGAAAAGAATAAATTTGGACAATTTCGACTTAGTTGCCCTGAGAAACTTAATCAACAGTTTCTACACTGTCAAAAAGGAAGTCCCTACGCTGAAGAAAATATTGGCCGCTGCAAAAAAGGATTTGAATTTTCCGGGTAAGTGTGTTTCTCTAATATTTTTTTTATCCAACAAGTACCTATGCCAGTAACATCGTATATGTGTCAAGTACTGTCAAGGTGGTTTTTTTTTGTTTTCTAAAGAATGTTTACGGTTCCGTACGCTATGCAGTTCTCGAAAATATTATACCTACAAAAGAATTCCCGGAACTGCGAGCCGGCGGCGCGGCGGCGGCGGCGGCGGCCCGGTGGCTTGTGTTCTATTGTGTTTCGCGTTCACTCTGTCTTGATCGCTTGAATACTTTTTTGCATAAAGCGTACTCACTATTTTGTTTTTTTTTATTACTATTTTATATAATACCTGGCTAAAATTTTGGAACCTAATAGAATATTTTTACGATGAGGAAATAAACTTAAATTATAAAAAATACTCTTTTTTACAGGTGAGAGGACTACTTTGCGGCTCATCTTAAAGGATCATTTGTAGGGTTGCCATATTTGGCAAGGCTCGTGTCGGGACGCAAAGAAAAAAAAAATTAAAAATGAATATTTTTTATTTAAAAAAAAAATACAAATTCTACTGTATGGAAGCAGTGCTAGACGTAGCTTGGTCATATTTTGCTGAAGACTTCACTTTTTTAAGTAATTCTTTCTGTCCTTTTACATATTTATAAAACTCCGTGCAAGTCATATTGAAGTTAACCTGACATTGTAATATCGACTCACCAGTCTCCGGCAGCAGGCGATTTCTTTCATCGGTCCACTGGCTCGACATTAATGAAAATACTCTTTCTACTGTAGCGTTGTGGCCAGGTATTGCAAACAAATATTGGCATAATTTGAGCATTTGGCATTTTCTTTCAGGATTTTCTGTAAGATTGAAAAAGTAAATCCACTTTTCTTCTACAGAATTTTTGGCCTTCCACTCTTCCGTGTCAACTGTAGCCTCCAAAAAGTTTTTCAGATAATTATATTGTTGAAAGCAACTGTCGCCCAAAATCTCCACACCATTTTCATTTAAGTATAAAATAGTGTTTTCAACTGCTGTCCATTCTGGGATTTCAGATAGCATCATCCAATCAAACACTTTATATTTATCAAATGATATGGACCACTTTTGCAGATACTCAAAAGCTGTATTATAAAAAGCCACTGTCTCCTCCTCAAACTTCGTGATCAATGTTATTATTTCAAGTGAAGGATTCTCATTTTTTAATTTGTTTAATTGTATTTTAGTTTGCATGCCTATAAAATTGGCAGACTTCCTCTCTGTCAGTGAATTTTGTGTTTCCTGTAATATCTGTTTTATTTCAATTATTGACACTTTTTTCTTCTCAACGCTTTTTATATTTTTTTGAAATAAATTGAGATTGGACTGTAAAAATAGGAAATAAATTTCACTGATCGGACTTTAAAAAAAATCAGAAATAATTTTAGGTGGTCTCTCTTCAGCGTTAAAATAGTTTTTTAGTGGAATCCAAAGTTTGAGGATCCGTTCAACCGCGGGCATCAGCGAAAGCCATCTTGTTCTTGAGTGCGACAGTAAATTTTGATGATTTATATCAACATAAGCGCAAAATTCCTTTAGCTTCTCAGTCCTGACAGTATATATGGAAAAATAATTAAATATTTTCAAGACGATGACTTCGACATCCACAGACAAGATTCCAGCTGCACTTGATACAGTATTGTGCAGAATATGGGCTGGGCAACCAATTCCTTCTAATTTTTTTCCTAGTTCTTCATTTATTTTGTGAAAAACATTGCATTGGCCTCGTCGTTCAAGCCCTCCAAAGTTTGTATCAGTATTGTCTCCGCAAAAAGCGATTAGCTTATCTAATGGAACCTGTAGTTGTCTTAAAGTATAGATACAATAATTTGAAATAGTTTCTGATGTTTCATTTTTAAGAGACTCAAATTTTAACAGCTTCTGTTGGATCCCATCAGTTTCAGTAAAGTACTGAACGAGTAAAGGAAACATTTTTTCAGCTTTGTGATTTGACGCGTCGGTGCCTATGCCGTAAAATGACACTTCTTGCAATTTTTTCACTGTTTCGGTAACGGAGTGCGGAGCAAGAATATTTTTAACAATAGCTGTAGCCTTTGTCCTAGCAGTAGACTGCTTTGCGGCGATTTTCGAGTCGGGATACATTGTTGCATTCAATTTTACAATACAGTCAAGAGAGCTAAAGGATTGATGATGTTTTATCACTTTATAAGCTGTCGTTAGTTCCGCTGCACTTATGAGTAAATCTTCTTTGGTATCTTCTTTAGTCATAAAACTAGATATAGACTTTGATGTCGATACGACGGCAAGTTTCTTTTTGTGGCTAGCCGTAGAAATGTGATGCTTAACGTCAGCCTTACCTCCGTGACTTACTGATATGAAACAGTGACAAATATCACACAACGCTTCTACAAAATAAACAAAGTGATTTCAAACAAAGTGATGGCAACCTAAATGAAGGATTTTAAACTGCATATTGATTAACATTTATATGAAACTGGGTGATAGTCTCAAAAAATGTGACAATCTTCTTCTTCAGCTTCTTACCTCGGTTTGAGCATTGGTTATCCAACGCGAAAGTCTTGTTTAATGGTGTGCAGAAAGCGAGGATATGAGATGCCTCTGCAACCTTTGCATGGCTATTCCGCAATTGATGCACCTCATATTAATAATAATAATAATCATCATCATTATATGTATATAGTGAAATAAAGGAAATAATAATAATCATTTTATTATCAGGCAGCTGAGGTCCATAGATAAAATACACAAAATAATCTTATGCTATAATAAACTAATACATATTAAAAACATTAAGGCTATGAATCTACACGTAACGTTGTCGGCGTCGTGTTTCGCTGCGTGGGCGTGGTGTCGCGTAACCGTCCTCGGAAACGTCGATATACGACACCTTTCGGCCAAAAGTCCTCTTTCAGGCAGGTCTGTAGATGTTGGGTTGGAACTCGTACCACGAATGATTTAAAGTTGATGTTGTGGCGCTATTTCAACCTTTCGACCCTCAGAGTCCAGTTGGTCTTCACCTTCAAATACTGCACTACGTCCTCAGTTATCGTGGAGTGATGCAGACGCGAAAGGTACAGCTGCGTCGTAGGCACAGCAGGGCGCAGCAACTTGTTGGGTCCACTCGGTGCGGTGCCACACAGGTTACGAGAAAAGGGCTTCTTTTTCTTCCTTTCTACTTTCGTGAAACTCTCCTCATCAACTTGGCTGGCTCTTGGCAAAGAGCTACGGACCGCAGTCAGGGCAGGTTGAGCACCCTTTATCGGTTTTTCCCCTTTTTTGGTTTGTCGCTTAGGCTGCGACGCATCTGATTTTCCGCTGGTGACAATAGCAGCGTAGGCACGTTTAGGGGTCGACGTACCAACGCGAATCCGAAACGCAATGCAAATCAGAGTCCAGTGTTAATAGCAAGGTAATTGAGTCGTAGAAGGTATCGGTCCGTAGGAAAAAGCAGGGGTCAAAATAGAAATATTCGCAAAAACACAAACACAGTAGGTACGCAATGAAGAATATGCAATAACATTATTTCCATGGTTATTTCATTACATTGACATTCGACATAGACAACGCACATTGTCAAACAAGTAAACGCGTTCCGTTTTATGTTTTTTTTTTGTGTGAAATATAAAAAAAAACTATCTTACGCATCAATATTATGAAAAGATAATTTTATTAAATGCAACAAATAGTAATGAAGATAGTTTCGTAAGAATATAATGTTCCTAATATGAGCATTTTGTCGTCCACATCACATGTCTACAAGTAGTATGAACGCCCATTAATATATTTATCTTTCTCTATGGTCCACTATGGCGAACGTTGACAAACGGTACTTTGAATTCATCTTGCATTACTAAATATTTTGAAATAAAAACTGACGAGTTCAGAGAGGTTAAAAACTACGTATTAATTCATTTTTCTATTTTTAATATACAATATTATTTACTATGTATGTGTACTTGGAATGTACTTTTTTGTCCATGTCTTTTAGGTAAGTTTTGTGTATATAGAAAATAAGTTTGATGTTATATGATCTGCACAAAATTATCTTTGATTAGCTGGGCCCCACAGTTTCACCCGCATGTAGATTCCCACAGGAACCGTGAGTTTTTCTAGCGTAAAAAGTATCCTATTTCACTTCGTGTCTGTAGTAGTGTTTCTAAGTGAAAGCATTTTCGTAATTGGATCAGTATTTCCGGAGATTACCTATTACACATTGCACTAACTACAAACAACTTGAAAACTTATTTTAAATTGATTTACTTTTGCACTCTTACAAAATAATTTTCTACTTTACAGGCATTAAAATATCGGCCAGGACGCTTCAGCTCTCCAGGGCTGAAAGAGTTCTGCAGCTGAAAATTATGGCTGCCAAAAAAAGAATACATAAATTAAAAAATAAAATCAAAACGCAGACAGCAGAAATAAAGGCAGCAAAAAAAATTGTTGCCAATCCTGCAGTACTAGATGTACTGCAGAATTGCTCAAGCACTGCAAAACTGTAAATGCGGATACAGTGGCGAGAAGACAAAAAAAAAAGGATAAAGGACGTCGATTCACGCTGCAAGAAAAAAATGCAGCATTATCGGTTTTTAAACAGAGTCCAAAGATTCTTAAGAAAAATATTTATTCTGCCCGTAAATCAGACACTCGCCAAAGTTATACAAAAATGCAATCTTCGACCTGGGCTAAATAAAAATATATTTTCGTAACTAAAAAAGAAGGCTGAAAAAGTGTAAATTTCAGAAAGATTGTGTATATTGTTATTTGATGAAGTATCATTAAAAGCACAAATAACATATAATGAAAAAAAAGATAAAATTACAGGCGTAGTAGATAATGGCCAACAAAGGCAACCAGAATTTGCTGACCACGCCCAAGTCTTCATGGTGCGTGGTCTAATTAAAAACTTTAAACAAGCCGTTTTTTACACCTTCTCAGCAAGTGCTACAAAAGGGTCAGAGTTGGCTAAACAGATAAACATGTAATTACTGAGTTGCAATAAGCAGGGTTAATAGTGGTAGCATCAGTCTGTGGACCAAGGGACAAACAATCGTCAGACGATACGTTTGTTAATAAATGAGACCAGGGGGGTCTACTTACGAAGAGGGGAAACTCCAAAAGGAAATGTTATATTCATAAATGATAAAGAAATAATTCCCCTTTATGATCCCCCACACCTTCTCAAGGGTATGAGGAATAACTTAATCACTAAAAACTTAACTTTTAAAAAAGATGGCGTTACCAAAACTGCCAAATGGTCTCATTTATTGCAGCTTCTTAAAGAAAACCCTGGATATAAAGGCATAAGACTGATTCCAAAGCTAACAGAATACCACTTAAACCCTGAAAAACTAAACAAAATGAAAGTAAAATTTGCATCACAGGTATTTAGTCGCACTGTGGCATCCAATATGGGATATCTAGCAGGTACCGTAAACCGGGGTTACTTTGAATCACGGGGTTAATTTGATAGAAACTTCTTATCGACATAAAATTGCAAATTGCGTAAAACGGAACAACTTTGGTAGAATTTTTTTTCGGATGACTACACTGGTAAACTGTCACAATCCTTTTTGCGGGTGCGCTGGTGA